>OX244037.2:43820641-44523141 GCA_945859785.2 Tridacna gigas | reverse complement strand
GAAAATGCTGGTTACCAGCATTTTCTCCTTTTCCAACAATGCTTTCAAAAGCCTTCTTTCTCAGGTTTGTTAAAAGGTGGCATTGTGTGGTAAAGGGTCAACTCCACACCAGACAAAAACATTGTAGCCTTGTCAATACTGTGTGAACATTTGCAAAGGACAACAAATAATCCTGAAATGAAGATATTTTTCTTTTAACTCTTTACCACCGAGGAAAATGTAGACTTGTCCAAATTGAAAGCATTTGCAGACTACAATGTAAATGTTACTCAAATGATGGTATTTGTCTCTGATATGGTAGAAAACACTGTGGGAAAAGAAGAAAATGCTGGTTACCAAAAGGCTTCTTTCTCAGGGTCGTTAAAAGGTGGGATTGTGTGGTGAAGGGTTAACCCTTATATACTCAATCCCACCCCTGAAAAAAAAAATTATATCTTCTCTTTCACAAACAAATCTCATAACTTGAGCCATATATTACTTGTCTTCTGCTGGAGCTTAGTCTAAATTTCATCGTCCAGTAACAGGTTACCTCTTTACAAGATGACAAAATTTTAGCCAGGCCCAAACTTAAAGTATTAATTTTTGTAGCCCACAAATAAAATGTTACTCAAAACATAAAATTTGTCTTTCATTGGGTAGAAAACATCATGGGAAAAGGAGAAAATGCTGGTTATCAGCATTTTCTCCTTTTCCCACACCCACATTGTTTTCAAAGCCTTCTTTAATTCTCAGGGTGTTTTAAGTCAGAATTCTCCAGTAACAGGTTGAAAGGTTCAAACATATATGGAAAGGAGAAAATGCTGGAAACAAGCATTTTATCCTTTTCCAAGGATTATTTAGAAAAGATTTAAGACGTAGGGTGGAGAGCACAATAACTCCGAGTTTTGTTTGTTTTATTGTTGGTTCGATGTTTAAAGCAATTTTATCACATAAAACCTCCTCCAGCAGTGTGTTAAACCCATGTCCTTTTTTTGATAATATACTAATGTGTTATTGTTCTGTGGATCCGGGTTCTGGTGATATTCTAGTCATGAGCATGTGCAGCCTGAGAAACCAACCAAAGCACGAGCCGAAATTTGTACTACTTTGCCATTTCCCAGGAAATGATGGACATTGCAGACAATGACAAAGCTATGAAAATAACTCAATGTTAAACTAAGAACAAGAGGGCCATGATGGCCCTGTATCACTTCACTGGCTTATAAATATAAACCATAAATACTAAACATTTCAATTCTGAGCCAAATGGTTTCAAAATGAAGACTTACAAAGTTTTCTCTGTAAAAGCCAATGTGAAAGTTGAGCCCCGCAAAGCAAAGCCATTTTTGATCCCAGAGCTATAATTACCCTGGTAGAGGTCCACAAGATAAAGCCACATGCCAAAATAATACAAGTCTACGCTGTATGGTTGTAAATAAGGTGATTCTCAAGTTTTGTCCATATGAAGCCTCTGTAAAACATAAGACCCCTGATGCAAGGCTAATTTCAAAAAAAAAAAAAATCAAAACAGGAAGATTTCTTAAGTTGTCATTATGTAAGCCCATGTAAAACTTGTGACCCCTGCGGCGGGGCCAATTTTGACCCCAGGGCTAAAATTTTGGCCTGCTTGGTAGAGGCCTACTACATATAGCAACATGCAACATTTGATAGCTCTAGGCCTTATGGCTAGGTACAGAAAGATTTTTAAAGTTTTCTCTATATAAGCCTATGTAAAACTTGTGACCTCTGGGGCAGAGCCAATTTTGACCCCAGGGCTATAATTTGAAGAAACTTGATAGATGTCTACTACATAAAGCTACATGCCAAATTTGGTTGCCCTATGCCTTATGGTTTCAGACAAGAAGATTTTTAAAGATTTCCAATATTTTTCAGTTTTGTTCCCATGGCAACCAGAGTTTTTGAAGGAATCAAATTCTTTCAAGAAATTCTGAAGAGGACCATGGCAGGATCATTTCTGTGAAGTTTCATGAAAACTGGATGGGTAGTTTCAGAGAAGATGTTTTAAATAAAAGTTAACGCACGGACAGACGCACGCACGCACAGACAGACGGACGGATGGACGACGGACACCGGGCCATGACATAA
Source organism: Tridacna gigas (assembly GCA_945859785.2). Classification (NCBI taxonomy): domain Eukaryota; kingdom Metazoa; phylum Mollusca; class Bivalvia; order Cardiida; family Cardiidae; genus Tridacna; species Tridacna gigas. The sequence goes on along the minus strand of OX244037.2, from coordinate 44,521,056 downwards.
GCCCGCTGGCCTTCGGCCACTGTGGAGCTAACAAGAGGGCCACTGGCCCTACAGCGCTCACTTGAATAAAAGCATCTAGAGTTGATAAAGCTGAAGAAATCCTGGTTTTAATGATGTAAAACACATGAGTTTATGTGACCTACTTTTTGACCCACTTGACCTACTTTGGAACTTGTCAGAGATACCATCAAGACAAACATTCTGATGGCATTTCATGAGTGTCAGACTGAAAATGTAGCCTCTATAGTGCACACAAGGTTTTTCCTCAGATTTGTCCAAATGACCTACTTTTTCACCCTACATGATGGAATTTCCCACTTGTCCAAGATATCATCAAGACAAACATTCTGACAAAGTTTCATGAGTATCAGGCTGAAAATGTGGCCTCTAGGGTGCACACAATGTTTTTCAAAGATTGAGACCAGTGACCTACTTTTTTAACAGACATTACCCAATTTCCACCTAGTCAAAGATATCATCTAGACAAATATTCTGATCAAGTTACAGGAGTATCAGGCTGAGAATATGGCCTTTACGGTGATTTAGCCCTGTAACCTACTTTTTGACCCGACATGAACTACTTTTTCATACTAGTCCGGGATATCATCAAGACAAACACTCTGACCTAGTTTCATGAGTATCAGACTGAAAATGTGCCCTCTAGAGTGCACACAACGTTTTTCTAACGTTTAGCCTAGTGACTTACTTTTTGACGTGACAAGACCCAATTTAGAACTTCTACCAGATAGCATCCAGACAAATATTCTGACCATGTCACAAGAGTATCAAGTTCACAATGTGGGCTCTAGAGTGCACACAAGGTTTATCTAAGATTTGGCCCAGTGACCTACTTTTTCTGACCTGACATGACTCAATTTCCAACTAGTCCAAGATATTATCAAGACATACATTCTGACCAAGTTTCATAAGTATATGACCACTAGAAAAATGTGGCCACTAGAGTGCACACAAGGTTTATCTATGATCTGGCCCAGTGACCTACTTTTTGACCCATCATGATCCAAATTCAAACTTGTCCAATATTTTATCAAGACATACATTCTGACCTAGTTTCATGGGTATTTGACTGAAAATGTGGCCTCTAGAGTGCACACAAGGTAATTGTTGACGCCTGGATGACGGACGACGCACAACGGACAACGTAGGACAGACACACAGCACTATCACAAAAGCTCCCCTTGAGCACTTTCTGTTCAGGTGAGCTAAAAACATAAAAAGTTAGCTAAAAGACAAATGACAATTTATGAAGTGGTCTGCTCCAAAATCAGTTATCTGCCGCTATTAGTGTTTTCAGAGTGAAGACAACACAAGCAACATTTCAGAAAGCCTACACTGGTATTTTCATACAAAAGCCTTCTACAATATCTTTCCGAGCAAAAGGAAAGATTTATCACCAACAAAACACAGGGTAAGATGACCAATTTCCTGTCTTATTCCTTGAATCCATCTTACTGGAATAATTTCCAAGGATAGAAATATGTGGAAATTCACAAAACAGCAGGCAAGCTATTGGATAGGGGCATAGATAAATCATGCTGAATGGTTGTTCATTTTCCTTCCGCAAACCATAAGGTAATAAAATGGACTTTTTCAGTCAGTAAAAAAAGGAATGTATAATTTTGCTCTTTTTTTTTTTCGGTTAGGTACCTAACCGGAGATTGGAGAGTGTACATCCACGATAAGACAGCTTATTCTTTTTGCAGTCTGATCTTGTTCTGAATTATTACAGTCTGATCTTATTCTGAGGTATTACAAATGTAATTAAGTTGTACTGGGCTTTTCAAGAAAATTAACTTTTAACTCGTTACCTCAGAATTCTGAGTTTTAACCACCCTGAAAAAGAAGACTTTTGAAAACATTTCAGGAAAAATGCTGATAGCCAGCAGTTTCTCCTTTTTCCGCAATGTTTTCTGAGCTAAATTAATTTGATGTCTGCAAATGCTTTCAATTTGGTCCAGTCTAAAATTTTGTCATTTGGCAAAGAGTTAAACCTGATAAACAAAATTCTAGCCGCAATCATAGTGAAAGCAGTTAGAGACAACAAATGTGAGATTTGCGAGATTTGCATCAAAAAGGGTAGAAAATATTTTGAGAAAAGGAAAAAATGCTGATAATCAGCATTTTCTTCTTTTACCTTATTTTCGAAGCCTTTTCCCTCAGAAACTTTAACCCTTACCACATGCAGAAATTCTATACTCGTCTACAATGAAAACACTTCCAGACAACAAATCAAATGTGGCTTAATTTATGAAATTTGTCTGTGATAGGGAAGAAAACATTATGGGAAAAGCAGAAAAAGCTGATTACCAGCATTTTCTCCTTTTCCAACAATGTTTTCAACAGCCTTCTTCTTCAGAGTCGTTAAAACTCAGGATTGCCTGGTAAAGGTTTTAATATGCAGAATCCATTTGGTAGAGGGTTAATTCCATCCAATTGCACTCCAGTGAACAATAGCTGTGAGATTTATTAGAGGAAAAATCCACTTTCAATCCACTGCTGAAATTCCTATAGATGTGTTTTTGATGTCCTGTTTTGTTTGGGACCAGGCTGGTTACAGTCATGTCACTTTTTGTGTTTTCAACCCTATGGCTGTTAAGCCATATTTGATACACTTTTGCAGATAGTGTAGATACAAGATCAGACTGCACATTCTGTGCAGTCTAATCTTGTATCTACACTGTCCGATTTGATGAGATTTTTAATTGTGAGACGCTTTCGTAATTGCAATACTTTCAATGTTTCTATAGCATTCAAATGCAACATCATTTGTCTTTAACCCTTACAACGCTAAATTGATTCAAGAAAAACATCGGAATTATTGTCATTTCAAAGTCATTTTGGCCAGAATATGAGACGAAGGAGCGGACAGGGTAGATCCAAGATCCAACTGCACATTCTGTGCAGTCTGATCTTGATCTATAATGTCCGCAAAAACAACTTAAGTCGGTTCCAGCACTAAATATGGAGTTAAATATAAGTTTACCAGTAACTGCTTCCATGTCAAAAGCAATATAAGGTGCTTTGCAGACCATGTAGACCAAGATTTGACTGCAGTGATAGTGCTGACTGATTTTGATCTACACAGTCTGATAGTTTTTTGAGATTTTCCTGACAAGAAAATAAATATTTTGGACCCAACTTTGACTGCTGAATGTTCAACAATTTCTCCACTTCATAAGTTAAAGAGCTGCAATTTGTGTTACCCATTGATCTCTATGTGCTTTTGTAATCTTATGTCAAATTCTAATAATGGAGATATCAACAGGCAGGAAAAGATATGGGAAATGATAAATGAACATGCTGAATGAATGAATGGTTTTAAAGTGAGATAGAGGGATGGACTGATGTAAACCAGCGCTTTACTGATTACATGTTCAAGTTTTTGGACCATTGAGCTAAAGCTGTAACTTGTGTAAATGAAAAATTTAAATTAATAAGTTTGATGATAAATAGTTTTTGTAGATCTGAATAAATGAATGAAAGTTCAGTGGAACAATGACTAAATGAATAATCAACCCCCCTTTACCACACAATCCTGACTTTTAACGACTCTAAGAAAGAAACCTCTTGAAAACACTACCAGAAAAGGAGATAATGCGGGAAATCAGCATTTTCTCCTTTTACAAAAATGTTTTCTACTCTTCCCTGAACAATTTTCATTTTTTGGGTCACATTCATTTTGCCATCTGCAAATGCTTTCATTTTTAACAAGTCTAAATTCTGTTGACTGGTAAAGAGTTCATGCACTGTTAATCAATAGCGACTATAATCATCTCACCCTTGTTAACCCAGGTGTGAAGAATTACCATTCATCACCCCTGGGACATTCAGTTACGAAACCTTTGTTTCTATGAGTATTCATAGGATTGCGAATTACACCCAATAGCCAATTGAATTGTCGATAACATAAAGATACCCTCTTGTAGTGGAGGATAATCACATTTCTTCTGTTAATATCAATAAACCAGGTAAAACCCACATCAATATCAACAAATATGGCGGCCTCCGGTGGGCCTTCCTTCTGTGGCATGTGCCTTTCGACAACCCAGGGCAGACATTATAAATCCTTGTATACAAAGGCAAATATTCAGAAATACAGCGTGCTGTTGTAGTCCTTAGGGGTATGCAGCAGGGCTGACGTCATCCTCATAGACCCAGTTCCCGTGTATTCTGTAAACTACATTCATCGATTTGATTGGTTGTAGACGAGGTAAAAATGGAAATGATGGTATGTGGTTGATAAAAATAGATTAAATTTTCTCACTGAAAAACTGAGATAACCAATCAAAATGCCTCATGAATAATTCATGAGAACGAGAAAACACACGCGAGATAACCCAGGGGCGATGAATGTAGTTTACGGAATACATTGGAACTGGGTTAACAAGGATGTAATCATCTTAGACAACTTCGGAATCATTAATCACCATTTTAGAAATGTGTGATGTTAGTAATAAAATTGTTGCAAATTAACCCTTTACAAAATGATGCTGACTTTTAACGACCCTGAGAAAGAAGCTTCTTGAAAACGTTGTTGGAGAAAATGCAGGTAACCAGCATTTTCTCCTTTTCCCACAATGCTTTCTACCCTATCAAAGACAAACTCCATCATTTGAGTAACATTTACATTTTCGTCTGCTAATGCTTTCACTTTGGACAAGTCTACATTTTCATAGTGTGGTAAAGAGTCAAGAAATGGCTCATATTCTACAAATTTCTTCAGTTCAAACAACTCCTGGATGGTATCAAAAAGGGTTAACCCTTATCCTGTTATATAACTAAAATAAACTTTCAATTCGATGGTTAAAAACCCAAATATTGCCATTTCAAAGTTCATTTTGGGAGGGACAAAAATCTCCTTATCTGACAGTGTAGATTCAAGATCAGACTGCACGTTCAGTGCAGTCTGATCTTGATCTACACTATCCGCAAAGGGTCAGTGAGTTGCGCTTAGCAGCCTAAGGGTTAACAGGAGAATAAGATTTTATGATTCCCCAGGCTGTAGGTACAAACATATATACTGTAATTCAATTCCATTATGTAACACAATGTTCATTGTCAGATGGATGGAAGTTTTCATATACTGGGTAATTTAACTCTTTCACAGCTAAATGGATTTGACATTTGTTAGGTCTAGAAGTATATTTTCATTACTTTCCAACCTGTCTTTTGTCGAAGATTAGTACCAGGTAGCCGATGGCAGATGTTGGAGATCCAAGATCAGATTGCATGTTCTGTGCAATCTGATCTTGATCTACACCATCAGCAAAAGATTACCTAGGTGATATTGGCAGTAAAGAGTTAATGAAAAATATGGGCAGCAATTGATGCCTTTTTTGATAGTCAGATGTGGCTTTAAACCCAGACAACAGTATTCAAGCCTAATTCATATTAAAACATTTCAATAGGGACCCACTGCATGTTCCGATGGTTAAAATAATGGAATTGGTCTTTGGAAGAGTAAGAACACTTTCTGGAAAAGGAGAAATCCTGGTTACATGCATTCTCTTCTGTTCCCACAATGTTTTCAATTTTTTTAAGCCTTTGTCCGATGGGTCATGAATTCCTGTTTAGGTAGGAGTCAACAGACTCAAATCTATTCCCTTCAGAAACTCTACAATAACTAATTAAGTTTTTTTGTTCATTGTTTGAGCAGATGAAAACCGCATGGTTTAACTACAAAGCACGACCTATTAGTTGAAAACATTGTGACAAACAGAAAAAAATGACCAAATTCTCCATTTATCACCTCATTGCCTTAACTGTTTACAAAACAATCTCGAGTCTGAACAAGCCTTAGGAAGATTTTTGCAGTGTTCCCACTCACATCTCTTTTTGGGAGTGCATGCGCTCCCTGGAATACAAGTTTGGGAGTGCAAGAGAAATTCTAGGAGTGCACTTAATATTGACAATTATAGAGCATCTATGGAGGACAGTAAGTGTCTGTTGTATTGAAAATTTGTTTTGATGAGTCTTACTCTGCAGTCAGCTGCTCTTGACGGCCAGTAGAATTTTCCATTTCACTGTCAATTTCAGACACTAATTAGGTTTCACTTATTGTTTTATAGAGATATTTATGTAAATTTACTGTTCAAAGTCATTGATAAAACTGAATAGACAGTTTGAAATGCCTATGATCAGACGATATCAAACCAATTTTTGTTGTGTCATGAGTTTTCGCGTTTCTTGCAGCGATCTTTTTTTCATGGATGTTAAGTTTTGGAGTAGTATTTCGGCATGATTTGACATAGATTTGTCAGTAAGAATAGCATGTAACTTCAAAACCTTTAATTTTACACTAGAAAACAAAGTAGAAAAAGGTGAAAATGCTGTTACCAGTATTTTCTCCTTTTCCTTCAATGTTTTCTACCCTTTCCGATACAAATCCCATCACTTTTGCCTCATTTAATTTGTTGTGTCATTTCCTTTCAATTTGGACCGGTCTAAAATAGAGTTGATTGGTAAAGAGTTGACTGTCTCTCTATGGTCGAACTGACAAGACTAAATTGATCGGTTAGTCACATGATGCCAATAAACTTGGAAAAAAATTATAAAACCTTGTTAACATTGTATATAAACGTCACTTTATGCTTTGAAAAAAAATTATAACCATTCTCATTTTTCAAAAGAAACATCTTCTTTATCCATCACTTGGGAATTATGTAAAGCAATGAAAACAATATGAGAATTTTAGAAAAATTACCCCTAAAAAATTTATGGTGATAGTCTACTAAATATTTATTTTCTTTATACTAAAAAAAATCCAAAGTCCAATAAAAACAACCTGTTACTCAAACCATCATTTATCACCTTTTTCCTCAAGTTAAGCACTAAAATGCCTTTCACAACTGGTTGCCTTTGCGGCCAATCTAAATTAAGATCAGGCTGCAAAAAACGTGCAGGCTGATCTTTGATCTACACTGTCCACTGGCTGAATCAGTGGACGAAAGCAACCATGAAACTGCAATTATTTGGGTCATATTTCTAGGATGAAAATGTCTGATAGGTTTATTCGGGGCTCTAAGGGTTAACCTTTTACCAAACGAGACAGATTTGGACGGGTCCAAATACAAAGCATCTGCAGAGGACAAGTGAAATGTAGCCCAAATGGTTAGATTTGTCTTTGATAGAGTAGAAAATAATATGGAAAAAGGAAAAAATGCTGGTACCAGCAATTTGTCCTTATCCAACGATGACTTCAAAAGCCTTCTGCCTCGGGATTAGTTAAAGCTCAGGCTTGTTTGGTAAAGGGTTAACAAACACAGTATATCAGCAGCAGCCAACTTACAATGTGATAGGTGGAAAAATCTAAAATTTTCACTCCCCCAAAAATATGAAGATGCCTTTAGGGACTCCATATTGAATACAGAAAAGTTTCAACAATGACACCGTTGTGAAAATTAACTCAACATCCAAACCAATTTGCAGCAAGCATCTTCACAAACATTCAGCTTGTCATATATGGGTATATTTCATTTTTGATGGACAGATACGACCAAAACATTCCAGATAAAGGAGAAATCACTCTTTAGAAAGTTGTTTCTTCATTCGGTAACACTTTTATGTCTCTCAAAGTGAATGGTTGCAAGATGTGGATTATAAGTTCCTCTTGGACCTTTACCCTTTCCTGAATGACAAATTTTAGACTTTCAAAGTGAAAGCATCTGCAGGCAACAAATCTATAAGTGGTACAAATAAAATGAAGTTCTTTGACAGAGTAGAAAACATCGTGGGCAAAGTAGAAAATACTGGTTACCAGCATTTTCTACTTTCCCATGACGGTTTTCAAGGGGTCTCTATGTTTGGTAAAGGTTAACAATTTGAGCACCAAAGGAATTTTCAGTCTAAAAATAAGATCCAAACATATGCAATTGCTATCATAAAGGATATTTTTTTCTAGAATATCTCAGCAAAGCATTTATGCAATCTAATCTTCATCTACACTGTCCTGCAAAGGCAACTAAAGAAGTGAGAGGGATTTTCCTTAACTCTATACCACACAATTAATCCCCACTTTTAACGTCACCCTGAGAAAGAAAGCTTTTGAAAATATTGTGGGAAAAGGAGAAAATGCTTGTAACCAGCATTTTCTCCTTTTCCCACTATGTTTTCTATCCTTCCCAAAACATATTTCGGTTTTTGAGTAACATTTGCTTTGTCGTCTGCAAATGCTTTCAATTTCGACTGGTCTAAAATTTTATCATTTGGTAAAGAGTTAGATAGTTAAGTATTCCCAGCAGATAACAGAAAAGATCCTGTCTCTACAAAAACAAATAAATAATCAAATATAAGTCAGTGAGTGCAACCCTCAGTCCACCGACCTCCTTTCTTAGGATTTAAAAATATGCCCTGTGTACTCTATTTTCCCCAAAGCTCATTTGTCATACCTAAGTTTTACTCCTGAATCCATGGACATGGACCTTGTCAAAAAGCAAACGACTGTCAGCCAAAATATAGCTATTTCAATCTTGTTTTGGCAAAAGTATTTGACAAAGTAGCTGACATTGTAGATCCAAGATACAACTACATGTTCTGTGTTGTTTGATCTTGATCTACTGTTGTCCACAAGAGCAGTATAACCCTTTACCGCACAATACCGCCTTTTGACGCCCCTGGGAAAGAAGCCGTTCGAAAACATTGTGGTAAAAGGAGAAAATGCTGGTAACAAGCATTTTCTCCTTTTTCCATAATGTTTTCTACCCTATCAAAGAAAAAATGCACCATTTGAGCCACACTGAAATTGTTGTCTGTAAATGCTTTCAATTTGGACAAAGCTAAAACTTTGTCGTCTGGTAAAGGGTTAAGCTGGGTCAATTGGTTACAGTTTAACCCTTTGTCACACAATATCAACTTTTAACAACTCTGAGAAAAATGGCTTTTGAAAACATTGTGGAAAACGAAGAAAGTGCAGGTAACCAGCAGATTCTTCTTATTACACCATGTTTTGTACTTTTTAAGAACAAACCCATTTTTCTAGCCATATTAAAATTTGTGGTCTGCATATGCCTTCGATTTGAACACATCTAAAAATTTGTTGTGTGGTAAAGAGTTAAGCCATGGACCCATTAATGAATAAAATTGGCAAGTTCAGTCTGTTTAGAGAGAAAAAGTGAAATTTGAAGGCGAAGAATATCTAACAAACATCGATCAGAGAAGATATTTCTTAGACAAGAACTGGGAACAGCCTAAAGAGCTGTTACAAATTATTAATTGCACCAAGCAGCACAATATCTTCGAGTGGACAATGTAGATCTAAAATCAGACAGCACAAAATGTGTTTTCTGATCTTATATCTACAGTAAATATAATCGTTGTTGTAAAACAAGGAGGTTTAACCATTTACCACAGAATCCTGAGTTTTAACGACCCTGAGAAAGAAGCCTTTTGAAAACATTGTGTGAAAAGGAGAACATGCTGGTAACCAGCATTTTCTCCTTTTCCCATAATGTTTTCTATAGTCCCCAAAACAAATTTCAATTTTTCAGTCAAATTTTTGTAGTCATCTGCAAATGCTTTCAAATTTTATCATGTGGTAAAGAGTTAACCCTTTACCACACAATCCTGGGTTTTAACGACCCTGGGAAAAAGGCCTTTTGAAAACATTGTAGGGAAAGGAGAAAATGCTGGTAACCAGCATTTTCTCCTTTTCCCACAATGTTTTCTAGCGCTTCAGAAATAAATCCAAACATTTGAGCAACATTTAATTTGTCGTCTGCAAATGCTTTCAATTTGGACCAGTCTAAAACATTGCCGTGTGGTAAACAGTTAAAGCGTTCCCTAACACACTATACCAAACAAGCGGTTTTGCATATCATGGATCTATTTCATCTGTAAGTTCAATGCTGATGTAGAAAGGTCTTTTGACATTCAGAAAAATTACTCATAGCAAAATATATCAAAAGCGTTGATTCATGTCAGCCTGCACGGACAGCGCACGATGACATAGGTCGATACTTTCAGCAGATGCATTAAACCATCTTTTCACAGTGTATGATGAATATAAGATAATCTGGCAAGATTATGCTTTTACCCAGTGTATATTTTACTAATGCAACGTTTACAGACAGTAAAATTAATAGACAGATTACTGGAGAGGTCATCAGACCTCTCCAACAGTGGTGAGTTTAAAAGGCAGACTGCCTCATAAATTGCAATCTAAATCCACATTTTTTTGCGAAATTGTTCTGATACACAGTCTGTTTTGTCATGGTTTTATAAATAAACTGAAATCAAAAAACTGAAATAGGAAACAGGCGTGTGTTGTTTTTTTTTTGATGGATTTCGAAAAAAGATTTTTGTATTGATTTCATTGGAAATGTGTCTCCACGATCGATACAAAAACCAAACTTTTTTTCCCGATATTTTCTTCTTATATTTTCTGTTCCATCATTCACCTTTTCGAAAAAAAAAAAAAAAAAAAATGGAAAACTAAGGGAGCTAATTCTTGCTTAACCTCAAGGATAGTTTCAATTATTCATTATTTCTATTCAAAGGATATTTTCAATTACAGTCATGATCTTCAGAACAAAATGATCTCTTCAGTAGTTGTAATTTTTCATAAAACAAATAAATCTAAGTAGGAAAAAAAGAATTTCGATAAAAAAGAGAAAGAACACCACGGAAAAAGATCACGCCACTTGAAAATGCGGGAAAGTCATGTGTCTGCCATGTAGGCTAATGCTTATGAGGTTTAGAATATGTAGTGGCAATCGTATGATGCCTTACTTGTTTGTTTACATGTTCTAAAATATACCGAAATTTAAAGCCAATAAACTATTTGAAAACTTTGATGCTGACCTCTCCTGGCTTCTTTTTTAAAGAAGGCAACTTCTTTAATACTATGACCTAAGAAAATCTGACCAATCAAATCACAAAATCACTGTCACATACAACTTGAAAACTAGTACAAAATTTGATTGGCCAACCCAGTCACATGACCTTGGTGTCTTTCTATTGGTCACTGGAATGTAGTATAGTATCTAGAAACTGGTGAAATTTGTCAAGATGGCTTGTTCATGTAGTCAGAGATAGATGTGATTTGCCACTGTACTCTTACTTTCAGTCTGGGTATCATCACACATAATTAAGGACATTTCACTCTCTAAAATGCTGAATTTGGGTTTACCTTTGATAACATTTTGGTGCACTTGGGATCACATGACACTGGTAGTGTCAACCTTGTAAAGTAATGTTAATAACAGAAAGATATTTTTTCTACTTGCAGGACCTGTGCTGGATATTGAAACTTAACTCCTGGACAGCATTTACTAAAGCCCACAGGACTAGCATGAGCAGATTTAACAGGCACAAGGACATACAAATAACAAAGTCCCAAATAACAAAAAATACTGTACTGGATAATAATCCAATCTTCACACAGTAAATCTTATCTACAACTCTTCAGTTGCAACAATATTGAAAAATGAGCATAAATTGGTATTTTACTCAAGTTTGGAGACAAACAGTGTGATAGTGTTGGTTTCCTCTTTTTTTTCCTAAAATCATTTATCATTAGATAAGATTTCAAAATGAGTTCAAGTGTCAATATTGTTCCATATGGAACTACTATTTCCTCAACAAGTGTACAAACTCTTCTGAATACCACTGTGTACACAGCCATGGTGTCAGCCAGCTCTAAACAAACAGAAGACAATGATATTATAACTAATTCAACGCTGACAGGAAATCCCGCCATGATGGAACAGCTAGTCGAGTATTACATTAATGGGGTAATTGCTATCATCGTTATTTTTCTGGGACTTATTGGAAATTTCCTCACAGTAGTTGTGCTGACAAGGAGGACAATGCATTCATCCACAAACTTTTTCCTTGCCGCCCTGGCCGGCTGGGACATGATGGTACTAGTCTGTACCCTTCTTCTCATCACCCTCAATAACCTCTCGGAGGAGTTTAAAGGGACAGCTTTCCCCTATGTTGTTGTCTACATCTATCCATTTGCACTTGCAGCTCAAACAAGCACAGTATGGATCACTGTCTCCTTCACTGTTGAGAGATATATAGCTGTTTGTCATCCGCTGAAAGCTGCCAGTATGTGTACAATCCAACGTGCACGCCTAGTCATAATAGGTGTGTCCATTGGCTCTATTCTTTTCAATGTGACCAGATGGTTTGAGTATGATATAGCCAGCCAATTAGTCAAAGAGGGTAATGATACTATTATCATGACTGGAATTTCAGAAACAGATTTCCTGAAAAACAACATTTATAAAAATGTGTATTATTTCTACATGTACCCGCTGATCATGTTTATCATACCTTTATCATCTCTGGCAGTGCTAAATATGTGCCTCATATTGGCTGTTAAACGTTCACAAAAACAACAGAAAAACATGAATGTAAGACAGTCCCGAGAGAATAATGTGACAATTATGTTGGTCAGCGTAGTGATAGTGTTTATGCTGTGTCAAGTCCCAGCCATGGTCTATAATGTGGCCTATTCTATCGACTCGAAATCCATACAAAATGGCCTTGGCTGGAAAATTCTTTCTTCAATCAGAAATTTTCTAGTTACATTAAACAGCGCTGTAAATTTCATCCTCTACTGTGCCTTAGGTCAAAAGTTTCGGAGAATTTTCATCCGCACATTTTGTCGATGCTTTCTGAGTGAAGATGATTTCAATTCCATCACATTTCATGGCTCTGTTGGACATATAATTAAAGTGGACAAAAATGACAAATCCTATAAAAGTTTGCTTCTCAAACATACCTCGAGGGGTGGTAATCACATCGAGATGTCTTCAAATGTTACACAGCACACGCTTATATCAAAATACTCTCCTTGTGTGAGCCGCTCACCCTCCCCATCTCCAAACGCGCACCTACAAAATGGTCGCTCCGGTGATGACCTCAAAGACTCTCTATGTAAAGCAAGACTGCTTGGCAACAGCAGGACACCATCACCGGTGTGAAACTTTAGCTGGCTGGCTTCCTGCTTTGATATTATTGTGTTATCAGTGGCTGGAGCAAAAACTCACACAAAAGAAAGTCCTGTTTCTTGCAATTTATGGAACAAAGCTAAACACTTTATCTTACAATCCCAATTTTTAACAACCCTGAGAAAAATGGCACCTGAAAACTTTGTGGGGAAAAAATGCTGGTAACAAGCATTTTCTCCATTTCCAACTAAGTTTTATACCACTTCAAGGCAAACTTCCATTACTAATGCCACATTTAGTGGTATGCAAATGCTGTCAATTTGGACATGCCTAAAACTTTGTCATGTGGTAAAGTGTTTACTGTTAAAGCATACTGCACTTAATTTTATCTGAGAAATAATATGTGGAAAATTTCAGGAGTTAACAAATTGAAAGCTTCTTTTTTTCCTCAGTTTCTAATTAAACTATAAGTAAATTATGTGCAAGAGTAAAGTTTATCAAAAGGTCAAGATAAAAATTCCAATTTTTGTCACATGTGTTTACATTTCTGCAAAGTTTTTTTGAAATTATGTAATTGGGGAAAAAAGTTGTGATCTAGACAGACAGATCAAACAAAAACTATTCACCCCAAGGCTGCTAAGCGCAACTCACTGACCGTTTTGTAAGTTTGAAATATCATTATTCAGGTGCTTTACTAGCACCTTGAAGGTTTTTTAAGTTATTTAGCAGAATAGGGGTTGAAGATGATTGATTTTTCCCTCTTCCACAATGTTTTTATGTGTATCCATGGCTTGAGCCATAAATCATGTCAATTATCCTTGTTTTTAGACTCATCTTCAGCGAATATGTTTTAGGAGGAACTGAGTTGAAATATTAGTCATGTTCTGGCAATAGTGGGTTTAATGTATCTCTGTGCTGCTTTATACAAAGCAAGTCATCATACATTACGGATTAATGAAAGCCATTTTGTTTCAAAATTGAATGAATCATGAAGTAGACTGTCCTTCAACGTGCAGAAAATTTACCAAAAGCTAAAAGTTCTGTTCCAGGTGGGCCTGCGGGTCAATGTAGGCTAAACTAAACTGGGTTGATACTTTTTGCATATGCATTAAATCCCTTTTTAACAGAGCATGGCTCATATTTATCAGGATCAAAGAGCCAGCCAGGAAGAACAGAATTATTTCAGACAGGACTTTGTCTCAGTGTAAATAGTACCGGTACATCATATTATTTATGAATCCATGAGAGATATCTCATGAATTGTTGTTACCTACCCTTTTAACACTTCTATATTAAATTTTCTAATTCAATCCTTTACCAAAGGATCCCATGTTTTAACAAACCTGGGGAAGCAAGATTTTGAAAACATTTTGGAAGAAGGAAAAAATGCTGGTATTCAGCATTTTCTCCTTTTTTTAACAATGTTTACTATCCTGTTGAAGACAATACCCATTACTTTGGCATTATCTAATATGTCACCTACAAGTGCTTTCATATTGGACAAAATTTACAGTTTGGAAAAGAGTAAATGCTGTCCCAAACAATCCTGTGTTTTACAGACCTCTCAGGGGAAGGCTTTTGAACACATAGTGTTAACTCTTTCACTACTACAGTGTTTCTGCTAGAGCGCGTATCTTGCGTTTTTGATGCAGTTATTTCTTTCAGGGCGGAATAGAATTGGCCTTGTGCGTTTTTTCTGGCGCAACCAAAATATCGGTTCAATCAAAAGAACAATTTCGTACAAAACCGTGACTTTTAGCGAAACCAAGGTGTAAAAGAATGTTTCGTAAGCAAAGGTTGAAAATTTCATCAGCCATGTTTATTTACATTAACAGTTTATGGTACGGCTCCCAGCGTCAATACCAGTCATAACATTAAAAAATGCTTCTGGTTTTCTAATTGGATAGAATATATTGTCGAAAAAGGAGAAATTGCACAATCTGTGCAATTTCTCCTTTTACCACACTGTTTTCTAAACCTTCCACTGTAGAGTTAGTGAAAACGTGGGATTCAATGATAATGGGTTATAACAGTGACCCATAATTTTCCTGTATGACCCTCAAAACTTAGGATTGGGGGTCACAAATGACCCTAAAAAATTTGGAGCTGGCAGAAACACTGCTACTAGCTCAAGAAATTCCACTTTTTTTTCGAGGTCTAAAAGAAGATTTCCACTGCTATTGAATATGAGCTGCATCATAGTCTAGCATCTGGTAGCAGATGGTGTAGATCAAAGATCAGACTGCATGTTCTGTGCAGTCTGATCTTGATCTACACCATCCACAAAAGGTACTAATGTCGTCATCAGTAGTGAAAGAGTTAAAGGGAAAAGCCCTGGTTACAGTCCTACAATGTTTTCTAGCATTTCTGATACAAATCCATCATTTGCCCAAATTTAATTTGTAGTCTGCAAATGCTGTGAATTTGGACAAGTCAAAAATTTTGTCGTTTGGTAAAAGAGTTAACCCTTTAACAAATGACAAAAGTTTAGACTGGTCCAAATTGAAAACCTTTGCAGACGACAAAGTAAGTGTAGATCAAAAACTGAAATTTATTTTTGGAAGGTTAGAAAACATTGTGGGAAAAGGAGAAAATGCTGGTTACCAGCATTTTCTCCTTTTCCCACAGTGTTTTCAAGAGGCTTCTTTCTCAGGGTCGTTAAAACTCGGGATTGTGTGGTAAAGAGTTGAGAGGGCAGACAATACAACCAATGCTCATGACCTTTCCATCTCTACCTGACAGATGAGACCTAATAATACCTTGGCAGAAGGCTCAAAGGATGATCCATCAGTCTATAGTTAACCCTTTACCAAATTAACGCTATACAACAATATACACAATGTTTAATTACATGATGAAACATCAAGACAGATGAACTGTATGTATTTAACCCTTTACCACACAATCCCGACTTTTAACAACCCTGAAGAAGAAACCTTTTGAAAACATTGTGGGAAAAGGAGAAAATGCTGGTGACCAGCATTTTCTCCTTTTCCCTCAATCTTTTCTAATATATCAAAGGCAAAATTCCCTATTTGAGTCACATTTAAATTGTCATCTGCAAATGCTCTCAATTTGGACTGGTCTCCATTTTTCTCGTGTGGTAAAGAGTTAACTAAACTGATACATAAATATAAGCCTTGCTCTGTTAAAAGGGGGCTTAATGCGTCAACACAAAGTATCACCTAAGTATCAACTGTGCATTCTGCATAGGCTGATTGGGGATCAATACCTATTTGCTTTGCTAAATTTTCCGCGTGTCCAAGGGCCATTCTACCTCAGAATTCAGCCAATAACATGTTAGACAAAATAGATTTTATGGATCCACTATAAATTATGTGATGACTTGCTTAGTATATTGCATCACAGTGATGGATCAAGCCCACTTTTCATAGAGCAAAGCTCATATTATTTAAGATCATAATTCCCAAATTTCCTCAACACTGCTGAGTACAGCCATGACATATCTTCTATAATTTCTATTAAAATAACAAACTGACAAAATGATGTACCCTTTCAAAACAACACTATGTCTTAACAGCTCTGATATAGAAGGCATTTTGAAACATTGTATCAAAAGGAGACATGCTGGTAACTAACATTTTTCCTTTTCCCTACATGTCTGCTGCCTAGCTTAGCTACAGGTATATTTTTATGATGTGAATAATTTAATGACAACCATACTCTGAACATGGTATTTCAAATGCCAGTAAAATTATGCTTTAACATTGAAAATAGCTCAAAACAATATGAGAAGCCAACTTCAAAATCTTGTGATTCCACATTTGAAATGATGTCTTTACTAGACTGATGTCTGTGTAAGAATGGAGAACATCATGGGAAAAGGAGCATTCTTCCTCAAGGTCTTAAAACTGGATTTGTTTACCAAACAGAAAAATTTATCATTGTCTACACTGGAAGCATTTGCAGACAACAAATTAAACATGGCTCAAATGATGAAATTTTCCTTCGAAACACTAAAAATATTGTGGGAAAAGGAGAAAATGCTGTTTTCAAAAGCTTTCTTTTTTCCTAAGGATCGTTAAAACTCGGGATTATGTGGTAAAGGCTAAATGCCTTAAAACTATAATTCAATGAGAAGCTCCCACTATCAATCTTATCAGGCAAGACAGGAAAGATGTATCAAAAGGATGATTACCAACAAAAACTATCAAAATCACTATTTGTAGAGTCATTATGCTAGTTGTTATATTATCATGTCATTGTTATATATTTTGATTTCAGTATTAAATATTACCATTTCTTTCTTTGTACTAGTTCATTCTTACTGGCAATTATTGCCCGACAATATTTAACCCTTAAACCTTTACCACACCATCGCGAGTTTTAACGACCCTGAAGAAAAGGCCTTTGGAAAACATTATGGGAAAAGGAGAATTAAAATGCTGGTAACCAGCATTTTCTCAATTTCCCACAATGTTTTCACCTGTCCCAGAACAAATTTCTATGTTTGAGTCAAATTTATTTTGCCATCTGCAAATGCTTTGAATTTGGACTAGTCTAAAATTTTGTTGCTTGGTAAAGGGTTAAACCGTTGTCTGCACGTCATCTTTGGTATTTCCTCCATGGCCAATCAAGAACGAGATTTGTATTCAGTGATGAAACCTTCCATCCAAGGTGGCAAGAGAGAAAAATTGTCCATCTCAAAAGTTCAGACCCCTTTAAGTCTCCTAATACCTGCCTATTTCAACCATCTTACGTAACAGTTGATAAAAAAAATCCTCACAGAACATGATTAAAGCATTACCATTTTCATTCTGGTGGCAGAAAATGTGAAAATTACCCATAAATGATGACTGGTGGTGTTCGGTATAGAACAGAGTTGGACACCTTGTCTTACATATTACATTATATGGATGGAGAAGTTCATCACAAAACGAACACCTGTGATTCATTCTCTGCAAATGCTCTTGATTTACAAGGGTCTAAATCTTGTCCTTTTATATAGAGTTAACTAAGAATTTAATAAATAGTAAGTCTGTCTGGGCCATCCAAACCTGATCATTTATCAACAGAAGACTTCCATAATGACAGTTTAACAGACTTATTTTAAGCTTGATCTCATTCACTGAGCTCAGACAGAATGATATCATTTATCTACTTATTTCCACCATTCACCTTATTCATTAGCTTTTCCTACTTTTTTTTTTCTCTCACTCATTTCCTCATTCATTCTTTTTTCTTCATTCACTCATAAACCCCTGAATCAAATTTTCAGGAGACCACCTTAACCCATTACCAAACAATTACGACTTTTAACAACCCCAGGGAGGAAGGCTTTTGAAAACAGTGGGAAAAGAAGAAAATGCTGTTAACCAGCATTTTCTCTTCTTTTTTCAACAATGTTTTCTAAGGGTTTAAGGGCAAATCCCATCATTTGAGCCATATTAAATCTGTTTTCTGCGTTTTTCACATTTGCAAACAAAGCGGCAAACGTAGGAACTAGAAATTGCTGAGTAAGCCATTTTTCCTTTATCACTTGCATGCTCTGGCAAAAGGGAACATAATGCATCTCCTAGATGCATGATACTAAGCAAGTCATCACATGATTATGGATCCTTAAAGTCCATTTTGTCCAACAACCAACTGAATCATGAGGAAGACTGATACTTTGGCATGCAGAAAATTAACCAATAGCAAAAAGTTTTAGCCTAAGTCAGCCTGTGCAGACTGCGCAGGCTGACATTGGTCAATACTTTTTGCAGGTGCATTAAGTCCCTATTTCACAAAGCATGGCTCATATGTATTCAACAGTCATTGTAGTGGGAAATCTGAAAATAGGCATGTATAGAGATAGGTTCATTGATTGACTGAATGGCATTTTACATTTCTTTCAACATTAATTCAGTCATATCACAGCAACAGTTCACATATTCAGGTATTTCCTAAGTTTCACCAGTTATTGGCTAGGGCTCTAATGTGTCTTGCCCAAGGGCACTCTCATGAAAAACCAAGTGGATCCACTGAGGCTCAAATCCAGGGCCTCCAGGTCAGGAGTCTTAAACTTTACCACTATGCCACACAAGACCCTTAAAATACGTTCAAGACCACCCGCATGAAGCAATATCCTGTCTTAATTAACCCTTTACCATACAATCTCAGGTTTTCATGACCCTAGGAAAGAAGGCTTTTGACAACATTGTGCGAAAAGGAGAAAATGCTGGTAACCAGCATTTTCTCCTTTTCCCACAATGTTTTCTGCTCTATCTGAGAGCTTAAGCCTGTTTGTTCCAAACTTGAATTTGGCATCTGCAAATGTTTTGAAATTGGACTAGTCTAAAATGTTGTCTTGTGGTAAAGAGTTAAATAATTATTGTTGAATTACTTATGAATAGTGTTTTAAGCTGCTTTCAATGTTATTTCAGTCATATCATTGTGAGAGCTCACTTATATATATTCCTGTATGACTTTAGTTCCACCAGAACCTGACCAGGACTCTAAAATACCTTGCTGAAGGACATTCCAATGAACCACCAAGCACCTAGATTGAGGTTTGAAAACAGGCTTCCAAGTTTCGAACTTTACACCTTCACCAGTGAGCCAGAAAGGACCCAAACTGCTGTTAAACTGGTCACCTTAACCCTTTACCACATGACAAATTTTAGACTTTTACAAATTGGGAGCATTTTGCAGGCAACATATTGAATGTGGCTAAAATCAATATACTTGTCTTAGATAGAATAGAAAACATTGTGGGAAAAGGAGAAAATGCTGGTTACCAGCATTTTCTCCTTTTCCTACAATGTTTTCAAAAGGCCTCTTTGTCGGGGTCATTAAAACTCTGGATTGTGTTGTACAGGGTTAGGACAAAAGTCTACAGCAGATCAATCTATATAGGAATCTAGTTGAATTCTAGATTAACTCTTAACCAAATAACAACATTTTAGGCTTACCCAAATTTCAAAACCTTTTCATCTAACAATTTAAACCGGCTGGAATTATGTGATTCTGCCATGAAAGAGTATAAAACATTGTACAGAAGGGCAAAATGCTGGTTACCAGCATTTTCTCCTTTTCCCACAATGCTTTCAATAGCCTTCTTCCTCAGGATTTTTAAAACTGTGTGGTAAAGAGTAAATACATGAATACAAGGAGTAACATTGCGCAAAAATGAGAAAATAGTCAAAATATTGAGAGCAATTTCTCCTTTTGCCAAAATATTTTCAAAATTGGTCTGCTGTAATACAAAAAAAATTCTTCCACAGGTGGTAAATGTAATTTGGAAAGAGAACCTGAGATCTACTAAACTGTTCTGCAATTTGACATCATTTTAACCCTTTCCAAAGACAAATTTTAGCCACTTCCAAATTAAAAGCATCTGCAAACGACAAATTTGAAAGTGGTACAAATGAACTTAAGGTTTTTTGACAGGGTAGAAAACATTGTGGGAAAGGAAGAAAATGCTGGTTACAAGCATTTTCTCCTTTTCCCACATTTTAAAAAAGGCCTCTTCCTCAGGGACGTGAAAACACAGGATTGTTTAGTAAAGGGTTAAACCTTTTCCAGACATAAAAGTTTTAGACTTGTCTAAATTTAAGCTTTTGCACATCACACAATAATTCTATGTGGCTGCAATGAGATTTGTCTGTGAAAGGATAAAAAATATTGTGGGAAAAGAGAAAATGCTGGTCATGAGGATTTTCTCTATTTCCAACAATGTTTTCAATGACTTTCTCATCTAGAATCATTATACCACAGGATTGTTTGCTACAAAGGGATAACATAAAAGACGCCACTTATGCACAAGGGATGTCCCATATTGTCAGAGACGTTATCTGTATGTGCTCTGTCATAAAACTCACCTGAGTACCCAGAAGAGGAGGAACCATTCCTTTAAATGGTATTTTATGCCTCTTTCCACGGCAATTGAGATATCTTTGGCTACAGCTCATTTTTTCATACATTTTAACTCTATACCACACAACAAAATATCAGACTTGTCAAAATGAACTCATTTGCATCAACAATTCAAATATGGCTCAAATGATGCTATTTGTCTATGAAAAGGTAGAAAACATCATAGGAAAGTGAGAAAATGCTGGTTACCAGCATTACCTTCTTTTCCAACAATGTTTTCAAGTCTCAAAAGTCATCTCCTGCAGGGTCGTTGAAACTGGGCATTACATGGTAAACCCTAAGGGCTTCACAGGTATTAGACCATGGACCTGTAATGCCCTGCTTAATGAAACTTCATCCTGTCTCTTCCCAGTTCCCAACCTCATCCCTATTGCAATCCCACCCCATCCCAGTTTACATCCTAATCCCCAGCTTATCCCATCCAAGTTCCCATCTTATCCCAATACCATCAGCAATGGGTTTAGCTGGGCCCAATAAGATCTGTACCGATACTTTCATTAAAGTTTAAAACCTATTCCTTAAAATTACTTCTAAGATGAGCTGACTTAATATTTTTTGTGAGAATGGACAGGCCACAGCTGGGTTATGCAGACATCCATTAAAATGTAAGGGAGGTAATTCATTATTTGATAGCTCAAATTAAACCAGATTTGCTTCCCTTAATAATGGGGGGGGGGGGGGGCGGGGTGGCCACTTATATTTTGGTATAACCCATCACTAGACAATCCTGCATTCTGAATTTCCTCTGGAAAAGAATTTTTTAAACATTGTTGGAAAATAAGAAAATGCTAGTAACAACCTGCAATTTCTTTTTCCAACAATGCCTTCAACTTTTTCAAGGAGAAACTTCATTATTTAACTTTTTTAAGCCACAATTTGTCTGCAGATGCTTCCCATTTTCCCAAGTCAGAAATTTAGTCATGTGGTAGAGCTAATTCTTTACCAATCGGCAAAGTTTTAGACAAGTCCAAATTCAAAGCATTTGCAGACGTTAAAATAAATGTGACTCAAATGTTAAAAATTGTTTCGGCAAGGGTAAAAAACATTGTGGGGAAAAAGAGAAAATACTGATTACCAGCATTCTCTCCTTTTCCAACATTATTCTCAAAAGCATTCTTTTGATTGTGTGGTAAATATAAAATTATATAAAATGCTAAGACTTTTTCAGTCAGTAAAAAGATAAGATGTTATTAAAAAAAAATATGCACTCATGATGTCTTTGGGAGGTCTTGATACATGATCAGATGGCAGAGAAAGTGTGTTATCTTGATCTACACTATGCACAACAGTGAATAAAGTTCTCCTGCCAGACGCTTTCACAAAACTGCAATTTTTCATCAAAATAAGAACAATAAGTTAAATTCAATATATATACACAGTGTCATTTCAAACCTTCAAGTCATATCTCATCAATTTAGTCTTTACCACACAATCCCAACTTTTAATGACCCTGAGAAAAAAGCCTATTGAAAACATTGTGGGAAAAGGAGAAAATGCTGGTAACCAGCATTTTCTCCTTTTCCCACAATGTTTTCTACCCTTCCTAAAACAAATTTTAATTTTTCCAGTCACACATATTTTGTTGTCTGCAACTGCTTTCAATTTGGACTAGTCTAAAATTTTGTCATTTGGTAAAGAGCTAAGTCAAATCTAATTTGTTGTCCATAACACTTTCAATTTGGATCCTGGGGAAGAGGCCATTTAAAAACATTGCAGGAAAAGGAGAAAATGCTGGTAACCAGTATTTTCTCCCTTTCCCACAATGTTTTCTACCCTTCCTAAAACAAATTTTAATTTTTCCAGTCACACATATTTTGTTGTCTGCAACTGCTTTCAATTTGGACTAGTCTAAAATTTTGTCATTTGGTAAAGAGCTAAGTCAAATCTAATTTGTTGTCCATAACACTTTCAATTTGGATCCTGGGGAAGAGGCCATTTAAAAACATTGCAGGAAAAGGAGAAAATGCTGGTAACCAGTATTTTCTCCCTTTCCCACAATGTTTTCTACCCTTTCTAAGATTGAAATCATCACATGGGCCACATCTAATTTGTCGTATGCAAATGCTTTAAATTTGGACCAGTCTCAAATTGTTTTCCTTCAGTGGCAAACAGTTTCACAGAATCAAACCGTGCCACTTACTTGAATCTGCATCTCCACATGACTGAACTCAACCCTTCTTCTAATGTCCTCCATCACCTGTTATTCGTTATAATTATTACATGTATCCTTGTGTAATTCCAGGAAGCAGTCAACCTGAAACAGCGTAAGAAATCATCAGACATTTCTATATTGTGAAACCACTTTAACTTGTCACTTAACTCGGTACCACATGATAATGTAGACTTGACCAAATTCAAAGCATTTGCAGACGACAATTTAACTGTGGATGTAATGAAGGGGATTTGTCTTTCATAGGGTACAAAACATCGTGGTAGCCAGCATTTTCTCCTCCTGCTATATTTTCTACTCATTCAAAGACAATTCCATCATTTGATGCTCATTTATCTACTGCAAATGCCATGAATTTTGATGAACCTAAGATTTATTGTTTTGTAAAGAATTAAACCTTTACCAAGCAACAAAATTTCCAAAACCTCCAAACTGAAAGCATTTGAAAATGACAACTTAACTCTTTACCAAACGTCAAAATTTTAGACTGGTCCAAATTGAAAGCATTTGCAGACGACGAAATAAATGTTACCGAAAAATGGAAGTTTGTTATGGGAAGGACAGAAAACATTGCCGGAAAAGGGGAAAATGCTGGTTACCAGCATTTTCTCCTTTTCCCACAATGTTTTCAAAAGGCTTCTTCCTCAGGGTCATTAAAACTGTGGATTGTGTGGTAACAGGTTAAATGTATCCCTAATGATAAGATCTGTCTCTCAAACGAAAGAAAACATTGTGGGAAATGGAGAAAATGCTGGTTACCACTGTCTAAAAAAGGGACTAAAAATGTGATAGGAAATCTATTGATACCAATTATTATTAACACTTCACGAAAAAAATCCTGGAGAAGACGCGTCTTGAAAAAATGAATACCCGAAAAAATTGTGGGAAAAGGAAAAAATGCTGGTAACCAGTAGTTTCTTCCTTTTCCACTATGTTTTCTACCTTTTCAAAAAAAAAAAAACAGTTTCTATTACACGAGCCACATTTGTCATCTTCAAACTCTTTTGGAGTTGGTAAAGTCCTAAATTTTGTCAATATTTTTTTTTAAAGTATTTTTATACATTTCAACACTATATGACTTTATTGTTTTATTGATTTAGCAAATGACATAATTATAGAGTGAGATTTTCTAGACTACTTGAGAGCAGACTGGTAGTGGCTCATATTAACTCTGCCATTGTGTTAATGATAATCATGTGTTAATGACAATACAATAGCAGAGTAAAATGTCCAAGTGATAATGAGAGGAGGGACCCACCATATTTCCTCTTTGCCAAACGACAAAATCTTAGCCTATACCAAATTCAAACTGTTTGCAGACGACAAAATAAATGTTACTTAAAAACTGAAGTATTTTTTGGGAAGGGCAGAAAAGCATTGTGGGAAAAGGAGTCAAGAGGACCAAGATGGTCCTAAATCGCTCACCTGAAATGCAACTCAGGCGTCATTGTTATGGCCACTTGCCTCTTGTTTTTTGCTGGAATGTTTTAGTTTTGAAAATGATTCATCCATGACAATACCAACAATCAGAGCAGGTAAGAAAATGATAGTCGAAATTATAGGCCCTAGAGTGTAAACAATGGAATTGTCATCAAGATTTCTCTCTTTATCTCTATGTGAAATCCGAGACCAACAAAATATGGCTAATTTTCACACCAGGGCCATAATTTTAAGTGTTTTGGTAGAGGGCCACCAGATGATACTATATGCCAAATATGAAAGCTCTAGCCCTTACGGTTTGGGACAAGAAGATTTTTAAAGATTTCCTTCTTTATCTCTATGTGAAATCCGAGAACCCACAACATAGGGCCAATTTTTAACACCAGGGCCATAATTTGAAGTATTTTGGTAGGGGGTCACTAGATGATGCTACATGCCATATATGAAAGCTCTAGCCCTTACGGTTTGGGACAAGAAGATTTTTAAAGATTTCCTTCTTTATCTCTATGTGAAATCCGAGAACCCACAACATAGGGCCAATTTCCACACTAGCGCCATTATTTGAAGTATTTTGGTAGAGGGCCACTAGATAATACTACATGCCATATATGAGAGCTCTAGCCCTTACGGTTTGGGACAAGAAGATTTTTAAAGATTTCCTTCTTTATCTCTATGTGAAATCCGAGAACCCACAACATAGGGCCATTTTCAACACTAGGGCCATAATTTGAAGTATTTTGGTACAGGACCACTAGATGATGCTACATGCCAAATATGAAAGCTCTAGCCCTTACGGTTTGGGACAAGAAGATTTTTAAAGATTTCCTTCTTTATCTCTATGGGCAATCTGAGAACCCACAACATAGGGCCAATTTTTAATACCAGGGCCATAATTTGAAGTATTTTGGTAGAGGGTCACTAGATGATGCTACATGCCATATATGAAAGCTCTAGCCCTTACCGTTTGGGACAAGAAGATTTTTAAAGATTTCCTTCTTTATCTCTATGGGAAATCCGAGAACCCACAACATAGGGCCAATTTCCACACTAGCGCCATTATTTGAAGTATTTTGGTAGAGGGTCACTAGATGATGCTACATGCCATATATGAAAGCTCTAGCCCTTACGGTTTCGGACAAGAAGTTTTTTAAAGATTTCCTTCTTTATCTCTATGGGAAATCCGAGAACCCACAACATAGGGCCAATTTCCACACTAGGGCCATAATTTGAAGTATTTTGGTAGAGGGCCACTAGATGATGCTACATCCCATATATGAAAGCTCTAGCCCTTACAGTTTGGGACAAGAAGATTTTTAAAGCTTTTTCTTTTGGTTGCCATGGCAACCAGAGTTCTTCACTGATTTCAATTCTTTGAAGTATATTGAAAGAGCATGACCTAAGGATCATTTCTGTGAAGTTTGATTGAAATCTGATTGTTAGTTTAGGAGGAGAAGGTTTTTTTTTGTAATTGTGAATGGATGGACAGACGGACGGACAGACGGACGACTGACATTGGCCGATCACAATAGCTCACCCCAAGCACTTCGTGCTCAGGTGAGCTAAAAATGTTAGTTACCAGCA
Organism: Tridacna gigas; assembly: GCA_945859785.2. NCBI lineage: Eukaryota > Metazoa > Mollusca > Bivalvia > Cardiida > Cardiidae > Tridacna > Tridacna gigas. The sequence continues at coordinate 44,495,070 of OX244037.2, read as the reverse complement.
TTTTCTCCTTTACATACAATGTTTTCAAAAGCTTTCTTTCTCAAGGTCATTAAAAATCCCGATTTGTATGGTTAGGGCTTAACTCTTTACCAAATGACAAAATTTTGGACTATACCAAATCCAAAGCATTTCCAAGTGACAAATTAAATGTGGCATGATTGGGTGGAAAATATTATGGGAAAAGGAGAAAATGCTAGTTGCCAGCATTTTCTCCTTTCCCATAATGTTTTCAAATGCCTTTTGTACCAGGATCATTAAAACTTGGGATTGTGTGGTAAAAGAGTTACCTAACCATTAAAGCGCTTTCCTCAACTAAAGTTGGCTTTTGCAGCCAATGTAGATCAAGATCAGGCAGAACAAAATGTGCTCTCTAATCTAAGATCTACACTATCTGCTTTCCTTAGTGACCATCTGAACAAATCATGGTTAAAACATTAATTATTTGAGTCTTACTTCAAGACTGAAAAAGTTGGTATTGTTTATTCAGGACTCTAAGGTTAAAGATTTACCAAATGACAAAATTTTTAGACTCGCCAATATTGCAAGCATTTACAGACAGCATATAAAATGTTCCTACATTAGTGGAATTCGTCCTCGAAAGAATTAGAAAAATTGTGGAAAACAGAGAAAACTCTGGTCATAAGAATTTTCTGATTTTTTTCCAAAATGTTGGTTTTCCTTTTCCTTCTCCTTCAACCTAGTTAACTCTTTACCAGAAAATAAAATTTACGCCTTTTCCAAACTGAAAGCATTTGCATACAACATATTAAATGAAACTCAAAACATGAAATTTTTGTGCAGTAAAGGGTTAATTCACAGGATTATGTGGGAAAGGGTTAATAAAAAGCAACAGAAGGCAACCCTTTGGAATATTGGCATTTTACATATAAAAAGAAGCAAAATAAATCTTGCTTAACTCTTTTACCACACGACAATATGATTAGATGGACCAGATTGAAAGCATTTGCAGAATGACAAAGATGACTCAGATGGCGGAATTTGTCCATGATAGGGCAGAAAACATTGTGGGAAAAGGAGAAAATGCTGGTTACCAGCATTTTCTCCTTTTCCCACATTGTTTTCTAAAGGCTCCTTTCCCTGGGTCGTTAAAACCAAGGATTGTACGGTAATGGGTGTGCTCTTTAGCGGAAGACAAAGATTTCAGACTTGTCTGGAAAGAAAATCCTGGTTACCAGAATTTCCACTTTTTCCAAAATGTTTGTAAAAGCCTTATTGCATAGGGTCATTGAAAGGCGGGATTGTGTGGTAAAGAGTTAAAATGGGTAGAAAATGAGGGAAAAGGAGAAAATGCTGGTTACTCAATGTTTTCAAAACTTTAGTTCCCCATAGTCCTTCACTCTTTATCAAACAACAACATTCTAGACTGGTCCCAATTGAAAGGACCTGCAAATGACAAATTAATATAACTAAAAAACTGAAATTTTCCTTTAAAAGGGGAAAAAATATTGTGGGGATAGAACAAAATGCAGGTTACCAGCATTTTCTTCTTTTCCTGCCCATGCCTTCAAAAGCCTTATTCCCCTGGGTTCTTAAAACTCATGGTTGTGTGGTAAAGGGTTAAAACAGGAGAGGTGTGGCACATGTTGGTTCAGTTTGGCTAGTTAACCCTTTACAACATAATCCTAATGCTGGTAACAAGCATTTTTGCCTTTTTCCCCCAATGTTTTCTATCCTTTCAAATGAAAATCTGGGTTTCATTACATTTGTTGTGGATGCAAATGCTTTCAAATTTGGACAGGTTTGAAATTTTCTCGTTTGTTAACCCTTTACCAGATGACAAAATTTTAGCCTTGTCCAAATTGAAAGCATTTGCAGACGAAAATTTCAGTGTGGCTAAAACTGTGCAATTTTTCTTTGATAGGGTAGAAAACATTGTGGGAAAAGGAGAAAATGCTGGTTACCAGCATTTTCTCCTTTTCCCACAATGTTTTCAAAAGGCTTCTTTCCCAGGGGCGTCATTGTATGGTAAAGGGTTAAAGAGGTGATGCAAAGTTTCATTGCAGGGACAGTCTAATGACTCTTGCATAGCCTAGGGTAAAGGGTAAAAATCCTTTAATATCTCTAGATCAACTGCTTAACTCTTTTCCAAAGAACAAAATTTCAGACTGGTCCAGATTGAAAGCATTTTGGACAACAAATTTAATTACCAGTATTTTTTATTCTAATGATGTGATTTGCCTAAGAAAGGGTGGAAAGCATTGTAGGAAAATGAGAAAATGCTGCTTACCATCATTTTCTTCTTTTCCCAAAATATTTTCAAAAGCTTTCTTTCTAAGGGTTGTTGTGGTAAAGGGTTGTGTAGAAAGTGAACTTGAAGATCAGTATAAGCACAACATAGACTCAAGATCAGAGTACATAGAAAAAGCAGTCTGATCTTAGATCTATTTTGTACAACGTTTTGCCAACCCTGGAACAGATGAAAAAAGATGAGACTTGTCAAAATTGAAAGTGTTTGCAGACGTTTGTGGCTAATGAATTGAGTTGTATGGCCCATCAACATCAAAGGCAGATGTTTGTGGAACCACTGTGGGGAAAGGTAAAAATTCTGGAAGCCTGGAAAACTGTTATGTTTCTTGGCTTCTTTAGCCCTAGCAGAAAAGAAGTCACTTTTGTTTTTATTCAACTCAGCATAGTAATGCCTGTAAACAGCTTTTCTCTATCTTCAGTCTGAGATTTCGCTCCAGTGTTATTTTTCAACTGTTTATGAGCAAAGAAACAATAAAAAAATAATCGAAAAATAACATTGGAGCAAACCTTCAGACTGAAGGTACTTTTTCCCCCTTTATTGATACTGTTTCAACCCTTTTCCAAACAATACTGTGTTTCAGAAAATTATCACAGAAAAGGGAAAATGCTGGTGACCAGCATGCACTCCTTTCATCATAAAGTTTTCTACACATTCAAAGACAATTTCCATGATAAGCGACCGGTCTATTTAGTTTGATGTCTGCAAATGCTTTTAATCTGGAAGTCTAATTTGAGAAAAGAAACTGCTCAAAGAAAGTTATTTCTCTATTTATGGTAGAAATCTTTGTCAAGTTACAATTAGCATTTAAACATAATAAGGTTACATTTTCTTTTCATCCTGAAAGATATCTTTAATATGAGTATATCTTACTTGAATGTTTAGAAGAAAATTCTAAGCTTTTATAATCTTCGGGCAGCCTGCGATTGCTGTGCAGCCGAACCTTTGTTTTCCGGCCTATTCTGACGCATGTATTAAGCTAATGAATCTCGAGCCGGGGACCAGTGCCAATTTTAAACAGAAAGAAGTTGAATTTCAGTATGTAAAAAGCTTATTGTTTCATTCTGTTTGGTGGCATAGTTGGACATTTTCTACCTTGTTTCAAAAAACTAGTTGTTGTTTTATGTCACGCTTTATCAAGGCCAAATTCGCTTAAAGTGTTGTCTTAAATGTCAAGAGCGCCTGCCCACGACTACATCCGGTGCGGGGTAGTCATAAAAGGCTCCACAATTTTATCTCTTAAAAGAAAAATAATTGAGTAGTTTTTCCTTAGCTAAATAGACTCAATTTCATAAGTGATAATGTCTCTTGATGTAATTATCATCGAATTAAGAAACGCATTAGTACATGGTCAGTTGCTATGAACAAATAACAAGTCTGACCAATCAGGTAAATGTTATGAATCCGTAAGAACCAATGAAATTGTAACCGCGAGTTGTTTAAACTATCCCGCAGCCAGAATTAGTACTCTGTACAAATGATGCTCTTGCAAGTGAAGTTCTTGGCATGTTAACGTCTTTCAGGATAAAAGTTGGCTCAAAATTGGTGCTTGATACCCAGAGTTTTTCAAAATGACTGTCACAACCAGAGCGGCTTCTGTAAGTTTAGTTTTTCATTACAAATTTGTGTGTTTGTAAGCTTCAAACGGGGCCTGGTGTCCTTCCGTTTCATTTGTCGCAGGGACATAGCGTTTTTTTTTTTTTCGATGTATTCTCTTAAAAAACGTTAATTGGATCTACCTTGAAATAGAATTTGAGTGCTGTCTCTTAAATTTATGTTGCCCTCGGTTTATTCTCGAATTGTTACTTCCAATTGCTAGAGTTAATTGAAAACTATGATGTGTTAAATGTTTGTTCTGAACATGTTTTTACTTGTTTTAGATCTTGCACGAACTAAAAATAACTTAGCAGACGACTGTTGTCAACTGTAATTTTAACCCTGAGGGCGCCAAATAAATTCATCTGATGTGAAAAAGCCAAATATATCTGAAATTTTAAAGATAGCTTGGGCCACAAAATCTCACAAAACGACAAAGATCAAAGATTAGACTGCACTTTATATGCAGTCTGCTTTTGTAATACACTGGTGTGAAAAAGCACTTTTACCCTTAACCACACAATCCCAACTTACTGATCCCGAGAAAAAAGCCTTTTAAAAACAATGTGGGAAAAGAAGAAAATGCTGGTAACCAGTATTTTCTCCTTTTCCCACAATGTTTTCAACCCTTTCAAAAAACAAATTTCTTCATTTGAGTCAGTTTGTCGTCTGCAAAAGCTTTGAATTTGGATAAGTCTAAAATTTTGTATTGTGGTAAAAGGTTAAGGGTAATAAGAACAATTCAAGTGTAGTTGGCTCACACAATTATCTGTAATTTACCACTTACAGTAATAACAGCAGTGTCTTTTTTATAGAAAGTTTTTAAAATTCTTTCTGTATGGATTTTCATGTGAAATATTGTTCAAGCTCATTGAAACCCACACACTCTAAGACTTCAGATCTTTGTCCTCTTTCAGTATGATCTACTAAACAGTGAGTTTTAGGTCTACTTATACTGATGTAACTTGCACAGGCATAAGTAGACTTAAAACTTACCGTAAGTGTAGTTGATTATTCATGAAGCATAGCTGACAATGCCATGGTTCTGTTTCCATATTTAAACAGTGATTAAAATACCAGGAGTACCTACTACTAGATATAGTGAAGCATGTTCCATGTTTAATAATGTTTTTTGTAATAGGCCCAGCTTGCCAGTGCAAAAATGGCCCAGCTGAATATCAACACAGAGAATACAGATCAAGGACTGCCTGTGGGTAAAGTAGGACAGAGACCGCACACAGCTCATCCATCACAGAGGAATGCCTTGGGAGATATTGGAAACAAAGTGACCAGTAATAAACTTGGGGACGGGTCCAAAAAGGCTCCGATCAAAAAGGAGATCGTCCAGCGTGAAATAGTACAGCTTGCCACCACCAGACAAACGAGAAATATATCAAAAAAGGCTTCAAAACCAACAGATGTAGATGAGCATTTATTAACGCAGGTATATATCTTTCTTTCATGTTGGGCTAATCCTTTCCAGATATGAAACTACTTCAGATTCGTTTATTTATGTAGAGCATTTGCAGACAAAATCATGAACATTTTTCAAGTGATAACAACAGATGGTAGTTTTGGTGCAGGGGGGGGACTTGTACGAAGAGAAAATGCATTTTGTCCTTTTGTCAAGATGTTTCTTGTAGCCATAATTCTCATGGTCAGCAAAGCAAGTGGTATTTTGGTAAATGGTCATAGAACACTACAAAACCACATTTGTAAGATTGGCAGAGCTGTAATTAACAATTTTATTGTTTGGAAAGAAATTGTTTTTACTAAATGACAGCTGGTGAAAGAGAAATATTTAGCCTTTAAGATGAGCAAATATGTGACCAAATTAACAAAAACATTGGCATACAAACAAGGCATGTTCCTATATAAATGTTACTTTGAACTGCTTTTCACATATTATATTGAAGCTGTCATTGCTGGCAGTGTAGCTCAAGATCAGACTGCACAAAATGTGTGCAAAACATTTTGTGCAGTCTGACCTTTGATCCTCACTATCTACTTTGTTTTTATGAAATACCTTAGACAAAAGTAACCTAAAAAGTACAAATATTAAATCTGCAATCAATAAAAATTAAAGTGAACTAAATATTTAAAAACACCCTTTTCTCAATTTTTGACGCTACAGGAATCAACAGCATTTAACTTCCTTGAACCTCCAGTGCCAAAGACAACAGCTATCCCCACAGTCACAGTCCATCATCACCCACCGCAACAAAATGTTCCAGCCCCGATGGACATTAGTGACGCGGGTGAGGCATTCTCAAAAGCATTACTTAATGTACAAGATATAGATGCCAATGATAAAGACAACCCACAGCTAGTCAGCGAATATGTCAATGATATTTATGAATACATGAGAAGTTTAGAAGTAAGTTTATCCTTTTTACATTCTTGCCATAGGATTTAGATTAGCCATTGCTTTTACCACAGCACAAAATTTTACAATTGTCCAAACTGATGGCATTGACAGACAACAAATTAGATACTAGCTATTAAAAACAGCATTAAACCCCAATACAATCAATTGAACATAGCTATGACAGTACTTAAAACTGTTTGGATCAATACTACCAAAAGGAAAATGAAAGGCCTTAACCCTGTACCAAACAATCCTGAGATCTCAGAATTCTGAGTTGCTTTGTATGACAGTTTCAAGCTAAATATTTCTTAGCAACTTGAGATATGATTTTCTTGTAGAATAATGTTGGTACTATGAATGTTAATATTGGTAGTAAAATGACTTGTAAAAGGCATGAAATCCATGACTAGTGTATTGACCATGTACATTACGAGTTGTTTACCTTTCTGCATATTAGTATGTAATATATGATTGGAGACTGTCACTCACTGTTTACGTATGTTCTGTCCAATAATTTTTATTTATTTTGGCCACATTCAACTTTTTTTTATGTAAATGCTATGGCCATGTCGTCATTTGGTAAAGAATTAGACAGTTTTGTCATAGGCAAATTCTTTCAGGATGGACTATTCAAAATTTATGAAAGCTAGTGATTCATATTTCTCTTTTTCTTCTCCTACAGAGAAAGTATCCAGTAAAAATCCATTATTTAGAGGGTCAAGAAATTACAGGCAAAATGCGCTCAATATTAATAGACTGGTTATGTCAGGTGCACCACAGATTCCACCTATTACAAGAAACACTCTACCTCACTGTCTCAATTATTGACAGGTATTTACAGGTAAATAGCTTTTGAGCTTATTTTTATCTCCTCCAAAAATCAATTATTTCACAAGTATGAAACATTTTCCCTCAAAATGACTCAGAAAAGACAAAAAAATCTTTTGGAAAAAATCAGCAATGGCTTGTAATAGAACTGGTGATAGTTGAAATGCTGATTTCCTTTACCACACAATCCTAATCCTGACTTTCAACAACCCTGAGAAAGCTTTTGAAAACATTGGGGGAAAAGGAGAAAATGCTGTTAAACAGCATTTTCTCCTTTTCCCACAATGTTTTCTATCTTTCCAAAATCAACATTCACTTTCTGGGTCATTTATTTTGTTGCCTGTAAATGCTTCTAAAATTTTGTCATTTGGTAACAAGTTACATCGTTGATGTTCTAGATTAAAGCGTTATCCGAGTTTGACATGAAAAGATAACTTATTACAACAACCAGTGCTGTCCCACAGTGGGCATCGAAGTATAACTTGTTACACTTACAGTGCTCTCTATCACTTACTGCCTGTAACTGTTGAAAATGAAAGTGCTGTTAGTACCAGACACTTTCTTGGTGATAATTTTTAACATGATCTGCTGTCAAGATTTTGCTGATAAAGAGCTTTCACTAGTGCTACGTTTGCACCAAGCCTTTTTATTTAGCAATTTTCAGTCGCCTTCTAGACTCTTGAGTTGGGTTTTTTAATGAAGTTTTCTTGGGCATTTCACTTCATAGCCCCAGTCCAGTTCTGGTGAAACCAAGGGCATGCATGAATGCAAGCTGTCACCGTTACATAACAAAAATAACGCAAGCTGCATAAAACACTGTTGAATCAATGTAGATGCTGGAATAACAACACAATGTATTTTCATGGTTGGAAATAGAAAAGCAGATCAGTGAAATTGCAAAAACACTACCACAACAGACAAGTGTGGTTCAAAATTTGGTCTGACCGTGTGGTGTGTGAACTTTCTGTCTAAACATTGACATGCAGAGTATACTTCTATTAACAAAGAGATTTTTTTTTTGAGACTGCACACTTGATTTTTTACCAAACAATCCCGAGTTATTACAACCATGAGGTAACAATGTAGAAGGCATTTGAAAACATTGTTGGAAAAAGAGAAAATGCTGTTAACCAGCCTTTTTACCTTTTTCCGCAATGTTTTCTTCCCTTTTCTCAGACCAGTCAAGAATCCTGTTGTTTGGTAAAGAGTTAGCTGGAAACTGCACTTCTTTCTGAAAGTGGCATTTACCAACATGTAGGCACTGGAATTTATAGCAGAGGTTAATATTAAGTAGTATAGTAGGAACCTGTCCATAGTGGGTTATTTGAAATAGGCTTGTTGCTGACAGATTGAATGAAATGTAATCAGATATTGGCATGTTTGGAAAAATAATGATCCATGCTGTGCGGGCTACCCAGGGCTGAAACTTTTTGCAATTGGTCAATTTCCTGCATGTCCAACAACCAGTTTGTCTCCTGATTCAGTCAGTTGATAGAAAAAAAGGGATTTTATGGATTTATAATTATGTGATGACTTGCTTGGTGTAATGCGTTGTGGAGGTGCATTAAGCCACCTTTTGCCAGAGCATGGCACTAATGAATTTTGCTCCACTCTGTTATTTGTCTTCTGATTGTCTTTTGTAGATTTCATCAGTAACAAGAAGCAAGTTACAACTTGTTGGTGTAACTGCCATGTTGATCGCCTCAAAATATGAAGAAATGTACGCTCCAGAGGTGGCCGACTTTGTATATATAACGGACAATGCATATTCCAAGAAAGAAATTCTAGAAATGGAACAGAATGTTTTACGCACATTGAATTTCAGTTTTGGAAGGCCACTTTGCTTGCATTTCTTGAGACGAAATTCTAAAGCAGGACAGGTATGAAATAAAAATTTATCCTTCGATATCTTCGAACACTTTTACACTACTTTGATCTCTCAAAGAAATATTAATGTTCTGATGTTTACATGCAGTGGTAAAAATTCCGGTCGAAAATGTAAATGTTAATAGACTGTTGCGCCAGTATACCTGTTAAGAGTATCTCAACTTCACTATGGCAATGCGAAGGTCGTACACAGTCACATGATAAGCATCATGTGATTGAACATATGAATAGTCGCCAAGCCCAAAACTGCATTTTTTATCTGTTGTAATCTATTCAATCTTGCAAACCAGGGGAAATATTTGTCATGAAGCCACAAGAGGGACTATATTTTGATAAAATATCAGTGAAATGGGTTAAATTTGGCTTAAAATGAGCAGTTTAGGAACTGTAATGGGTTAATCTATTACTGCACAAAGAAGACTGAAAACTAAGTATGTGTTGGACAGTTTTTGCATGTAAGGAGAACTGCTGCTTTCCAAGGACATTTTCCAAATAAAATTAAGAAAACTTTTTTTTCCCTTTCAAAGGACTCGTGTCTTTAGCCTAAGATTTTTAGCTCTGCTGTTTTTGATGAAAATAACGAGGTATTGTAGCTTGGTGTTGTCGGGCAAGAACCTTGACATTTTATTTTATCTGTTTTTAGCAGAAGAAATTTACTTTAAACAAGGTCAAATGACCATCAAACTATTTTTGAATACTCCATTTTCAACTTTGAACTTCCACTGAAAGTCAAGCAACTGCAGCGGAGCATTGGCATCTGCATGTGGTGCTCTTGCTTGGCCTGCAACTAGCCTGTGCAGTAAAGGGTTAATATTCTTTAAGTAAAAAGTTTTTTTTTTTTTAATTCAGGTTGATGCCAACAAACACACACTAGCCAAATATTTGATGGAACTGACCATTATAGAATATGAAATGGTGCAATATTATCCGTCACACATAGCAGCAGCTGCCCTTTGTCTTTCAATGAAATTACTCGACAATTCCAGATGGGTAAGTCGCCGTATTCAACAACTCCAAACACTTGTTTTGGTTCTAAATAAGACCCTGAACCTGGTAGCCCATTTGGTAGTGCAAGCAGCCAGTAGCATGGGATGAATATCATGCTAAGCTATGGTAAAAGAAACTCCAGGAAAGCATGGATAGGTGCACTGGCTGCCACAATATGACAGATTAGTTCGGCTATTTTTGAAGAAAATGTCGAGGTATTGTAGCCGCGGCTTCATCTGTGTCGTCATGCAAAAGCTGATATTTTAAAATATGTTATTACTGAAGATATTTATTTTCTGCTTGGACAAGTTGTCAACTATCAACAGGGGAACCTATACAACAAGGGCAGCTGTCAAAGTATTACATAGTTATGCTACTTTTTTGACTAAGAATATTCAGTGCTTTGTTTTTTCTCTGTGGAAAATTTGGTTACAAGTAAGCATTCATTCCTCTTGTTTTGAAAATAAAGTTCGAGTTTACCTGTTATACACTCTGAAGAACCTGAAACATGATCAGTCCACAAATTGTTGATGCCAACTTGTTAAGGCAGGGGATGAGGAAATCTTCCTGATCCCTACTGATGGTGCCAGTCACATGGGAATGGACTTAGGCAAGGCACTGCAGATCCTTTCCCTAGCATTGTTAAAAATCTGATGCGTTTTAAGTCAGAACATAATGAGGTGTGGTCCTGGGGTGATTACATGCTCGTAAAAGTTGTATCAAAGACAATTTAAACAGTCGGGATAAAGTGTAGGATGATTTGCACATGATATATATTAAAAATGGTAATATCAGGGAATTTTCTGTATGGATACAACATTAGTCTTTTACCAAATATTTCTATGTTTAAATGGCCCTGTAGAAAAGGGGGGAAAAAAGCTTTTTGAATACATTGCTTGAAAAAATGAGAAACTCCTCCTTAATAGCATTTTTATCCTTTTCCCACTATGCTATCAACCTTTTCTGGAGAAGGTCCATTCATTTTGCCACCTTCTTTTGGTGACTGGAACTACTTCTGAATTTTAGGAATCTCAAAATTTGCCTGGCCAGTACATGTATTTTAACAAACTTTTTTTTTTCTTGTACAGACAGAAACTTTGTCCCACTACAGCTCCTATGTAGAAAAAGAACTGATGCCTTTAATGCAGAAACTTGCCAGTCTAGTCGTTAAGGCCGAGAACAGCAAATTGACTGTAAGTATGCCATCAAGCACCTTTCGTGAAGGTAAACACTTAAAGCCCTGGCACCAACCTAAGTTGTTTTTGTGGACAGTGACAGTGTAGATCAAGATCAGACTTCACTGAACATGCAGTCTGATCTTAGATCTACACATGGCTGCTACTGTGTTGCATTTCCCAACAGAAATAACCTTGAAATAGCAATATTTTGGGCTCTTTTTTTCTGATCAAAAAGGTCCATATCATTTATTCAGCAACTTAACCCTTTACCACATAGTCCAAACTTAACAACCCTAAGGAAGAAGGCCTCTGAAAATATTTAATTATCAATGAATCCCGATACAACTGTGTAGAATTATCAATTACATAAAGATGGTGTGCTGCGTGCAAAAAAATGTCTGTTTTTGTTTCGTGGCCATAACTTTATTCCCTTTGACTTGGCATCAAAATAACTTTGCACAAAGGCCGAGCCCTGTAGCTCAGTCAGTAGTGTACAAGACTTGAGAAGAGGAGGTTGCTGGCTCGATCCCTGGCTCGGCCAATTTCTTTCCGAGGATTGATGATGGTCATTGCGACAGGATTCATTCCTCTCACCGCTGACCATTGTTTCGACGATGGTTATGTGGGAAAGCAGCCAGTGGCTTGGAAAATATTGTGCAGAGCACTGGTAACAGAAACTCCAGGAAAGCATGGATAGGTGCACTGGCTGCCGCGATATAACTGAAATAATGTTGAAAACAGCATTAAACACCGTACAATCAATCAATCAACTTTGCACAAATGTTAGCCACATCAAGATGGTGTCACAAGCAAGTCATGACTTGGTTAACTCCTTATCACACAATCATGGGTTTTAATGACCCCAAAGAAAAAGCCTTTTGAAAACATTGTGGGAAAAGGAGAAAATTCTGGTAACCAGCATTTTTCCTTTTCCCACGTCTTCTACCATTCCTAAAATAAATTTTTAACTTTCAGTCACATTTATTTTGTCGTCTGCAACAGCTTTCAATTTGGAGTAGTCTAATTATAGTGGTTTGATAAAGGGTTAAAGGTCAATTTCACGGCGAAGTCAAATATTTTTTTTCAGTGCTTGTGTTTGCATCCAGCTTAAATGTGAATGTTTTTTTTTTTTTAATGTGAAAGAATTACAGTGTAACTTTCTTAAATTATCAACCACATATTAACACTGCAGGAATCTTTTCCGTGGGTCAAGCCAAGGTCAGAAGTGTTTGTAAATGTTGTATTCATAGTCAAATGTTCATGTTCAAAGCTCAAAAAAAAAAAAGGTAACTATTTTCGGGGGCATCGGTAACTTCTCAGTGACATGTCTTGTTTTGTCTGCAGATGCTTTCAATTTGAACAAAATTGAAACTTTAGTGCAGTCATGCAGTAGAGTTAACCCTTATCATCTACATTTCTTTTATCACGGTTGTCGAAAGTTTTTTGTTCGGTATGGAACTAAGGAACAGTGACAGAGCTTGTTGTCTGTTCTTTATATAATGAATCACATGTATACTTTACAGGCTGTGAAGACGAAATACTCTAGTTCCAAGTTTATGAAGATCAGTTTGATTCCAGAATTAAAGTCTCAGACAATTAAAGACTTGGCAGCAGCAGCTGTGAACAGTTCCTGATGGTGCAAGAGTTGTGGCCCTTTAGACTTGAAAAGCTTTACTGGTGATAGCTAACAGCTGTGATTTCTCACGGTGTGAAATAAACAACACAGTCAACGAACGAATTATGGGGTTGATTTGATATTGATTTGAATGTTGAACTTAATTTATTTGTGTGGGTGATTAACGCAGTGTAATTGTATTGAAGTAAACCCTTTTTAACCCTTTGATTTGCTATATGGTAAAATGAAGTGATCTGCGGCATAGTGTGTTTGTGTGTGAATAGATTTCAAACATGGCCAGAATCGGAAAAGTTATTACTCCCTGTAAGTAATCACTCTTGTGTTCTTACCATGTTTTGCAAGTGCCTTTCAAGGTTTTAATATCCTGGTGACATATGAACCAGCCATTGTAACTGAATTGTAAAATTGATTTATGCATTCACCAACCATTTTGAAGAACATTTTTATTCTCAAATTTTTTTCTAAATTTGAAAGTAATACGACTGATAATTGGCTAAACCTAATGATTTAATCAATCAGAAGTTGTGTTACTTTCTAAATCTGAAATTGGACCAAGAATGTTCTTAAGCCTATACCAAACAACAAAATTTTGAAAGCATTTGCAGATGACAATAAAGTGACTCAAAAATTGAATTTCATATTTGGAAGGGTAGAAAAGGCTTTTTCCCCAGGGTCCTTAAAATTGGTAATTGCATGGCCAAGTGTAAGGTATGGTTGGTATGTATGTGGCCCCAGGTACATCAAGTTTATTAAAGGGTTAAAGGGGGGGGGGGGGTTAAAAATGTTTTCATTATCATGGTTCACTTCAGCTGAGAGCTGGATTTCGTTACACAACTAAATTCTGAAAGAAGCACAAACAATATGAGCATCATAGAAACAAAATAGAACAAGAATTCAAGCTTGAAATACTTCAAAAGAATACACATTGTTTCTTTTTTAGACAAAAACCGTAAGAAAAACCTATTTTAAAAAAATAGTAAAATGAGAAATGCGTAATTAAAAAAAAAAGGGAAAAAATGAGGAAAAGATGTATATAAAATTATGAAGATGAAATTGAAGCAGTCACTTTTGTTTGACATGTTTTATAATATGAAAATCTCATGATTTTTTAATCTTTCCTCCGTCCATCTCTGAATTAACCTTGATCATGGTCAACTTTCTGGGGGAAATCTCTTCTCTACTCACTTACATACTCACTGACATAAAGTTCATCAAAGCTTGTAGTGGATTCTCACTTTGGGTTATTCTTCAGTCTAGAAATCTTAAAATGATAATTCATTTAAAACATTGATAAGCATTTATTTTATATTTGAATGGTGCCCTGATCATTTTTTTTTGTCCAACCTGAGTCGGCCTCTTGCAATTGTTTTTTAGACAGTTCTGGCTTATATTCTAACATTTAACAGATACCAGACCTTTCTGGATTTTACCGTTTGATTTATAGAAAATCCAAACTGCAAGTATGTTTTGGCATTCCAATGGACTATTATTATCATCAATATCTGAGCATTAGTCTACATACCAAAAAAAAGAAAGTTTTAATAACTAGAACATTTATAGCCCTGTATTTATTTAGATAATATAGATGATGAGTGCATCTTGGTAGAATTTATTTTCAAGGTAAGAGTTTGTGCAGTTTTTCTAGAAGCTATGGTAGCATGTTATTAACACGATCATGTATTTTTATAAGTTAGTTTTTCTAATCATGTGTTACATTGCAAATCTGCCACAGCTCTCCTGCTTTCTATAACTTTGTGTAGAAAAATAAAATACAATGTAAAACAGAGTGGAGTATTTAGAAATTTAAAAAAAAAAACCATCAAAGCTTTTGATTTGGAGCTCCAAATATCTTGTGCCCTAGAAATTAATTGTACACGGTTAACCCTTTACCAAACAATCCTCGGTGTTCACAACCCTTTGACTTCAGAGGTCTAGCCTAGTACTGGTGAAACCCAGAAAATACATCAATATGTGAGCTGTTGCCATGTTGAAATAATGTTGAAAGTGGCGTAAAACACCATTCAATCGCAACCCTTTGAGAGAAGGCCTTTGAAAACATTGAGGGAAAAGGAGAAAATGCTGGTCACTTTAAATTTTAAAGTCTAAAATTTGCAGTTTGAGAAAGGGTCGACTTGCATGGATCGATCTAAATTACTAACGGGTTTTAGGAAATCGGTAGACATGATAAAAACTTTACATGTTATTTTATTGCATGGAATAAACACCATTTTCCAGTCAAATGCTTACAAAATTATTAGAAAGCAGTGTTGGTAGTTTGTGGTAGATTAATGTTGTAGTTTAGACAGGGCTCTGTACTGTAGAACTGGGCTGATGATCTGCAGTTTTTGCCAGTTTTAGCTCAAATGTTTTTTTAGCAGTGTTTATAGTTTTCCTTTGCCTTATTTGTATATATTTATTATATCATTAAATTTTGTAATAAATAATGCATTATTCTGCTTTTCCCTCCTATTCCTCCCCTCCTTGTCCCGTAGGCCTTAGCCCTTTAGCAGACATGCCAGGCCCCACAAGTTCAGTTAGTAGTATACCGGACTTGACAACGGGATCCCAGGTTCAAATCCCCAGCTCGATCGATGTGTCGAAGAATTGATGATATTCATTGCAACAGGATTCATTTCTCTCTCATCCAAATCATTTCGACAGTGGTTGCGCAGGAAAGCAGCCAGTGGCTTGGGAAGAATATTGTGGGAAGTACTGATAATTCCAGGAAAGCATGGATAGGTGCACTAGCCGCCGCGATGTAACTGAAATTATGTTGAAAATGGCCCAAAACACTATACAGTTAATCAATTTAGCAGACCGTTTACACTCGACCTTAAGATGGTAGAAAACATTGTTGAAAAAGAAGAAAATGCTGATTAGAATTTTCTCCTTTTCCTATGGGGTCCTGCGTGGCTCAGTGGTAAGGTGTAGGACTGGAAGCCGCAGGTTCGAGCCTCACAAGATCCACTGGGTTTTTCGTGGGAGTTTCCTTGTGCAAAACACTTAAGAGGCATAGTCTAGTACTGGTGAAACCCAGGAAATACATGAGTATGTGAGCTGTCGCCGTGATAGGACTGAAATTTTGAAAGCAGCGTAAAACGCCATTCAATCAATCAATCTCCTTAAATGCTTTCTTCTCTTCCAGAAAACTACTACCATTTGAGCCAAATTTTAATTAACGTTTGCAAATGCTTTCAATTGAGACAGCCTAAAATTTTGTCCTCTGGGAAATGGTTGAAAAATCATTTGTCTGGTTGGTCGCACAGCGTCATTCCATCGGAGCCTTTCGCACATTTACTTGATGGGTCAAAAATGACATTAATCATCTACCGATCGGATGATTACTTAAAATCATCGTCAGGTTTAATCAGTACAGATTATCTATCTAGTTTCCAACTTAGAGCGCATTAAACGTCTATTTTTGTATAAATACACGGAATGTTCCATGCTTGAAAATAACGTTATAAATCACATAGATCTACATGTTCCTCCTAGGTCTACATGTATTTTTACGCCGAAAGATATTGTCGAGGAAATCATGACACAACTACTTTTTATACGCCCGTCGAAGACGGGACGTATTATGGGATTACCCGTGGAGGGCGGGAGGACGGGCGGCGTCCAGTTCTTTGTCCGGAGCATATCTCCAAAACTATACTACCTACGGTTATGAAATTTCATGTGTGGATAGATCTCATCAAGGGGGAGTGCAGTGCACAGGAATCATAACTCTTGCTTCCTTAATTTTTGAGTTATTGCCCTTTGTTGTTTTTCATACTTGAATTTTATCCGGTGAATATCTCCAATACTATACTACCTAGGGTTATGAAATTTCATGAGTGGATAGATCTCATCAAGGGGGAGTGCAGTGCACAGGAATCATAACTCTTGCTTCCTTAATTTTTGAGTTATTGCCCTTTGTTGTTTTTCATACTTGAATTTTGTCCGGTGAATATCTCCAATACTATACTACCTAGGGTTATGAAATTTCATGAGTGGATAGATCTCATCAAGGGGGAGTGCAGTGCACAGGAATCATAACTCTTGCTTCCTTAATTTTTGAGTTATTGCCCTTTGTTGTTTTTCATACTTGAATTTTGTCCGGTGAATATCTCCAATACTATACTACCTAGGGTTATGAAATTTCATGAGTGGATAGATCTCATCAAGGGGGAGTGCAGTGCACAGGAATCATAACTCTTGCTTCCTTAATTTTTGAGTTATTGCCCTTTGTTGTTTTTCATACTTGAATTTTGTCCGGTGAATATCTCCAATACTATACTACCTAGGGTTATGAAATTTCATGAGTGGATAGATCTCATCAAGGGGGAGTGCAGTGCACAGGAATCATAACTCTTGCTTCCTTAATTTTTGAGTTATTGCCCTTTGTTGTTTTTCATACTTGAATTTTGTCCGGAGCATATCTCCAAAACTATACTACCTACGGTTATGAAATTTCATGCATGGATAGATCTCATCAAGGGGGAGTGCAGTGCACAGGAATCATAACTCTTGCTTCCCTAATTTTTCAGTTATTGCCCTTTCTTGTTTTTCATACTTGAATTTTGTCCGGTGAATATCTCCAATACTATACTACCTACGGTTATGAAATTTCATGTCTGCATTCATCTCATTAAGGGGGAGTGCAGTGCACAGGAATCATAACTCTTGCTTCCTCAGTTTTTCAGTTATTGCCCTTTCTTCTTTTTCATACTTGCATTTTCTCCGGTGAATATCTCCAAAACTATACTACCTAGGGTTATGAAATTTCATGCCTGCATACATCTCATTAAGGGGGAGTGCAGTGCACATGAATCATAACTCTTCCTTCCTTAATTTTTGACTTATTTTCATACTTGAATTTTGTCTCGAGCATATCTCCAAAACTATACTACCTATGGCTATGAAATTTCATGCGTAGATAGATCTCATCAACTGGGAGTGCAGTGCACATGAACCATAACTCTTGCTTAATTTTTGACTCATTGCTCTTTCTTTATTTTGAAACTTTAATTTTGTCCAGTGCATACCTTCAGAACTATACTAGCTAAGGATATGAAATTTCATGCGTGGATACATTCCATCAACGGGAAGTGCTGTGCCTATAAATTTCAACTCTTGCTTGCTTAATTTTTCAGTTATTGCCCTTTCTTGTTTTTTTTTCGAACTTGAATTTTGTATGATGCATATCTCTCAAACTATACTACCTCGGGTTATGAAATTTTAGGGCTGGATACATCTCATCAAGGGGTAGTGCAGTGCACATGAAATATAAATTGCTTATTTTTTATGCACCAGCATTTTCTCCTTTTCCCACAATGTTTTCTACCCTTTCCAAACCAAATTTCAATTTTTGAGTTACATTTAGTTTGTAAACTGCAAATGATTTCAATTTGGACTAGTCCAAAATTTTGCTGTGTGGTAAAGAGTTAATAGTAATACAATAATAAACAAGAGTTCCGTCAACACAAATACACTGCCATTATCTTCAATCAACAGTAAAAAAAATATTCTGCACTACTATTTTTCTATACCTCCCCTTTATCATTATTATGCCCCAACTTTACAACTTGGGGTAAGACGGGCGTATCTTGCGACAATTTGCCGCTCTTGTTTTTTACTTTTTTAAAATGCCCTTTAGATCTGTAGATAGAATGATTTGAGTTTTGATTTTTATGCCCCAGCCATTTTAATGAGGGGGGGGGCGCATATAGTGTTACCCTTGTCCGTGTGTGTGTATGTATGTGTACTCGGAAAACAATGGTGGTCGTGTCCGGCCAATAACTTGGAACCAAGTGTATGGTTCGATTTAAAAATAATTTGGCACAAATGATCACCATAGATTGACAACATGTCGCGTGCAATAGTCATGTCGCCAGCTCAAAGGTAGAGGTCACAGCTTTGAACTTTGTCAATATTTGTAACAATTATAGTGATGACAGGTATTCCTATCCAGCTAGTAACTTCTAGACCTATGGTCCAGTTCTAGAGTAATTTGACACAAATGATCATCATGGATAGATGACGTGTCATGCGCAACAGTCATGTCTCCAGCTTAAAGGTCAAGGTCGCAGCGCTTGGTTGAACTTTGTCGATATTTGTTACGATTATGGTAAAGAGTGGTAGTGTCCGGCCAATAATCTCCAGATGCATGATCCGATTTTAAAATAATTTACAACAAATGATCCCCATGGATAGGCCTAGACGAAGTGCCGTGTGCAAAATTCGTGTAACCAACTCAAAGGTCAAGGTCAGAGGGCTTCGTTCAACTTTGTCAATATTCGTTACGATACCTGATGACAGGTATTCCTGTCCTGCCAATAACTTCCAGATGTATGGTCTGATTCTCAAATAACTTGGCAAAAATTATCACCATGGACAGACGACATGTCGCGTGCAAATTTGTGTCGCCAGCTCAGAGGTCAAAGTCACAGTGTTTGGTCGAACTTTGTCAATATTTGCTACAATTATGGTAAACAATGGTGGTCTGTCCGGCCAATAACTTCCAGGTGCATGATCCGATTTTAAAATAATCTGGCACAATGATCATGTCACATGTAACATTCCTGTCTTCAGCTCAAAGGTCAAGGTCACAGTGCTTTATTGAATGTGAGTTAGCTCCCATATTTGCTGATTTCTGTGAAGGCAATAACTCTTAACCCGTTGATATATTTTCATGGTACTTCATCCACCTTTTAAATTTTATGAAACTTCATAGTTATATTGTTTATCATAAGCCACAGACAATCATTATTTGTTTTTATTTAATGGAATTCCATGTCGTGGAAAAGGGGGGCTTAATGTATAATTTCATCATGAACCAATGACAAAAAGGTCACGTGTACATGCAAAACACAATACCTCGTATGTTTCTATCAAAAAGGGTCTCTTTTTCGGCAGGGGATATTATTTCGACGAAATAACTTGCTGAGTTATCTCCAATGGTTGTTAAATTTTCTTAAGGTCAATACTCCTCTACCAATGGAAATACTTTGGTGATAATGAATACAGCTGCTTAGGACTAAAGATTTTTTTATTCTGGCTTACTAAATTTCCTTTCAGTGATCTCCCCTGATGGTAAAGTCGTGTGTAGGGCATAACTCTTTTACCAGTGGAGTCATTAATGGTAATTAGCTGCTAGGAACATGAAATTAGGGTGTCATGCACTATCAGGATAACTCTGAAATGTGTGTTGGAGTTATGGCCCTTATTTATATTACAGATGCAGATTATCCGCAGTGCATGCAGATGTCCGTATTTTTCTCATGATTTTTTTAAACCAGCTTTTCCACCTTTTTTAACAATGTTTTCAGAAGTCTTTCTCCCTCAGGTCTTGAAGACATAGATCGTAAACAATACTTTCATTTACGTTTACACTTGAAAATCTAACTTAAAACAAATTCATCCACTTTCAGCCGCTACCTTTACGATTTATGATGTTAACTTTATTAAACGATTGAACTTTCATTCTATAAAACAATGCCTAGGTCGGTAGCTCGGTTGGTCATCTATAGAATAAGCGACCAGGAGCCGCTGATTCCAATCCCTAGCTCGCAAAAATTTCGTTCCGAGGTTTCATGACACTCTTTTCGATACACTTCATTCCTCTCTCTTACTGTTTGTGATCGTTTCGACGATGGTTATGTGGGAAAGCAGCCAGTGGCTAGAATGTTGAGTACTTGTTTAAGAAACTCCAGAAAAGTATGGTTATATGCACTGCCCTCTGTGATATAATTGATATACATTGAAAAACGCCGTGAAATACTACACAAGCATACGATATTGCAAAAGGACCATGGCCCTGAATCGATCACCTAAGCCGGTGAATCTTTGATGAAATTCAACGAAGAATAGGTACCTTATAACTATGATATGGAGAATCCTACATGAGTGTTTATGCACTGTTATTAAACAAGTTTTTTTCTTAAACATTTTATGAGAACCTTGGTTTTTTCGACATATTAAAGGTTAATACCTAAAGTACATACAGGATTCATAGTGATCGTGAGTATTAATGTGCAGGTCAATTTGGTAATTCTGTATAATCATACCAGGACGTTTCATGTGTCATTGAATAGCATTTATTTCGAAACATTTAACATTCAAACTTACGCCCTGGCGGTACATCAAAAATAGGATAAAACACACAGGCATAGGATATTAAGAATGGAAGGAAGCTAAATCCATAGTAGGGAGGACATTTTTGGAGGAAAATGGAAAACCTTGTGCACCGAGATTGCAGGCTTATGAACTAGAAGAAACAACATGAAAAGTACAGCTGCAATATCATGTGACCCTGTAAAGAGACAGAAAAAGACACAGAGACAGAGGGACCCAGAAAGAAAAAAGACTGAGAGGCAGAGAGAGAGAGAGAGAGAGAAGGAGAGAGGGAAAGACAGAGAGACACACAGAAAGAGAAAGAGTAAGAGAGAAAGAGATAGAGAGGAGAAAGGAAATAGAGAAGGACAAAGTGAGAGAAAATGTAAGAGAGAGTGATAGAGACACAGAGAAAGACAATGAGGCAGAGATAGAGAGAGAAGCATAGAGAGGAGAGAGGAAAATAGAGAAGGACAAAATGAAAGAGAAAGATTGAGAAAGTGAGAGACAGATATAGAAAGAGAGAGACAGACAGACAGATCGGGACAGAGAAAGACAGAAAGAGAGAAAGGGAGATAGAGAGGAGAAAGAGAAAACAATAGAGAGGTACAAAGAGAAAAAGAAAGGCAAATCAAAGTAGAGAGAGAGAGACAGACAGAGAAGGAGAGGAGAAGGAGAGAATAGAAAGATGAGAGAGACACAGAGACAGACAAACAGAGATGGGAGGAAAGAAGATAGAGAAATAGAGAGAGACAGAGAGAGAGGAATAGGGAGAGAGGAAAGGAGTAGAAGACTCGTAGACTAACGGTACTGGATAACGGTCTTGGGTTACTTGCGGGAAAAGAAAAGAAATGGCACAGATGCAAAGGCAGAATAATCATGCAGGCGATTAAGGGTAAATGTCACGTCACAGTCACTTAGTGGAGAGGGACTTATAGACTGGATTAAATGAGATTAAGGAATTAGCACCGGGGCATGCTGACATATGACATGGACTGATCGTTTAGTTCCATAAACTGAGGTTGACAGCCAGCTCTCTGATTGCGGGTACCGTTCACGAAGTGGGGGAAACGAAGGACACAAGCTTATCGACTAGACCTGAAAAAAGAACACGGACACACTTGTAAATACTTAAGGTACATCTGTCAAACTGAAAGTAAACATCACGCACTATGGATAGAAGCACACAGGAAGGGTGAAAGAAAGGTTTTCAGGATTTGTGCGTACATCAAACTAAGGGTACAGTATCAAAGTATGAGAGTAGCGAAAAGGGACTACGGGAACATCTCACCGACTAATGCTACAATCTGACGGGATAGGAGTAAATTCTTTGAATGGACAGAGTTTTAGGGCCTGGGGTATATCCAAGTGCCTGAGGTGCATCTCTCACAGAAAACCGGTAAACTTTAAGGGACTGAGAGTATAGGCAAACAGTGCGAAGGATGGCATTCGAAAAAGGTCAGTGGTTCAGGGCCTTAGGGTACATCCAACTGACTATTGGTAGAATTTATACAATTTAGCAGGACATAAAGTGGACTGAGGGAACATTCCATGAACAGAAGATACAGTTTTAAGACCAAACAGAAATTTCCAGCAACAACGGGTTCGATTTTAAAGGCATAAGAATGAATCAAAAGAAAAGAAGAAGTAACTGTCCGACACGAGGTACATCTCATGGACTACAGATTCGTCGAAAAGACTGAGGGTAAGAGCCAAAGGCATTTCGAAAAAATCAAAGTTGAAACCAGTTTCTGGGCCTCCATTTACATTTGACGTACCAAAGGTACATTTTACGGACAGACTGATATATAGGGCAAAGTAACGGTTAATCTTGTGTAGCTTTTTGGTAGGGGAAAGGTTGATCTCATGGACTGAGAGGACAGGGTAATCATCTGAAGAAATAAGGGCTTGGCTAAATCTCAAGTAATTATTGACTGATTTCATAGACTTAGTGTACATCTCAAGGGCAGTGGGGAAATTACTGGCCTAGATTTGGTTGAACAAGCACAAAGACAATGATACAGACTACTTGGCAAGTACCGGTATTATGGAGTGAAAGTATTTCTCACGGTACAGGGGTACATATTGCGGACTGCGGATAAAATCGCACTCACCGGGAGGTCATTTTATGGAATTAAGAGTAGTCATTGCGACAGGATTCATTGGTATCTCAGTTCTGATAATTGTTTCGACGAAGTTCAGTGGGAATGCAGCCAGTGGCATTGAAACAATATTGTGCGAAGTACTGGTAAAATAAACGAGTAATCTCCTTCCACATATTATATACAGTTTTACACTCAATCCACAATTTTACAAGCAAATACTATGGCCCTAAAGATTAACGTCTGCACACTTTCAATATTTGTCCAATAAAATCTACCATGCTTTATACACATTTCGCTTTTCCAACATTAGTCTTTAAAAAAATTACAATTTCCTGTCATACATTTCAACCCTTCCAGGATAAGGCCAACATATCAAAATCAAATACTCTCTCTCTCTAAGCCACTCAGCCGGGTTCCTCAGCTTGCTTCCTAAGTTAGTAATGTAGATGGCTTGTGACCAAGTGGTCACATGTTCAATCCCCCAGCTTTGCCAATTTACGTCCGAGGTTTGATGATAGTCATTGCCACAGAACTGATTCTTTACTAAACGATGGTAATTTTTTCGGCGAAAGCCATGTCGGAAAGCAGCAACTTGATAGGAATACTGTTGTGCGTGGCACAGGTAAAAGAAACTCCATAAAAAATAGACAGTTGCACTGGCAGTCCGATATATATATAGTTAAAACAGCCTTAAAACACCACACTAGCACATCCACAATAATCATCATCATCCAAGCTATGATGTAGCTAAACTGCTTTAATTCAAACAGTTTTGTTCCTTAGGCTTTTCGTCACTCCCTAAAAAGCTCTTGTTGAAATCGAAGACAAAAAAAAAAAATTGTTCCACATTCAAACCAATTCGATTTCTTTGATTATTATGACATTCTTCCTCATGGTTTTCAAATTTTCAAACTTTATTTTTTTAGTTTGATTCCTTTTCGATATCATTTAACAACAATTCAATGGGTGGGGACATGATACCATTATTATCTCACTTAGACTCATGTCTTTCTCTCCAAAGTCATGCACACACGAGTTACGAACATGTATTTCGTTTACCAAAACATGGCCCCCTGTAAGATCCGATCAATATCAAACGAAAACTTCATCAAGATAATTCTTTGCTTTTTACTTTTTCTTTAACACCTTAATTTGTGTCAAGCAGTTTTGAATATGGAATACGCCTCCCTCTCTCTCTCCCTCTCTCTCACCGCCAGCATCGCTGAATCCGGTGTCTGAGTAACGTTCCTGGCTTGCTATCCAGGAATCGATGATTCGATTTCCAAGCTGTTCGAATTTCAATTTTAGAAATGTCTATGTTGATGGCGATAAAATATATTTTTCTCTAATTCTTGATAATTCGACTTGAAAGCAGCCAGTGGTTTGGGAAAGATCATGTGTAAAGTACTGGTAAAAAGGCATATATAAAGCATGGATAGGTGCAATAGTGTTGAAGTCGTCGTTAAAACACCAAACAAACAAACAAATCTGATATAACTGACATATTATTGAAAACGACGTGGAAAAACAATACAAACATACAATATTGCAATAGGGCCAACGTTTCGATGGCAACAAGATTAATTTTTCTCTCATTGCTAATAATTCGATTGGAAAGCAGCTAGTGGTTTTGAAAAGATAATGTGCAAGGTACTGGTGAAAAAAAGCATGGATAAGCGCATTGACCGCAGCGATATAACTTCAAAAATATTGAAGACGGCGTTAAAACACCAAGCAGACAAAAAAATCTATCTCCGCAAAGAAATCCACAATTAGCATCCCCATCATTGACAACTCAACCACAACAACCACCATCATCGTCATCATCATTATCAATAACATTTGCATTATCATCATCACCATCATCATAATCTAAGCAACTATTAAATAGCTTCACAACTTCATAGGTTTACGTTAAGTTTTCGCGGTCTCTAAAAGAATTTTCATGAAAAACATTCTTCAGGATTCAATTCTATCATCATCATCATCATCACCATCATTCAAGCAATGATTAAATAGCTTCACAACTCCATGGATTTATGTTAAGTTCTCGCAGTCTCTAAAACAATTCATGAAAAACATCTCAGTTCAGGATTCAAATCACTTTTTTATTGATCTGAACCTCTCTCACAGCATTTTCAAAATTGCCAACCTATCATGAGGTTGGACTCGCAAAAACTATCCACATTCCAAGCCTTCGTCCATGTTAATCAATTCTACAACAAATGTTTTGATTCTTCCATAATACAACACTTTAGAGGCAATTCATAGCATGGGCTAAGGATAGGTGTTCTGGCAGCCACAATATATTTGAAACAAAAGCACAGATAAGTGCATTGACCGCAGCGATATAACTTCAAAAATATTAAAGACGGCGTTAAAACACCAAGCAGACAAAAAAATCTATCTCCGCCAAAAAATCCACAATCAGCATCCCCATCATCACTGACAAGTCAACCACAACAACCACCAACATCCTCATCATTATCAGTAACATTTTCATTATCATCGTCATCATCATCATAATCTAAGCAACGATTAAATAGCTTCACAACTTCATAGGTTTATGTTAAGTTTTCGCAGTCTCTAAAAGAATTCATGAAAAGCATCCTTCAGGATTCAATTCTATCATCATCATCATCATCATCATAATCATCATCAACATCATCCAAGCAATAATTCAATAAATTCACAACTCCATGGGTTTATGTTAAGTTCTCGCAGTCTCTAAAACGACATATGAAAGACATCTCAGTTCAGGATTCAGTTCACTTCCATTTGTTTTATTGATATGAACCTCTTTCACAGCATTTTCAAAATTGCCACCCTATCGTGAGGTTGGACTCGCAAAAATCATTCAACATCAATCTAAAGTTCACTATTCACTTTCCAAGCTTTCGTCCATGTTCATCACTTCTACAACAAATGATTTGATTTTTCCATAATACAACACTTTAGAGGCAATTCATTGTATGAGCCAAGGATAGGTGTTCTGGCAGCCGCACTATATTTGAAATACGGTTAAAGACGGCGTTAAAACACCAAACCAATAAAGTATTCTCTCTCCTCCACCAAATTCTTCCCCATCATCAGCATAGTCATCAATACCATCAATACATATTCGTCATCATCATCTAATCAATTATTAAAAATCTTCACAACTCTGAATTCAACCCGATTTAATACACAGGGCTTTGCTCTCTTCTTTAAAATGAATTGAAAGAAAAATAAAATCTACTTTCCAATTGGCTTCATTCTTTCTTTGATCTGAAATCCTTCCACAACATTTCCTAAATTTACATATTATTTTTAGGTTTGTCTCTTCCGAGATCATTAAACAGCAATCCAAAATGAATTTTAAAAATCCTGCGTCTCCGTTATAAACTAATTCCCTTGAATGTCTTCAAACCCCTTGAACTCTGGAAAGAAATATTTTGATTCTCACTAATAAATTACGTTGAGGACGGCAAATAAAATGTGGCTCAACTGAGAGTATTGTCTTTGCAAGGATATCATAGTGTAAAGGAAAGGCTGGATGAAACCAGCTTTTCCTCTTTTTTACAATATCTTCAAAAGTCTTTCTGCCTGAGGTCGTGAAACCATAGATATGTTTATCGTTTATGTTGATGGCGACAGAATATATTTTTCTCTAATTCTTAATAATTCGGCGGGAAAACAGCCAGTGGTTTGGAAAAGATCATGTGCAAAGTACCGGTAAAAAAGACTTATAAAAAGCATGGATAGGTGCATTGACCGCCGCGATATAACTTCAATACTACTGAAGACGGCGTTAAAACACCAAGCATACAAACAAATCTGATATGACTGACATAATATTGAAAAAGACGCGGAAAAACCAAACAAACATACTATATATTGCAATAGGGCCACCGTGTCGATGGCAACAGGATTAATTTTTCTCTAATTGTTAATATTCGATTGGACAGCAGCTAGTGGTTTTGCAAAGACAATGTGCAAAGTACTGGTAAAAACACTTTAAAAAACATGAATAGGTGCTTTGACCGCAGCGATACTACTACAAAAATATTAAAGCAGGCGTTAAGCACCAAACGGACAAAAAAAAATCTATCTCTACCGACAAATCCACAATCAGCGGCCCTATAATCACTATCAACTCAATCACAACAACCACCATTATCGTCATCATCATCAACAGTATTTTCATTATCAATATCATCATCATAATCCAAGCAATGATTAAATAGCTTCACAACTTCATAGGTTTATGTTACGTTCTCGCAGTCTCTAAAACAATTAATAAAAAAACATCTCAGTTCAGGATTCAATTCATTTCCGTATCTTTGATTGATCTGAACCTCTTTCACAGCATTTCCAAAATTGCCACCCTATCATTCGGTTGAACTCGCAAAAATCATTCAATATCGATCTAAAGTACACAATCCACTTTCCAAGTCTTCGTTTATGTTCTTCCCCACCTTCAGCATAATCATCATTATGACCAAGACATCGTCGTCATCATCATCTAATCAATTATTAAAAATCGACAACTCTAAATTCAACCACATTTAATACACAAAGTTTCGTTCTCTTCTTCAAAATAAAGCAAAAGAATAAAAAAAATCTACATTCGAATTGGCTTTATTCTTTCATTGGTCTGAAACACTTCCACAACATTTTCTAAATTTACATCTTCTTTTGAGGTTTGTCTCTTTCCTGAAATCATTAAACAGCAATCCAAAATAAATTTTAAAAACCCTGTGTCTCCGTTATAAACTTTAGCTCCCTCAACTGTCTTCAAACCCTTTTAACTCTAGCTACCAATAATTTGATTCTCACTAATAAATTACGTTGAGGACGGCAAATAAAATGTGGCTCAATTGATAGTATTGTCTTTGCAAGGATATCATACTGTTGAGGAAATGCTGGATGAAACCAGCTTTTCCTCCTTTTTTACAATGTTTTCAAAAGCCTTCTGGCATGAGGTCGTGAAAACTTGGATCCTAAACGATCTTTCATTTACTTTAGCACTTGAAAATCTGTCTTCAAACAAATTCATCCTCTTTCAGCTGCTACCTTTTCCCTTTCTGATGTTAATTTGTGTCAAGCACTTTTGAATATGGAATATGCCTCTCTCTCTCTCCGTCATAATCGCTTAATCGGGTGTCTTTGTCGGTAAAAATTCCTGGCTTGCTATTCAGGAATCGATGATTCGTTTTCCAAGCTGTTCAAATTTCAATTTTAGAATTATTTATGTTGATGGCGACAGGATATATTTTTCCTAATTCTTAATAATTCGACTGGAAAACAGCCAGTGGTTTGGGAAAGATTATGTGCAAAGTACTGGTAAAAAGACTTATAAAAAGCATGGATAGGTGCATTGACCGCAGCGATGTAACTTCAATACTGTTGAAGTCGGCGTTAAAACACCAAACAAACAAACAAATTTGATATGACTGACATAATATTGAAAACGACGTGGAAAAAAGAAACATATCATCATCATGATCATCATTTTCATTATCATTATACTCATCATCATAATTCAAGCTATGATTAAATACCTTCACAACTTCATAGGTTTATGTTACGTTCTCGCAGTCTCTAAAAAAAATCATGAAAAACATCTTGGTTCAGGATTCAATTCTTTCATCATCATCATCATCATCCAAGCAATGATTAAATAGCTTTACAAATTCATAGGTTTATGTTAAGTTCTCGCAGTCTCTAAAACAATTCATGAAAAATATCTATGTTCAGGATTCAAGTCATTTCCGTTTCTTTGATTGATCTGAACCTCTTTCACAGCGTTTTCAAAATTGCAACCCTACCATGCGGTTGGACTCGCAAAAATCATTCAACATCGATCTAAAGTTCACTATCCACTTTCCAAGCCTTCGTCCATGTTAATCAATTCTACAACAAATGTTTAGATTCTTCCATAATACAACACTTTAGAGGCAATTAATTACATGAGCCAAGGATAGGTGCTCTGGCCGCCACAATATAATTGAAATAAGGTTGAAGACGACGTGAAAACACCAAACAAAGAAATCTCTCTTCTCCACCAAACTCTTCCCAACCATCAGCATAATCATCATTATGACCAAGACATCGTCGTCATCATCATCTAATCAATTATTAAAAACCTACAACTGTAAATTCAACCAGATTTAATACACAGAGTTTTCTTCTCTTCTTTAAATTGAATTAAATGAATAAAGAAAAGCTGAATGAAACCAGCTATTCCTCCTTTTTTAACAATGTTTGTTTTCAAAAGTCTTTCTGCCCGAGGTCGTGAAAACATGGATCCAAAACGATCTTTCATTTACGTTAGCACTTGAAAATCTGTTTTCAAACAAATTCATCCTCTTTCAGCTGCTACCTTTACCCTTTCTGATGTTCACTGTATTAAACGATTAAACTTTCACTCTATAAAGCAATGCCGTGGTCGGTAGCTCAGTCGGCCATCTATAAGATATGAGACCAGGAGTCGCTGACTCCAATCCCTAGCTCAAAAAAAATTTCTTTCCGAGGTCCTTTATTATAGTCATTGCCATACGTTTTATTCCTCTCTCTCACTGTTTGTCATCATTTCGAAGATGGTTTTATGGAAAAGCAGCCAGTGGCTAGAATGTTGAGTACTGGATTAACAAGCTCCAGAAAAGTATGGTTAGATGCACTACCCTCCGTGATGTAACTGACATATACTGAAAACTCCCGTGAAATACCATACAAACATACGATATTGAAATAGGCCCATGGCCCTGAATCGATCATCTGAGCCTGTGAATCTTTGATAAAATGAAACGAAGATCATGTGCAAAGTACTGGTAAAAAGACTTATATAAAGCATGGATAGGTGCATTGACAGCCGCGATATAACTTCAGTACTGTCGAAGTCCGCGTTAGAACACTAAGCAAACAAACAAATCTGATATAACTGACATTATATTTAAAGCAACGTTAAAAATCATACAAACATCAATACTGCAATAGGGCCAGCGTTTCGATGGCAACATTGAAAAACGCCACGAAACGCTATACAAACATACGATGTTGCAATAGGTCCATGGCCCTGAAGCGATCACCCAAGCCTGTGAATCTTTGATAAAATTAAATGAAGAGTAGATACCGTATAACTATGATATGGAGAATCCTACATGAGTGTTTACGCACTGTAATTTGTTATTAAACAAGTTGTTCTTAAGCATTTTATGCGAACCTTGGTTTTTTCGACATAATAAAGGTTAATAGCTGAAGGACATACAGGATTGAGGGTGATCATTAATATTAATGTGCAGGTCGATTTGGTAATTCTGTATGATCATACCAGTGCGTTTCATGTGTGCCAATTAAACCAGGAACATTTAATAGAACAAGATCTAAAACAAAACTATAATCAGTTATTGAAGTGTATGTATTTCGAAACATTTAACATTCAAACTTACGGTCTGAGGGTACATCAAAAATAGGATAAAACACACAGGCAGAGGATATTAAGAAAGGAAGGAAACTGAATCCATAGTAGGAAGAACATTTTTGGAGGAAAGGGGAAAATCTTGTGCACCGATATTGCAGGCTTATGAACTAGAAGAAACAACATGAAAAGTACAGCTGCAAAATCACGTGAACCTGTAAAGAGACAGAAAGAGACCGAAAGATAAAGGGGCTGAGAAAGAAAAAAAGAGGCAGAGACAGAGAAAGAGACAGAGAGAAACAGAGAGAGAAGAGAGAGAGAAGAGAGAGAGAAGAGAGAGAGAGAGAGGGAGAAGAAGAGAGAGAGAGGGAAGGGAGAGACAGAGTTAGAGAGAGATATACAGAGGAGAAAGAAAGTAGAGAAGGACATAAATGAAAGAAAAAAATGAGTGAGAGTGAGAGAGACAAAGAGAGAAAGACAGAGAGGCAGAGACATGGAGAGAGAGAGATACAAAGAGATTGAGAGAAAGAAAGAGAGAGAAGGAGAGAGAGAGAGAAAGAGAAAGACAGAAAGAGAGAGAGAGAGGAGAGAAAAACAACACAAAATGAAAGAAAGAGTGAGAGAGTGGGAGAGAGGAGAGAGAGACAGAGATAGAAAGAGAGAGACAGAGAGAGACAGAGAGAGACAGATCTGGAGACAGAGAGAGAGAAAGGGAGCTACAGAGGGAGAGAGGAGAAAGCGAAAAAACAGAGAGGTACAAGAGAACGAAAAGGGCAAATCGTAGTAGAGAGAGAGACAGAGAGAGACAAATAGAGAAGACAGAGAGGGAGAGAAGCGGGAGAAAATAGAAGGATGGGAGACACTGGATAACGGTCTCGGGTTAAAACTTAGGGTCAAAGAACAGAAATGGCACAGATGCAACGGAAGAATAATCATGAAGGGGATTAAGGGTAAATGTCATGTCACAGTTACTTAGTGGAGAGAGACTAATGGACTGGATTAAATGAGTGTAAAGAAGTAGCACTGGGGCATGTTGGTATATGACATGGACTGATCGTTTAGTTCCATAAACTGAGGTTGACAGCTCTCTGATTGCGGGTACAGTTCACGAAGTGAGGGAAACCAAGTATACAAGCTTATCGACTAGACCTGAAAAAAGACTACCGACACACTTGTATATACTGAAGGTACATCTGTCAAACTGATAGTACATATCACGCTCTGTGGATAGAAGCACACAGGAAGGGGTGAAAGAAAGGTTTTCAGGATTTGTGCGTACATCAAACTAAGGGTACAGTATCAAAGTATGAGAGCAGCGAAATGGGACTAGGTCACATCTCACCGACTAATGCTACAATCTGACGGGATAGGAGTAAATTCCTTGAATGGACAGAGTTTTAGGGCCTGAGGTATATCCAAGTGGCTGAGGTGCATCTCTCACGGAAAACCGGTAAACTTTATGGGACTGAGAGTATAGGCAAATAGTGCGAAGGATAGCATTCGAAAAAGGTCAGTGGTTCAGGGCCTGAGGGTACATCCAACTGGCTATTGGTAGGATTCATAGAACTTTAGAGGACATAAAATAGACTAAGGGAACATTCCACGAACAGATACAGATAGAAGAACTCGGTGTAATGGCCTGAGGGCTGATTGTAGGGGTTGTGGGTATGAAATCACCGACTGCCAGTACAGACTTAGGAATGCGGGAGATCACATGAAGGTAGAATTACAGTTTTAGGACCTAACAGAAATTTCCAGCCACAACGAGTTCGATTTTAACGGCATAAGAGTAAATCAAAAGAAAAGAAGAAATAACTCTCCGACCCGAGGTACATCTCATGGACTAAAGGGTCATCGAAAAGACTGAGGGTAAGAGCCAAAGGCATTTCGAAAAATTCAAAGTTGAAACCAGTTTCTGGGCCTCCATTTACATTTGACGTACCAAAGGTACATTTTACGGACAGACTGATACACAGGGCAAAGTAACGGTTAATCTTGTGTAGCTTTTTGGTAGGGGAAAGGTTGATCTCATGATCTCATGGACTGAGAGGACAGGGTAATCATCTGAAGAAATAAGGGCTTGGCTAAATCTCAAGTAATTATTGACTGATTTCACAGACTTAGTGTACATCTCAAGGGCAGTGGGGCAATTACTGGCCTAGATCTGGTTAAACGAGAACAAAGACAATGATACGGACTAATTGGCAAGTATTATGGACTGAAAGTATTTCTCGCGGTATAGGGGTACATAATGCGGACTGCGGATAAAATCGCACTCACCGGGAGGTCATTTCATGGGATTAAGAGTAGTCATTGCGACTGGGTTCGTTGGTATCTCAGTTCTGATAATTGTTTCGACAAAGTTCAGTGGGAATGCAGCCAGTGGCATTGAAACAATATTGTGCGAAGTACTGGTAAAATAAACGAGTAATCTCCTTCCACACATTATTTACATTTTTGAACTCAATCCATAATTTTACAAGGAAATATTATGCCCCTTAAAATGATCGTTTGCACACTTTCAATATTTGTCCAATAAAATTTACCATGCTATGTACACATTTCGCTTTTCCAGCATTAGTCTTTAAAAAATTACAATTTCCTGTCATACTTTTCAACCCTTCCAGGATAAGGCGAACATGTCAAAATCAAATACTCTCTCTCTCTCCCTCTCTCTGTCAGCCACTCAGCCAGTTTGCTTTGCTTGCTTCCTAAGTTAGTAAAGTACGTGGCTTGTAACCAAAGTGCTCACAGGTTCAATCCCCCACCTATGCCAATTTACGTCCGAGGTTTGATGATAGTCATTGCCACAGACTTTATTCTGTACTCAACTCTGGTCAGTTTTTCGCCGAAAGCCATGTCGGAAAGCAGCAACTTGATAGGGAAGACTGTTGTGCGTAGTACTGGTAAAAGAAACTCCATCAAAAAATAGACAGGTGCACTGGCAGCGCGATATACCATATATATGTAGTTAAAACAATCTCAAAACACCACGCTAGCACATCAACAATAATAATCATTATCATCCAAGCCATGATTAAATAGCTAAACAACTTTAATTCAAACAGTTTTGTTCCTTGGGCTTTTCGTCACTCCCTAAAAAGCTCTTGTTGAAAACAGAGACAAAAAATACTTGTTCAACATTCAAACCATTTCGATTCCTTTGATTAATATGAGATTCTTATTATCTCATGTAATTCGTTTACCAAAACATTGCCCCCTGTAAGATCCGATCAATATCAAACGAAAACTCCATCCAGATAATTCTTCGCTATATTTTTACTATTTCTTAAACACCATAATTTGTGTCAAGCAGTTTTGAATATGGAATACGCCTTCTCTCTCTCTCTGCCAGCATCGCCGAATCCGGTGTCTTAGTAACGTTCCTGGCTTGCTATCTAGGAATGGATGATTCGATTTCCAAGCTGTTTGAATTTCAATTTTAGAATTGTCTATGTTGACGGCGACAAGATATATTTTTCTCTAATTCTTGATAATTCGACTTGGAAAGATCATGTGCAAAGTACTGGTAAGAAGTCATATATAAAACATGGATAGGTGCAATACTGTTGAAGTCGGCGTTAAAACACCAAACAAACAAACAAATCTGATATAACTAACATAATATTGAAAACGACGTGGAAAAACAATACAAACATGCAATATTGCAATAGGGCCAACGTTTCGATGGCAACAAGATTAATTTTTCTCTCATTGCTAATAATTCGATTGGAAAGCAATTAGTGGTTTTGCAAAATTAATATGCAGAGTACTGGTGAAAAAAAGTATGGATAAGTGCATCGACCGTAGCCATTTAACTTCAAAAATATTAAAGACGGCGTTAAAACACCAAGCAGACAAAAAAATCTATCTCCGCAAAGAAATCCACAATTAGCATCCCCATCATCACTGAAAACTCAACCACAACAACCACCATCATCTTCATCATCACCATCATCGACATTTTCATTATCATCGTCATCATCATCATAATCTAAGCAAAGATTAAATAGCTTCACAACTTCATAGGTTTATGTTAAGTTTTCGCGGTGTCTAGCAGAATTCATGAAAAACATCCTTCAGGATTCAATTCTATCATCATCATCATCATCATCCAAGCAATGATGAAATAGCTTTACACTTCATAGGTTTATGTTAAGG
The DNA here is from genome assembly GCA_945859785.2 of Tridacna gigas. Taxonomy (NCBI): domain Eukaryota; kingdom Metazoa; phylum Mollusca; class Bivalvia; order Cardiida; family Cardiidae; genus Tridacna; species Tridacna gigas. Next base: position 44,460,562 of record OX244037.2, on the reverse strand, counting down.
TCTCGCAGTCTCTAAAACAATTCATGAAAAACATCTCGGTTCAGGATTCAATTCACTTCCGTTTCTTTTATTGATATGAACCTCTTTCACAGCGTTTTCAAAATTGCCACCCTATCATGAGGTTGGACTCGCAAAAATCATTCAACATCAATCTAAAGTTCACTATCTACTTTCCAAGCTTTCGTCCATGTTCATCAATTCTACAACAAATGTTTTGATTTTTCCATAATGCAACACTTTAGAGGCAATTCATAGTATGGGCCAAGGATAGGTGTTCTGGCAGCGGCAATATATTTGAAATACGGTTGAAGACGGCGTTAAAACACCAAACCAATAAAGTATTCTCTCTCCTCCACCAAATTCTTCCCCACCTTCAGCATAATTATCATTATGACCAGGACATCGTCGTCATCATCTAATCAATTTTTAAAGGTCTACAAAACTCTAAATTAATCTATATTATATACACAAAGTTTTGTTCTCTTCTTTAAAATAAAGCAAAAGAATAAAAAATCTACATTCGAACTGGTTTTATTCTTTCATTGGTCTGAAACTCTTCCACAACATTTTCTAAATTTACATCTTATTTTGAGGTTTGTCTCTTTCCTGAAATCATTAAATAGCAATCCAAAATAAATTTTAAAAATCCTGTGTCTCCGTTATAAACATTTACTCCCTCGACTGTCTTCAAACCCCATAAACTCTAGCAAGCAATAATTTGATTCTCACCAATAAATTACGTTGAGGACGGCAAAAAAAAATGTGGCTCAATTGATAGTATTGTCTTTGCAAGGATATCATATTGTTGAGATCTTTCATTTACTTTAACACTTGAAAAATCTGTCTTGATACAGATTCATCCTCTTTCAGCTGCTACCTTTACCCTTTCTGACGTTTATTTATGTCAAGCACTTTTGAATATGGAATATGCCTCTCTCTCACTCCCTCTCTCTATCTGACTCCCTCTCTCGTTCTCTCTCTCTCTCTCACCGTCAGCATCGCTTAATCGGGAGCCTCTGTTAGTAAAAATTCCTGGTTTGCTATCCAGGAATCGATGATTCGTTTTCCAAGCTGTTCAAATTTCAATTTCAGAATTATTTGTGTTGATGGCGAAAGGATATTTTTTCCTAATTCTTCATAATTCGACTGGATAAGAGTCAGTGGTTTGGGAAAGAACATGTGCAAAGTACTGGTAAAAAGACTTATAAAAAGCATGGATAGGTGCATTGACCGCAGCGATGTAACTTCCATACTGTTGAAGTCGGCGTTAAAACACCAAACAAACAAACAAGTCTGATATGACTGACATAATATTGAAAAGGACGTGGAAAAAACAAACAAACATATCATCATCATCATTTTAATTATCCTCATCATCATAATTCAAGCAATGATTAAATAGCTTCACAACTTCATAGGTTTATGTTACGTTCTCGCAATCTCTTAAAAAAAATCATTAAAAACATCTTAGTTCAGGATTCAATTCTTTCATCATCATCATCATCATCATCATCTTCCAAGCAATGACTTAGTAGCTTTACAACTGCATAGGTTTATGTTAAGTTCTCGCAGTCTCTAAAACAATTCATGAAAAACATCTCGGTTCAGGATTCAATTCACTTCCGTTTCTTTTATTGATATGAACCTCTTTCACAGCGTTTTCAAAATTGCCACCCTATCATGCGGTTGGACTCACAAAAATCATTCAACATCAATCTAAAGTACACAATCCACTTTCCAAGTCTTCGTCCATGTTAATCAATTCTACAACAAATGTTTAGATTCTTCCATGATACAACACTTTAGAGGCAATTAATTACATGAGCCAAGGATAGGTACTCTGGCCGCCGCAATATACTTGAAATAAGGTTGAAGACGGCGTTAAAACACCAAACAAAGAAATCTCTCTCCTCCACCAAACTCTTCCCAACCATCAGCATAATCATCGTTATGACCAAGACATCGTCGTCATCATCATCTAATCAATTATCAAAAATCTACAACTCTAAATTCAACCAGATTTAATACACAGAGTTTTCTTCTCTTCTTTAATATGAAATAAATGAATAAAAAAAAGGCTGAATAAAACCAGCTATTCCTCCTTTTTTAACAATGTTTGTTTTCAAAAGTCTTTCTGCCTGAGGTCGTGAAAACATGGATCCAAAACGATCTTTCATTTACGTTAGCACTTGAAAATCTGTTTTCAAACAAATTCATCCTCTTTTAACTGCTACCTTTACCCTTTCTGATGTTTACTGTATTAAACGATTAAACCTGCACTCTATAAATCAATGCCGTGGTCGGTAGCTCAGTCGGCCATCTATAAGATATGACACCAGGAGTCGCTGACTCCAATCCCTAGCTCAAGAAAAAGTCCTTTCCGAGGTCCTTTATTATAGTCATTGCCATACGTTTTATTCCTCTCTCTCACTGTTTGTCATCATTTCGAAGATAGTTTTATGGAAAAGCAGCCAGTGGCTAGAATGTTGAGTACTGGTTTAACAAACTCCAGAAAAGTATGGTTAGATGCACTACCCTCCGTGATGTAACTGACATATACTGAAAACTTCCGTGAAATACCATACAAACATACGATATTGAAATAGGTCCATGGCCCTGAATCGATCATCTGAGTCTGTGAATCTCTGATAAAATGAAACGAAGATCATGTGCAAAGTACTGGTAAAAAGACTTATATAAAGCATGGATAGGTGCATTGACAGCCGCGATATAACTTCAGTACTGTCGAAGTCCGCGTTAGAACACTAAGCAAACAAACAAATCTGATATAACTGACATTATATTTAAAGCAAAGTTAAAAATCATACAAACATCAATATTGCAATAGGACCAGCGTTTCGATGGCAACATTGAAAAACGCCACGAAACACTATACAAACATACGATGTTGCAATAGGTCCATGGCCCTGAAGCGATCACCTAAGCCTGTGAATCTTTGATAAAATTAAATGAAGAGTAGATACCGTATAACTATGATATGGAGAATCCTACATGAGTGTTTATGCACTGTAATTTGTTATTAAACAAGTTGTTCTTAAGCATTTTATGCGAACCTTGGTTTTTTCCGACATATTAAAGGTTAATAGCTGAAGGACATACAGGATTGAGAGTGATCATGAGTATTAATGTGCAGGTCGATTTGGTAATTCTGTATGATCATACCAGTGCGTTTCATGTGTGCCAATTAAACCAGGAACATTTAATAGAACAAGATCTAAAACAAAATTATAATCAGTTTTATTGAACTGTATGTATTTCGAAACATTTAACATTCAAACTTACGGTCTGAGGGTACATCAAAAATAGGATAAAACACATAGGCAGAGGATATTAAGAAAGGAAGGAAATTAAATCCATAGTAGGAGGAACATTTTTGGAGGAAAGGGGAAAATCTTGTGCACCGAGATTGCAGGCTTATGAACTAGAAGAAACAACATGAAAAGTACAGCTGCAATATCACGTGAACCTGTAAAGAGACAGAAAGAGACCGAAAGATAAAGGGGCTGAGAAAGAAAAAAAGAGGCAGAGACAGAGAAAGAGACAAAGTTGGTATATGACATGGACTGATCGTTTAGTTCCATACACTGAGGTTGACAGCTCTCTGATTGCGGGTACAGTTCACGAAGTGAGGGAAACCAAGTATACAAGCTTATCGACTAAACCTGAAAACAAGACTACAGACACACTTGTATATACTTGTATTTACATCTGTCAATCTGATAGTAAACATCACACACTGTGGATAGAAGCACATAGGAAGGGGTGAAAGAAAGTTTTTCAGGATTTGTGCGTACATCAAACTAAGGGTACAGTATCAAAGTATGAGAGCAGCGAAATGGGACTAGGGAAACATCTCACCGACTAATGCTACAATCTGACAGGATAAGGGTAAATTCCTTGAATGGACAGAGTTTTAGGGCCTGAGGTATATCCAAGTGGCTGAGATGAATCTCTCACGGAAAACCGGTAAACTTTAAGGGACTGAGAGTATAGGCAAACAATGCGAAGGATAGCATTTGAAAAAGGTCAGTGGTTCAGGGCCTGAGGGTACATCCAACTGGCTATTGGTAGGATTCATAGAACTTTAGAGGACATAAAATAGACTAAGGGAACATTCCACGAACAGAAGATACAGTTAGAAGAACTCGGTGTAATGACCTGAGGTCTGATTATAGGGGTTCTGGGTATAAAATCACCGACTGCCAGTACAGACTTAGGAATGCGGGAGATCACATGAAGGTAGAAACACAGTTTTAGTACCTAACAGAAATTTCCAGCCACAACGAGTTCGATTTTAACGGCATAAGAGTAAATCAAAAGAAAAGAAGAAATAACTCTCCGACCCGAGGTACATCTCATGGACTAAAGGCTCATCAAAAAGACTGAGGGTAAGAGCAAAGGCCATTTCGTAAAAAGTTGAAACCAGTTTCTGGGCCTCCATTTACATTTGACATACCAAAGGTATATTTTACGGACAGACTGATACACAGGGCAAAGTAACGGTTAATATTGTGTAGCTTTTTGGGAGGGGAAAGGTTGATCTCATGGACTGAGAGGACAGGGTAATCATCTGAAGAAATAAGGGCTTGGCTAAATCTCAAGTAATTATTGACTGATTTCACAGACTTAGTGTACATCTCAAGGGCAGTGGGGCAATTACTGGCCTAGATTTGGTTAAACGAGAACAAAGAAAATAAAACGGACTAATTGGCAAGTATTATGGACTGAAAGTATTTCTCACGGTATAGGGATACATATTGCGGACTGCCGATAAAATCGCACTCATCGGGAGGTCATTTCATGGGATTAAGAGTAGTCATTGCGACTGGGTTCTTTGGTATCTCAGTTCTGATAATTGTTTCGACAAAGTTCAGTGGGAATGCAGCCAGTGGCATTGAAACAATATTGTGCGAAGTACTGGTAAAATAAACGAGTAATCTCATTCCACATATTATTCACATTTTTGAACTCAATCCACAATTTTACAAGCAAATATTATGCCCCTAAAAATTATCGTTTGCACACTTTCAATATTTGTCCAATGAAATTTACCATGCTATGTACACATTTCGCTTTTCCAACATTAGTCTTTAAAAAATTACAATTTCCTGTCATACTTTTCAACCCTTCCAGGATAAGGTGAACATGTCAAAATCAAATACTCTCTTTCTCTCTCTCTCTCTCTCTCTGTCATCCACTCAGCCAGGTTGCTTAGGTTGTTTCCTAAGTTAGTAAAGTACATGGCTTGTAACCAAAGTGCTCACAGGTTCAATCCCCCACCTATGCCAATTTACGTCCGAAGTTTGATGATAGTCATTGCCACAGACGTTATTCTGTACTCAACTCTGGTCATTTTTTCGACGAAAGCCATGTCGGAAAGCAGCAACTTGATAGGGAAGATTGTTGTGCGTAGCACTGGAGAAAGAGACTCCATCAAAAATTAGATAGGTGCACTGGCAGCGCGATATACCATATATATGTAGTTAAAACAATCTCAAAAAACCACGCTAGCACATCAACAATAATAATCATTATCATCCAAGCCATGATTAAATAGCTAAACAACTTTAATTCAAACAGTTTTGTTCCTTGGGCTTTTCGTCACTCCCTAAAAAGCTCTTGTTGAAATCAGAGACAAAAAAATACTTCTTCAACATTCAAACCATTTCGATTCCTTTGATTAATATGCGATTCTTATTATCTCACTTAGCACCCATGTCTTTCTCTCCAAGGTCGTGCAAACATGATTCACGAACATGTAATTCGTTTACCAAAACATTGCCCCCTGTAAGATCCGATCAATATCAAACGAAAACTCCATCGAGGTAATTCTTCGCTATATTTTTACTATTTCTTTAACACCTTAATTTGTGTCAAGCAGTTTTGAATATGGAATACGCCTTCTCTCTCTCTCTCTCCGCCAGCATCGCTGAATCCGGTGTCTTAGTAACGTTCCTGGCTTGCTATCCAGGAATGGATGATTCGATTTCCAAGCTGTTCGAATTTCAATTTTAGATTTGTCTATGTTGACGGCGACAATATATATTTTTCTCGAATTCTTGATTATTCGACTTGAAAGCAGCCAGTGGTTTTGGAAAGATCATGTGCAAAGTACTGGTAAAAAGTCATATACAAAGCATGAATGGGTGCAATACTGTTGAAGTCGGCGTTAAAACACCAAACAAACAAACAAACAAATCTGATATAACTGACATAATATTGAAAACAAAAAGATTAATTTTTCTCTCATTGCTAAGAATTCCATTGGAAAGCAAGCAGTGGTTTTGCAAAATTAATGTGCAGAGTACTGGTGAAAAAAAGCATGGATAAGTGTATTGACCGTAGCCATATAACTTCAAAAATATTAAAGACGGCGTTAAAAAACCAAGCAGACAAAAGAATCTATCTCCGCAAAGAAATCCACAATTAGCATCCCCATCATCACTGACAACTCAACCACAACAACCACCATCATCGTCATCATCATCATCATCATCGACATTTTCATTATCATCGTCATCATCATCATAATCTAAGCAACGATTCAATAGCTTCACAACTTCATAGGTTTATGTTAAGTTTTCGCGGTATCTAGCAGAATTTATGAAAAACATCCTTCAATATTCAATTCTATCATCATCATCATCATCATCCAAGCAATGATGAAATAGCTTTACAACTTCATACAATTATGTTAAGCTCTCGCAGTCTCTAAAATAATTAATGAAAAACATCTCGGTTTAGGATTCAATTCACTTCCGTTTCTTTTATTGATATGAACCTCTTTCACAGCGTTTTCAAAATTGCCACCCTATCATGAGGTTGGACTCGCAAAAATCATTCAACATCAATCTAAAGTTCACTATCTACTTTCCAAGCTTTCGTCCATGTTCATCAATTCTACAACAAATGTTTAGATTCTTCCATAATACAACACTTTAGAGGCAATTCATAGTATGAGCCAAGGATAGGTGTTCTGGCAGCGGCAATATATTTGAAATACGGTTGAAGACGGCGTTAAAACACCAAACCTATAAAGTATTCTCTCTCCTCCACCAAATTCTTCCCCACCTTCAGCATAATCATCATTATGATCAGGACATCGTCGTCATCATCTAATCAATTTTTAAAAGTCTACAAAACTCTAAGTACAACCAGATTTAATACACAAAGTTTTGTTCTCTTCTTTAAAATAAAGCAAAAGAATAAAAAATCTACATTCGAATTGGCTTTATTCTTTCATTGGTCTGAAACTCATCCACAACATTTTCTAAATTTACATCTTATTTTGAGGTTTGTCTCTTTCCTGAAATCATTAAACAGCAATCCAAAATAAATTTTAAAAATCCTGTGTCTCCGTTATAAACATTAACTCCCTCGACTGTCTTCTAACCCCATAAACTCTAGCAAGCAATAATTTGATTCTCACCAATAAATTACGTTGAGGACGGCACATAAAATGTGGCTCAATTGATAGTATTGTCTTTGCAAGGATATCATATTGTTGACAAAGGATGGATGAAACCAGCTTTTCCTCCTTTTTTACAATGTTTTCAAAATTCTTTCGCCTGAGGTCGTGAAAACTTAAATCCTAAACGATCTTTCATTTACTTTAACACTTGAAAAATCTGTCTTCAAACAAATTCATCCTCTTTCAGCTGCTACCTTTACCCTTTCTGACGTTTATTCATGTCAAGCACTTTTGAATATGGAATATGCCTCTCTCTCTCTCTCTCACTCCCTCTCTCTCTCTCTCTCTCTCTCTCACTGTCAGCATCGCTTAATCGGGTGTCTCTGTCAATAAAAATTCCTGGTTTGCTATCCAGGAATCAATGATTCGTTTTCCAAGCTATTCAAATTTCAATTTTAGAATTATTTATGTTGATAGCGAAAGGATATATTTTTCCTAATTCTCAATAATTCGACTGGAAAACAGCCAGTGGTTTGGAAAAGAACATGTGCAAAGTACTGGTAAAAAGACTTATAAGAAGAATGGATAGGTGCATTGACCGCAGCGATGTAACTTCAATACTGTTGAAGTCGGCGTTAAAAGACCAAACAAACAAACAAGTCTGATATGATAGACATAATATTGAAAACGACGTGGAAAAAACAAACACACATATCATCATCATCATTTCAATTATCCTCATCATCATAATTCAAGCGATGATTAAATAGCTTCACAACTTCATAGGTTTATGTTACGTTCTCGCAATCTCTAAAAAAAATCATTAAAAACATCTTAGTTCAGGATTCAATTCTTTCATCATCATCATCATCATCATCTTCCAAGCAATGACTTCATAGCTTTCCAACTGCATAGCGTTTTATTAAGTTCTCGCAGCCTCTAATATAATTCATGAAAAACATCGTCATCATCATCATCTAATCAATTATTAAAAATCTACAACTCTAAATTCAACCAGATTTAATACACAGAGTTTTCTTCTCTTCTTTAAAATGAATTAAATGAATAAAAAAAGGCTGAATGAAACCAGCTATTCCTCCTTTTTTAACAATGTTTGTTTTAAAAAGTCTTTCTGCCTGACGTAGTGAAAACATAGATCCAAAATGATCTTTCATTTACGTTAGCACTTGAAAATCTGATTTCAAACTAATTCATCCTCTTTCAGCTGCTACCTTTACCCTTTCTGATGTTTACTGTATTAAACGATTAAACTTTCACTCTATAAAGCAATGCCGTGGTCGGTAGCTCAGTCGGCCATCTATAAGATATGACACCAGGAGTCGCTGACCCCAATCTCTAGCTAAAAAAAAAGTTCTTTCCGAGGTCCTTTATTATAGTCATTGCCATACGTTTTATTCTTCTCTCTCACTGTTTGTCATCATTTCGAAGATGGTTTTATGGAAAAGCAGCCAGTGGCTAAAATGTTTAGTACTGGTTTAGCAAACTCCAGAAAAGTATGGTTAGATGCACTACCCTCCGTGATGTAACTGACATATACTGAAAACTTCCGTGAAATACCATTTAAACATACGATACTGAAATAGGTCCATGGCCCTGAATCGATCATCTGAGCCTGTGAATCTTTGATTAAATGAAACGAAGATCATGTGCAAAGTACTGGTAAAAAGACTTATATAAAGCATGGATAGGTGCATTGACAGCCGCGATATAACTTCAGTACTGTCGAAGTCGGCGTTAAAACACTAAGAAAACAAACAAATCTGATATAACTGACATTATATTTAAAGCAACGTTAAAAATCATACAAACATCAAATACTGCAATACGGCCAGCGTTTCGATGGCAACATTGAAAAACGCCATGAAACACTATACAAAAATACGATGTTGCAATAGGTCCATGGCCCTGAAGCGATCACCCAAGCCTGTGAATCTTTGATAAAATTAAATGAGCAGTAGTTACCGTATAACTATGATATGGAGAATCCTACATGAGTGTTTATGCACTGTAATTTGTTATTAAACAAGTTGTTCTTAAGTATTTTATGCGAACCTTGGTTTTTTCCGACATATTAAAGGTTAATAGCTGAAGGACATACAGGATTGAGAGTGATCATGAGTATTAATGTGCAGGTCGATTTGGTAATTCTGTATGATCATACCAGTGCGTTTTATGTGTGCCAATTAAACCAGGAACATTTAATACACAAGATCTAAAACAAAACTATAATCAGTTCTTGAACTGTATGTATTTCGAAACATTTAACATTCAAACTTACGGTCTGAGGATAAAACACACAGGCAGAGGATATTAAGAAAGGAAGGCAACTAAATCCATAGTAGGAGGAACATTTTTGCAGGAAAGGGAAATATCTTGTGCACCGAGATTGCAGGCTTATGAACTAGAAGAAACAACATGAAAATTACAGCTGCAATATCACATGAACCTGTAAAGAGACAGAAAGCAACCGAAAGATAAAGGGGCTGAGAAAGAAAAAAAGAGGCAGAGACAGAAAAAGAGACAAAGAGAGAAACAGAGAGAAAAGAGAGAGACGGGGAGAAGAAGAAGACAGAGAGAGAGAGGGAGGGGAGAGACAGAGTTAGAGAGAGAGATAGAGAGGAGAAAGAAAATAGAGGACATAAATGAAAGAGAAAAAAATGAGTGAGAATGAGAGAGACAAGGAGAGAAAGACAGAGAGCAAGAGACATGGAGAGAGAGAGATAGAAAGAGATAGAGAGAGAGAAAGAAAGAGAGAGAAAGAAAGAGAGACAGAGACAGAGAGAGAAAGACAGAAAGAGATGGAGAGAGAGAAGAGAGAAAAACAGAGGACAAAATGAAAGAAAGAGTGAGAGAGTGGAAGAGAGAGATAGAGATAGAAAGAGAGAGAGAGACAGAGAGACAGACAGATCGGGACAGAGAAAGACAGAGAGAGAGAGAGAGAAAGGGAGATACAGAGGGAGAGAGGAGAAAGAGAAAAACAGACAGGTACAAAGAGAAAGAAAAAGGCAAATCGTAGTATAGAGAGAGACAGAGAGAGACAAAGAGAGAGAGAGACAGAGACAGAAAGGGAGAGGAGAGGGAGAAAATAGAAGGATGGGAGAGACATACAGACAGTCAAACAGAGAGGGGAGGAAAGAAGATAGAGAAATAGAGCGAGGCAGAGAGAGAGAGAGAGGAATAGGGAGAGAGAAAATGAGTAGAAGACTCACAGACTAACGGTACTGGATAACGGTCTCGGGTTAAAACTTAGGGTCAAAGAACAGAAATGGCACAGATGCAACGGAAGAATAATCATGTAGGGGATTAAGGGTAAATGTCATGTCACAGTTACTTAGTGGAGAGAGACTAATGGACTGGATTAAATGAGAGTAAGGAAGTAGCACCGGGGCATGTTGGTATATGGCATGGACTGATCGTTTAGTTCCATAAACTGAGGTTGACAGCTCTCTGATTGCGGGTACAGTTCACGAAGTGAGGGAAACCAAGTATACAAGCTTATCGACTAGACCCGAAAACAAGACTACGAACACACGTATGTATATACTGAAGGTACATCTGTCAAACTGATAGTAAACATCACGCACTGTGGATAGAAGCATACAGGAAGGGGTGAAAGAAAGGTTTTCAGGATGTGTGCGTACATCAAACTAAGGGTACAGTATCAAAGTATGAGAGCAGCGAAATGGGACGAGGGGAACATCTCACCGACTAATGCTACAATCTGACGGGATAGGAGTAAATTCCTTGAATGGACAGAGTTTTAGGGCCTGAGGTATATCCAAGTGGCTGAGGTGCATCTCTCACGGAAAACCGGTAAACTTTAAGGGACTGAGAGTATAGGCAAACAGTGCGAAGGATAGCATTCGAAAAAGGTCAGTGGTTCAGGGCCTGAGGGTACATCCAACTGGCTATTGGTAGGATTCATAGGACTTTAGAGGACATAAAATACACTAAGGGAACATTCCACGAACAGAAGATACAGATAGAAGAACTCGGTGTAATGGCCTGAGGGCTGATTGTAGAGGTTGTGGGTATGAAATCACCGACTGCCAGTACAGACTTAGGAATGCGGGAGATCACATGAAGGTAGAAACACAGTTTTAGTACCTAACAGAAATTTCCAGCCACAACGAGTTCGATTTTAACGGCATAAGAGTAAATCAAAAGAAAAGAAGAAATAACTCTCCGACCCGAGGTACATCTCATGGACTAAAGGCTCATCGAAAAGACTGAGGGTAAGAGCCAAAGGCATTTCGAAAAATTCAAAGTTGAAACCAGTTTCTGGGCCTCCATTTACATTTGACGTACCAAAGGTACATTTTACGGACAGACTGATGCATAGGTCAAAGTAACTGTTAATCTTTTGTAGCTTTGTGGGAGGGGAAATGTTGATCTCATGGACTGAGAGGACAGGGTAATCACTTGAAGAAATTAGGGCTTGGCTAAATCTGAAGTAATTATTGACTGATTTTAAAGATTTAGTGTACATCTCAAGGGCAGTGGGGCAATTACTGGCCTAGATCTGGTTAAACGAGAACAAAGGCAATGATACGGACTAATTGGCAAGTATTGTGGACTGAAAGTATCTCTCGCGGTATAGGGGTACATATTGCGGACTGCGGATAAAATCGCACTCACCGGGAGGTCATTCCATGGGATTAAGAGTGGTCAATACGACTGGGTTCGTTGGTATTTCAGTTCTGATAATTGTTCCGACAAAGTTCAGCGGGAATGCAGCCAGTGGCATTGAAACAATATTGTGCGAAGTACTGGTAAAATAAACGAGTAATCTCATTCCACATATTATTTACATTTTTGAACTCAATCCATAATTTTACAAGCAAATATTATGCCCCTAAAAATTATCGTTTGCACACTTTCAATATTTGCCCAATAAAATTTGCCATGCTATGTACACATTTCGCTTTTCCAACATTAGTCTTTAAAAAATTACAATTTCCTGTCATACTTTTCAACCCTTCCAGGATAAGGCAAACATGTCAAAATCAAATACTCTCTTTCTCTCTCTCTCTCTCTCTCTCTCTCTATCTCTCTGTCAGCCACTCAGCCAGGTTGCTTAGGTTGCTTCCTAAGTTAGTAAAGTACATGGCTTGTAACCAAAGTGCTCACAAGTTCAATCCACCACCTATGCCAATTTACGTCCGAGGTTTGATGATAGTCATTGCCACAGACTTTATTCTGTACTCAACTCTGGTCAGCTTTTCGACGAAAGCCATGTCGGAAAGCAGCAACTTGATAGGGAAGACTGCTGTGCGTAGCACTGGTAAAAGAAACTCCATCAAAAAATAGACAGGTCCACTGGCAGCGCGATATACCATATATATGTAGTTAAAACAATCTCAAAAAACCACGCTAGCACATCAACAATAATAATCATTATCATCCAAGCCATGATTAAATAGCTAAACAACTTTAATTCAAACAGTTTTGTTCCTTGGGCTTTTCGTCACTCCCTAAAAAGCTCTTGTTGAAATCAGAGACAAAAAATACTTGTTCCACATTCAAACCATTTCGATTCCTTTGATTAATATGAGATTCTTATTATCTCACTTAGCACCCATGTCTTTCTCTCCAAGGTCGTGCAAACATGATTCACGAACATGTAATTCGTTTACCAAAACATTGCCCCCTGTAAGATCCGATCAATATCAAACGAAAACTCCATCGAGGTAATTCTTCGCTATATTTTTACTATTTCTTTAACACCATAATTTGTGTCAAGCAGTTTTGAATATGGAATACGCCTTCACTCTCTCTCTCTGTCAGAATAGCCGAAGCCCGTGTCTTAGTAACGTTCCTGGCTTGCTATCCAGGAATCGATGATTCGATTTCCAAGCTGTTCGAATTACAATTTTAGAATTGTCTATGTTGACGGCGACAATATATATTTTTCTCTAATTCTTGACAATTCGACTTGAAAGCAGCCAGTGGTTTGGGAAAGATCATGTGCAAAGTACTGGTAAAAAGTCATATATAAAGCATGGATAGGTGCAGTACTGTTGGAGTGGGCGTTAAAACACCAAACAAACAAAGAAATCTGATATAACTGACATAATATTGAAAACGACGTGGAAAAACAATACAAACATACAATATTGCAATAGGGCCAACGTTTCGATGGCAACAAGATTAATTTTTCTCTCATTGCTAATAATTCGATTGGAAAGCAATTAGTGGTTTTGCAATTAGTGGTTTAGTGCGTAGCACTGGTAAAAGAAACTCCATCAAAAAATAGACAGGCGCGCTAGCAACGCGATATACCATATATATAGTTAAAACAATCTCAAAACACCACACTAGCACATCAACAATAATAATCATTATCATCGGAGCCATGATTAAATAGCTAAACAACTTTAATTCAAATAGTTTTGTTCCTTGGGCTTTTCGTCACTCCGTAAAAAGCTCTTGTTGAACTCAGAGACAAAAAATATTTGTTCCACATTCAAACCATTTCGATTCCTTTGATTAATATGAGATTCTTATTATCTCACTTAGCACCCATGTCTTTCTCTCTAAGGTCGTGCAAACATGGTTCACGAACATGTAATTCGTTTACCAAAACATTGCCCCCCTGTAAGAGCCGACCAATATCAAACGAAAACTCCATCGATATAATTCTTCGCTATATTTTTACTATTTCTTTAACACCTTAATTTGTGTCAAGCAGTTTTGAATATGGAATACGCCTTCTCTTTCTCTCTCTCTCTCTCTCTCTCTCTCTCAGCCAGCATCGCTGAATCCGGTGTCTCAATAATGTTCCTGGCTTGCTATCCAGGAATCGATGATTCGATTTCCAAGCTGTTCGAATTTCAATTTTAGAATTGTCTATGTTGACGGCGACAAGATATATTTTTCTCTAATTCTTGATAATTCGACTTGAAAGCAGCCAGTGGTTTGGGAAAGATCATGTGCAAAGTACTGGTAAGAAGTCATATATAAAGCATGGATAGGTGCAATACTGTTGAAGTCGGCGTTAAAACACCAAACAGACAAACAAATCTGATATAACTGACATGATATTGAAACGACGTGGAAAAACCATACAAACATACAATATTGCAATAGGGCCAAAGTTTCGATGGCAACAAGATTATTTTTTTCTGTCATTGGTAATAATTCGATTGGAAAGCAATTAGTGGTTTTCCAAAATTAATGTGCAGAGTACTGGTGAAAAAAAGCATGGATAAGTGCATTGACCGTAGCCATATAACTTCAAAAATATTAAAGACGGCGTTAAAACAATCAAGCAGACAAAAAAATCTATCTCCGCAAAGAAATCCACAATTAACATCCCCATCATCACTGACAACTCAACCACAACAACCACCATCATCGTCATCATCATCATCATCATTGACACTTTCAATATCATCCTCATCATCATCATAATCTAAGCAACGATTAAATAGCTTCACAACTTCATAGGTTTATGTTAAGTTTTCGCGGTATCTAGCAGATTTCATGAAAAACATCCTTCAGGATTCAATTCTATCATCATCATCATTATCCAAGCAATGATGAAATAGCTTAACAACTTCATAGGTTTATGTTAAGTTCTCGCAGTTTCTAAAACAATTCATGAAAAACATCTCGGTTCAAGATTCAATTCAGCGTTAAAACACCAAAACAATAAAGTATTCTCTCTCCTCCACCAAATTCTTCCCCACCTTCAGCATAATCATCATTATGACCAGGACATCGTCGTCATCATCTAATCAATTTTTAAAAGTCTACAAAACTCTAAATACAACCAGATTTAATACACAAAGTTTTGTTCTCTTCTTTAAAATAAAGCAAAAGAATAAAAAACCTACATTCTAATTGGCTTTATTCTTTCATTGGTCTGAAACTCTTCCACAACATTTTCTAAATTTCCATCTTATTTTGAGGTTTGTCTCTTTCCTGAAATCATTAAACAGCAATCCAAAATAAATTTTAAAAATCCTGTGTCTCCGTTATAAACATTAACTCCCTCGACTGTCTTCAAACCCCATAAACTCTAGCAAGCAATAATTTGATTCTCACCAATAAATTACGTTGAGGACGGCAAATAAAATGTGGTTTAATTGATAGTATTGTCTTTGCAAGGATATCATATTGTTGACAAAGGATGGATGAAACCAGCTTTTCCTCCTTTTTTACAATGTTTTCAAAATTCTTTCGCCTAAGGTCGTGAAAATTTAAATCCTAAACGATCTTTCATTTACTTTAGCACTTGAAAATCTGTCTTCGAAAAAATTCATCCTCTTTCAGCTGCTACCTTTACCCTTTCTGACGTTTATTTATGTCAAGCACTTTTGAATATGGAATATGCCTCTCTCTCTCTCACTCCCTCTCTCGTTCTCTCTCTCTCTCTCTCTCTCACTGTCATCATCGCTTAATCGGGTGTCTCTGTCAGTAAAAATTACTGGTTTGCTATCCAGGAATCAGTGATCCATTTTCCAACCTGTTCAAATTTCAATTTTAGAATTATTTATGTTGATAGCGAAAGGATATATTTTTCCGAATCCTTAATAATTCGACTGGAAAACAGCCAGTGGTTTGGAAAAGAACATGTGCAAAGTACTGGTAAAAAGATTTATAAGAAGCATGTATAGGTGGATTGACCGAAGCGATGTAACTTCAATACTGTTGAAGTCGGCGTTAAAAGACCAAACAAACAAACAAGTCTGATATGACTGACATAATATTGAAAAGGACGTGGAAAAAACAAACAAACATATCGTCATCATCATTTCAATTATCCTCATCATCATAATTCAAGCAATGATTAAATAGTTTCACAACTTCATATGTTTATGTTACGTTCTCGCAATCTCTAAAAAAATCATTAAAAACATCTTAGTTCAGGATTCAATTCTTTCATCATCATCATCATCATCATCTTCCAAGTAATGACTTAATAGCTTTACAACTGCATAGGGTTTTATTAAGTTCTCGCAGTCTCTAATACAATTCATGAAAAACATCTCAGTTCAGGATTCAATTCATTTCCGTTCCTTTAATTGATCTGAACTTCTTTCACAGCATTTCCAAAATTGCCACCCTATCATGCGGTTGGACTCACAAAAATCATTCAACATCAATCTAAAGTACACAATCCACTTTCCAAGTCTTCGTCCATGTTAATCAATTCTACAGGAAATGTTTAGATTCTTCCATAATACAACACTTTAGAGGCAATCAATTACATGAGCCAAGGATAGGTGCTCTGGCCGCCGCAATATACTTGAAATAAGGCTGAAGACGGCGTTAAAACACCAAACAAAGAAATCCCTCTTCCCCACCAAACTCTTCCAAACCATCAGCATAATCATCATTATGACCAAGACATCGTCGTCATCATCATCTAATCAGTTGTCAAAAATCTACAACTCTAAATTCAACCAGATTTAATACACAGAGTTTTCTTCTCTTCTTTAAAATGAATTAAATGAATAAAAAAAGGCTGAATGAAACCAGCTATTCCTCCTTTTTTAACATTGTTTGTTTTCAAAAGTCTGTCTCCCTGAGGTCGTGAAAACATGGATCCAAAACGATCTTTCATTTACGTTAGCACTTGAAAATCTGTTTTCAAACGAATTCATCCTCTTTCAGCTGCTACCTTTACCCTTTCTGATGTTTACTGTATTAAACGATTAAACTTTCACTCTATAAAGCAATGCCGTGGTCGGTAGCTCAGTCGCTCATCTTTAAGATATGAGACCAGGAGTCGCTGACTCCAATTCCTAGCTCAAAAAGAATTTCTTTCCGAGGTCCTTTATCATAGTCATTGCCATACGTTTTATTCCTCTCTCTCACTGTTTGTCATCATTTCGAAGGTGATTTTATGGAAAAGCAGCCAGTGGCTAGAATGTTGAGTACTGGTTTGACAATCTCCAGAAAAGTATGGTTAGATGCACTACCCTCCGTGATGTCACTGACATATATTGAAAACTCCCGTGAAATACCATAGAACATACGATATTGAAATAGATCCATGGCCCTGAATCGATCATCTGAGCCTGTGAATCTTTGATAAAATGAAACGAAGATCATGTGCAAAGTATTGGTAAAAAGACTTATATAAAGCATGGATAGTGCATTGACAGCCGCGATATAACTTCAGTGCTGTCGAAGTCGGCGTTAAAACACTAAGCAAACAAACAAATCTGATATAACTGACATTATATTTAAAGCAAAGTTAAAACTCATACAAACATCAATACTGCAATAGGGCCAGCGTTTCGATGGCAACATTGAAAAACGCAACGAAACACTATACAAACACACGATGTTGCAATAGGTCCATGGCCCTGAAGCGATCACCCAAGCCTGTGAATCTTTGATAAAATTAAATGAAGAGTAGATACCGTATAACTATGATATGGAGAATCCTACATGAGTGTTTATGCACTGTAATTTGTTATTAAACAAGTTGTTCTTAAGCATTTTATGCGAACCTTGGTTTTTTTCGACATATTAAAGGTTAATAGCTGAAGGACATACAGGATTGAGAGTGATCATGAGTATTAATGTGCAGGTCGATTTGGTAATTCTGTATGATCATACCAGTGCGTTTCATGTGTGCCAATTAAACCAGGAACATTTAATAGAACAAGATCTAAAACAAAACTATAATCAGTTACTGAACTCTATGTATTTCGAAACATTTAACATTCAAACTTACGGTCTGAGGGTACATCAAAAATAGGATAAAACACACAGGCAGAGGATATTAAGAACGGAAGGAAACTAAATCATTTCTGGAGGAAAGGGAAAAATCTTGTGCACCGAGATTACAGGCTTATGAACTAGAAGAAACAACATGAAAAGTACAGCTGCAATATCACGTGAACCTGTAAAGAGACAGAAAGAGACCGAAAGATAAAGGGGCTGAGAAAGAAAAAAAGAGGCAGAGACGGAGAAAGAGACAAAGAGAGAAACAGAGAGAGAAAAGAGAGAGAGAGAGGGGGAGAAGAAGAAGAGAGAGATACAAGTAGGGGAGAGACAGAGTTAGAGAGAGAGGTAGAGAGGAGAAAATAAATAGAGAAGGACATAAATGAAAGAGAAAAAAATGAGTGAGAGTGAGAGAGACAAAGAGAGAAAGACAGAGAGGCAGATTCATGGAGAGAGATAGATAGAAGGAGATAGAGAGAGAAAGAAAGAGAGAGAAAGAGAGAGAGAAAGACAGAAAGAGAGAGAGGTAGAGAGAGAAGAGAGAAAAATACAAGACAAAATGAAAGAAAGAGTGAGAGAGTGGGAGAGTGAGAGACAGAGATAGAAACAGAGAGACAGAGAGACAGACAGGTTGGGACAGAGAAAGACAGAGAGAGAGAGAAAGGGAGATACTGATGGAGAGATGAGAAAGAGAAAAAAACAGAGAGGTATAAAGAGAAAGAAAAAGGCAAATCGTAGTAGAGAGAGAGGCAGAGAGAGACAAAGAGAGAGAGACAGAGACAGAGAGGGAGAGGAGAGGGAGAAAATAGAAGGATGAGAGAGACATAGAGACAGTCAAACAGAGGGGAGGAAAGAAGATAGAGAAATAGAGCGAGGCAGAGAGAGAGGGGAATAGGGAGAGAGGAAATGAGTAGAAGACTCATAGACTAACGGTACTGGATAACGGTCTCGGGTTAAAACTTGGCGTCAAAGACCAGAAATGGCACAGATGCAACGGAAGAATAATCATGTAGGGGATTAAGGGTAAATGTCAAGTCACAGTTACTTAGTGAGAGAGACTAATGGACTGGATTAAATGAGAGTAAGGAAGTAGCACCGGGGCATGTTGGTATATGACATGGACTGATCGTTTAGTTCCATAAACTGAGGTTGACAGCTCTCTGATTGCGGGTACAGTTCACGAAGTGAGGGAAACCAAGTATACAAGCTTATCGACTAGACCTCAAAACAAGACTACGGACACACTTGTATATACTGAAGGTACATCTGTCAAACTGATAGTAAACATCACGCACTGTGGATAGAAGCACACAGGAAGGGGTGAAAGAAAGGTTTTCAGGATTTGTGCGTACATCAAACTAAGAATACTGTATCAAAGTATGAGAGCAGCGAAATGGGACTAGGGGAACAACTCACCGACTAATGCTACAATCTGACGGGATAGGAGTAAATCCTTGAATGGACAGAGTTTTAGGGCCTGAGGTATATCCAAGTAGCTGAGGTGAATCTCTCACGGAAAACCGGTAAACTTTAAGGGACTGAGAGTATAGGCAAACAGTGCGAAGGATAGCATTCGAAAAAAGTCAGTGGTTCAGGGCCTGTTGGTACATCCAACTGGCTATTGGTAGGATTCATAGAACTTTAGAGGACACAAAATAGACTAAGGGAACATTCCACGAACAGAAGATACAGATAGAAGAACTCGCTGTAATGGCCTGGGGCCGGATTGTAGGGGTTGTGGGTATGAAATCACCGACTGCCAGTACAGACTTAGGAATGCGGGAGATCACATGAAGGTAGAAAAACAGTTTGGGGACCTAACAGAAATTTCCAGCCACAACGAGTTCGATTTTAACGGCATAAGAGTAAATCAAAAGAAAAGAAGAAATAACTCTCCGATCCGAGGTACATCTCATGGACTAAAGGTTCATCGAAAAGACTGAGGGTAAGAGCAAAGGCCATTTCGAAAAAATCAAAGTTGAAACCAGTTTCTGGGCCTCCATTTACATTTGACGTACCAAAGGTATATTTTACGGACAGACTGATACACAGGGCAAAGTAACTGTTAATCTTGTGTAGCTGTTGGGGAGGGGAAAGGTTGATCTCATGGACTGAGAGGACAGGGTAATCATCTGAAGAAATAAGGGCATGGCTAAATCTCAAGTAATTATTGACTGATTTCACAGACTTAGTGTACATCTCAAGGGCAGTGGGGTAATTACTGGCCTAGATTTGGTTAAACGAGAACAAAGACAATGATACGGACTAATTGGCAAGTATTGTGGACTGAAAGTATTTTTCACGGTATAAGGATACATATTGCGGAATGCGGATAAAATCGCACTCATCGGGAGGTCATTTCATGGGATTAAGAGTAGTCACTGCGACTGGGTTCTTTGCTATATCAGTTCTGATAATTGTTTCGACAAAGTTCAGTGGAAATGCAGCCAGTGGTATTAAACAATAATGTGCGAAGTACTGGTAAAATAAACGAGTAATCTCATTCCACATATTATTTACATTTTTGAACTCAATCCATAATTTTACAAGCAAATATTATGCCCCTAAAAATTATCGTTTGCACACTTTCAATATTTGCCCAATGAAATTTACCATGCTATGTACACATTTCGCTTTTCCAACATTAGTCTTTAAAAAGTTACAATTTCCTGTCATATTTTTTAACCCTTCCAGGATGAGGCAAACATGTCAAAATCAAATACTCTCTCTCTCTCTCTCTCTCTCTCTCCGTGTGTGTCAGCCACTCAGTCAGGTTGCTTAGCTTGCTTCCTAAGTTAGTAAAGTACATGGCTTGTAACCAAAGTGCTCACAGGTTCAATCCACCACCTATGCCAATTTACGTCCGAGGTTTGATGATAGTCATTGCCACAGACGTTATTCTGTACTCAACTCTGGTCAGTTTTTCGACGAAAGCCATGTCGGAAAGCAGCAACTTGATAGGGAAGACTGTTGTGCGTAGCACTGGTAAAAGAAACTCCATCAAAAATAGACAGGTGCACTGGCAGCGCGATATACCATATATATGTAGTTAAAACAATCTCAAAAAACCACGCTAGCACATCAACAATAATAATCATTATCATCCAAGCCATGATTAAATAGCTAAACAACTTTAATTCAAACAGTTTTGTTCTTTGGGCTTTTCGTCACTCCCTAAAAAGCTCTTGTTGAAAAAATACTTGTTCCACATTCAAACGAATTTGATTCTTTTGATTAATATGAGATTCTTATTGTCTCACTTAGCACCCATGACTTTCTCTCCAAGGTCGTGCAAACATGATTCACGAACATGTAATTCGTTTACCAAAACATTGCCCCCTGTAAGATCCGATCAATATCAAACGAAAACTCCATCGAGATAATTCTTCGCAATATTTTTACTATTTCTTTAACACCTTAATTTGTGTCAAGCAGTTTTGAATATGGAATACGCCATTCTCTCTCTCCGCCAGCATCGCTGAATCCGGTGTCTTAGTAACGTTCCTGGCTTGCTATCTAGGAATCGATGATTCGATTTCCAAGCTGTTCGAATTTCAATTTTAGAATTGTCTATGTTGACGGCGACAAGATATATTTTTCTCTAATTCTTGATAATTCGACTTGGAAAGATCATGTGCAAAGTACTGGTAAAAAGTCATATATAAAGCATGGATAGGTGCAATACTGTTGAAGTCGGCGTTAAAACACCAAACAAACAAACAAATCTGATATAACTGATATAATATTGAAAACGACATGGACAAACCAATAAAACATACAATATTGCAATAGGGCCAACGTTTCGATGGCAACAAGATTAATTTTTCTCTCATTGCTAATAATTCGATTGGAAAGCAATTAGTGGTTTTGCAAAATTAATGTGCAGAATACTGGTGAAAAAAGGCATGGATAAGTGTATTGACCGTAGCCATATAACTTCAAAAATATTAAAGACGGCGTTAAAACACCAAGCAGACAAAAAAATCTATCTCCGCTAAGAAATCCACAATTAGCATCCCCATCATCACTGACAACTCAACCACAACTACCACCATCATCGTCATCATCATCAACATCGACATTTTCATTATCATCGTCATCATCATCATAATCTAAGCAATGATTAAATAGCTTCACAACTTCGTAGGTTTATGTTAAGTTTTCACAGTCTCTAAAAGAATTAATGAAAAACATCCTTCAGGATTCAATTTTATCATCATCATCATCATCCAAGCAATGATGAAATAGCTTTACAACTTCATAGGTTTATGTTAAGTTCTTGCAGTTTCTAAAACAATTCATGAAAAACATCTTGGTTCAGGATTCAATTCACTTCCGTTTCTGTTATGATATAAACCGCGTTCACTGCGTTTTCAAAATTGCCGCCCTATCACGAGGTTGGACTCGCAAAAATCATTCAACATCAATCTTAAGTTCAATATCTACTTTCTAAGCCTTCGTCCATGTTCATCAATTCTACAACGAATGTTTTGAATTTTTCCATAATACAACACTTTGGGGACAATTTATAGTATGACCCAAGGATGGGTGTTCTGGCAGCCGCAATATATTTGAAATACGGAAACACCAAACCAATAAAGTATTCTCTCTCCTTCACCAAATTCTTCCCCACCTTCAGCAAAATCATCATTATAGCCAGGACATCGTCGTCATCATCTAATCAATTTTTAAAAGTCTACAAAACTCTAAATTCAACCAGATTTAATACACAGTTTTGTTCTGTTCTTAAAAATAAAGCAAAATAATAAAAAGTCTACATTCGAATGGGCTTTATTCTTTCATTGGTCTGAAACTCTTCTTTAAAATAAAGCAAAAGAATGAAAAAATCTACATTCGAATAGGCTTTATTCTTTCATTGGTCTGAAACTCTTCCACAACATTTTCTAAATTTACATCTTATTTTGAGGTTTGTCTCTTTCCTGAAATCATTAAACAGCAATCCAAAATAAATTTTAAAAATCCTGTGTCTCCGTTATAAACATTAACTCCCTCGACTGTCTTCAAACCCCATAAACTCTAGCAAGCAAAAATTTGATTCTCACTAATAAATTGCGTTGAGGACGACAAATAAAATGTGGCTCAATTGATAGTATTGTCTTTGCAAGGATATCATATTGTTGACGAAAGGCTGGATAAAACCAGCTTTTCCTCCTTTTTTACAATGTTTTCAAAATTCTTTCGCCTGAGGTCGTGAAAACTTAAATCCTAAACGATCTTTCATTTACTTTAGCACTTGAAAATCTGTCTTCAAACAAATTCATCCTCTTTCAGCTGCTACCTTTACCCTTTCTGACGTTTATTTATGTCAAGCTTTTTTGAATATGGAATATGCCTCTCTCTCTCTCTCTCTCCCTCTCTCGTTCTCTCTCTCTCTCTCTCTCTCTCTGTCAGCATCGCTTAATCGGGTGTCTCTGTCAGTAAAAATTCCTGGTTTGCTATCCAGGAATCGATGATTCGTTTTCCAAGCTGTTCAAATTTCAATTTTAGAATTATTTATGTTGATGGCGAATGGATAAATTTTTCCTAATTCTTAATAATTCGACTGGAAAACAGTCAGTGGTTTGGGAAAGAACATGTGCGAAGTACTGGTAAAAAGACTTATAAGAAGCATGGATAGGTGCATTGACCGCAGCGATGTAACTTCAATACTGTTGAAGTCGGCGTTAAAACACCAAACAAACAAACAAGTCTGATATGACTGACATAATATTAAAAACGACGTGGAAAAAACAAACAAACATATCATCATCATCACCATTTTCAATATCCTCATCATCATAATTTAAGCAATGATTAAATAGCTTCACAACTTCATAGGTTTATGTTACGTTCTCGCAATCTCTAAAAAAAAATCATGAAAAACATCTTAGTTCAGGATTCATATCTTTCATCATCATCATCATCATCATCATACAAGCAATGATTTAATAGCTTTACAACTGCATAGGGTTTTGTTAAGTTCTCGCAGTCTCTAAAACAATTCATGAAAAACATCTCAGTTCAGAATTCAATTCATTTCCGTTCCTTTAATTGATCTGAACTTCTTTCACAGCATTTCCAAAATTGCCACCCTATCATGCGGTTGGACTCACAAAAGTCATTCACCATTTATCTAAAGTACACAATCCACTTTCCAAGTCTTCGTCCATGTTAATCATTTCTACAACAAATGTTTAGATTCTTCCATAATACAACACTTTAGAGGCAATTAATTACATGAGCCAAGGATAGGTGCTCTGGCCGCCGCAATATAATTGAAATAAGGTTGAAGACGGCGTTAAAACACCAAGCAAAGAAATCTCTCTCCCCCAACAAACTCTTCCCAACCATCAGCATAATCATCATTATGACCAAGACATCGTCGTCATCATCATCTAATCAATTATCAAAAATCTACAACTCTAAATTCAACCAGATTTAATACACAGAGTTTTCTACTCTTCTTTAAATTGAATTAAATGAATAAAAAAAGGCTAAATGAAACCAGCTATTCCTCCTTCTTTAACAATGTTTGTTTTCAAAAGTCTTTCTGCCCGAGGTCGTGAAAACATGGATCCAAAACTATCTTTCATTTACGTTAGCACTTGAAAATCTGTCTTCAAACAAATTCATCCTCTTTCAGCTGCTACCTTTACCCTTTCTGTTTACTGTATTAAACGATTAAACTTTCACTCTATAAAGTAATGCCGTGGTCGGTAGCTCAGTCGGTCATCTATAAGATATGAGACCAGGAGTCGCTGACTCCAATCCCTAGCTCAAAAAAATTTTCTTTCCGAGGTCCTTTATTATAGTCATTGCCATACGTTTTATTCCTCTCTCTCACTGTTTGTCATCATTTCGAAGATGGTTTTATGGAAAAGCAGCCAGTAGCTAGAACGTTGAGTACTGGTTTAAGAAACTCCAGAAAGTATGGGTAGATGCACTACCCTCCGTGATGTAACTGACATATATTGACAACTCCCGTGAAATACCATACAAACATACGATATTGAAATAGGTCCATGGCCCTGAATCGATCATCTGAGCCTGTGAATCTTTGATAAAATGAAACGAAGATCATGTGCAAAGTACTGGTAAAAAGACTTATATAAAGCATGGATAGGTGCATTGACAGCCGCGATATAACTTCAGTACTGTCGAAGTCGGCGTTAAAACACTGAGCAAACAAACAAATCTGATATAACTGACATTATATTGAAAGCAACGTTAAAAACCATACAAACATCAATATTGCAAAAGGGCCAGCGTTTCGATGGCAACATTGAAAAACGCCATGAAACACTATACAAACATACGATGTTGCAATAGGTCCATTGACCTGAAGCGACCACCTAAGCCTGTGAATCTTTGATAAAATTAAACGAAGAGTAGATACCGTATAACTATCGTATGGAGAATCCTACATGAGTGTTTATGCACTGTAATTTCTTATTAAACAAGTTGTTCTTAAGCATTTTATGTGAACCTTGGTGTTTTCGACATATTAAAGGTTAATAGCTGAAGGACATACAGGATTGAGTGTGATCATGAGTATTAATGTGCAGGTCGATTTGGTAATTCTGTGTGATCATACCAGTGCGTTTCATGTGTGCCAATTACACCAGGAACATTTAATAGAACAAAATCTAAAACAAAACTATAATCAGTTATTGAACTCTATGTATTTCGAAACATTTAACATTCAAACTTACGGTCTGAGGGTACATCAAAAATAGGATAAAACACACAGGCAGAGGATATTAAGAACGGAAGGAAACTAAATCCATAGTAGGAGGAACATTTTTGGAGGAAAGGGGAAAATCTTGTGCACCGAGATTGCAGTCTTATAAACTAGAAGAAACGACATGAAAAGTACAGCTGCAATATCACGTGAACCTGTAAAGAGACAGAAAGAGACCGAAAGATAAAGGGGCTGAGAAAGAAAAAAAGAGGCAGAGACAGAGAGAGAGAGAGGGAGAGAAACAGAGAGAGAAAAAAGCGAGAGAGAGAGAAAGAGAGAAAGAGAGAGAGAGAAGAAGAGAGAGGTAGGGGAGAGACAAAGAGAGACATAGTTGAAGAAAGATAGAGA
The DNA here is from genome assembly GCA_945859785.2 of Tridacna gigas. Classification (NCBI taxonomy): domain Eukaryota; kingdom Metazoa; phylum Mollusca; class Bivalvia; order Cardiida; family Cardiidae; genus Tridacna; species Tridacna gigas. The sequence continues at coordinate 44,434,337 of OX244037.2, read as the reverse complement.
GGAGAAAGAAAATAGAGAAGGACATATATAAAGAGAAAAAATGAGTGAGAGTGAGAGAGACAAAGAGAGAAAGACAGAGAGGCAGAGACATGGAGAGAGAGAAAGAAAGAGGGAAAGAGAAAGAGAGAGAGAGACAGAGTGGGAGAGAGTGAAGAGAGAAAAATAGAGGACAAAATAAAAGAAAGTGAGAGAGAGAGGGAGAGAGAGACAGATAGAAAGAGAGAAAGACAGACAGAGAGACAGACAGACAGACATAAAAGATCGGGACAGAGAAAGACAGAGAGAGAGAGAGAAATGGAGATACAGAGGGAGAGAGGAGAAACAGAAAATACAGAGAGGTACAAACAGAAAGAAAAAGGCAAATCGTAGTAGAGAGAGAGACAGGGACAAAGAGAGAGAGAGAGACAGAGACAGAAAGGGAGAGGAGAAGGAGAAAATAGAAGGATGGGAGAGACACAGAGACAGTCAAACAGAGAGGGGAGGAAAGAAGATAGAGAAATACAGCGAGGCAGAGAGAGAGAGAGAGGAATAGGGTGAGAGGAAATGAGTAGAAGACTCACAGACTAACGGTACTGGATAACGGTCTCGGGTTAAAACTTAGGGTCAAAGAACAGAAATGGCACAGATGCAACGGAAGAATAATCATGTAGGGGATTAAGGGTAAATGTCATGTCACAGTTACTTAGTGGAGAGAGACTAATGGACTGGATTAAATGAGAGTAAGGAAGTAGCACCCGGGCATGTTGGTATATGACATGGACCGATCGTTTAGTTCCATAAACTGAGGTTGACAGCTCTCTGATTGCGGGTACAGTTCACGAAGTGAGGGAAACCAAGTATACAAGCCTATCGACTAGACCTGAAAACAAGACGACGGACACACTTCTAAATACTGAAGGTACATCTGTCAAACTGATAGAAAACATCACGCACTGTGGATAGAAGCACACAGGAAGGGGTGAAAGAAAGGTTTTCAGGATTTGTGCGTACATCAAACTAAGAATACAGTATCAAAGTATGAGAGCAGCGAAATGGGACTGGGGGAACATCTCACCGACTAATGCTACAATCTGACGGGATAGGAATAAATTCTTTGAATGGACAGAGTTTTAGGGCCTGAGGTATATCCAAGTGGCTGAGGTGCATCTCTCACGGAAAACCGGTAAACTTTAAGGGACTGAGAGTATAGGCAAACAGTGCGAGGGATACCATTCGAAAAAAGTCAGTGGTTCAGGGCCTGTTGGTACATCCAACTGGCTATTGGTAGGATTCATAGAACTTTAGAGGACATAAAATAGACTAAGGGAACATTCCACGAACAGAAGATACAGTTAGAAGAACTCCGTGTAACGGCCTGAGGGCTGATTGTAGAGGTTGTAGGTATGAAATCACCGACTGCCAGTACAGACTTAGGAATGCGGGAGATCACATGAAGGTAGAAACCCAGTTTTAGGACCTCACAAAAATTTCCAGCCACAACGAGTTCGATTTTAACGGCATAAGAGTAAATCAAAAGAAAGGAAGAAATAACTCTCCGACCCGAGATGCATCTCATGGACTAAAGGTTCATCGAAAAGACTGAGGGTAAGAGCCAAAGGCATTTCGAGAAAATCAAAGTTGAAACCAGTTTCTGGGCCTCCATTTACATTTGACGTAGCAAAGGTACATTTTACGGACACACTTATACATAGGGGAAAGTAATGTTTAATCTTGTGTAGCTTTTGGGGAGGGGAAAGGTTGATCTCATGGACTGAGAGGACGGGGTAATCATCTGAAGAAATAAGGGCTTGGCTAAATCTCAAGTAATTATTGACTGATTTCAAAGACTTAGTGTACATCTCAATGGCAGTGGAACAATTACTGGCCTAGATTTGGTTAAACGAGAACAAAGACAATGATACGGACTAACTGACAAGTATTATGGACTGAAAGTATTTCTCACGGTATAGGGGTACATATTGCGGACTGCGGATAAAATCGCACTCACCGGGAGGTCATTTCATGGGATTAAGTGTAGTCATTGCGACTGGGTTCGTTGGTATCTCAGTTCTGATAATTGTTTCGACGAAGTTCAGTGGGAATGCAGCCAGTGGCATTGAAACAATATTGTGCGAAGTACTGGTAAAATAAACGAGTAATCTCCTTCCACATATTATTTACAGTTTTGAACTCAATCCATAATTTTACAAGCAAATATTATGCCCCTGAAAGTTATCGTTTGCACACTTTCAATATTTGCCCAATAAAATTTACCATGCTATGTACACATTTCACTTTTCCAACATTAGTCTTTAAAAAAATTACAATTTCCTGTCATACATTTCAACCCTTCCAGGATAAGGTGAACATGTCAAAATCAAATACCCTCTTTCTCTCTCTCTCTCTCTCTATCTCCTCTCTCTCTCTCTCTATCAGCCACTCAGCCAGGTTCCTTAGCTTGCTTCCTAAGTTAGTAATGTACATGGCTTGTAACCAAAGTGCTCACAGGTTCAATCCCCCACCTATGCCAATTTACGTCCAAGCTTTGATGATAGTCATTGCCACAGACTTTAATCTTTACTCAACGCTGGTCTGTTTTTCGACGAAAGCCACATCGGAAAGCAGCAACTTGATAGAGAAGACTGTTGTGTGTAGCACTGGTAAAAGAAACTCCATCAAAAAATAGACAGGTGCACTGGCAGCGCGATATACCATGTATATAGTTAAAACAATCTCAAAACACCACACTAGCACATCCACAATAATAATCATTATCATCGAAGCCATGATTAAATAGCTAAACAACTTTAATTCAAACAATTTTTTTCCTTAGGCTTTTCGTCACTCCCTAAAAAGCTCTTGTTGAAATCAGAGACAAAAAATATTTGTTCCACATTCAAACCATTTCGATTCCTTTGATTAATATGAGATTCTTATTATCTCACTTACCACCTATGACTTTCACTCCAAGGTCGTGCAAACATGATTCACGAACATGAAATTCGTTTACCAAAACATTGCCCCCTGTAAGATCCGATCAATTTCAAACGAAAACTCCATCGAGATAATTCTTCGCAATATTTTTTACTATTTCTTTAACACCTTAATTTGTGTCAAGCAGTTTTGAATATAGAATACGCCTTCTCTCTCCCTCTCTCATTCAGCATTGCTGAATCCGGTGTCTTAGTAACGTTCCTGGCTTGCTATCCAGGAATCGATGATTCGATTTCCAAGCTGTTCGAATTTCAATTTTAGAATTGTCTATGTTGACGGCGACAATATATATTTTTCTCTAATTCTTGATAATTCGACTTGAAAGCAGCCACTGGTTTGTGAAAGATCATGTGCAAAGTACTGGTAAGAAGTCATATATAAAGCATGGATAGGTGCAATACTGTTGAAGTCGGCGTTAAAACTCCAAACAGACAAACAAATCTGATATAACTGGCATAATATTGAAAACGACGTGGAAAAACCATACAAACATACAATATTGCAATAGGGCCAACGTTGAGATGGCAATAAGATTAATTTTTCTCTCATTGCTAATAATTCGATTGGAAAGCAATTAGTGGTTTTGCAAAATTAATGTGCAGAGTACTGGTGAAAAAAAGCATGGATAAGTGCATTGACCGTAGCCATATAACTTCAAAAATATTAAAGACGGCGTTAAAACACCAAGCAGACAAAAAAATCTATCTCCGCAAAGAAATCCACAATTAGCATCCCCATAATCACTGACAACTCAACGACAACAACCACCATCATCGTCATCATCATCATCGACATTTTCATTACCATCGTCATCATTCAACATTAGTCTTTAAAAAATTACAATTTCCTGTCATACATTTCAACCCTTCCAGGATAAGGCGAACATGTCAAAATCAAATACTATCTTACTCTCTTTCTCTCTCTGTCTCTCTCTCTCTCTCTCTCTCTCGCTGTCAGCCACTCAGCCAGGTTGCTTAGCTTGCTTCCTAAGTTAGTAAAGTACATGGCTTGTAACCAAAGTGCTCACAGGTTCAATCCCCCATCTATGCCAATTTACATCCGAGGTTTGATGATGGCCAGTGCCACAGACTTTATTCTTTACTCAACGCTGGTCTGTTTTTCGATGAAAGCCATGTCGGAAAGCAGCAACTTGATAGAGAAGACTGTTGTGTGTAGCACTGGTAAAAGAAACTCCATCAAAAAATAGACAGGTACACTGGCAGCGCGATATACCATATATATATAGTTGAAACAATCTCAAAACACCACGCTAGCACATCCACAATAATAATCATTATCATCCAAGCCATGATTAAATATCTAAACAACTTTAATTCAAACAGTTTTGTTCCTTAGGCTTTTCGTCACTCCCTAAAAAGCTCTTGTTGAAATCAGAGACAAAAAATATTTGTTCCACATTCAAACCATTTCGATTCCTTTAATTAATATGAGATTCTTATTATCTCACTTAGCACCCATGTCTTTCTTTCCAAGGTCGTGCAAACATGATTCACGACCATGTAATTCGTTTACTAAAACATTGCCCCCCCTGTAAGATCCGATCAATTTCAAACGAAAACTCCATCGAGATAATTCTTTGCTATATTTTTACTATTTCTTTAACACCTTAATTTGTGTCAAGCAGTTTTGACTATGGGATACGCCTTCTCTCTCTCTCTCTCTCTCTCTCTCTCCGTCAGCATCGCTGAATCCGGTGTCTTAGTAACGTTCCTGGTTTGCTATCCAGGAATCGATGATTCGATTTCCAAGCTGTTCCAATTTCCATTTTAGAACTGTCTATGTTGACGGCAACAAGATATATTTTTCTCTAATTCTTGATAATTCGACTTGAAAGCAGCCACTGGTTTGGGAAAGATCATGTGCAAAGTACTGGTAAAAAGTCATATATAAACCATGGATAGGTGCAATAATGTTGAAGTCGGCGTTAAAACACCAAACAGACAAACAAATCTGATATAACTGACATAATATTGAAAACGACGTGGAAAAACTATACAAACATACAATATTGCAATAGGGCCAACGTTTCGATGCAACAAGATTAATTTTTCTCTCATTGCTAATAATTCGATTGGAAAGCAATTAGTGGTTTTGCAAAATTAATGTGCAGAATACTGGTGAAAAAAAAGCATGGATAAGTGCATAGATCTTAGCCATATAACTTCAAAATTATTAAAGACGGCGTTAAAACACCAAGCAGACAAAAAAAAAAAAAAAAAATCTATCTCCGCAAAGAAATCCACAATTAGCATCCCTATCATCACTGACAACTCAAGTTGAAGAGGGCCTTAAACACCAAACCAATAAAGTATTCTCTCTCCTCCATCAAATTCTTCTCCACCTTCAGCATAATCATCATTATGACCAGGACATCGTCGTCATCATCTAATCAATTTTTAAAAGTCTACAAAACTCTAAATTCAACCAGATTTAATATACAAACTTTTGTTCTCTTCTTTAAAATAAAGCAAAAGAATAAAAAAAAAAAAAAAAAAAAAAAAAATCTACATTCGAATTGACTTTATTCTTTCATTGGTCTGAAACTCTTCCACAACATTTTCTAAATTTACTTCTTATTTTGAGGTTTGTCTCTTTCCTGAAATCATTTAACAGCAATCCAAAATAAATTTTAAAAATCCTGTGTCTCCATTATAAACATTAACTCCCTCGACTGTCTACAAACCCCATGAACTCTAGCAAGCAATAATTTGATTCTCACCAATAAATTACGTTGAGGACGGCAAATAAAATGTGGCTCAATTGATAGTATTGTCTTTGCAAGGATATCATATTGTTGACGAAAGGTTGGATGAAACCAGCTTTTCCTCTTTTTTTACAATGTTTTCAAAATTCTTTCGCCTGAGGTCGTGAAAACTTAACTCCTAAACCATCTTTCATGTACTTTAGCACTTGAAAATCTGTCTTCAAACAAATTCATCCTCTTTCAGATGCTACCTTTACCCTTTCTGACGTTTATTTATGTAAAGCACTTTTGAATATGGAATATGCCTCTGTCTCTCTCTCGCTCTCTCTCACTCCCTCTCTCGTTCTCTCTCCCTCTCTCACTCTCAGCATCGCTTAATCGGGTGTCTCTGTCAGTAAAAATTCCTGGTTTGCTATCCAGGAATCGATAAATCGTTTTACAAGCTGTTTACATTTCAATTTTAGAATTATTTGTGTTGATGGCGAAAGGATACATATTTCCTAATTCTTAATAATTCGACTGGAAAACAGTCAGTGGTTTGGGAAAGAACATGTGCAAAGTACTGGTAAAAAGACTTATAAAAAGCATGGATAGGTGCATTGACCGCAGCGATGTAACTTCAATACTGTTGAAGTCGGCGTTAAAACACCAAACAAACAAACAAGCCTGATATGACTGACATAATATTGAAAAAGACGTGGAAAAAACAAACAAACATATCATCATCATCATTTTAATTATCCTCATCATCATAATTCAAGCAATGATTAAATAGCTTCACAACTTCATAGGTTTATGTTACGTTCTCGCGATCTCTAAAAAAAAAATCAATAAAAATATCTTAGTTTAGGATTCAATTCTTTCATCATCATCATCTTCATCATCCAAGCAATGACTTAATAGCTTTACAACTGCATAGGGTTTTATTAAGTTCTCGCAGTCTCTAATACAATTCATGAAAAACATCTCAGTTCAGGATTCAATTCATTTCCGTTCCTTTAATTGATCAGAACTTCTTTCACAGCATTTCCAAAATTGCCATCCTATCATGCGGTTGGACTCTCAAAAATCATTCAACATCAATCTAAAGTACACAATCCACTTTCCAAGTCTTCGTCCATGTTAATCCATTCTACAACAAATGTTTAGATTCTTCCATAATACAACACTTTAGAGGCAATTAATTACATGAGCCAAGGATAGGTGCTCTGGCCGCCGCAATATACTTGAAATAAGGTTGAAGACGGCGTTAAAACACCAAACAAAGAAATCTCTCTCCTCCACCAAACTCTTCCCAACCATCAGCATAATCATCATTATGACCAAGACATCGTCGTCATCATCATCTAATCAATTATCAAAAATCTACAACTCTAAATTCAACCAGATTTAATAAACAGAGTTTTCTTCTCTTTTTTGAAATGAATTAAATGAATAAAAAAGGCTGAATGAAACCAGCTATTCCTCCTTTTTTAACAATGTTTGTTTTCAAAAGTCTTTCTGCCCTAGGTCGTGAAAACATGGATCCAAAACTATCTTTCATTTACGTTAGCACTTGAAAATCTGTCTTCAAACAAATTCATCCTCTTTCAGCTGCTACCTTTACCCTTTCTGATGTTTACTGTATTAAACGATTAAACTTTCACTCTATAAAGTAATGCCGTGGTCGGTAGCTCAGTCGGTCATCTATAAGATATGAGACCAGGAGTCGCTGACTCCAATCCCTAGCTCAAAAAAATTTTCTTTCCGAGGTCCTTTATTATAGTCATTGCCATACGTTTTATTCCTCTCTCTCACTGTTTGTCATCATTTCGAAGATGGTTTTATGGAAAAGCAGCCAGTAGCTAGAACGTTGAGTACTGGTTTAAGAAACTCCAGAAAAGTATGGGTAAATGCACTACCCTCCGTGATGTAACTGACATATATTGACAACTCCCGTGAAATACCATACAAACATACGATATTGAAATAGGTCCATGGCCCTGAATCGATCATCTGAGCCTGTGAATCTTTGATAAAATTAAACGAAGATCATGTGCAAAGTACTGGTAAAAAGACTTATATAAAGCATGGATAGGTGCACTGACAGCCGCGATATAACTTCAGTACTGTCGAAGTCGGCGTTAAAACACTAAGCAAACAAACAAATCTGATATAACTGACATTATATTGAAAGCAACGTTAAAAATCATACAAAAATCAATATTGCAATAGGGCCAGCGTTTCGATGGCAACATTGAAAAACGCCACGAAACACTATACAAACATACGATGTTGCAATAGGTCCATGGCCCTGAAGCGATCACCTAAGCCTGTGAATCTTTGATAAAATTAAATGAAGAGTAGATACCGTATAACTATGATATGGAGAATCCTACATGAGTGTTTATGCACTGTAATTTGTTATTAAACAAGTTGTTCTTAAGCATTTTTTGCGAAGCTTGGTTTTTTCGACATATTAAAGGTTAATAGCTGAAGGACATACCGGATTGAGAGTGATCATGAGTATTAATATGCAGGTCGATTTGGTAATTCTGTATGATAATACCGGTGCGTTTCATGTGTGCCAATTAAACCAGGAACATTTAACAGAACAAGATCTAAAACAAAACTATAATCAGTTATTGAACTCTATGTATTTCGAAACATTTAACATTCAAACTTACGGTCTGAGGGTACATCAAAAATAGGATAAAACACACAGGCAGAGGATATTAAGAAAGGAAGGAAACTAAATCCATAGTAGGAGGGATATTTTTGGAGGAAAGGGGAAAATCTTGTGCACCGGGATTGCAGGCTTATGAACTAGAAGAAACAACATGAAAAGTACAGCTGCAATATCAAGTGAACCTGTAAAGATACAGAAAGAGAGCGAAAGATAAAGGGGATGAGAAAGAAAAAAAGAGGCAGAGACAGAGAGAGAGGCAAAGAGAGAAACAGAGAGAGAAAAGAGAGAGAGAGACGGAGAAGAAGAAGAAGAAGAGAGAGTGAGAGGGGAGAGACAGAGAGAGACAGAGTTAGAGAGAGAGAGAGAGAGAGAGGAGGAAGCAAATAGAGAAGGACATAAATGAAAGAGAACGAAATGAGTGAAAGTGAGAGAGACAAAGAGAGAAAGACAGAGAGGCAGAGACATGGAGAGAGAGATAGAAAGAGATAGAGAGAGAGAGAAAGAAAGAGGGAGAGAGAAAGAGAAAGCGAGAGAGAGACAGAGAGAAAGAGAGAGGGAGAGAGAGAAGGGAGAAAAATAGAGAACAAAATGAAAGAAAGAGTGAGAGAGTGGGAGAGAGAGACAGAGATAGAGAGACAGAGAGAGAAAGAGACAGACAGATCGGGACAGAGGAAGACAGAAATAGAGAGAGAAAGGGAGATACAGAGGAGACAGAAGAAAGAGAAAAAACAGAGAGGTACAAAGAGAAAGAAAAAGGCAAATCGTATTAGAGAGAGACACAGAGAGAGACAAAGAGAGAGAGACAGAGACAGAGAGGAGAGGGAGAAAATAGAAAGATGGGAGAGACATACAGAGTCAAACAGAGAGGGGAGGAAAGAAGATAGAGAAATAGAGCGAGGCAGAGAGAGAGAGGAATAGGGTGAGAGGAAATGAGTAGAAGACTCATAGACAAACCGTACTGGATAACGGTCTCGGGTTAAAACTTAGGGTCAAAGAACAGAAATGGCACAGATGCAACGGAAGAATAATCATGTAGGGGATTAAGGGTAAATGTCATGTCACAGTTACTTAGTAGAGAGAGACCAATGGACTGGATTAAATGAGAGTAAGGAAGTAGCACCCGGGCATGTTGGTATATGACATGGACTGATCGTTTAGTTCCATAAACTGAGGTTGACAGCTCTCTGATTGCGGGTACAGTTCACGAAGTGTGGGAAACCAAGTATACAAGCTTATCGACTAGACCTGAAAACAAGACCACGGACACACTTGTAAATACTGAAGGTACATCTGTCAAACTGATACTAAACATCACGCACTGTGGATAGAAGCACACAGGAAGGGGTGAAAGAAAGGTTTTCAGGATTTGTGCGTACATCAAACTAAGAATACAGTATCAAAGTATGAGAGCAGCGAAATGGGACTAGGGGAACATCTCACCGACTAATGCTACAATCTGACGGGATAGGAGTAAATTCTTTGAATGGACAGAGTTTTAGGGCCTGAGGTATATCCAAGTGGCTGAGGTGCATCTCTCACGGAAAACCGGTAAACTTTAAGGGACTGAGAGTATAGGCAAACAGTGCGAGGGATACCATTCGAAAAAAGTCAGTGGTTCAGGGCCTGAGGATACATCCAACTGGCTATTGGTAGGATTCATAGAACTTAAGAGGACATAAAATAGACTAAGGGAACATTCCACGAACAGAAGATACAGATAGAAGAACTCGGTGTAACGGACTGAGGGCTGATTGTAGGGGTTGTAGGTATGAAATCACCGACTGCCAGTACAGACTTAGGAATGCGGGAGATCACATGAAGGTAGAAACACAGTTTTAGGACCTAACAAAAATTTCCAGCCACAACGAGTTCGATTTTAACGGCATAAGAGTAAATCAAAAGAAAGGAAGAAATAACTCTCCGACCCGAGATACATCTCATGGACTAGAGGTTCATCGAAAAGACTGAGGGTAAGAGCCAAAGGTATTTCGAAAAAATCAAGTTGAAACCAGTTTCTGGGCCTCCATTTACATTTGGCGTACCAAAGGTACATTTTACGGACACACTGATACATAGGGCAAAGTAACGTTTCATCTTGTGTAGCTTTTTGGGAGGGGAAAGGTTGATCTCATAGACTGAGAGGACAAGGTAATCATCTGAAGAAATAAGGGCTTGGCTAAATCTCAAGTAATTATTGACTGATTTCACAGACTAAGTGTACATCTCTAGGGCAGTGGGGCAATTACTGGCCTAGATTTGGTTAAACGAGAACAAAGACAATGATACGGACTAATTGGCAAGTATTATGGACTGAAAGTATTTCTCACGGTATAGGGGTACATATTGCGGACTGCGGATAAAATCGCACTCACCGGGAGGTCATTTCATGGGATTAAGAGTAGTCATTGCGACTGGGTTCGTTGGTATCTCAGTTCTGATAATTGTTTCGACGAAGTTCAGTGGGAATGCAGCCAGTGGCATTGAAACAATATTGTGCGAAGTACTGGTAAAATAAACGAGTAATCTCCTTCCACATATTATTTACAGTTTTGAACTCAATCCATAATTTTACAAGCAAATACTATGCCCCTAAAAATTATCGTTTGCACACATTCAATATTTGCCCAATAAAATTTACCATGCTATGTACACATTTCGCTTTTCCAACATTAGTCTTTAAAAAAATTACAATTTCCTGTCATACATTTCAACCCTTCCAGGATAAGGCAAACATGTCAAAATCAAATACCCTCTTTCTCTCTCTCTCTGTCTCTCGATCTCTCTCTCTCTCTCTGTCAGCCACTCGGCCAGGTTGCTTAGCTTGCTTCCTAAGTTAGTAATGTACATGGCTTGTAACCAAAGTGCTCACAGGTTCAATCCCCGACCTATGCCAATTTACGTCCGAGCTTTGATGATAGTCATTGCCACAGACTTTATTCTTTACTCAACGCTGGTCTGTTTTTCGACGAAAGCCACATCGGAAAGCAGCAACTTGATAGAGAAGACTGCTGTGTGTAGCACTGGTAAAAGAAACTCCATCAAAAAGTAGACAGGTGCACTGGCAGCGCGATATACCATACATATATAGTTAAAACAATCTCAAAACACCACACTAGCACATCCACAATAATAATCATTATCATCGAAGCCATGATTAAATAGCTAAACAACTTTAATCCAAACAGTTTTGTTCCTTAGGCTTTTCGTCACTCCCTAAAAAGCTCTTGTTGAAATCAGAGACAAAAATATTTGTTCCACATTCAAACCATTTCGATTCCTTTGATTAATATGAGATTCTTATTATCTCACTTAGCACCCATGACTTTCTCTCCAAGGTCGTGCAAACATGATTCACGACCATGTAATTCGTTTACCAAAACATTGCCCCCTGTAAGATCCGATCAATATCAAACGAAAACTCCATCGAGATAATTCTTCGCAATATTTTTATTATTTCTTTAACACCTTAATTTGTGTCAAGCAGATTTGAATATGGAATACGCCTTCTCTCTCTCTCTCTCTCTCTCTCTCTCTCTCATTCAGCATTGCTGAATCCGGTGTCTTAGTAACGTTCCTGGCTTTCTACCCAGGAATCGACGATTCGATTTCCAAGCTGTTCGAATTTCAATTTTAGAATTGTCTATGTTGACGGCGGCAAGATATATTTTTCTCTAATTCTTGATAATTCGACTTGAAAGCAGCCACTGGTTTGGGAAAGATCATGTGCAAAGTACTGGTAAGAAGTCATATATAAAGCATGGATAGGTGCAATACTGTTGAAGTTGGCGTTAAAACACCAAACAGACAAACAAATCTGATATAACTGGCATAACATTGAAAACGACGTGGAAAACCCATACAACCATACAATATTACAATAGGGCCAACGTTTCGATGGCAACAAGATTAATTTTTCTCTCATTGCTAATAATTCGATTGGAAAGCAATTAGTGGTTTTGCAAAATTAATATGCAAAGTACTGGTGAAAAAAAGCATGGATAAGTGCATTGACCGAAGCCATATAACTTCAAAAATATTAAAGACGGCGTTAAAACACCAAGCAGACAAGAAAATCTATCTCCGCAAAGAAATCCACAATTAGCATCCCCATCATCACTGACAACTCAACCACAACAACCACCATCATCGTCATCATCATCATCGACATTTTCATTATTATCGTCATCATTCAACATTAGTCTTTAAAAATTACAATTTCCTGTCATACATTCCAACCCTTCCAGGATAAGGCGAACATGTCAAAATCAAATACCCTCTTTCTCTTTCTCTCTCTCTCTCTCTGTCTGCCACACAGCCAGGTTGCTTAGCTTGCTTCCTAAGTTAGTAAAGTACATGGCTTGTAACCAAAGTGCTCACAGGTTCAATCCCCGACCTATGCCAATTTACGTCCGAGGTTTGATGATAGTCATTGCCACAGACTTTATTCTTTACTCAACGCTGGTCAGTTTTTCGACGAAAGCCATGTCGGAAAGCAGCAACTTGATACGGAAGACTGTTGTGCGTAGCACTGGTAAAAGAAACTCCATCAAAAAATAGACAGGTGCACTGGCAACGCGATATACCATATATATAGTTAAAACAATCTCAAAACACCACACTAGCACATCCACAATAATAATCATTATCATCGAAGCCATGATGAAATAGCTAAACAACTTTAATTCAAACAGTTTTGTTCCTTAGGCTTTTCGTCACTCCCTAAAACCCTCTTGTTGAAATCAGAGACAAAAAATATTTGTTCCACTTTCAAACCATTTCGATTCCTTTGATTAATATGAGATTCTTATTATCTCACTTAGCACTTTCTCTCCAAGGTCGTGCAAACATGATTCACGAACATGTAATTCGTTTACCAAAACATTGCCCCCTGTAAGATCCGATCAGTATTAAACGAAAACTCCATCGAGATAATTCTTCGCTATATTTTTACTAGTTCTTTAACACCCTTAATTTGTGTCAAGCAGTTTTGATTATGGAATACGCCCTTCTCTTTCTCTCCGTCAGCATCACTGAATCCGGTGTCTTAGTAACGTTGCTGGTTTGCTCTCCAGGAATCGATGATTCGATTTCCAAGCTGTTCGAATTTCAATTTTAGAATTGTCTATGTTGACGGCGGCAAGATATATTTTTCTCTAATTCTTGATAATTCGACTTGAAAGCAGCCACTGCTTTAGGAAAGATCATGTGCAAAGTACTGGTAAAAAGTCATATATAAAGCATGGATAGGTGCAATACTGTTGAAGTCAGCGTTAAAACACCAAACAGACAAACAAATCTGATATAACTGACATATTATTGAAAACGACGTGGAAAACCCATACAAACATACAATATTGCAATAGGGCCAACGTTTCGATGGCAACAAGATTAATTTTTCTCTCATTGCTAATAATTCGATTGCAATTGGTGGTTTTGCAAAATTAATGTGCAGAGTACTGGTGAAAAAAAAGCATGGATAAGTGCATTGATCTTAGCCATATAACTTCAAAAATATTGAAGACGGCGTTAAAACACCAAGCCGACAAAAAAAATCTATCTTCGCATAGAAATCCACAATTAGCAACCCCATCATCACTGACAACTCAACCACAACAACCACAATCATCGTCATCATCATCATCATCGACATTTTCATTATCATCCACATCATCATCATAATCTAAGCAACGATTAAATAGCTTCACAACTTCATAGGTTTATGTTAAGTTTTCGCGGTCTCTAACAGAATTCATGAAAAACATCCTTCAGGATTCAATTCTATCATCATCATCATCATCCAAGCAATGATGAAATAGCTTTACAACTTCATAGGTTTATGTTAAATTCTCGCAGTCTCTAAAACAATTCATGAAAAACATCTCGGTTCAGGATTCAGTTCACTTCCGTTTCTTTTATTGATATGAACCTCTTTCACAGCGTTTCCAAAATTGCCACCCTATTATGGGGTTGGACTCGCAAAAATCATTCAACATCAATCTAAAGTTCACTATCTACTTTCCAAGCTTTCGTCCATGTTCATCAATTCTACAACAAATGTTTTGATTTTTCCATAATACAACACTTCAGAGGAAATTCATGGTATGAGCCAAGGATAGGTGTTCTGGCAGCCGCAATATATTTGAAATACGGTTGAAGATGGCGTTAAAACACCAAACCTATAAAGTATTCTCTCTCCTCCACCAAATTCTTTCCCACCTTCAGCATAATCATCAGTATGACCAGGACATCGTCGACATCATCTAATCAATTTTTAAATGTCTGCAAAACTTTAAATTCAACCAGATTTAATACACAAAGTTTTTTTCTCTTCTTAAAAATAAAGTAAAATAATAAAACATCTACATTCGAATTGACTTTATTCTTTCATTGGTCTGAAACTCTTCCACAACATTTTCTAAATTTCTATCTTATTTTGAGGTTTGTCTCTTTCCTGAAATCATTTAACAGCAATCCAAAATAAATTCTAAAAATCCTGTGTCTCCGTTATAAACATTAACTCCCTCGACTGTCTTCAAACCCCATAAACTCTAGCAAGCAATAATTAAATTCTCACCAATAAATTACGTTGAGGAGGGCAAAATGTGGCTCAATTGATAGTATTGTCTTTGCAAGGATATCATATTGTTGAGGAAAGGCTGGATGAAACCAGCTTTTCCTCCTTTTTTCAACGTTTTCAAAATTCTTTCGCCTGAGGTCGTGAAAACTTACCGACTAAACGATCTTTCATTTACTTTAGCACTTGAAAATCTGTCTTCAAACAAATTCATTCTCTTTCAGCTGCTACCTTTACCCTTTCTGACGTTTATTTATGTCAAGCACTTTTGAATATGGAATATGCCTCTCTCTCTCTCACTCCCTATCTCGCTCTCTCTCTCTCTCTCACTGTCAGCATCGCTTAATCGGGTGTCTCTGTCAGTAAAAATTCCTGGTTTGCTATCCAGGAATCCATGATTCGTTTTCCAAGCTGTTCAAATTTCAATTTTAGAATTATTTGTGTTGATGCCGAAAGGATATATTTTTCCCAATTCTTAATAATTCGACTGGAAAACAGTCAGTGGTTTGAGAAAGAACATGTGCAAAGTACTGGTAAAAAGACTTATAAAAAGCATGGATAGGTGCATTGACCGCAGCGATGTAACTTCAATACTGTGGAAGTCGGCGTTAAAACACCAAACAAACAAGTCTGATACAACTGACATAATATTGAAAACGACGTCGAAAAAACAAACAAACATATCATCATCATCATTTTAATTATCCTCATCGTCATAATTCAAGCAATGATTAAATAGCTTCACAACTTCATAGGTTTATGTTACGTTCTCGCAATCTCTAAAAAAAAAAAATCATTAAAAACATCTTAGTTCAGGGTTCATCATCATCATCATCATCTTCATCATCCAAGCAATGACTTAATAGCTTTACAACTGCATAGGGTTTTATTAAGTTCTCGCAGTCTCTAATACAATTCATGAAAAACATCTCAGTTCAGGATTCAATTCATTTCCGTTCCTTCAATTGATCTGAACTTCTTTCACAGCATTTCCAAAATTGCCACCCTATCATGCGGTTGGACGCACAAAAATCATTCAACATTAATCTAAAGTACACAATCCACTTTCCAAGTCTTCGTCCATGTTAATCAATTCTACAACGAATGTTTAGATTCTTCCATAATACAACACTTTAGAGGCAATTAATTACATGTGCCAAGGATAGGTGCTCTGGCCGCCGCAATATACTTTTTTTGAAGTTATATATATGAAATAAAGTTCAAGACGGCGTTAAAACACAAAACAAAGAAATCTCCTCCTACTATGGATTAAGTTTCCTTCCTTTCTTAATATCCTCTGCCTGTGTGTTTTATCCTATTTTTGATGTACCCTCAGACCGTAAGTTTGAATGTTAAATGTTTGGAGGATTTTTGAACATTTTTGGAGGAAAGGGGAAAATCTTGTGCACCGAGATTGCAGGCTTATGAACTAGAAGAAACAACATAAAAAGCACAGCTGCAATATCACGTGAACCTGTAAAGAGATAGAAAGAGACCGAAAGATAAAGGGGCTGAGACAGAAAAAAAAGAGGCAAAGACAGAGAGACAGACAAATAGAGAAACAGAGAGAGAAAAGAGAGAGAGAGAGAAATGGAGGGGAGAGACAGAGAGAGACAGATATAGAGAGAGAGAGAGGAGAGAAAATAAATAGAGAAGGACATAAATGAAAGAGAAAAAAAAATGAGTGAAAGTAAAAGAGACAGAGAGAAAGACAGAGAGACAGAGACATGAAGAAAGAGATAGAAAGAGATAGAGAGAGAGAAAGAAAGAGAGAGAGAGAGAGAAAGAGAGTGAGAGAGAAAGAAAGAGAGCGAGAGAGAGAAGAGAGAAAAATAGAGAACAAAATGAAAGAAAGAGTGAGAGAGTGGGAGAGACAGAGATAGAAAGAGAGAGAGAGACAGAGAGACACAGATCGGGACAGAGAAAGAAAGACAGACAGAGAGAGAGAGGGAGATACAGAGAGAGAGAGAAGAAAGAGAAAAAACAGAGAGGTACAAAGAAAAACAAAAAGGCAAATCGTAGTAGAGAGAGAGACAGAGGGAGACAGAGAGAGACAGAGAGGGAGAGGAGAGGGAGAAAATAGAAGGATGGGAGAGACATAGAGACAGTCAAACAGAGAGGGGAGGAAGGAAGAGAGAGAAATAGAGCGAGGTAAAGAGAGAGAGGAATTGTGAGAGAGGAAATGAGTAGAAGACTCATAGACAAACTGTACTGGATAACGGTCTCTCGTTAAAGCTTAGGGTCAAAGAACAGAAATGGCACAGATGCAACGGAAGAATAATCATGTAGGGGATTAAGGGTAAATGTCATGTCACAGTTACTTAGTGGAGAGAGACTACTGGACTGGATTAAATGATGGTAAGGAAGTAGCACCGGGGCATGTTGGTATATGACATGGACTGATTGTTTAGTTCCATAAACTGAGGTTGACAGCTCTCTGATTGCGGGTACAGTTCACGAAGTGAGGGAAACCAAGTATACAAGCTTATCGACTAGACCTGAAAACAAGACTACGGACACACTTGTAAATACTGAAGGTACATCTGTCAAACTGATAGTAAACATCACGCACTGTGGATAGAAGCACACAGGAAGGGGTGAAAGAAAGGTTTTCAGGATTTGTGCGTACATCAAACTAAGGGTACAGTATCAAAGTATGAGAGAGCGAAATGGGACTAGCGGAACATCTCACCGACTAATATTACAATCTGACGGGATAGGAGTAAATTCCTTGAATGGACAGAGTTTTAGGGCCTGAGGTATATCCAAGTGGCTGAGGTGCATCTCTCACGGAAAACCGGTAAACTTTAAGGGACTGAGAGTATAGGCAAATAGTGCGAAGGATAGCATTCGAAAAAAGTCAGTGGTTCAGGGCCTGAGGGTACATCGAACTGGCTGTTGGTAGGATTCATAGAACTTTAGAGGACATAAAATAGACTATGGGAACATTCCACGAACAGAAGATACAGATAGAAGAACTCGGTATAACGGCATGAGGGCTGATTGTAGGGGTTGTGGGGCTGGAATCACCGACTGCCAGTACAGGCTTAGGAATGCGGGAGATCACATTAAGGTAGAAACACAGTTTTAGCAACTAACAAAAATTTCCAGCCACAACGAGTTCGATTTTAACGGCATCAGAGTAAATCAAAAGAAAAGAAGAAATAACTCTCCGACCCGAGGTACATCTCATGGACTAAAGGTTTCATCGAAAAGACTGAGGGTAAGAGCCAAAGGCATTTCGAAAAAATCAAAGTTGAAACCAGTTTCTGGGCCTCCATTTACATCTGACGTACCAAAGGTACATTTTACGGACACACTGATACATAGGGCTAAGTAACGTTTAATCTTGTGTAGCTTTTTGGGAGGGGAAAGGTTGATCTCATGGACTGAGAGGACAGGGTAATCATCTGAAGAAATAAGGGCTTGATTAAATCTCAAGTAATTATTGACTGATTTCATAGACTTAGTGTACATCTCAAGGGCAGTGGGGCAATTACTGGCCTAGATTTGGTTAAAGGAGAACAAAGACAATGATATGGACTAATTGGCAAGTATTATGGACTCAAAGTATTTCTCACGGTATAGGGGTACATATTGCGGACTGCGGATAAAATCGCACTCACCGGGAGGTCATTTCATGGGATTAAGAGTAGTCATTGCGACTGGGTTCGTTGGTATCTCAGTTCTGATAATTGTTTCGACGAAGTTCAGTGGGAACGCAGCCAGTGGCATTGAAACAATATTGTGCGAAGTACTGGTAAAATAAACGAGTAATCTCCTTCCACATATTATTTACAGTTTTGAACTCAATCCATAATTTTACAAGCAAATATTACGCCCCTAAAAATTATCGTTTGCACACTTTCAATATTTGCCCAATAAAATTTACCATGCTATGTAAACATTTCGCTTTTCGAACATTAAAAAATTACAATTTCCTGTCATACATTTTAACCCTTCCAGAATAAGGCGAACATGTCAAAATCAAATACTCTCTTTCTCTCTCTCACTCTCTATCTCTCTCTCTCTCTCTGTCAGCCACTCAGCCAGGTTGCTTAGCTTGCTTCCTAAGTTACTAAAGTACATGGCTTGTAACCAAAGTGCTCACAGGTTCAATCCCCCACCTATGCCAATTTACGTCCGAGGTTTGATGATAGTCATTGCCACAGACTTTATTCTTTACTCAACGCTGGTCAGTTTTTCGACGAAAGCCATGTCGGAAAGCAGCAACTTGATAGGGAAGACCGTTGTGCGTAGCACTGGTAAAAGAAACTCCATCAAAAAATAGACAGGTGCACTGGCAGCGCGATATACCATATATATAGTTAAAACAATCTCAAAACACCACACTAGCACATCCACAATAATAATAATCATTATCATCGGAGCCATGATTAAATAGCTAAACAACTTTAACTCAAACAGTTTTGTTCCTTAGGCTTTTCGTCACTCCCTAAAAAGCTCTTGTTGAAATCAGAGACAAAAAATATTTGTTCCACATTCAAACCATTTTGATTCCTTTCATTAATATGAGATTCTTATTATCTCACTTAGCACCCATGTCTTTCTCTCCCAGGTCGTGCAAACATGATTCACAAACATGTAATTCGTTTACCAAAACATTGCCCCCTGTAAGATCCGATCAATATCAAACGAAAACTCCATCGAGATAATTCTTCGCTATATTTTTACTATTTCTTTAACACCTTAATTTGTGTCAAGCAGTTTTGAATATGGAATACGCCTCACCCTCTCTCTCTCTCTCTCTCATTCAGCATTGCTGAATCCGGTGTCTTAGTAACGTTCCTGGCTTGCTATCCAGAAATCGATGATTCGATTTCCAAGCTGTTCGAATTTCAATTTTAGAATTGTCTATGTTGACGGCGACAAGATATATTTTTCTCTCATTCTTGATAATTCGACTTGAAAGCAGCCAGTGGTTTGGGAAAGATCATGTGCAAAGTACTGGTAAAAAGTCATACATAAACCATGGATAGGTGCAATACTGTTGAAGTCGGCGTTGAAACACCAAACAAACAAACAAATCTGATATAACTGACATAATATTGAAAACGACGCGGAAAAACCATACATACATACAATATTGCAATAGGGCCAACGTTTCGATGGCAACAAGATGATTTTTTCTCTCACTAAGAATAATTCGACTGGAAAGGAATTAGTGGTTTAGCAAAATTAATGTGCAGAGTACTGGTGAAAAAAAGCATGGATAAGTGCATTGACCGTAGCCATATAACTTCAAAAATATTAAAGACGGCGTTAAAACACTAAGAAGACAAAAAAAATCTATCTCCGCAAAGAAATCCACAATTAGCATCCCCTTCATCACTGACAACTCAACCACAACAACCACAATCATCGTCATTATCATCGTCATCGACATTTTCATTATCATCCTCATCATCATCATAATCTAAGCTAAGGTTAAATAGCTTCACAACTTCGTAGGTTTATGTTAAGTTTTCGCGGTCTCTAACAGAATTCATGAAAAACATCCTTCAGGATTCAATTCTATCATCATCATCATCATCCAAGCAATGATGAAATTCCTTTACAAATTCATAGGTTTATGTTAAATTCTCGCAGTCTCTAAAACAATTCATGAAAAACATCTCAGTTCAGGATTCAATTCACTTCCGTTTCTTTTATTGATATGAACCTCTTTCACTGCGTTTTCAAAATTGCCACCCTATCATGAGGTTGGACTCGCAAAAATCATTCAACATCAATCTAAAGTTCACTATCTACTTTCCAAGTCTTCGCCCATGTTCATCAATTCTACAACAAATGTTTTGATTTTTCCATAATACAACACTTTAGAGGCAATTCATAGTATGAGCCAAGGATAGGTGTTCTGGCAGCCGCAATATATTTGAAATACGGTTGAAGATGGCGTTAAAACACCAAGTCAATAAAATATTCTCTCTCCTCCACCAAATTCTTCCCCACCTTCAGCATAATCATCATTATGACCAGGACATCGTCGTCATCATCTAATCAATTTTTAAAAGTCTACAAAACTCTAAATTCAACCAGATTTAATACACAAACTTTTCTTCTCTTCTTTAAAATAAAGCAAAAGAATAAAAAGTCTACATTCGAATTGGCTTTATTCTTTCAATGGTCTGAAACTCTTCCACAACATTTTCTAATTTTACATCTTATTTTGAGGTTTGTCTCTTTCCTGAAATCATTAAACAGCAATCCAAAATAAATTTCAAGAATCCTGTGTCTCCGTTATAAACATTAACTCCCTCGACTGTCTGCAAACCCCATAAACTCTAGCAACCAATAATTTGATTCTCACCAATAAATTACGTTGAGGACGGCAAATAAAATGTGGCGCAATTGATCGTATTGTCTTTGCAAGGATATCATACTGTTGAGGAAAAGCTGGATGAAACCAGCTTTTCCTCCTTTTTTACAATGTTTGCAAAATTCTTTCGCCTGAGGTCGTGAAAACTTACCTACTAACCCATCTTTCATTTACTTTAGCACTTGAAAATCTGTCTTTAAACAAATTCATCCTCTTTCAGCTGCTACCTTTACCCCTTCTGACGTTTATTTATGTCAAGCACTTTTGAATATAGAATATGCCTCTCTCTCTCGTTCTCTCTCTCTCACTGTCAGCATCCCTTAATCGGGTGTCTCTGTCAGTAAAAATTCCTGGTTTGCTATCCAGGAATCCATGATTCGTTTTCCAAGCTGTTCAAATTTCAATTTTAGAATTACTTATGTTGATGGCTAAAGGATATATTTTTCCTAATTCTTAATAATTCGACTGGAAAACAGTCAGTGGTTTGGGAAAGAACATGTGCAAAGTACTGGTAAAAAGACTTATGAAAAGCATGGATAGGTGCATTGACCGCAGCGATGTCACTTTAATACTGTTGAAGTCGGCGTTAAAACACCAAACAAACAAACAAGTCTGATATGACTGACATAATATTGAAAACGACGTCGAAAAAACAAACAGATCATCATCATCATCATTTTCATTATCCTCATCATATAAATTCAAGCAATGATTAAATAGGTTCACAACTTCATAGGTTTATATACCTTCTCGCAATCTCTAAAAAAAATCATGAAAAACATCTTAGTTAAGAATTTAATTCTTCCATCATCATCATCATCAGCCAAGCAATGACTTAATAGCTTTACAACTGCATAGGGTTTTGTTAAGTTCTCGCAGTCTCTAAAACAATTCATGAAAAACATCTCAGTTCAGGATTCAATTCATTTCCGTTCCTTTAATTGATCTGAACTTCTTTCACAGCATTTCCAAAATTGCCACCCTGTCATGCGGTTGGACGCACACAAAATCATTCAACATCAATCTAAATCCACTTTCCAAGTCTTCGTCCATGTTAATCAATTCTACAACGAATGTTTAGATTCTTCCATAATACAACACTTTAGAGGCAATTAATTCCATGACCCAAGGATAGGTGCTATGGCCGCCGCAATATAATTGAAATAAGGTTGAAGACGGCGTTAAAACACCAAGCAAAGAAATCTCTCTCCCCCAACAAACTCTTCCCAACCATCAGCATAATCATCATTATGACCAAGACATCGTCGTCATCATCATCTAATCAATTATTAAAAATCTACAACTCTAAATGCAACCAGATTTAATACACAGAGTTTTCTTCTCTTCTTTAAAATGAATTAAATGAATAGATAAAGGCTGAATGAAACCAGCTTTTCCTCCTTTTTTCACAATGTTTGTTTTCAAAAGTCTTTCTGCCTGAGGTCGTGAAAACATGGATCCAAAACGATCTTTCATTTACGTTAGCACTTGAAAATCTGTCTTCAAACAAATTCATCCTCTTTCAGCTGCTACCTTTACCCTTTCTGATGTTTACTGTATTAAACGATTAAACTTTCACTCTATAAAGTAATGCCGTGGTCGGTAGCTCAGTCGGCCATCTATAAGATATGAGACCAGGAGTCGCTGACTCCAATCCCTAGCTCGAAAGAAAGTTCTTTCCGAGGTCCTTTATTATTGTCATTGCCATACGTTTTATTCCTCTCTCTCACTGTTTGTCATCATTTCGAAGGTGGTTTTATGGAAAAGCAGCCAGTGGCTAGAATGTTGAGTACTGGCTTAAGAAACTCCAGAAAAGTATGGTTAGATCCACTACCCTCCGTGATGTAACTGACATATATTGAAAACCCCCGTGAAATGCCATACAAACATACGATATTAAAATAGGTCCACGGCCCTGAATCGATCATCTGAGCCTGTGAATCTTTGATAAAATTAAATGGAGATCATGTGCAAAGTACTGGTAAAAAGACTTATATAAAGCATTGATAGGTGCATTGACAGCCGCGATATAACTTCAGTGCTGTCGAAGTCGGCGTTAAAACACTAAGCAAGCAAACAAATCTGATATAACTGACATTATATTGAAAGCAACGTTAAAAATCATACAAAAATCAATATTGCAATAGGGCCAGCGTTTCGATGGCAACATTGAAAAACGCCACGAAACACTATACAAACATACGATGTTGCAATAGGTCCATGGCCCTGAAGCGATCACCTAAGCCTGTGAATCTTTGATAGAATTAAATGAAAAGTAGATACCGTATCACTATCATATGGAGAATCCTACATGAGTGTTTATGCACTGCAATTTGTTATTAAACAAGTTGTTCTTAAGCATTTTATGCGAACCTTGGTTTTTTCGACATATTAAAGGTTAATAGCTGAAGGACATACATGATTGAGAGTGATCATGAGTTAATGTGCAGGTCGATTTGGTAATTCTGTATGATCATACCAGTGCGTTTCATGTGTGCCAATTAAACCAGGAACATTTAATAGAGCAAGATCTAAAACAAAACTATAATCAGTTATTGAAGTGTATGTATTTCGAAACATTTAACATTCAAACTTACGGTCTGAGGGTACATCAAAAATAGGATAAAACACACAGGCAGAGGATATTAAGAACGGAAGGAAACTAAATCCATAGTAGGAGGGACAATTTTGGAGGAAAGGGGAAAATCTTGTGCACCGAGATTGCAGGCTTATGAACTAGAAGAAACAACATGAAAAATACAGCTGCATTATCACGTGAACCTGTAAAGAGACAGAAAGAGAGCGAAAGATAAAGGGGATGAGAAAAAAAAAGGGGGCAGAGACAGAGAGAGAGACAACGAGAAAAACAGAGAGAGAAAAGAGAGAGAGTGAGAGAGGGAGAAGAAGAAGAGAGA
The DNA here is from genome assembly GCA_945859785.2 of Tridacna gigas. Taxonomy (NCBI): domain Eukaryota; kingdom Metazoa; phylum Mollusca; class Bivalvia; order Cardiida; family Cardiidae; genus Tridacna; species Tridacna gigas. Next base: position 44,410,142 of record OX244037.2, on the reverse strand, counting down.
GAGAGAGAGAGAGAGAGGAAGGGAGAGAGACAGAGAAAGACTGAACTAGAGAGATATAGAGAAAGGAGAAAGAAAATAGAGAAGGACATGAATGAAAGAGAAAAAGTGAGTGAGAGTGAGAGAGACAAAGAGAGAAAGACAGCGAGGCAGAGATATGGAGAGAGAGACAGAAAAAGATAGAGAGAGAGAGAGAGGGAAAGAAAGAGAGAGAAAGAGAAAAAGGGAGAGAGAGAGGCAGAGAGAAAGAGAAAAAGAGAGGGAGAGTGGGAGAGAGGTAGAAGAGAGACAAATAGAGGACAAAATGAAAGAAAGAGTGAGAGAGTGGGAGAGAGAGAGAGACAGAGATAGAAAGACAGAGAGAGACAGACAGACAGATCGGGACTGAGAAAGACAGACAGGGAGAGAGAGAGAAAGGGAGATGCTGAGGGAGAGAGGAGAAAGAGAAAAAACAGAGAGGTACAAAGAGAAAGAAAAAGGCAAATCGTAGCAGAGAGAGAGACAGAGAGACAAAGAGAGAGAGACAGAGACAGAGAGGGAGAGGAGCGGGAGAAAATAGAAGGATGGGAGAGACATAGAGACAGTCAAACAGAGAGGGAAGGAACGAAGATAGAGAAATAGAGCGAGGCAGAGAGAGAGAGAGGAATAGGGAGAGAGGAAATGAGTAGAAGACTCATAGACTAACGGTACTGGATCTTGGGTTAAAACTTAGGGTCAAAGAACAGAAATGGCACAGATGCAACGGAAGAATAATCATGTAGGGGATTAAGGGTAAATGTCATGTCACAGTTACTTAGTGGAGAGAGACTAATGGACTGGATTAAATGAGAGTAAGGAAGTAGCACCTGGGCATGTTGGTATATGACGTTGACTGATCGTTTAGTTCCATAAACTGAGGTTGACAGCTCTCTGATTGCGGGTACAGTTCACGAAGTGAGGGAAACCAAGTATACAAGCTTATCGACTAGACCTGAAAACAAGACTACGGACACACTTGTAAATACTGAAGGTACATCTGTCAAACTGATAGTAAACATCACGCACTGTGGATAGAAGCACACAGGAAGGGGTGAAAGAAAGGTTTTCAGGATTTGTGCGTACATCAAACTAAGGGTACAGTATCAAAGTATGAGAGCAGCGAAATGGGACTAGGGAAACATCTCACCGACTAATGCAACAATCTGACGGGATAGGAGTAAATTCCTTGAATGGACAGAGTTTTAGGGCCTGAGGTATATCCAAGTGGCTGAGGTGCATCTCTCACGGAAAACCGGTAAACTTTAAGGGACTGAGAGTATAGCCAAATAGTGCGACAGATAGCATTCGATAAAGGTCAGTGGTTCAGGGCCTGAGGGTACATCGAACTGGCTATTGGTAGGATTTATAGAACTTCAGAGGACATAAAATAGACTAAGGGAACATTCCACGAACAGAATATACAGATAGAAGAACTCGGTGTAACGGCCGGAGAGCTGATTGTAGGGGTTGTGGGTATGAAATCACCGATGCCACTACAGACTTAGGAATGCGGGAGATCACATTAAGGTAGAAACACAGTTTTAGCAACTAACAAAAATTTCCACCCACAACGAGTTCGATTTTAACGGCATAAGAGTAAATCAAAAGAAAAGAAGAAATAACTCTCCGACCCGAGGTACATCTCATGGACTAAAGGTTCATCGAAAAGGCTGAGGGTAAGAGCCAAACCCATTTCGAAAAAATCAAAGTTGAAACCAGTTTCTGGGCCTCCATTTACATTTGGCGTACCAAAGGTACATTTTACGGACAGACTGATACATAGGGCAAAGTAACGGTTAATCTTGTGTAGCTTTTTGGGAGGGGAAAGGTTGATCTCATGGACTGAGAGGACAGGGTAATCATCTGAAGAAATAAGGGCTTGGCTAAATCTCTAGTAATTATTGACTGATTTCACAGACTTAGTGTACATCTCAAGGGCAGTGGGGCAATTACTGGCCTCGATTTGGTTAAACGAGAACAAAGATAACGATACGGACTAATTGGCAAGTATTATGGACTCAAAGTATTTCTCACGGTATAGGGGTACATATTGCGGACTGCGGATAAAATCGCACTCACCGGGAGGTCATTTCATGGGATTAAGAGTAGTCATTGCGACTGGTTTCGTTGGTATCTCAGTTCTGATAATTGTTTCGACGAAGTTCAGTGGGAATGCAGCCAGTGGCATTGAAACAATATCGTGCGAAGTACTGGTAAAATAAAAGAGTAATCAATTTCCAAATATTTTTTACAGTTTTGAACTCAATCCATAATTTTACAAGCAAATATTATGCCCCTAAAAATTATCGTTTGCACACTTTCAATATTTGCCCAATAAAATTTACCACGCTATGTACACATTTCGCTTTTCCAACATTAGTCTTTAAAATATTACAATTTCCTGTCATACATTTCAACCCTTCCAGGATAAGGCGAACATGTCAAAATCAAATACTCTCTCTCTCTCTCTCTCTCTCTCTCTCTCTCCCTCTCTCTCTTTCTGTCAGCCACTTAGCCAGGTAGCTTAGCTTGCTTCCTAAGTTAGTAATGTACATGGCTTGTAACCAAAGTGCTCACAGGTTCAATCCCCCACTTATGCCAATTTACGTCCGAGGTTTGATGATAGTCATTGCCACAGACTTTATTCTTTACTCAACGCTGGTCAGTTTTTCGACGAAAGCCATGTCGGAAAGCAGCAACTTGATAGGGAAGACTGTTGTGCGTAAGCATTGGTAAAAAAAACTCCATCAAACAATAGACAGGTGCACTGGCAGCGCGATATACCATATATATATAGTTAAAACAATCTCAAAACACCACACTAGCACATCCACAATAATAATAATCATTATCATCGGAGCCATGATTAAATAGCTAAACTACTTTAAATCAAACAGTTTTGCTTCTTAGGCTTTTCGTCACTCCCTAAAAAGCTCTTGTTGAAATCAGAGACAAAAAATATTTGTTCCACATTCAAACCATTTTGATTCCTTTGATTAATATGAGATTCTTATTATCTCACTTAGCACCCATGTCTTTCTCTCCAAGGTCGTGCAAACATGATTCACGAACATGTAATTCGTTTACCAAAACATTGTCCCCTGTAAGATCCGATCAATATCAAACGAAAACTTCATCGAGATAATTCTTCGCTATATTTTTACTATTTCTTTAACACCTTAATTTGTGTCAAGCAGTTTTGAATATGAAATATGCCCTTCACTCTCTCTGTCCGCCAGCATCGCTGAATCCGGTGTCTTAGTAACGTTCCTGGCTTGCTATCCAGGAATCGATGATTCGATTTCCAAGCTGTTCGAATTTCAATTTTAGAATTGTCTATGTTGAGGCAACAAGATATATTTTTCTCTAATTCTTGATAATTCGACTTGAAAGCAGCCAGTGGTTTGGGAAAGATCATGTGCAAAGTACTGGTAAAAAGGCATATATAAAGCATGGACAGGTGCAATACTGTTCAAGTCGTCTTTCAAACACCAAACAAACAAACAAATCTGATATAACTGATATAATATTGAAAACGACGTGGGAAAAACCAATAAAACATACAATAGTGCAATAGGGCCAACGTTTCGATGGCAACAAGATTAATTTTTGTTAATAATTCGATTGGAAAGCAATTAGTGCTTTTGCAAAATTAATGTGCAGAGTACTGGTGAAAAAAAGCATGGATAAGTGCATTGACCGTAGCCATATAACTTCAAAATTATTAAAGACGGCGTTAAAACACCAAGCAGACAAAAAAATCTATCTCCGCAAAGAAATCCACAATTAGCATCCCCTTCGTCACTGACAACTCAACCACAACAACCACAATCATCGTCATCATCATCATCGACATTTTCATTATCATCGTCATCATCATCATAATCTAAGCAACGATTAAATAGCTTCACAACTTCCTAGGTTTATGTTAAGTTTTCGCGGTATCTAAAAGAATTCATGAAAAACATCCTTCAGGATTCAATTCTATCATCATCATCATCATCATCATCCAAGCAATGATTAAATAGCTTTACAACTTCATAGGTTTATGTTAAGTTCTCACAGTCTCTAAAACAATTCGTGAAAAAATCTCGGTTCAGGGTTCAATTCACTTCCGTTTCTTTTATTGATATGAACCTCTTTCACAGCGTTTTCAAAATTGCAACCCTATCATGAGGTTGGACTCGCAACTATCTACTTTCCAAGTCTTCGTCCATGTTCATCAATTCTACAACAAATATTTTGATTTTTCCATAATACAACACTTCAGAGGCAATTCATGGTATGAGCCAAGGATAGGTGTTCTGGCAGCCGCAATATATTTGAAATACGGTTAAAGACGGCGTTAAAACACCAAACCAATAAAGTATTCTCTCTCCTCCACCAAATTCTGCCCCACCTTCAGCATAATCATCATTATGACCAGGACATCGTCGTCATCATCTAATCAATTTTTAAAAGTCTACAAAACTCCAAATTCAACCAGACTTAATACACAAAGTTTTGTTCTCTTCTTTAAAATAAACCAAAAGAATAAAAAATCTACATTCGAAATGGCTTTATTCTTTCATTGGTCTGAAACTCTTCCACAACATTTTCTCAATTTACATCTTATTTTGAGGTTTGTCTCTTTCCTGAAATCATTAAACAGCAATCCAAAATAAATTTTAAAAATCCTGTGTCTCCGTTATAAACATTAACTCCCTCGACTGTCTTCAAACCCCATAAAATCTAGCAAGTAATAATTTGGTTCTCACTAATAAATTACGTTGAGGACGGCAAATAAAATGTGGCTCAATTGATAGTATTGTCTTTGTAAGGATATCATATTGTTGAGGAAAGGCTGGATGAAACCAGCTTTTCCTCCTTTTTTACAATGTTTTCAAAATTCTTTCGCCTGAGGTCGTGAAAACTTAAATCCTAAACGATCTTTCATTTACTTTAGCACTTGAAAATCTGTCTTGAAACAAATTCATCCTCTTTCAGCTGCTACCTTTACCCTTTCTGACGTTTATTTATGTCAAGTACTTTTGAATATGTAATATGCCTCTTTCTCTCTCTCACTCCCTCTCTCATTCTCTATCTCTCTCTCTCTCTCACTGTCAGCATCGCTTAATCGGGTGTCTCTGTCAGTAAAAATTCCTGGTTTGCTATCCAGGAATCCATGATTCGTTTTCCTAGCTGTTCAAATTTCAATTTTAGAATTATTTATGTTGATGGCGAAAGGATATATTTTTCCTAATTCTTAATAATTCGACTGGAAAACAGTCAGTGGTTTGGGAAAGAACATGTGCAAAGTACTGGTAAAAAGACTTATAAAAAGCATGGATAGGTGCATTGACCGCAGCGATGTAACTTCAATACTGTTGAAGTCGGCGTTAAAACACCAAACAAACAAACAAGTCTGATATGACTGACATAATATTGAAAACGACGTCGAAAAAACAAACAAACATATCATCATCATCATCATTTTCATTATCCTCATCATCATAATTCAAGCAATGATTAAATAGCTTCACAACTTCATAGGTTTATGTTACGTTCACGCAATCTCTAAAAAAAAATCATGAAAAACATCTTAGTTAAGGATTTAATTCTTTCATCATCATCATCATCCAAGCAATGACTTAATAGCTTTACAACTGCATAGCGTTTTGTTAAGTTCTCGTAGTCTCTAAAACAATTCATGAAAAACATCTCAGTTCAGGATTCAATTCATTTCCGTTCCTTTAATTGATCTGAACTTCTTTCACAGAATTTCCAAAATTGCCACCCTATCATGCGGTTGGACTCACAAAAAATCATTCAACATCAATATAAATCCACTTTCCAAGTCAACATCAATATAAATCCACTTTCCAAGTCTTCGTCCATGGTAATCAATTCTACAACGAATGTTTAGATTCTTCCATAATACAACACTTTAGAGGCAATTAATTCCATGAGCCAAGGATAGGTGCTATGGCCGCCGCAATATAATTGAAATAAGGTTGAAGACGGCGTTAAAACACCAAACAAAGAAATCTCTCTCCCCCACCAAACTCTTCCCAACCATCAGCAGAATCATCATTATGACCAAGACATCGTCGTCGTCATCATCGAATCAATTATTAAAAATCTGCAACTCTAAATTCAACCAGATTTAATACACAGAGTTTTCTTCTCTTCTTTAAAATGAATTTAAATGAATGAAAAAAAGGCTGAATGAAACCAGCTATTCCTCCTTTTATAACAATGTTTCTTTTCAAGTCTTTCTGCCTGAGGTCGTGAAAACATGGATCCAAAACGATCTTTCATTTACGTTAGCACTTAAAAATTTGTCTTCAAACAAATTCATCCTCTTTCAGCTGCTACCTTTACCCTTTCTGATGTTTACTGTATTAATCGGTAGCTCAGTCGGCCATCTATAAGTTATGAGACCAGGAGTCGCTGACTCCAATCTTTAGCTCGAAAAACTTTTCTTTCCGAGGTCTTTTATTATAATCATTGCCATACGTTTTATTCCTCTCTCTCAGTGTTTGTCATCATTTCGAAGATGGTTATATGGAAAAGCAGCCAGTGGCTAGAATGTCGAGTACTGGTTTAAGAACCTCCAGAAAAGTATGGTTAGATGCGCTACCCTCCGTGATGTAACTGACATATATTGAAAACCCCCGTGAAATACCATACAAACATACGATATTGAAATAGGTCCATGGCCCTGAATCGATCATCTGAGCCTGTGAATTTTTGGTGAAATTAAACGAAGATCATGTGCAAAGTACTGGTAAAAAGACTTATATAAAGCATGGATAGGTGCATTGACAGCCGCGATATAACTTTAGTCCTGTCGAAGTCGGCGTTAAAACACTAAGCAAACAAACAAATCTGATATAACTGACATTATATTAAAAGCAACATTAAAAATCATACGAACATCAATATTGCAATAGGGCCACCGTTTCGATGGCAACATTGAAAAACGCCACGAAACACTCTACAAACATACGATGTTGCAATAGGTCCATGGCCCTGAAGCGATCACCTAAGCCTGTGAATCTTTGATAAAATTAAATGAAAAGTAGATACCGTATAACTATGATACGGAGAATCCTACGTGAGTGTTTATGCACTGTAATTTGTTATTAAACAAGTTGTTGTTAAGCATTTTATGCGAACCTTGGTTTTTTCGACATATTAAAGGTTAATAGCTGAAGGACATACAGGATTGAGAGTGAACATGAGTTAATGTGCAGGTCGATTTGGTAATTCTGTATGATCATACCAGTGCGTTTCATGTGTGCCAATTAAACCAGGAACATTTAATAGAACAAGATCTAAAACAAAACTATAATCAGTTATTGAACTGTATGTATTTCAAAACATTTAACATTCAAACTTACGGTCTGAGGGTACATCAAAAATAGGATAAAACACACAGGCAGAGGATATTAAGAACGGAAGGAAACTAAATCCATAGTAGGAACATTTTTGGAGGAAAGGGGAAAATCTTGTGCACCGAGATTGCAGGCTTATGAACTAGAAGAAACAACATAAAAAGTACAGCTGCAATATCACGTGAATCTGTAAAGAGACAGAAAGAGACCGAAAGATAAAGGGGCTGAGAAAGAAAAAAAGAGGCAGAGACAAAGAGAGAAACAGAGAGAGAAAAGAGAGAGAGTGAGAGAGGGAGAAGAAGAGACAGAGAGAGAGAGAGAGAGAGAGGGCGAGAGACAGTGAAAGACAGAATTAGAGAGAGATAGAGAGAGGAGAAAGAAAATAGAGAAGGACATAAATGAAAGAGAAAAAGTGAGTGAGAGTGAATGAGACAAACAGAGAAAGACAGGGAGGCAGAGACATGGAGAGAGAGATAGAAAAAGATAGAGAGAAAGAAAGAGAGAGAGAAAGAGAGAAAGAGGCAGAGAGAAAGAGAAAGAGAGTGGGAGAGTGGGAGAGAGAGAAGAGAGAAAAAATGAGGACAAAATGAAAGAAAGAGTGAGAGAGTGGGAGAGAGAGAGACAGAGATAGAAAGAGAGGGACAGACAGACAGACAGATCGGGACAGAGAAAGACAGAGAGAGAGAGAGAGAGAAAGAGAGAGAGAGAGAGAAAGGGAGATATAGAGGGAGAGAGGAGAAAGAGAAAAAACAGAGAGGTACAAAGAGAAAGAAAAAGGCAAATCGTAGGAGACAGACAAACAGAGAGAGACAGAGACAGAGAGGGAGAGGAAAGGGAGAAAATAGAAGGACGGGAGAGACATAGCGATAGTCAAACAGAGAGGGGAGGAAAGAAGATAGAGAAATAGAGCGAGGCAGAGAGAAAGGAATAGGGAGAGAGGAAATGAGTAGAAGACTCATAGACTAACAGTACTGGATAACGGTCTTGGGTTAAAACTTAGGGTCAACGAACAGAAATGGCACAGATGCAACGGAAGAATAATCATGTAGGGGATTAAGGGTAAATGTCATGTCACAGTTACTTAGTGGAGAGAGACTAATGGACTGGATTATATGAGAGTAAGGAAGTAGCACCGGGGCATGTTCGGATATGACATGGACTGATTGTTTGGTTCCATAAACTGAGGTTGACAGCTCTCTGATTGCGGGTACAGTTCACGAAGTGAGGGAAACCAAGTATACAAGCTTATCGACTAGAACTGAAAACAAGACTACGGACACACTTTTAAATACTGAAGGTACATCTGTCAAACTGATAGTAAACATCACGCACTGTGGATAGAAGCACACAGGAAGGGGTGAAAGAAAGGTTTTCAGGATTTGTGCGTACATCAAACTAAGGGTACAGTATCAAAGTATGAGAGCAGTGAAATGGGACTAGGGAAACATCTCACCGACTAATGCTACAATCTGACGGGATAGGAGTAAATTCCTTGAATGGACAGAGTTTTAGGGCCTGAGGTATATCCAAGTGGCTGAGGTGCATCTCTCACGGAAAACCGGTAAACTTTAAGGGACTGAGAGTATAGGCAAATAGTGCGACGGATAGCATTCGAAAAAAGTCAGTGGTTCAGGGCCTGAGGATACATCAAACTGGCTGTTGGTACGATTCATAGAACTTTAGAGGACATAAAATAGACTAAGAGAACATTCCACGAACAGAAATACAGATAGAAGAACTCGGTATAACGGCCTGAGAGCTGATTGTAGGGGTTGTGGGGCTGGAATCATCGACTGCCCGTACAGGCTTATGAATGCGGGAGATCACATTAAGGTAGAAACACAGTTTTAGCAACTAACAAAAATTTCCACCCACAACGAGTTCGATTTTAACGGCATAAGAGTAAATCAAAAGAAAAGAAGAAATAACTCTCCGACCCGAGGTACATCTCATGGACTAAAGGTTTCATCGAAAAGACTGAGGGTAAGAGCCAAAGGCATTTCGAAAAAATCAAAGTTGAAACCAGTTTCTTGGCCTCCATTTACATCTGACGTACCAAAGGTACATTTTACGGACACACTGATACATAGGGCAAAGTAACGTTTAATCTTGTGTAGCTTTTTGGGAGGGGAAAGGTTGATCTCATGGACTGAGAGGACAGGGTAATCATCTGAAGAAATAAGGGCTTGGCTAAATCTCTAGTAATTATTGACTGATTTCACAGACTTAGTGTACATCTCAAGGGCAGTGGGGCAATTACTGGCCTAGAATTGGTTAAACGAGAACAAAGACAATGATACGAACTAATTGGCATTATGGACTCAAAGTATTTCTCACGGTATAGGGGTACATATTGCGGACTGCGGATAAAATCGCACTCACCGGGAGGTCATTTCATGGGATTAAGAGCAGTCATTGCGACTGGGTTCGTTGGTATCTCAGTTCTGATAATTGTTTCGACTAAGTTCAGTTGGAATGCAGCCAGTGGCATTGAAACAATATTGTGCTAAGTACTGGTAAAATAAACGAGTAATCACCTTCCACATATTATTTACAGTTTTGAACTCAATCCATAATTTTACAAGCAAATATTACGCCCCTAAAAATCATCGTTTGCACACTTTAAGTATTTGCCCAATAAAATTTACCATGCTATGTACACATTTCGCTTTTCGAACATTAGTCTTTAAAAAATTACAATTTCCTGTCATACATTTCAACCCTTCCAGGATAAGGCGAACATGTCAAAATCAAATACTCTCTTTCTCTCTCTCACTCTCTCTCTCTCTCTCTCTCTCTCTCTCTCTCTCTCTCTGTCAGCCACTCAGCCAGGTTGCTCAGCTTCCTTCCTAAGTTAGTAATGTACATGGCTTGTAACCAAAGTGCTCACAGGTTTAATCCCCCACCTATGCCAATTTACGTCCGAGGTTTGATGATAGTCATTGCCACAGACTTTATTCTTTACTCAACACTGGTCAGTTTTTCGACGAAAGCCATGTCGGAAAGCAGCAACTTGATAGGGAAGACCGTTGTGCGTAGCACTGGTAAAAGAAACTCCATCAAAAAATAGACAGGTGCACTGGCAGCGCGATATACCATATATATAGTTAAAACAATCTCAAAACACCACACTAGCACATCCACAATAATAATAATCATTATCATCGGAGCCATGATTAAATAGCTAAACAACTTTAACTCAAACAGTTTTGTTCCTTAGGCTTTTCGTCACTCCCTAAAAAGCTCTTGTTGAAATCAGAGACAAAAAATATTTGTTCCACATTCAAACCACTTCGATTCCTTTGATTAATATGAGATTCTTATTATCTCACTTAGCACCCATGTCTTTCTCTCCCAGGTCGTGCAAACATGATTCACAAACATGTAATTCGTTTACCAAAACATTGCCCCCTGCAAGATCCGATCAATATCAAACGAAAACTCCATCGAGATAATTCTTCGCTATATTTTTACTATTTCTTTAACACCTTAATTTTTGTCAAGCAGTTTTGAATATGGAATACGCCTCACTCTCTCTCTCTCTCTCATTCAGCATTGCTGAATCCGGTGTCTTAGTAACGTTCCTGGCTTGCTATCCAGGAATCGATGATTCGATTTTAAGCTGTTCGAATTTCAATTTTAGAATTGTCTATGTTGACGGCGACAAGATATATTTTTCTCTAATTCTTGATAATTCGACTTGAAAGCAGCCAGTGGTTTGGGAAAGATCATGTGCAAAGTACTGGTAAAAAGTCATACATAAACCATGGATAGGTGCAATACTGTTGAAGTCGGCGTTGAAACACCAAACAAACAAACAAATCTGATATAACTGATATAACTGACATAATATTGAAAACGACGTGGAAAAACCATACATACATACAATATTGCAATAGGGCCAACGTTTCGATGGCAACAAGATTATTTTTTCTCTCACTAATAATAATTCGACTGGAAAGGAATTAGTGGTTTAGAAAAATTAATGTGCAGAGTACTGGTGAAAAAAAGCATGGATAAGTGCATTGACCGTAGCCATATAACTTCAAAAATATTAAAGACGGCGTTAAAGCACCAAGCAGACAAAAAAATCTATCTTCGCATAGAAATCCACAACCACAACAACCACAATCATCGTCATCATCATCATCATCGACATTTTCATTATCATCCTCATCATCATCATAATCTAAGCTAAGGTTAAATAGCTTCACAACTTCGTAGGTTTATGTTACGTTTTCACGGTCTCTAACAGAATTCATGAAAAACATCCTTCAGGATTCAATTCTATCATCATCATCATCATCCAAGCAATGATGAAATTCCTTTACAAATTCATAGGTTTATGTTAAATTCTCGCAGTCTCTAAAACAATTCATGAAAAACATCTCAGTTCAGGATTCAATTCACTTCCGTTTCTTTTATTGATATCAAAATTGCCACCCTATCATGAGGTTGGACTCGCAAAAATCACTCAACATCAATCTAAAGTTCACTATCTACTTTCCAAGTCTTCGCCCATGTTCATCAATTCTACAACAAATATTTTGACTTTTCCATAATACAACACTTTAGAGGCAATTCATAGTATGAGCCAAGGATAGGTGTTCTGGCAGCTGCAATATATTTGAAATACGGTTGAAGATGGTGTTAAAACACCAAATCAATAAAATATTCTCTCTCCTCCACCAAATTCTTCCCCACCTTCGGCATAATCATCATTATGACCAGGACATCGTCGTCATCATCTAATCAATTTTTAAAAGTCTACAAAACTCTAAATTCAACCAGATTTAATACACAAACTTTTGTTCTCTTCTTTAAAATAAAGCAAAAGAATAAAAAGTCTACATTCGAATTGGCTTTATTCTTTCATTGGTCTGAAACTCTTCCACAACATTTTCTAAATTTACATTTTATTTTGAGGTTTGTCTCTTTCCTGAAATCATTAAACAGCAATCCAAAATAAATTTCAAAAATCCTGTGTCTCTGTTATAAACATTAACTCCCTCGACTGTCTTCAAACACCATAAACTCTAGCAAGCAATAATTTGATTCTCACCAATAAATTACGTTGAGGACGGCAAATAAAATGTGGCGCAATTGATCGTATTGTCTTTGCAAGGATATCATACTGTTGAGGAAAAGCTGGATGAAACCAGCTTTTCCTCCTTTTTTACAATGTTTGCAAAATTCTTTCGCCTGAGGTCGTGAAAACTTACCTACTAAACCATCTTTCATTTACTTTAGCACTTGAAAATCTGTCTTTAAACAAATTCAACCTCTTTCAGCTGCTACCTTTACCCCTTCTGACGTTTATTTATGTCAAGCACTTCTGAATATAGAATATGCCTCTCTCTCTCGTTCTCTCTCTCTCTCTCTCTCCCTCTCACTGTCAGCATCGCTTAATCGGGTGTCTCTGTCAGTAAAAATTCCTGGTTTGCCATCCAGGAATCGATGATTCGTTTCCCAAGCTGTTCAAATTTCAATTTTAGAATTGTTTATGTTGATGGTGAAAGGATCTATTTTTCCTAATTCTTAATAATTCGACTGGAAAACAGTCAGTGGTTTGGGAAAGAACATGTGCAAAGTACTGGTAAAAAGACTTATAAAAAGCATGGATAGGTGCATTGACCGCATCGATGTAACTTCAATACTGTTGAAGTCGGCGTTAAAACACCAAACAAACAAACAAGTCTGATATGACTGACATAATATTAAAAAAGACGTGGAAAAAACAAACATATCATCATCATCATCATTTTCATTATCCTCATCATATAAATTCAAGCAATGATTAAATAGGTTCACAACTTCATAGGTTTATGTAACCTTCTCGCAATCTCTAAAAAAATCATGAAAAACATCTTAGTTAAGAATTTAATTCTTCCATCATCATCATCATCATCATCCAAGCAATGACTTAATAGCTTTACAACTGCATAGGGTTTTGTTAAGTTCTCGCAGTCTCTAAAACAATTCATGAAAAACATCTCAGTTCAGGATTCAATTTATTTCCGTTCCTTTAATTGATCTGAACTTCTTTCACAGCATTTCCAAAATTGCCACCCTATCATGCGGTTGGACTCACAAAAAAACATTCAACATCAATCTAAATCCACTTTCCAAGTCTTCGTCCATGGTAATCAATTCTACAACGAATGTTTAGATTCTTCCTTAATACAACACTTTAGAGGCAATTAATTCCATGAGCCAAGGATAGGTGCTATGGCCGCCGCAATATAATTGAAATAAGGTTGAAGACGACGTTAAAACACCAAACAAAGAAATCTTTCTCCCCCACCAACCTCTTCCCAACAATCAGCAGAATCATCATTATGACCAAGACATCGTCGTCATCATCATCGAATCAATTATTAAAAATCTACAACTCTAAATTCAACCAGATTTAATACACAGAGTTTTCTTCTCTTCTTTAAAATGAATTAAATGAATAAAAAAAGGCTGAATGAAACCAGCTATTCCTCCTTTTTTAACAATGCCTGAGGTCTTGAAAACATGGATCCAAAAGGATCTTTCATTTACGTTAGCACTTGAAAGTCTGTCTCCAAACAAATTCATCCTCTTTCAGCTGCTACCTTTACCCTTTCTGATGTTTACTGTATTAAACGGTAGCTCAGTCGGCCATCTATAAGATATGAGACCAGGAATCGCTGACTCCAATCCCTAGCTCAAACAAATTTTCTTTCCGAGGTCTTTTATTATAATCATTGCCATACGTTTTATTCCTCTCTCTCAGTGTTTGTCATCATTTCGAAGATGGTTATATGGAAAAGCAGCCAGTGGCTAGAATGTTGAGTCCTGGTTTAAGAAACTCCAGGAAAGGATGGTTAGATGCGCTACCCTCCGTGATGTAACTGACATATATTGAAAACCCCCGTGAAATACCATACATACATACGATATTGAAATAGGTCCATGGTGAATCGATCATCTGAGCCTGTGAATCTTTGATTAGATTAAACGAAGATCATGTGCAAAGTACTGGTAAAAAGACTTATATAAAGCATGGATAGGTGCATTGACAGCCGCGATATAACTTCAGTGCTGTCGAAGTCGGCGTTAAAACACTAAGCAAGCAAACAAATCTGATATAACTGACATTATATTGAAAGCAACGTTAAAAACCATACAAACATCAATATTACAATAGGGCCAGCGTTTCGATGGCAACATTGAAAAACGCCACGAAACACTATACAAACATACGATGTTGCAATAGGTCCATGGCCCTGAAGCGATCACCTAAGCCTGTGAATCTTTGATAAAATTAAATGAAAAGTAGATACCGTATCACTATGATATGGAGAATCCTACACGAGTGTTTATGCACTGCAATTTGTTATTAAACAAGTTGTTCTTAAGCATTTTATGCGAACCTTGGTTTTTTCGACATATTAAAGGTTAATAGCTGAAGGACATACAGGATTGAGAGTTATCAAGAGTTAATGTGCAGGTCGATTTGGTAATTCTGTATGATCATACCAGTGCGTTTCATGTGTGCCGATTAAACCAGGAACATTTAATAGAACAAGATCTAAAACAAAACTATAATCAGTTATTGAAGTGTATGTATTTCGAAACATTTAACATTCAAACTTACGGTCTGAGGGTACATCAAAAATAGGATAAATCACACAGGCAGAGGATATTAAGAACGGAAGGAAACTAAATCCATAGTAGGAGGAACAATTTTGGAGGAAAGGGGAAAATCTTGTGCACCGAGATTGCAGGCTAATGAACTAGAAGAAACAACATGAAAAGTACAGCTGTAATATCAGGTGAACCTGTAAAGAGACAGAAAGAGAGCGAAAGATAAAGGGGCTGAGAGAAAAAAAGAGGACAGAGACAGAGAGAGAGACAAAGAGAGAAACAGAGAGAGAGAGAGAGGTGGGGGAGATACAGAGAAAGACAGAATTAGAGAGAGATAGAGAGATGAGAAAGAAAATAGAGAAGGACATAAATGAAAGAGAAAAAGTGAGTGAGAGTAAGAGAGACAAAGAGAGAAAGACAGAGAGGCAGAGACATGGAGAAAGAGGGAGATAGAAAAAGATAGAGAAAGAGAAAGAAAGAGAGAGAGAAAAGGAAAGAGAGAGAGAGAAAGAGAGAGGAAGAGTGGGAGGGAGAGAGGAGAAAAAAAATAGAGGACAAAATGAAAGAAAGAGTGAGAGAGTGGGAGAGAGAGAGAGACAGACAGACAGATCGGGACAGAGAAAGACAGACAGAGAGAGAGAGAAAGAAAGGGAAATACAGAGGGAGAGAGGAGAAAGAGAAAAAACAGAGAGGTACAAAGAGAAAGAAAAAGGCAAATCGTAGCAGAGAGAGAGACAGAGAAACAAAGAGAGAGAGAGACAGAGAGGGAGAGGAGAGGGAGAAAATAGAAGGATGGGAGAGACATAGAGACAGTCAAACAGAGAGGGGAGGAAAGAAGATAGAGAAATAGAGCGAGGCAGAGAGAGAGGAATAGGGAGAGAGGAAATGAGTAGAAGACTCATAGACTAACAGTACTGAATAACGGTCTTGGGTTAAAACTTAGGTTCAAAGAACAGAAATGGCACAGATGCAACGGAAGAATAATCATGTAGGGGATTAAGGGTAAATGTCATGTCACAGTTACTTAGTGGAGAGAGACTAATGGACTGGATTATATGAGAGTAAGGAAGTAGCACCGGGGCATGTTCGTATATGACATGGACTGATCGTTTAGTTCCATAAACTGAGGTTGACAGCTCTCTGATTGCGGGTACAGTTCACGAAGTGAGGGAAACCAAGTATTCAAGCTTATCGACTAGACCTGAAAACAAGACTACGGACACACTTGTAAATACTGAAGGTACATCTGTCAAACTGATAGTAAACATCACGCACTGTGGATAGAAGCACACAGGAAGGGGTGAAAGAAAGGTTTTCAGGATTTGTGCGTACATCAAACTAAGGGTACAGTATCAAAGTATGAGAGCAGCGAAATCGGACTAGGGAAACATCTCACCGACTAATGCTACAATCTGACGGGATAGGAGTAAATTCCTTGAATGGACAGAGTTTTAGGGCCTGAGGTATATCCAAGTGGCTGAGGTGCATCTCTCACGGAAAACCGGTAAACTTTAAGGGACTGAGAGAATAGGCAAATAGTGCGACGGATAGCATTCGAAAAAGATCAGTGGTTCAAGGCCTGAGGGTACATCCAACTGGCTATTGGTAGGATTCATAGAACTTTAGAGGACATAACATAGACTAAGGGAACATTCCACGAACAGAATATACAGATAGAAGAACTCGGTGTAACGGACTGAGGGCTGATTGTAGGGGTTGTAGGTATGAAATCACCGATGCCAGTACAGACTTAGGAATGCGGGAGATCACATGAAGGTAGAAACACAGTTTTAGGACCTAACAGAAATTTCCAGTCACAACGAGTTCGATTTTAACGGCATAAGAGTAAATCAAAAGAAATGAAGAAATAACTCTCCGACCCGAGGTACATCTCATGGACTGAAGGTTCATCGAAAAGACTGAGGGTAAGAGCCAAAGGCATTTCGAAAAAATCAAAGTTGAAACCAGTTTCTGGGCCTCCATTTACATTTGACGTACCAAAGGTATATTTTACGGACACACTGATACATAGGGCAAAGTAACGGTTAATCTTGTGTAGCTTTTTGGGAGGGGAAAGGTTGATCTCATAGACTGAGAGGACAGGGTAATCATCTGAAGAAATAAGGGCTTGGCTAAATCTCAAGTAATTATTGCCTGATTTCACAGACTTAGTGTACATCGCAAGGTCAGGGGGCAATTACTGGCCTAGATTTGGTTAAACTAGAACAAAGACAATGATACGGACTAATTGGCAAGTATTATGGACTCAAAGTATTTCTCACGGTATAGCGGTACATATTGCGGACTGCGGATAAAATCGCACTCACCGGGAGGTCATTTCATGGGATTAAGTGTAGTCATTGCGACTGGATTCGTTGGTATCTCAGTTCTGATAATTGTTTCCACGACGTTCAGTGGGAATGCAACCAGTGGCATTGAAACAATATTGTGCGAAGTACTGGTAAAATAAACGAGTAATCACCTTCCACATATTATTTACAGTTATGAACTCAATCCATAATTTTACAAGCAAATATTATGCCCCTAAAAGTTATCGTTTGTACACTTTCAATATTTGCCCAATAAAATTTAACATGCTATCTACACATTTCGCTTTTCCAACATTAGTCTTTAAAATATTAGAATCAATTTCCTGTCATACATTTCAACCCTTCCAGGATAAGGCAAACATGTCAAAATCAAATACTCTCTCTCTCCCTCTCTGTCAGCCACTCAGCCAGGTTGCTTAGCTTGCTTCCTAAGTTAGTAATGTACATGGCTTGTAACCAAAGTGCTCACAGGTTCAATCCCCCACCTATGCCAATTTACGTTCGAGGTTTGATGATAGTCATTGCCACAGACTTTATTCTTTACTCAACGCTGGTCAGTTTTTCGACGAAAGCCATGTCGGAAAGCAGCAACTTGATAGGGAAGACTGTTGTGCGTAAGCACTGGTAAACCATCAAACAATAGACAGGTGCACATGCAGCGCGATATACCATATATATAGTTAAAACAATCTCAAAACACCACACTAGCACATCCACAATAATAATAATCATTATCATCCAAGCCATGATTAAATAGCTAAACAACTTTAAATCAAACAGTTTTGTTCCTTAGGCTTTTCGTCACTCCCTAAAAAGCTCTTGTTGAAATCAGGGACAAAAAATATTTGTTCCACATTCAAACCACTTCGATTCCTTTGATTAATATGAGATTCTTATTATCTCACTTAGCACCCATGTCTTTCTCTCCAAGGTCGTGCAAACATGATTCACGAACATGTAATTCGTTTACCAAAACATTGTCCCCTGTAAGATCCGATCAATATCAAACAAAAACTTCATCGAGAAAATTCTTCGCTATATTTTTACTATTTCTTTAACACCTTAATTTGTGTCAAGCAGTTTTGAATATGAAATACGCTGTTCTCTCTCTCTCTCTCTCTCTCTCTCTCTCTCTCCGCCAGCATCGCTGAATCCGGTGTCTTAGTAACGTTCCTGGCTTGCTATCCAGGAATCGATGATTCGATTTTCAAGCTGTTCGAATTTCAATTTTAGAATTGTCTATGTTGACGGCGATAAGATATATTTTTCTCTAATTCTTGATAATTCGACTTGAAAGCAGCCAGTGGTTTTGGAAAAGATCATGTGCAAAGTACTGGTGAAAAGGCATATAAAGCATGGATAGGTGCAATACTGTTGAAGTCGGCGTTGAAACACCAAACAGACAAACAAATCTGATATAACTGACATAATATTGAAAACGACGTGGGAAAAACCAATAAAACATACAATATTGCAATAGGGCCAACGTTTCGATGGCAACAAGATTAATTTTTCTCTCATTGCTAATAATTCGATTGGAAAGCAATTAGTGGTTTTTCAAAATTAATGTGCAGAGTACTGGTGAAAAAAGCATAGATAAGTGCATTGACCGTAGCCATATAACTTCAAAATTATTAAAGACGGCGTTGAAACACCAAGCAGACAAAAAAATCTATCTCCGCAAAGAAATCCACAATTAGCATCCCCTTCATCACTGACAACTCAACCACAACAACCACAATCATCGTCATCATCATCGTCATCGACATTTTCATTATCATCGTCATCATCATCATAATCTAAGCAACGATTAAATAGCTTCACAACTTCCTAGGTTTATGTTAAGTTTTCGCGGTCTCTAAAAGAATTCATGAAAAACATCCTTCAGGATTTAATTCTATCATCATCATCATCATCCAAGCAATGATGAAATAGCTTTACAACTTCATAGGTTTATGTTAAGTTCTCACAGTCTCTAAAACAATTCGTGAAAACTTCTCGGTTCAGGGTTCAATTCACTTCCGTTTCTTTTATTGATATGAACCTCTTTCACAGCGTTTTCAAAATTGCAACCCTATCATGAGGTTGGACTCGCAAAATCATTCAACATCAATCTAAAGTTCACTATCTACTTTCCAAGTCTTCGTCCATGTTCATCAATTCTACAACAAATGTTTTGATTTTTCCATAATACAACACTTCAGAGGCAATTCATGGTATGAGCCAAGGATAGGTGTTCTGGCAGCCGCAATATATTTGAAATACGGTTAAAGACGGCGTTAAAACACCAAACCAATAAAGTATTCTCTCTCCTCCACCAAATTCTGCCCCACCTTCAGCATAATCATCATTATGACCAGGACATCGTCGTCATCATCTAATCAATTTTTAAAAGTCTACAAAACTCTAAATTCAACCAGATTTAATACACAAACTTTTGTTCTCTTCTTTAAAATGAATTAAATGAATAAAAAAAAGGCTGAATGAAACCAGCTTTGTTCTCTTCTTTAAAATAAAGCAAAACAATAAAAAAATCTACATTCGAATTGGCTTTATTCTTTCATTCGTCTGAAACTCTTCCACAACATTTTCTAAATTTACATCTTATTTTGAGGTTTGTCTCTTTCCTGAAATCATAAACAGCAATCCAAAATAAATTTCAAAAATCCTGTGTCTCCGTTATAAACATTAACTCCCTAGACTGTCTTCAAACCCCATAAACTCTAGCAAGTAATAATTTGGTTCTCACTAATCAATTACGTTGAGGACGGTAAATGAAATGTGGCGCAATTGATCGTATTGTCTTTGCAAGGATATCATATTCTTGAGGAAAGGCTGGATGAAACCAGCTTTTCCTCCTTTTTTACAATGTTTTCAAAATTCTTTCGCCTGAGGTCGTGAAAACTTAAATCCTAAACGATCTTTCATTTACTTTAGCACTTGAAAATCTGTCTTCAAACAAATTCATCCTCTTTCAGTTGCTACCTTTACCCTTTCTGAAGTTTATTTATGTCAAGCACTTTTGAATATGGAATATGCCTCTCGCTCTCTCTCACTCCCTCTCTCGTTCTCTCTCTCTCTCACTGTCAGCATCGTTTAATCGGGTGTCTCTGTCAGTAAAAATTCCTGGTTTGCCATCCAGGAATCGATGATTCGTTTTCCAAGCTGTTCAAATTTCAATTTTAGAATTATTCATGTTGATGGCCAAAGGATATATTTTTCCGAATTCTTGATAATTCGACTGGAAAACAGTCAGTGGTTTGGGAAAGAACATGTGCAAAGTACTGGTAAAAAGACTTATAAAAAGCATGGATAGGTGCATTGACCGCAGCGATGTAACTTCAATACTGTTCAAGTCAGCGTTAAAACACCAAACAAACAAACAAGTCTGATATGACTGACATAATATTGAAAACGACGTCGAAAAAACAAACAAACATATCATCATCATCATCATTTTCATTATCCTCATCATCATAATTCAAGCAATGATTAAATAGCTTCGCAACTTCATAGGTTTATGTTACCTTATCGCAATCTTTAAAAAAAATCATGAAAAACATCTTAGTTAAGGATTTAATTCTTTCATCATCATCATCATCATCATCATCCAAGCAATGACTTAATAGCTTTACAACTGCATAGGGTTTTGTTAAGTTCTCGCAGTCGCTAAAACAATTCATGAAAAACATCTCAGTTAAGGATTCAATTCATTTCCGTTCCTTTTATTGATCTGTTCTTCTTTCACAGCATTTCCAAAATTGCCACCCTATCATGCGGTTGGACTCACAAAAAATCATTCAACATCAGTCTAAATCCACTTTCCAAGTCTTCGTCCATGTTAATCAATTCTACAACGAATGTTTAGATTCTTCCATAATACAACACTTTAGAGGCAATTAATTCCATGAGCCAAGGATAGGTGCTCTGGCCGCCGCAATATAATTGAAATAAGGTTGAAGACGGCGTTAAAACACCAAACAAAGAAATCTCTCTCCCCCACCAAACTCTTCCCAACCATCAGCAGAATCATCATTATGACCAAGACATCGTCGTCATCATCATCGAATCAATTATTAAAAATCTACAACTCTAAATTCAACCAGATTTAATACACAGTGTTTTCTTCTCTTCTTTAAAATGAATTAAATGAATAAAAAAAGGCTGAATGAAACCAGCTATTCCTCCTTTTTTAACAATGTTTGTTTTCAAAAGTCTTTCTGCCTGATGTCGTGAAAACATGGATCCAAAACGATCTTTCATTTACGTTAGCACTTAAAATATCTGTCTTCAAACAAATTCATCCTCTTTCAGCTGCTACCTTTACCCTTTCTGATGTTTACTGTATTAATCGGTAGCTCAGTCATATCTATAAGAAATGAGACCAGGAATCGCTGACTCCAATCCCTAGCTCAAAAAAATTTCTTTCCGAGGTCATTGCCATACGTTTTATTCCTCTCTCTCACTGTTTGTCATCATTTCGAAGATGGTTATATGGAAAAGCAGCCAGTGGCTAGAATGTCGAGTACTGGTTTAAGAAACTCCAGAAAAGTATGGTTAGATGCGCTACCCTCCGTGATGTAACTGACATATATTGAAAACCCCCGTGAAATACCATACAAACATACGATATTGAAATAGGTCCATGGCCCTGAATCGATCGTCTGAGCCTGTGAATCTTTGATGAAATTAAACGAAGATCATGTGCAAAGTACTGGTAAAAAGACTTATATAAAGCATGGATAGGTGCATTGACAGCCGCGATATAACTTCAGTACTGTCGAAGGCGGCGTTAAAACACTAAGCAAGCAAACAAATCTGATATAACTGACATTATATTGAAAGCAACGTTAAAAACCATACAAACACCAATATTGCAATAGGGCCAGCGTTTCGATGGCAACATTGAAAAACGCCACGAAACACTATACAAACATACGATGTTGCAATAGGTCCATGGCCCTGAAGCGATCACCTAAGCCTGTGAATCTTTGATAAAATTAAATGAAAAGTAGATACCGTATAACTATGATATGGAGAATCCTACATGAGTGTTTATGCACTGCAATTTGTTATTAAACAAGTTGTTCTTAAGCATTTTATGCGAACCTTGGTTTTTTCGACATATTAAAGGTTAATAGCTGAAGGACATACAGGATTGAGAGTTATCAAGAGTTAATGTGCAGGTCGATTTGGTAATTCTGTATGATCATACCAGTGCGTTTCATGTGTGCCAATTAAACCAGGAACATTTAATAGAACAAGATCTAAAACAAAACTATAATCAGTTATTGAAGTGTATGTATTTCGAAACATTTAACATTCAAACTTACGGTCTGAGGGTACATCAAAAATAGGATAAAACACACAGGCAGAGGATATTAAGAACGGAAGGAAACTAAATCCATAGTAGGAGGAACATTTTTGGAGGAAAGGGGAAAATCTTGTGCACAGAGATTGCAGGCTTATGAACTAGAAGAAAAAAACATGAAAAGTACAGCTGCAATATCACGTGAACCTGTAAAGAGACAGAAAGAGACCATAAGATAAAGGGGCTGAGAAAGAAAAAAAGAGGCAGAGACAGAGAGACACAAAGAGAGAAACAGAGAGAGAAAAGACAGAGAGAGATGGGGAGAAGAAGAGACAGATAGAGAGAGGGAGGGGAGAGACAGAGAAAGACAGAATTAGACACAGATAGAGAGAGGAGAAAGAAAATAGAGAAGGACATAAATGAAAGAGAAAAAGTGAGTGAGAGAGAGAAACAAAGATAGAGAGGCAGAGACATGGAGAGAGAGAGAGATATAGAAAAAGATAGAGAGAGAGAAAGAAAGAGAGAGAAAGAGAAAGTGAGAGAGAGAGAGAGAAGTAGAAAGAGAAAGAGAGAGGGAGAGTGGGAGAGAGAGAAGAGAGAAAAGTAGAGGACAAAATGAAAGAAAGAGTGACAGAGTGGGAGAGAGAGAGACAGAGATAGAGAGACAGACAGACAGACAGATCGAGACGGAGAAAGACAGACAGACAGAGAGAGAGAGAGAGAGAAAGGGACATACAGAGGGAGAGAGGACAAAGAGAAAAAACAGAGAGGTACAAAGAGAAAGAAAAAGGCAAATCGTAGCAGAGAGAGAGACAAAGAGACAAAGAGACAGAGACAGAGAGGAGAGGGAGAAAATAGAAGGATGGGAGAGACATAGAGACAGTCAAACAGAGAGGGGAAGAAAGAAGATAGAGAAATAGAGCGAGGCAGAGAGAGAGAGAGAGGAATAGGGAGAGAGGAAATGAGTAGAAGACTCATAGACTAACCGTACTGGATAACGGTCTTGGGTTAAAACTTAGGGTCAAAGAACAGAAATTGCACAGATGCAACGGAAGAATATTCATGTAGGGGATTAAGGGTAAATGTCATGTCACAGTTACTTGGTGGAGAGAGACTACTGGACTGGATTAAATGAGAGTAAGGAAGTAGCACCGGGGCATGTTGGTATATGACATGGACTGATCGTTTAGTTCCATAAACTGAGGTTGACAGCTCTCTGATTGCGAGTACAGTTCACGAAGTGAGGGAAACCAAGTATACAAGCTTATGAACTAGACCTGAAAACAAGACTACGGACACACTTGTAAATACTGAAGGTACATCTGTCAAACTGATAGTAAACATCACGCACTGTGGATAGAAGCACACAGGAAGGGGTGAAAGAAAGGTTTTCAGGATTTGTGCGCACATCAAACTAAGGGTACAGTATCAAAGTATGCAAGCAGCGGAAAGGGACTAGGGAAACATCTCACCGACTAATGCTACAATCTGACGGGATAGGAGTAAATTCCTTGAATGGACAGAGTTTTAGGGCCTGAGGTATATCCAAGTGGCTGAGGTGCATCTCTTACGGAAAACCGGTAAACTTTAAGGGACTGAGAGTATAGGCAAATAGTGCGACGGATAGCATTCGAAAAAGGTCAGTGGTTCAGGGCCTGAGGGTACATCCAACTGGCTATTGGTAGGATTCATAGAACTTTAGAGGACATAACATAGACTAAGGGAACATTCCACGAACAGAAGATACAGATAGAAGAACTTGGTGTAACGGACTGAGGGCTGATGGTAGGGGTTGTGGGTATGAAATCACCGATGCCAGTACAGACTTAGGAATGCGGAAGATCACATGAAGGTAGAAAAACAGTTTTAGGACCTAAAAGAAATTTCCAGCCACAACGAGTTCGATTTTAACGGCATAAGAGTAAATCAAAAGAAAAGGAGAAATAACTCTCCGACCCGAGGTACATCTCATGGACTGAAGGTTCATCGAACAGCCTAAGGGTAAGAGCCAAAGGCATTTCCAAAAAAATCAAAGTTGAAACCAGTTTCTGGGCCTCCATTTACATTTGACGTACCAAAGGTACATTTTACGGACACACTGATACATAGGGCAAAGTAACGGTTAATCTTGTGTAGCTTTTTGGGAGGGGAAAGGTTGATCTCATAGACTGAGAGGACAGGGTAATCATCTGAAGAAATAAGGGCTTGGCTAAATCTCAAGTAATTATTGACTGATTTCACAGACTTAGTGTACATCGCAAGGGCAATCGGGCAATTACTGGCCTAGATTTGGTTAAACGAGAACAAAGACAATGATACGGACTAATTGGCAAGTATTATGGACTCAAAGTATTTCTCACGGTATAGGGGTACATATTGCGGACTGCGGATAAAATTGCACTCACCGGGAGGTCATTTCATGGGATTAAGTGTAGTCATTGCGACTGGATTCGTTGGTATCTCAGTTCTGATAATTGTTTCCACGAAGTTCAGTGGGAATGCAGCCAGTGGCATTGAAACAATATTGTGCTAAGTACTGGTAAAATAAACGAGTAATCACCTTCCACATATTATTTACAGTTTTGAACTCAATCCATAATTTTACAAGCAAATATTATGCCCCTAAAAATTATCGTTTCTACACTTTCAATATTTGCCCAATAAAATTTACCCTGCTATGTACACATTTCGCTTTTCCAACATTAGTCTTTAAAATATTACAATTTCCTGTCATACATTTCAACCCTTCCAGGATAAGGCAAACATGTCAAAATCAAATACTCTCTCTCTCTCTCTCTGTCAGCCACTCAGCCAGGTTGCTTAGCTTGCTTCCTAAGTTAGTAATGTACATGGCTTGTAACCAAAGTGCTCACAGGTTCAATCCCCCACCTATGCCAATTTACGTCCGAGGTTTGATGATAGTCATTGCCACAGACTTTATTCTTTACTCAACGCTGGTCAGTTTTTCGACGAAAGCCATGTCGGAAAGTAGCAACTTGATAGGGACGACTGTTGTGCGTAAGCACTGGTAAAAAAACTCCATTAAACAATAGACAGGTGCACTGGCAGCGCGATATACCATATATCTAGTTAAAACAATCTCAAAACACCACACTAGCACATCCACAATAATAATAATCATTATCATTCAAGCCATGATTAAATAGCTAAACAACTTTAAATCAAACAGTTTTGTTCCTTAGGCTTTTCGTCACTCCCTAAAAATCTCTTGTTGAAATCAGGGACAAAAAATATTTGTTCCACATTCAAACCACTTCGATTCCTTTGATTAATATGAGATTCTTATTATCTCACTTAGCACCCATGTCTTTCACTCCAAGGCCGTGCAAACATGATTCACGAACATGTAATTCGTTTACCAAAACATTGTCCCCTGTAAGATCCGATCAATATCAAACGAAAACTTCATCGAGAAAATTCTTCGCCATATTTTTACTCTTTCTTTAACACCTTAATTTGTGTCAAGCAGTTTTGAATATGAAATACGCTGTTCTCTCTTTCTCCGCCATCATCGCTGAATCCGGTGTCTTAGTAACGTTCCTGGCTTGCTATCCAGGAATCGATGATTTGATTTTCAAGCTGTTCGAATTTCAATTTTAGAATTGTCTATGTTGACGGCGATAAGATATATTTTTCTCTAATTCTTGATAATTCGACTTGAAAGCAGCCAGTGGTTTGGGAAAGATCATGTGCAAAGTACTGGTGAAAAGGCATATATAAAGCATGGATAGGTGCAATACTGTTGAAGTCGGCGTTGAAGCACCAAACAAACAAACAAATCTGATATAACTGACATAATATTGAAAACGACGTGGGAAAAACCAATAAAACACACAATATTGCAATAGGGCCAACGTTTCGATGGCAACAAGATTAATTTTTCTCTCATTGCTAATAATTCGATTGGAAAGCAATTAGCGGTTTTGCAAAATTAATGTGCAGAGTACTGGTGAAAAAAAGCATGGATAAGTGCATTGACCGTAGCCATATAACTTCAAAATTATTTAAGACGGCGTTGAAACACCAAGCAGACAAAAAAATCTATCTCCGCAAAGAAATCCACAATTAGCATCCCCGTCATCACTGACAACTCAACCACAACAACCACAATCATCGTCATCATCATCATCATCGACATTTTCATTATCGTCGTCATCATCATCATAATCTAAGCAACGATTAAATAGCTTCACAACTTCCTAGGTTTATGTTAAGTTTTCGCGGTATCTAAAAGAATTCATGAAAAACACACTTCAGGATTCAATTCTATCATCATCATCATCATCATCATCCTCCAAGCAACGATGAAATAGCTTTACAACTTCATAGGTTTAAGGTTTATGTTAAGTTCTCACAGTCTCTAAAACAATTCGTGAAAAAATCTCGGTTTAGGGTTCAATTCACTTCCGTTTCTTTTATTGATATGAACCTCTTTCACAGCGTTTTCAAAATTGCAACCCTATCATGAGGTTGGACTCGCAAAATCATTCAACATCAATCTAAAGTTCACTATCTACTTTCCAAGTCTTCGTCCATGTTCATCAATTCTACAACAAATGTTTTGATTTTTCCATAATACAACACTTCAGAGGCAATTCATGGTATGAGCCAAGGATAGGTGTTCTGGCAGCCGCAATATATTTGAAATATGGTTAAAGACGGCGTTAAAACACCAAACCAATAAAGTATTCTCTCTCCTCCACCAAATTCTGCCCCACCTTCAGCATAATCATCATTATGACCAGAACATCGTCGTCATCATCTAATCAATTTTTAAAAGTCTACAAAACTCTCAATTCAACCAGATTTAATACACAAACTTTTGTTCTCTTCTTTAAAATAAAGCAAAAGAATAAAAAATCTACATTCGAAATGGCTTTATTCTTTCATTGGTCTGAAACTCTTCCACAACATTTTCTAAATTTACATCTTATTTTGAGGTTTGTCTCTTTCCTGAAATCATTAAACAGCAATCCAAAATAAATTTTAAAAATCCCGTGTCTCCGTTATAAACATTAACTCCCTCGACTGTCTTCAAACCCCATAAACTCTAGCAAGTAATAATTTGGTTCTCACTAATAAATTACGTTGAGGACGGCAAATAAAATGTGGCTCAATTGATAGTATTGTCTTTGCAAGGATATCATATTGTTTTCAAAATTCTTTCGCCTGAGGTCGTGAAAACTTAAATCCTACACGATCTTTCATTTCCTTTAGCTCTTGAAAATCTGTCTTCAAACAAATTCATTCTCTTTCAGCTGCTGCCTTTACCTTTTCTGAAGTTTATTTATGTCAAGTACTTTTGAATATGGAATATGCCTCTTTCTCTCTCTTACTCCCTCTCTCGTTGTCTCTCTCTCTCTCTCTCTCTCTCTCTCTCACTGTCAGCATCGCTTAATCGGGTGTCTCTGTCAGTAAAAATTCCTGGTTTGCTATCCAGGAATCCATGATTCGTTTTCCAAGCAGTTCAAATTTCAATTTTAGAATTATTTATGTTGATGGCCAAAGGATATATTTTTCCGAATTCTTAATAACTGGAAAACAGTCAGTGGTTTGCGAAAGAACATGTGCAAGGTACTGGTAAAAA
Organism: Tridacna gigas; assembly: GCA_945859785.2. Taxonomy (NCBI): domain Eukaryota; kingdom Metazoa; phylum Mollusca; class Bivalvia; order Cardiida; family Cardiidae; genus Tridacna; species Tridacna gigas. The sequence goes on along the minus strand of OX244037.2, from coordinate 44,381,885 downwards.
GACTTATAAAAAGCATGGATAGGTGCATTGACCGCAGCGATGTAACTTCAATACTGTTGAAGTCGGCGTTAAAACACCAAACAAACAAACAAGTCTGATATGACTGACATAATATTGAAAACGACGTCGAAAAAACAAACAAACATATCATCATCATCATCAATTTCATTATCCTCATCATCATAATTCAAGCAATGATTAAATAGCTTCACAACTCCATAGGTTTATGTTACCTTCTCGCAATCTCTAAAAAAAAATCATGAAAAACATCTTAGTTAAGGATTTAATTCTTTCATCATCATCATCATCATCATCATCCAAGCAATGACTTAATAGCTTTATAACTGCATAGGGTTTTCTTAAGTTCTCGTAGTCTCTAAAACAATTCATGAAAAACATCTCAGTTCAGGATTCAATTCATTTCTGTTCCTTTAATTGATCTGAACTTCTTTCACAGCATTTTCAAAATTGCCACCCTATCATGCGGTTGGACTCACAAAAAATCATTCAACATCAATCTAAATCCACTTTCCAAGTCTTCGTCCATGTTAATCAATTCTACAACGAATGTTTAGATTCTTCCATAATACAACACTTTAGAGGCAATTAATTCCATGAGCCAAGGATAGGTGCTCTGGCCGCCGCAATCAAATTGAAATAACGTTGAAGACGGCGTTAAAACACCAAACAAAGAAATCTCTCTCCCCCACCAAACTCTTCCCAACCATCAGCAGAATCATCATTATAACCAAGACATCGTCGTTATCATCATCGAATCAATTATTAAAAATCTACAACTCTAAATTCAACCAGATTTAATACACAGAGTTTTCTTCTCTTCTTTAAAATGAATTAAATGAATAAAAAAAGGCTGAATGAAACCAGCCATTCCTCCTTTTTTAACAACGTTTGTTTTCAAAAGTCTTTCTGCCTGAGGTCGTGAAAACATGGATCCAAAACGATCTTTCATTTACGTTAGCACTTGAAAATCTGTCTTCAAACAAATTCATCCTCTTTCAGCTGCTACCTTCACCCTTTCTGATGTTTACTGTATTAAACGGTAGCTCAGTCGGCCATCTATAAGGTATGAGACCAGGAGTCGCTGACTCCAATCACTAGCTGGAAAAAAATTTCTTTCCGAGGTCTTTTATTATAATTATTGCCATACGTTTTATTCCTCTCTCTCACTGTTTGTCATCATTTCGAAGATGGTTATATGGAAAAGCAGCCAGTGGCTAAAATGTCGAGTACTAGTTTAAGAAAAGTATGGTTAGATGCGTTACCCTCCGTGATGTAACTGACATATATTGAAAACCCCCGTGAAACACCATACAAACATACGATATTGAAATAGGTCCATGGCCCTGAATCGATCATTTGAGCCTGTGAATCTTTGATGAAATTAAACGAAGATCATGTGCAAAGTACTGGTAAAAAGACTTATATAAAGCATGGATAAGTGCATTGACAGCCGCGATATAACTTCAGTACTGTCGAAGGCGGCGTTAAAACACTAAGCAAACAAACAAATCTGATATAACTGACATTATATTGAAAGCAGCGTTAAAAACCATAAAAACATCAATATTGCAATAGGGCCAGCGTTTCGATGGCAACATTGAAAAACGCCACGAAACACTATACAAACATACGATGTTGCAATAGGTCCATGGCCCTGAAGCGATCACCTAAGCCTGTGAATCTTTGATATAATTAAATGAAAAGTAGAGACCATATAACTAAGATATGGAGAATCCCACGTGAGTGTTTATGCACTGTAATTTGTTATTAAACAAGTTGTTCTTAAGCATTTTATGCGAACCTTGGGTTTTTCGTCATATTAAAGGTTAATAGCTGAAGGACATACCGGATTGAGAGTGATCATGAGTATTAATATGCAGGTCGATTTGGTAAATCTGTATGATCATACCAGTGCGTTTCATGTGTGCCAATTAAACCAGGAACATTTAATAGAACAAGATCTAAAACAAAACTATAATCAGTTATTGAAGTGTATGTATTTCGAAACATTTAACATTCAAACTTACGGTCTGAGGGTACATCAAAAATAGGATAAAACACACAGGCAGAGGATATTAAGAACGGAAGGAAACTAAATCCATAGTAGGAGGAACATTTTTGGAGGAAAGGGGAAAATCTTGTGCACAGAGATTGCAGGCTTATGAACTAGAAGAAAAAAACATGAAAAGTACAGCTGCAATATCACGTGAACCTGTAAAGAGACAGAAAGAGACCATAAGATAAAGGGGCTGAGAAAGAAAAAAAGAGGCAGAGACAGAGAGACACAAAGAGAGAAACAGAGAGAGAAAAGACAGAGAGAGATGGGGAGAAGAAGAGACAGATAGAGAGAGGGAGGGGAGAGACAGAGAAAGACAGAATTAGACACAGATAGAGAGAGGAGAAAGAAAATAGAGAAGGACATAAATGAAAGAGAAAAAGTGAGTGAGAGAGAGAAAAAAAGATAGAGAGGCAGAGACATGGAGAGAGAGAGAGATATAGAAAAAGATAGAGAGAGAGAAAGAAAGAGAGAGAAAGAGAAAGTGAGAGAGAGAGAGAGAAGTAGAAAGAGAAAGAGAGAGGGAGAGTGGGAGAGAGAGAAGAGAGAAAAGTAGAGGACAAAATGAAAGAAAGAGTGACAGAGTGGGAGAGAGAGAGACAGAGATAGAGAGACAGACAGACAGACAGATCACGTGAACCTGTAAAGAGACAGAAAGAGACCGAAAGATAAAGGGGCTGAGAAAAAAAAAGGCGGGCACAGACGGAGAGAGAGAAACAGAGAGAAAAGAGAGAGAGGGAGAAGAAGAGAGAGAGAGAGAGAGGGAGGAAGGGAGAGAGACAGAGAAAGGCTGTATTAGAGAGAGATAGAGAGAGGAGAAAGAAAATAGAGAAGGACATAAATGAAAGAGAAAAAGTGAGTGAGAGTGAGAGAGACAAGGAGAGAAAGACAGAGAGGCAGAGATATGGAGATAGAGATAGAAAAAGATAGAGAGAGAGAAAGAAAGAGAGAGAAAGAGAAAAAAGAGAGAGAGGCAGAGAGAAAGAGAAAGCGAGAGGGAGAGTGGGAGAGAGGTAGAAGAGAGACAAATAGAGGACAAAAATGAAAGAAAGAGTGAGAGAGTGGGAGAGAGAGAGAGACAGAGATAGAAAGAGAGAGACAGACAGGCAGACAGATCGGGACTGAGAAAGACAAACAGAGAGAGAGAGAGAGAGAAAGGAAGATGCAGAGGGAGAGAGAAGAAAGAGAAAAAACAGAGAGGTACAAAGAGAAAGAAAAAGGCAAATCGTAGCAGAGAGGCAGACAGAGAGACAAAGAGAGCGAGACAGAGACAGAGAGGGAGAGGAGAGGGAGAAAATAGAAGGATGGGAGAGACATAGAGACAGTCAAAGAGAGAGGGGAGGAAAGAAGATAGAGAAATAGAGCAAGCCAGAGAGAGAGAGAGGAATAGGGAGAGAGGAAATGAGTAGAAGACTCATAGACTAACGGTACTGGATAACGGTCTTGGGTTAAAACTTAGGGTCAAAGAAGAGAAATGGCACAGATGCAACGGAAGAATAATCATGTAGGGGATTAAGGGTAAATGTCATGTCACAGTTACTTAGTGGAGAGAGACTAATGGACTGGATTAAATGAGAGTAAGGAAGTAGCACCTGGGCATGTTGGTATATGACGTTGACTGATCGTTTAGTTCCATAAACTGAGGTTGACAGCTCTCTGATTGCGGGTACAGTTCACGAAGTGAGGGAAACCAAGTATACAAGCTTATCGACTAGACCTGAAAACAAGACTACGGACACACTTGTAAATACTGAAGGTACATCTGTCAAACTGATAGTAAACATCACGCACTGTGGATAGAAGCACACATGAAGGGGTGAAAGAAAGGTTTTCAGGATTTGTGCGTACATCAAACTAAGGGTACAGTATCAAAGTATGAGAGCAGCGAAATCGGACTAGGGAAACATCTCACCGACTAATGCTACAATCTGACGGGATAGGAGTAAATTCCTTGAGTGGACAGAGTTATAGGGCCTGAGGTATATCCAAGTGCCTGAGGTGCATCTCTCACGGAAAACCGGTAAACTTTAAGGGACTGAGAGTATAGGCAAATAGTGCGACAGATAGCATTCGAAAAAGGTCAGTGGTACAGGGCCTGAGGGTACATCCAACTGGCTATTGGTAGGATTTATAGAACTTCAGAGGACATAAAATAGACTAAGGGAACATTCCACGAACAGAATATACAGATAGAAGAACTCGGTGTAACGGCCTGAGAGCTGATTGTAGGGGTTGTGGGTATGAAATCACCGATGCCAGTACAGACTTAGGAATGCGGGAGATCACATGAAGGTAGAAACACAGTTTTAGGACCTAACAGAAATTTCCAACCACAACGAGTTCGATTTTAACGGCATAAGAGTAAATCAAAAGAAAAGAAGAAATAACTTTTCGACCCGAGGTACATCTCATGGACTAAAGGTTGATCGAAAAGACTGAGGGTAAGAGCCAAAGGCATTTCGAAAAAATCAAAGTTGAAACCAGTTTCTGGGCCTCCATTTACATTTGACGTACCAAATGTACATTTTACGGACAGACTGATACATAGGGCAAAGTAACGGTTAATCTTGTGTAGCTTTTTGGGAGGGGAAAGGTTGATCTCATAGACTGAGAGGACAGGGTAATCATCTGAAGAAATAAGGGCTTGGCTAAATCTCAAGTAATTATTGACTGATTTCACAGACTTAGTGTACATCGCAAGGGCAGTGGGGCAATTACTGGCCTAGATTTGGTTAAACAAGAACAAAGACAATGATACGGACTAATTGGCAAGTATTATGGACTCAAAGTATTTCTCACGGTATAGGGGTACATATTGCGGACTGCGGATAAAATCGCACTCACCGGGAGGTCATTTCATGGGATTAAGAGTAGTCATTGCGACTGGGTTCGTTGGTATCTCAGTTCTGATGATTATTTCGACGAAGTTCAGTGGGAATGCAACCAGTGGCATTGAAACAATATCGTGCTAAGTACTGGTAAAATAAACGAGTAATCACCTTCCACATATTATTTACAGTTTTGAACTCAATCCATAATTTTACAAGCAAATATTATGCCCCTAAAAATTATCGTTTGCACACTTTCAATATTTGCCCAATAAAATTTACCATGCTATGTACACATTTCGCTTTTCCAACATTAGTCTTTAAAAAATTACAATTTCCTGTCATACATTTCAACCCTTCCAGGATAAGGCGAACATGTCAAAATCAAATAATCTCTCTCTCTCTCTCTTTCTGTCAGCCACTCAGCCAGGTTGCTTAGCTTGCTTCCTAATGTACTTGGCTTGTAACCAAAGTGCTCACAGGTTCAATCCCCCACCTATGCCAATTTACGTCCGAGGTTTGATGATAGTCATTGCCACAGACTTTATTCTTTACTCAACGCTGGTCAGTTTTTCGACGAAAGCCATGTCGGAAAGCAGCAACTTGATAGGGAAGACTGTTGTGCGTAAGCATTGGTAAAAAAAACTCCATCAAACAATAGACAGGTGCACTGGCAGCGCGATATACCATATATATAGTTAAAACAATCTCAAAACACCACACTAGCACATCCACAATAATAATAATCATTATCATCCAAGCCATGATTAAATAGCTAAACAACTTTAAATCAAACAGTTTTGTTTCTTAGACTTTTCGTCACTCCCTAAAAAGCTCTTGTTGAAATCAGAGACAAAAAATATTTGTTCCACATTCAAACCATTTTGATTCCTTTGATTAATATGAGATTCTTATTATCTCACTTAGCACCCATGTCTTTCTCTCCAACGTCGTGCAAACATGCTTCACGAACATGTAATTCGTTTACCAAAACATTGTCCCCTGTAAGATCCGATCAATATCAAACGAAAACTTCATCGAGAAAATTCTTCGCTATATTTTTACTATTTCTTTAACACCTTAATTTGTGTCAAGCAGTTTTGAATATGAAATACGCCATTCTCTCTCTCTCTCTCCGCCAGCATCGCTGAATCCGGTGTCTTAGTAACGTTCCTGGCTTGCTATCCAGGAATCGATGATTCGATTTCCAAGCTGTTCGAATTTCAATTTTAGAATTGTCTATGTTGACGGCGACAAGATATATTTTTCTCTAATTCTTGATAATCCGACTTGAAAGCAGCCAGTGGTTTGGGAAAGATCATGTGCAAAGTACTGGTGAAAAGGCATATATAAAGCATGGACAAGTGCAATACTATTGAAGTCGTCTTTGAAACACCAAACAAACAAACAAATCTGATATAACTGACATAATATTGAAAACGACGTGGGAAAAACCAATAAAACATACAATATTGCAATAGGGCCAACGTTTCGATGGTAACAAGATTAATTTTTCTCTCATTGCTAATAATTCGATTGGAAAGCAATTAGTGGTTTTGCAAAATTAATGTGCAGAGTACTGGTGAAAAAATGCATGGATAAGTGCATTGACCGTAGCCATATAACTTCAAAATTACTAAAGACGGCGTTAAAACACCAAGCAGACAAAAAATCTATCTCCGCAAAGAAATCCACAATAAGCATCCCCGTCATCACTGACAACTCAACCACAACAACCACAATCATCGTCATCATCATCATCATCGACATTTTCATTATCATCGTCATCATCATCATAATCTAAGCAACGATTAAATAGCTTCACAACTTCCTAGGTTCATGTTAAGTTTTCGTGTTCTCTAAAAGAATTCATGAAAAACATCCTTCAGGATTCTATTCTATCATCATCATCATCATCATCCAAGCAATGATGAAATAGCTTTACAACTTCATAGGTTTAAGGTTTATGTTAAGTTCTCACAGTCTCTAAAACAATTCGTGAAAAAATCTCGGTTCAGGGTTCAATTCACTTCCGTTTCTTTTATTGATATGAACCTCTTTCACAGCGTTTTCAAAATTGCAACCCTATCACGAGGTTGGACTCGCAAAAATCATTCAACATCAATCTAAAGTTCACTATCTACTCTCCAAGTCTTCGTCCATGTTCATCAATTCTACAACAAATGTTTTGATTTTTCCATAATACAACACTTCAGAGGCAATTCATGGTATGAGCCAAGGATAGGTGTTCTGGCAGCCGCAATATATTTGAAATACGGTTGAAGATGGCGTTAAAACACCAAACCAATAAAGTATTCTCTCTCCTCCACAAAATTCTTCCCCACCGTCAGCATAATCATCATTATGACCAGAACATCGTCGTCATCATCTAATTAATTTATAAAAGTCTACAAAACTCTAAATTCAACCAGAATTAATACACAAACTTTTGTTCTCTTCTTTAAAATAAAGCAAAAGAATAAAAAATCTACATTCGAATTGGCTTTATTCTTTCATTGGTCTGTAACTCTTCCACAACATTTTCTAAATTTACATCTTATTTTGAGGTTTGTCTCTTTCCTGAAATCATTAAACAGCAATCCAAAATAAATTTTAAAAATCCTGTGTCTCCGTTACAAACATTAACTCCCTCGACTGTCTTCAAACCCCATAAACTCTAGCAAGTAATAATTTGGTTCTCACTAATAAATTACGTTGAGGACGGCAAATAAAATGTTGCTCAATTGACAGTATTGTTTTTGCAAGGATATCATATTGTTGAGGAAAGGCTGGATGAAACCAGCTTTTCCTCCTTTTTTACAATGTTTTTAAAATTCTTTCGCCTGAGGTCGTGAAAACTTAAATCCTAAACGATCTTTCATTTACTTTAGCTCTTGAAAATCTGTCTTCAAACAAATTCATCCTCTTTCAGCTGCTACCTTTACCCTTTCTGAAGTTTATTTATGTCAAGCACTTTTGAATATGGAATATGCCTGTCTCTCTCTCTCACTCCCTCTCTCGTTCTCTCTCTCTCACTGTCAGCATCGCTTAATCGGGTGTCTCTGTCAATATGCCTGTCTCTCTCTCACTCCCTCTCTCGTCCTCTCTCTCTCTCTCGCTTTCTCACTGTCAGCATCGCTTAATCGGGTGTCTCTGTTAGTAAAAATTCCTGGTTTGCTATCTAGGAATCCATGATTCGTTTTCCAAGCTGTTCAAATTTCAATTTTAGAATTATTTATGTTGATGGCCAAAGGATATATTTTTCCTAATTCTTAATAATTCGACTGGAAAACAGTCAGTGGTTTGGGAAAGAACATGTGTAAAGTACTGGTAAAAAGACTTATAAATAGCATGGATAGGTGCATTGACCGCAGCGATGTAACTTCAATACTGTTGAAGTCGGCGTTAAAACACCAAACAAACAAACAAGTCTGATATGACTGACATAATACTGAAAACGACGTGGAAAAAACAAACAAACGTATCATCATCATCATCATTTTCATTATCCTCATCATCATAATTCAAGCAATGATTAAATAGCTTCACAATCTCTAAAAAAATCATGAAAAACATCTTAGTTAAGGATTTAATTCTTTTATCATCATCATCATCCAAGCAATGACTTAATAGATTTACAACTGCATAGGGTTTTGTTAAGTTCTCGCAGTCTCTAAAACAATTCATGAAAAACATCTCAGTTCAGGATTCAATTCATTTCCGTTCCTTTAATTGATCTGAACTTTTTTCACAGCATTTCCAAAATTGCCACCCTATCATGCGGTTGGACTCACAAAAAATTATTCAACATCAATCTAAATCCACTTTCCAAGTCTTCGTCCATGTTAATCAATTCTACAACGAATGTTCAGATTCTTCCATAATACAACACTTTAGAGGCAATTAATTCCATGAGCCAAGGATGGGTGCTCTGGCCGCCGCAATATAATTGAAATAAGGTTGAAGACGGCGTTAAAACACCAAACAAAGAAATCTCTCTCCCCCACCAAACTCTTCCCAACCATCAGCAGAATCATCATTATGACCAAGACATCGTCGTCATCATCATCGGATCAATGATTAAAAATCTACAACTCTAAATTCAACCAGATTTAATACACAGAGTTTTCTTCTCTTCTTTAAAATGAATTAAATGAATAAAAAAAGGCTGAATGAAACCAGCTATTCCTCCTTTTTTAACAATGTTTGTTTTCAAAAGTCTTTCTGCCTGAGGTCGTGAAAACATCGATCCAAAACGATCTTTCATTTACGTTAGGACTTAAAAAATCTGTCTTCAAACAAATTCATCCTCTTTCAGCTGCTACCTTTACCCTTTCTGATGTTTACTGTATTAAACGGTAGCTCAGTCGGCCATCTATAAGATATGAGACCAGGAATCGCTGATTCAATCACTAGCTCGAAAAAAATTTCTTTCCGAGGTCTTTTATTATAATCATTGCTATACGTTTTATTCCTCTCTCTCTCTGTCATCATTTCGAAGATGGTTATATGGAAAAGCAGCCAGTGGCTAGAATGTCGAGTACTGGTTTAAGAAACTCCAGAAAAGTATGGTTAGATGCGCTACCCTCCGTGATGTAACTGACATATATTGAAAACCCCCGTGAAATACCATACAAACATACGATATTGAAATAGGTCCATGGCCCTGAATCGATCATCTGAGCCTGTGAATCTTTGATGAAATTAAACGAAGATCATGTGCAAAGTACTGGTAAAAAGACTTATATAAAGCATGGATAGATGCACTGACAGCCGCGATATAACTTCAGTACTGTCGAAGTCGGCGTTAAAACACTAAGCAAATAGACAAATCTGATATAACTGACATTATATTGAAAGCAACGTTAAAAATCCTACAAACATCAATATTGCAATAGGGCCAGCGTTTCGATGGCAACATTGAAAAACGCCACAAAACACTATACAAACATACGATGTTGCAATAGGTCCATGGCCCTGAAGCGATCACCTAAGCCTGTGAATCTTTGATAAAATTAAATGAAAAGTAGATAACGTATAACTATGATATGGAGAATCCTACATGAGTGTTTATGCACTGTAATTTGTTATTAAACAAGTTGTTCTTAAGCATTTTATGCGAACCTTGGTTTTTTCGACATATTAAAGGTTAATAGCTGAAGGACATACAGGATTGAGAATGATCATGAGTTAATGTGCAGGTCGATTTGGTAATTCTGTATGATCATACCAGTGCGTTTCATGTGTGCCAATTAAACCAGGAACATTTAATAGAACAAGATCTAAAACAAAACTATAATCAGTTATTGAACTGTATGTATTTCGAAACATTTAACATTCAAACTTACGGTCTGAGGGTACATCAAAAATAGGATAAAACACACAGGAGAGGATATTAAGAACGGAAGGAAACTAAATCCATAGTGGGAGGAACATTTTTGGAGGAAAGGGGAAAATCTTGTGTACCGAAATTGTAGGCTTATGAACTAGAAGAAACAACATGAAAAGTACAGCTGCAATATCAAGTGAACCTGTAAAGAGACAGAAAGAGACCGAAAGATAAAGAGGCTGAGAAAGAAAAAAAGAGGGAGAGACAGAGAGAGAGACAAAGAGACAAACAGAGAGAGAAAAGACATAGAGAGAGAGAGCGAGAAGAAGAGACAGAGAGAGAGAGAGGGGGGGGCAGGGGGAGAGACAAAGAAAGACAGAATTAGAAAGAGAGAGATAGAGAGGAGAAAGAAAATAGAGAAGGACATAAATGAAAGAGAAAAATGAGTGCGAGTAAGAGAGACAAAGAGAGAAAGACAGAGAGGCAGAGACATGGAGAGAGATAGATAGAAAGAGATAGAGAGAGAGAAAGAAAGAGAAAGAGAGAGAGAGAGAAAGAGAGAGAGAGGGGGACAGAGAGAGAAGAGAGAAAAATAGAGGACAAAATGAAAGAAAGAGTGAGAGAGTGGGAGAGAGAGAGACAGAGATAGAAAGAGAGAGAGACAGACAGACAGACATACAGACAGATCGGGACAGAGAAAGAGAGAGGGAGAGAGAGAGAAAGGGAGATGCAGGGGGAGAGAGGAGAAAGAGAAAAAACACAGAGGTACAAAGAGAAAGAAAAAGGCAAATCGTAGCAGAGAGAGACAGAGAGACAAAGAGAGAGAGACAGAGACAGAGAGGGAGAGGAGAGGGTGAAAATAGAAGGATGGGAGAGACATAGAGACAGTCAAACACAGAGGGGAGGATAGAAGATAGAGAAATAGAGCGAGGCAGAGAGAGAGAGGAATAGGGAGAGAGGAAATGAGTAGAAGACTAACGGTACTGAAAAACGGTCTTGGGTTAAAACTTATGGTCAAAGAACAGAAATGGCACAGATGCAACGGAAGAATAATCATGTAGGGGATTAAGGGTAAATGTCATGTCACAGTTACTTAGTGGAGAGAGACTTATGGACTGGATTAAATGAGAGTAAGGAAGTAGCACCTGGGCATGTTGGTATATGACATGGACTGATCGTTTAGTTTCATAAACTGTGGTTGACAGCTCTCTGATTGCGGGTACAGTTCACGAAGTGAGGGAAACCAAGTATACAAGCTTATCGACTAGACCTGAAAACAAGACTACGGACACACTTGTGAATACTGAAGTTACATCTGTCAAAATGATAGTAAACATCACGCACTGTGGAAAGAAGCACACAGGAAGGGGTGAAAGAAAGGTTTTGTGCGTACATCAAACTAAGGGTACAGTATCAAAGTATGAGAGCAGCGAAATCGGACTAGGGAAACATCTCACCGACTAATGCTACAATGTGACGGGTAGGAGTAAATTTCTTAAATGGACAAAGTTTTAGGGCCTGAGGTATATCCAAGTGGCTGATGTGCATCTCTCACGGAAAACCGGTAAACTTTAAAGGACTGAGAGTATAGGCAAACAGTGCGAAGAATAGCATTCGAAACATGTCAGTGGTTCAGGGCCTGAGGGTACATCCAACTGGCTATTGGTAGGATTCATAGAAATTTAGAGGACATAAAATAGACTAAGGGAACATTCCACGAACAGAAGATACAGATAGAAGAACTCGGTGTAACGGCCTGAGAGCTGATTGTAGGGGTTGTAGGTATGAAATCACCGATGCCAGTACAGACTTAGGAATACGGGAGATCACATGAAGGTAGAAACACAGTTTTAGGACCTAACAGAAATTTCTAGCCACAACGAGTTCGATTTTAACGGCATAAGAGTAAATCAAAAGAAATGAAGAAATAACTCTCCGACCCGAGGTACATCTCATGGACTAAAGGTTCATCGAAAAGACTGAGGGTAAGAGCCAAAGGCATCTCGAAAAAATCAAAGTTGAAATCAGTTTCTGGGCCTCCATTTACATTTGACGTACCAAAGGTTCATTCTACGGACAGACTGATTCATAGGGCAAGGTAACGGTTAATCTTGTATAGCTTTTTGGAAGGGGAAAGGTTGATCTCATGGACTGAGAGGACAGGGTAATCATCTGAAGAAATAAGGGCTTGGCTAAATCTCAAGTAATTATTGACTGATTTCACAGACTTAGTGTACATCTCAAGGGCAGTGGGGCAATTACTGGCCTAGATTTGGTTAAACAAGAACAAAGACAATGATACGGACTAATTGGCAAGTATTATGGACTGAAAGTATTTCTCACGGTATAGGGGTACATATTGCGGACTGCGGATAAAATCGCACTCACCGGGAGGTCATTTCATGGGATTAAGAGTAGTCATTGCGACTGGATTCGTTGGTATCTCAGTTCTGATAATTGTTTCGACGAAGTTCAGTGGGAATGCAGCCAGTGGCATTGAAACAATATTGTGCTAAGTACTGGTAAAATAAACGAGTAATCACCTTCCACATATTATTTACAGTTTTGAACTCAATCCATAATTTTACAAGCAAATATTATGCCCCTAAAAATTATCGTTTACACACTTTCAATATTTGCCCAATAAAATTTACCATGCTATCTACACATTTTGCTTTTCCAACATTAGTATTTAAAAAATTACAATTTCCTGTCATACATTTCAACCCTTCCAGGATAAGGCGAACATGTCAAAATCAAATACTCTCTTTCTCTCTCTCTATCTCTCTCTCTCCCTCTCTCTGTCAGCCACTCAGCCAGGTTGCTTAGTTTGCTTCTTAAGTTGTTAATGTACATGGTTTGTAACCAAAGTGCTCACAGGTTCAATCCCCCACCTATGCCAATTTACGTTCGAGGTTTAATGATAGTCATTGCCACAGACTTTATTCTTTACTCAATGCTCGTCAGTTTTTCGACGAAAGCCATATCGGAAAGCAGCAACTTGATAGGGACGACTGTTGTGCGTAAGTAGTGGTAAAAAAAACTCCATCAAACAATAGACAGGTGCACTGGCAGCGCGATATACCATATATATAGTTAAAACAATCTCAAAACACCACACTAGCACATCCACAATAATAATAATCATTATCATCCAAGCCATGATTAAATAGCTAAACAACTTTAATTCAAACAATTTTGTTCCTTAGGCTTTTCGTCACTCCCTAAAAAGCTCTTGTTGAAATCAGAGGCAAAAAATATTTGTTCCACATTCAAACCATTTCGATTCCTTTGATTAATATGAGATTCTTATTATCTCACTTAGCACCCATGTGTTTCTCTCCAAGGTCGTGCAAAAATGATTCACGAACATGTAATTCGTTTAACAAAACATTGCCCCCTGTAAGATCCGATCAATATCAAACGAAAATTTCATCGAGATAATTCTTCGCTATATTTTTACTATTTCTTTAACACCTTAATTTGTGTTAAGCCGTTTTGAATATGGAATACGCCCTTCTCTCTCTCCGCCAGCATCGCTGAATCCGGTGTCTTAGTAACGTTCCTGGCTTGCTATCAAGGAATCGATGATTCGATTTCCAAGCTGTTCGAATTTCAATTTTAGAATTGTCTATCTTGACGGCGACAAGATATATTTTTCTCTAATTCTTGATAATCCGACTTGAAAGCAGCCAGTGATTTGGGAAAGATCATGTGCAAAGTACTGGTAAGAAGTCATATATAAACCATGGATAGGTGCAATACTGTTGAAGTCGGCGTTAAAACACCAAATAAACAAACAAATCTGATATAACTAGCATAATATTGAAAACGACGTGGAAAAACCATACAAACATACAATATTGCAATAGGGCCAACGTTTCGATGGCAACAAGATTAATTTTTCTCTCATTGCTAATAATTCGATTGGAAAGCAAATAAGTGGTTTTGCAAAATTAATGTGCAGAGTACTGGTGAAAAAAAGCATGGATAAGTGCATTGACCGTAGCCATATAACTTTAAAAATATTAAAGACGGCGTTAAGACACCAAGCAGACAAAAAAATCTATCTCCGCAAAGAAATCCACAATTAGCATCCCCATCATTACTGACAACTCAACCACAATAACCACCATCATCTTTATCATCATCATCATCGACATTTTTATTATCATCGTCATCATCATCATAATCTACGCAACGATTAAATAGCTTCACAACTTCATAGGTTTATGTTAAGTTTTCGCAGTCTCTAACAGAATTCATATCCAGGTCTTTTATAATAGTCATTACCATACGTTTTATTCCTCTCTCTCACTGTTTGTCATCATTTCGAAGATGGTTATATGGAAAAGCAGCCAGTGGCTAGAATGTTGAGTACTGGTTTAAGAAACTCCAGAAAAGTATGGTTAGACGCACTACCCTCCGTGATGAAACTGACATATATTGAAAAACCCCGTGAAACACCATACAAACATACGATGTTGAAATAGGTCCATGGCCATGAATCGATCATCTGAGCCTGTGAATCTTTGATAAAATGAAACGAAGATCATGTGCAAAGTACTGATAAAAAGACTTATATAAAGCATGGATAGGTGCATTGACAGCCGCGATACAACTTCAGTACTGCTGAAGTCGGCGTTAAAACACTAAGCAAACAAACAAATCTGATATAACTTACATTATATTGAAAGCAACGTTAAAAATCATACAAACATCAATATTGCAATAGGGCCAGCGTTTCGATGGCAACATTGAAAAACGCCACGAAACACTATACAAACATACGATGTTGCAATAGGTCCATGGCCCTTAAGCGATCACCTAAGCCTGTGAATCTTTGATAATACCGGTATTAAACGAAGAGTAGATACCGTATAACTATGATATGGAGAATCCTACATGAGTGTTTATGCACTGTAATTTGTTATTAAACAAGTTGTTCTTAAGCATTTTATGCGAACCTTGGTTTTTTCGACATATTAAAGGTTAATAGCTGAAGGACATACAGGACTGAGAATGATCATGAGTTAATGTGCAGGTCGATTTGGTAATTCTGTATGATCATACCAGTGCGTTTCATGTGTGCCAATTACACCAGGAACATTTAATAGAACAAGATCTAAAACAAAACTATAATCAGTTACTGAACTGTATGTCTTTTGAAACATTTAACATTCAAACTTACGGTCTGAGGGTACATCAAAAATAGGATAAAACACACAGGCAGAGGATATTAAGAACGGAAGGAAGCTAAATCCATATATTGAGGACATTTTTGGAGGAAAGGGGAAAATCTTGTGTACCGAGATTGCAGGCTTATGAACTAGAAGAAACAACATGAAAAGTACAGCTGCAATATCGCGTGAACCTGTAACGAGACAGAAAGAGACCGAGAGATAAAGGGGCTGAGAAAGAAAAAAAGAGGCAGAGACAGAGAGAGAGACTGAGACAGAAACAAAGAGAGAGGGGGGAGAGACAGAGAAACACAGAGACACAGAGTTAGAGAGAAAGAGAGATAGAGACGAAAAAGAAAATAGAGAAGGACATAAATGAAAGCGAAAAAATGAGTGCGAGAGACACACAGAGAGAAAGACAGAGAGGCAGAGACATGGAGAGAGAGACAGAGAGAAAGAAAGAGAGAGAGAAAGAGGGAGAGAGAGGAGAGAAAAATAGAGGACATAATGAAAGAGAAAGAGTGAGAGAGTGGGAGAGAGAGACACAGAGATAGAAAGAGAAACAGATAGACAGATCAGGAAAGGGAAAGACAGACGGGGAGAGAGTAAAAAAGGGAGATACAGGGCGAGAGAGGAAGAAGAGAAAAAATAGAGAGGTACAAAGAGAAATCGAGAGACAGAGAGGGAGAAAGAGAGACAGACAGGGAGAGGAGAGGGAGAAAATAGAAGGATGAGAGAGACACAGAGACAGTCAAACAGAGAGGGGAGGAAAGAAGATAGAGAAACAGAGCGAGGAAAAGAGAGAGAGAGAGAGGAATAGGGAGAGAGGATATGAGTAGAAAACTCATAGACTAACGATACTGGATAACGGTCTTGGGTTAAAACTTAGGGTCAAAGAACAGAAATGACACAGATGCAACGGTAGAATAATCATGTAGGGGATTAAAGAAAGGTTTTCAGGATTTGTGGTATATGACATGGACTTATCGTTTAGTTCCATAAACTGTGGTTGACAGCTCTCTGATTGCGGGTATAGTTCACGAAGTGAGGGAAACCAAGTATACAAGCTTATCGACTAGACCTGAAAACAAGACTACGGACACACTTGTAAATACTGAAGGTACATCTGTCAAACTGATAGTAAACATCACGCACTGTGGATAGAAGCACACAGGAAGGGGTGAAAGAAAGCTTTTCAGGATTTGTGCGTACATCAAACTAAGGGTACAGTATCAAATTATGAGAGCAGCGAAAAGGGACTAGGGAAACATCTCACCGACTAATGCTACAATCTGACGGGATAGGAGTAAATTCTTTGAATGGACAAAGTTTTAGGGCCTCAGGTATATCCAAGTGGCTGAGGTGCATCTCTCACGGAAAACCGGTAAACAGTGCGACGGATAGTATTCGAAAAAGGTCAGTGGTTCAGGGCCTGAGGGTACATCCAACTGGCTATTGGTAGAATTCATAGAATTTTAGAGGACATAAAATAGACTAAGGGAACATTCCACGAACAGAAGATACAGATAGAAGAACTCGGTGTAATGGCCTGAGGGCTGATTGTAGGGGTTGTGGGTATGAAATCACGGACTGCCAGTACAGACTTAGGAATGCGGGAGATCACATGAAGGTAGAAACACAGTTTTAGGACCTAACAGAAATTTCCAGCCACAACGAGTTCGATTTTAACGGCATAAGAGTAAATCAAAAGAAAAGAAGAAAGAACTCTCCGACCCGAGGTACATCTCATGGACTAAAGGTTGATCGAAAAGACTTATGGTAAGAGCCAAAGGCATTTCAAAAAAATCAAAGTTGAAATCAGTTTCTGGGCCTCCATTCACATTTGACGTACCAAAGGTACATTTTAAGGAAAGACTGATACATAGGGCAAAGTAACGGTTAATCTTGAGTAGCTTTTTTGGAGGGGAAAGGTTGATCTCATGGACTGAGAGGACAGGGTAATCATCGGAAGAAATAAGGGCTTGGCTAAATCTCAAGTAATTATTGACTGATTTCACAGACTTAGTGTACATCTCAAGGGCAGTGGGGCAATTACTGGCCTAGATTTGGTTAAACAAAAACAAAGACAATGATACGGACTAATTGGCAAATATTACGGACTAAAAGTATTTCTCACGGTATAGGGGTACATATTGCGGACTGCGGATAAAATCGCACCCACCGGGAGGTCATTTCATGGGATTAACAGTAGTCACTGCGACTGGATTCGTTGGTATCTCAGTTCTGATAATTGTTTCGACGAAGTTCAGTGGGAATGCAGCCAGTGGCACTGAAACAATATTGTGCGAAGTACTGGTAAAATAAACGAGTAATCTCCTTCCACATATTATATACTTTTTTACACTCCATTCATAATTTTACAAGCAAATATTATGCCCCTAAAAATTATCGTTTGCAAACTTTAAATATTTGCCCATTAAAATCTACCATGCTATATACACATTTCGCTTTTCCAACATTAGTCTTTAAAACAATTACAATTTCCTGTCATACATTTCAACCCTTCCAGGAGAAGGCGAACATGTCAAAATCAAATTCTCTCTCTCTCTGTCAGCCACTCAGCTTAGCTTGCTTCCTAAGTCAGTAATGTACATGGCTTGTAACCAAAGTGCTCACAGGTTCAATGACCTATGCCAATTTACGTCCGAGGTTTGATGATAGTCATTGCCAAAGATTTTATTCTTTACTCAACGCTGGTCAGTTTTTCTACAAAAGCCATGTCGGAAAGCAGCAACTTGATAGGGAAGACTGTTGTGCGTAGCACTGGTAAAGGAAAATCCATCAAAAAATAGACAGGTGCACTGGCAGCGCGATATACTATATATATAAAGTTAAAACAGCTTCAAAACACCACACTAGCACACCCACAATAATAATCATCATCATCCAAGCATTGATTAAATAGCTAAACAACTTTACTTCAAACAGTTTTGTTCCTTAGACTTTTCGTGATTCCCTAAAATGCTCTTGTTGAAATCAGAGACAAAAAATATTTGTTAAACATTCAAACCATTTCGATTCCTTTGATTAATATGAGATTCTTATTACCTAACTTAGCACCCATGTCTTTTTCTCCAAGGTCGTGCAAACATGATTCACCTACATGTATTTCGTTTACCAAAACATCGATTTCCAAGCTGTTCGAATTTCAATTTTAGAATTATCAATGTTGATGGTGACAAGATATATTTTTCTCTAATTCTTCATAATTCGACCTGAAAGCAGCCAGTGGTTTGGGAAAGATCATGTGCAAAGCACTGGTAAAAAGGCATATATAAAGCATGGATAGGTGCAATAGTGTTGAAGTCAGCGTTAAAACACCAAACAAACAAACAAATCTGATGTAACTGATATAATATTGAAAACGACGTGCAAAAACCACTGGTAAAAAAGACTTTAAAAAAAGCAAAAGCACCAAGCACACAAAAAAAATCTATCTCCACCAGCAAATCCACAATCAGCGTCCCCATTATCACTACCAACTCTACCACAATTACCACCATCATCGCCATCATTATCATCAGTACTTCATTATAATCATCATCATAAACAAAGCAATAATTAAATAGCTTCACAACTTCACAGGTTTTGTTACGTTCTCGCAGTCTCTAAAATAATTCATGAAAACCATCTTAATTCAGGATTCAATTGTATCATCATCATCATCATTATCATAAATCAAGCAATGATTAAATAACTTCACAACTTCACAGGTTTATATTAAGTTCTCGCAGTCTCTAAAACAATTCATGAAAAACATCTCAGTTCAGGATTCAATTCATTTCTGTTTCTTCTTTTTTTTTTTTTTTTTTTTCTTTTTTTTTTGATCCGAACCTCTTTCACAGCATTTCCAAAATTGCCACTGTATCATGCGGTTGGAGTCGCAAAAATCATTCAACATCAATCTAAAGTATACAATCCACTTTCCAAGTCTTCGTCCATGTTAATCAATTCTACAACAAATGTTTAGATTCTTCCATAATACAACACTTTAGAGGCAATTAATTACACGAGCGTTAAAACAACAAACTAATAAAGTATTCTCTCTTCTCCACCAAATTCTTCCCAACCATAGCATAATCATCATTATCATCAAGACATCGTTGTCATCATCATCTAATCAATTATTAAAAATCTTCACAACTCTAAATTCAACAAGTTTTAATACACAGAGTTTTGTTCTCTTCTTTAAAATGAAGCAAACGAATAAAAAATCGACATTCAAATCGGCTTTATTCTTTCTTTGATCTGAAACTCTTCCACAACATTTCCTAAATTTACATCTTATTTTGAGGTTTGTCTCTCTTTTCTGAAATCATTAAACAGCAATCCAAAATAAATTTTAAAAATCCTGTGTCTCCGTTATAAACTTTAACTTTCTCGACTGTCTTCAAACCCCTTGAACTCTAGCAAGGAGTAATTCGATTCTCACTGATAAATTACGTTGAGGACGGCAAATAAAATGTGGCTCAATTTATAGTATTGTCTTTGCAAGGATATCATAGTGTAGAGGAAAGGCTAAATGAAACCAGTTCTTCCTCCTTTTTTAACAATGTTTTCAAAAGTCTTTCTGCCTGAGGTCGTGACATGGATTCTAAACGATCTTTCATGTACGTTAGCAGTTGAAAATCTGTCTTCAAACAATTCATCCTCTTTCAGCTGGTACCCTTTCTGATGTTAATTTGTGCCAAGCACTATTGAATATGGAATATGCCTCTCTTTCTCTCTCTCTGTCTCTCTCTCTCTCTCTCTCTGTCCGTCAGCCTCGCTTAATCGGGTGTCTTTGTCAGTAACGTTCCTGGCTTGCTATCCAGGAATCGATGATTCGATTCCAAGCTGTTCCAATTTCAATTTTGGAATTGTTTATGTTGATGGTGACAGGATATATTTTTCTCTAATTCTTAATAATCTGACTGGAAAACAGCCAGTGGTTTGGGAAAGAACATGTGCAAAGTACTGGTAAAAAAGACTTATAAAAAGCATGGATAGGTGCATTGACGGCCGCGATATAACTTCAATACTGTTGAAGACGGCGTTAAAACACCAAGCAAACAAACAAATCTGATATGACTGTCATAATATTGAAAAAGACGTGGAAAAACCATACAAACATACTCTATTGCAATAGGGCCACAGGATGGCAACAGGATTCATTTTTCTCTAACTGTTAATATTCCACATAAAAGCAGCTGGTGGTTTTGCAAAGACAATGTGCAAAGTACTGGTAAAAAACTTTTAAAAAAAACATGGATAGGTGCATTGACCGCAGCGATATAATTTCAAAAATATAACAGTCGGCGTTAAGCACCAAGCAGACAAAAAAAAACTATCTCCACCAACAAATC
Organism: Tridacna gigas; assembly: GCA_945859785.2. Taxonomy (NCBI): domain Eukaryota; kingdom Metazoa; phylum Mollusca; class Bivalvia; order Cardiida; family Cardiidae; genus Tridacna; species Tridacna gigas. Next base: position 44,361,105 of record OX244037.2, on the reverse strand, counting down.
CACAATTAGCATCCGCATCATCACTATCAACTCAACCATAACAACAACCATCATCATAATCATCATCATCTTTTTCATTTTCATTATCATTATCATCATCATCATCATAATCCATGCAATGATCAAACAGCTTCACAACTTCATAGGTTAATGTTATGTTCTCGCAGTCTCTAAAAGAATTCTTGAAAAACATCTTAGTTCAGGATTCAGTTCTATCATTGTTATCATCATCATCATCATCATCATACTCAAAGCAATGATTAAATAGCTTCACAACTTCAAAGGTTTATGTTACGTTCTCGCAGTCTCTAAAACAATTCATGAAAAACATCTCAGTTCAGGATTCATTTCTGTTCCTTTAATTGATCTGAACTTCTTTCACAGCATTTCCAAAATTGCCACCCTATCATGCGGTTGGACTCACAAAAATCATTCAACATCAATCTAAAGTACACAATCCACTTTCCAAGTCTTCGTCCATGTTAATCAATTCTACAGGAAATGTTTAGATTCTTCCATAATACAACACTTTAGAGGCAATTAATTACATGAGCCAAGGATAGGTGCTCTGGCCACCACAATATAATTGAAATAAGCCTGAAGACGGCGTTAAAACACCAAACAAAGAAATATATCTCCACCACCAAATTCTTCCCCACCATTAGCATAATGATCATTATCAACAAGACATCGGCGTCATCATCATCCAATCAATTATTAATAAACTTCACAACTCTAAATTTAACCAGATTTAATACACAGATTTTGTTCTCTTCTTTAAAACGAATCAAAAGAAATCTACAGTCGAACTGGTTTCAATCTTTCATTGATCTGAAACTCTTCCACAACATTTTCTAAATTTACATCTTATTTTGAGGTTTGTCTCTTTCCTGAAATCATTAAACAGCAATCCAAAATAAATTTTAAAAATCCTGTGTCTCCGTTATAAACATTAACTCCCTCGACTGTCTTCAAACCCCATAAACTCTAGCAAGTAATAATTTGATTCTCACTAATAAATTACGTTGAGGACGGCAAATAAAATGTGGCTCAATTGATAGTATTGTCTTTGCAAGGATATCATATTGTTGAGGAAAGGCTGGGTGAAACCAGCTTTTTTCTCCTTTTTTCACAATGTTTTCAAAATCCTTTCTGTCTGACTTCGTGAAAACATAGATCGTAAACAGTCCTTTCAAATTATTTCAATTCTTTCATTGATCTGAAACTCTTCCACAACATTTCCTATACTGACATCTTACTTAAAGGTTCGCCTCATTCCTGAAACCATCGAACAGCAATCGAAAAATACGCTTTCAACTTCCTGTGTCTCCGTTATAAACTTCGTCGACCGTAGCCATTCGGCGTGAGCTCTGACAAAATTTTGTTTAGATTCTCCCTAATAAATTGAATTGAGGACTACAAATAAAATGTAGCTCAAATGATAGGATTTGTTTGTATTGGTATGTACTGGAGTTTAACGCCATTTTTACCCTTATCCTGCTGAATAAATGAAATGAAATTTTCAAGCCGATAGTAAAAACCCAAATGTTATTTCAAAGTATACTTCGGGAAAAAATATCTCCGTGTTGATAGTGTAGATCCAAGATCAGACTGCACGTTCTGTGCCGTCTGATCTTGATCTACACTGTCCGCAAAAGGTCATTGAGTCGCGCTTAGCAGATTAAGGGTTTACAGCTCAGGTCATATCATGGCGATCAGTGTCCTACCCATGTGTTTCCTGGCTTTCTCACACCCGTACTGACATAAATTTCTTTCCAAAGGCACTGACTACTTTTCTCACATGCATCAGAGGCGAGAGGCGAAAAATCGCCGGAAAGAAAGTTTACCTCAACCGGGTATCGAACCTGTAACCACCAGATCACGAGTCAGATACGGTAATCTCTGGGCTAGCGGGCTGATAGGATTTGTCCTTGGAATGATATGATAGAGTAGTCAAAAGACGGTATGAAACCAGCATTTTCTGCTTTCTCAACAATGTTTTCAAAAGTCTTCTTTTGAATGGTGGTGTAAACATTGATCGTGAACATAATTTTCATTTGCTTTAACAGTTACAAATCCGTCTTAAAACGAATTCCTCCTTTTTACCCTTTTTGAAGTTTACCGTATTTAACGATTAAACCTTCAATGCCGAGTTCGATAGCTCAATCGATAAGGTATTGGGGCTGAGACCAGACGGGTCGCTGGTTCGAACTGCCAGCTCAGCAAACTTCTTTCCGAGGATTGACGGTAGTCACCAGGATTCGTTCCCTCCCTCACTGCTGCTCAATGTTTTCACGATGGTTATGTGGGGAAACAGCTAATGGTTACAATACAGTGCGAAGTACTAGTAACTCCAGGGGAGTATGGATAGATGCGCTGGCCGTCGCGATATAACTGAATAATGTTTATTACAGCGTTAAACAGCATACAAACAAACCATAAAACAAAAGGGTCATGGCCCTGAATCGCTTTCCATAGCCTCTGTATCGTTGAAAGAATTATATATACGACAGTAGTCACTGTATAATTTTGATATACAGAACCTTACATGAGTGTTTATGTGTTACCATCTTATTTACATAAACAAGCTGCCTAAAATCATATTATGCAAACCATGGTTTATCACCGCTGATCATTGTTTCTACCAAGTGTATCCCAGAAAGCCCCAATGGCTTGGGAAGAAGTCAAGGCAAAAGAAATTTTAGGAAATCATGAATAGGTGCACTGTCTGCCACAGTAAAACTGAAATCATCTTGAATGCGTCATTAAAAACCATGTTAACAAATAAACATCTTAGGGACTGACGGTGCATTTCACAGACTCGGAAAACGCTCGCACAGACTGAGGGAACAAACTTATGGACAAGGGGAAATCCTTGTATTGGTACAGTTTGTGGGGTAGAGGATAGTTCTCTGCTATTGAGGCTACATTCTAGGTATAAATTAACCAGCAGCTGGCGGATTTGAAGCTGGGCGAAGGGCTGGGGGTATATCTTGCGTATTAATGGTGCATCATACGAACTGGGATACAGTTTCACGGACTGGGGTTCACCCCACGTAATTAAGATACATATAACGGACTGAGGATACAGTTTGGGGTAGGTAACATGAGAGTTAGCTAAAGGACACTTGTTTTAGGCGCTAAGGGCCTGTTCTACGGGCCTGTGGCTAAGGATATGACTTTAAGGTGTGGGTTCGATCTCTTGCGCTGAGGGTAAATCACACAGTAAGAAGGCTAACGCACATAACTTTTCGCTTTGGTTGTCCACTTTAACCTTAATCATATGAGACTTAAGGAATGCCGCTTGTTAGCGAAATCAACTTGTGTTTCGAATATACTAGTTATCTCCCTTTTAAGATTTTTTCGCTCAATTCACAACTTAACTGAAAATATCAAGGCCTTAATAGTTAATTTCTGCATACCTCTTAAAACACATGTCCTTAAAAATCTACCATGGTACATACATTTGCTTTTCCACCATTTTTCTTCACATAAAACAAAAATATTATTTCTTGTACCTCATTACAACCCTTCACGAATAAGTAAAAATATGTAAGTCAAACTCTCTCTCTCTCTCTCTCTACTGCATCACCGAACAGTTGCTCATTCGGTAACGAACATTGCTTGAAACCAGGCGGTCTCTGGTTCGATTCCCCAGCTAGGCCAATTTCTTTCCAAGGATGGGAGATAGTCATTCCTACAGATCATTCTTTGGACCACAGCGGCCAGTGGCTTGGGAAGAATATTGTTTAGTACTGGTAAAGGAAACTTCAAGAAAGCATTGATAGGGTCACTGGCCACCGCGATATACTAGTAACTGAAATAATGTTGAAAACGTCTTTAAAGCACCAAACAAACCAAATCTCTCTCCACCAATAAATTCACCGCCAACATCATTATCATCGTCATCATCATCATCGTCATCATCCAAGCAATCATTTAATAGCATCACAATTTCTTTAAAATTAATCAAGTGTACTCCATTCTCTGTAATTTTTAAAGAATTCTGGGAAAAAATGGTTCTACGTATATTCAAATCAGTTCACTTTCTTTAATAATCGATTTGAAACTCTTTATCAACATTTCCCAAATTTGCGCATAATTTTAAAGGTACATCTATACTCATTTTCAGCCAGTTTTTAACCCATGTTATCTTTATTTTATCAAACTATAATTATTTTTGTATCTTCATGCCAAATGTTGCCCTGGACGGCTGCAAGGTTGCACAGATTAAGTCCGATAAAAGTGCATTTCATTTTCTTTGAGTCTACCAAAGAAATCACTGCTGTGACGTTTCTGGTTTTGAATCGGAGATCTCAGATATCCGGTATATGTATTTATCCCTATATATCGGTAATCTATCTATGTTTAGCTGACCAAATTCTGAACCATTCTACAGTCTATCAAATTTTATCAGCAGTTTTCCTCCCTGGCTGTGAGGATGTATCTTTACGGTTTGACTCCCGAAATCATTCAACAACAATCCAAATGCGCTGTGCACTATCTGAGTCTCCTAGACTGCTTTTAACACTGTCAATCTATTTCAACTCTAACAACAAGTGTTTCGAATATTCCATAATAAGCCCGCCCGGGTAGCTCAGTGGTTAGCGTATCTGACTCGTGACCTGGTGGTTGCAGGTTCGATACCCGGTCGAAGCAAACTTTCTTTCCAACGATTTTTCGCCTCTCACCTCTGATGCATGTGAGAAAAGTAGCCAGTGACTTTGAAAATTACTGGTGTGAGAAAGCCATGAAACACACCCGTAAGTGAACAGACCGCCGTGATATGACCTAAGCTGTTAAAACGGCACTAAACTCCAATACAAACAAACAAAACTTTCATATTAAAACATTTTAAACCCACATTGTCTCCTTTTCCAACAATGTGTGGTGTCCGTGGTCGTCAGATAGAGCGTCGGCCTCGTAACAAAAAGGTCCTTAGTTCGATTCCCGGGAGCGAGTGTCAACTTTAGGACTGTTCATTGGCCCTGACATTCGGTACTGGTGTAGTTCCCAGGCAGCAGAATCGAGAGAGATTACTATAAGTTGCAAGAACTTATTTCTCAATCGATGTAAAATAAATATGTTTAAAGTAATGTTTTCAAAAGTCTACTCTCCCATTTCTTGCAAAAATGAATCGTGAACTTATTTTACTTCCGTAAACATGACCCACCCCCTTTCAGATCCGATCAATTGCGAAGGAAAGTTTCCATCAACATAGCGATAAATTTTTTTCCTAACAGTGCATCAAAAGTTCCTTAACATGAGATGCACCTACCTCTCTCTCTCTCTCTCTCTCTCTACACCTCTCTCTCTCTCTCTACCTCTCTCTCTCTCTACACACACACACATACACTATCAAATCTGTCTCAAACCAAATCCAAACTTTTCCAGCTGCTATTTTTACTATTTTGACGTTAAGTGTACTAACTCTTTACCAAACGACAAGTTATAGACTTTCAATTTCAAAACATTTGCAGACAATAAATTCAAAATTAGTACAAATGAACTTAAGCTCTCTGACAGGGTAGAAAACATTGTGGGAAAAGGAGAAAATGCTGGTTACCAGCATTTTCTCCTTTTCCCACAATGTTTTCAAAGCCCTTCTATCCCAGGATCGTAAAACCCCGGAATTGTTTGGTGAAGGGTTGAATATTGAATATTCACTCAATACGACCAGTGTCTCAACGGCCCTGAATCGCTCACCTGAGCCTGTGTAACGTTGAGAGAATTATACGAAGTGTAATTACCGTATCATTGTGAAACAGAGAATCTTACATGAGTGTTTATGTATTATCGTTTAAAAATAATCAACTGAGTTGATTAAAATCATATTATGCGAACCTTGGTTTATTCGGCAATATAAGGGTAAATGCTGAATTTGATACACTTTGAATTTGACAGTACGTATTAATGCTCAGTGCGATTTGATTATGTTGTATGAAAAGACACAATTTTATGATCAGTCAAGAATGTTTCATTTGTGTCAGCCACACCAGTAAAACTTAAAAGCACAAGACATAATGTAGAACTAATAATCCATTTTCAAACTTGTCTTAAATGTCATTATGACAAAGATTCTGGCCAAGTTTCACTGGCACTGGATTGAAAATGTGGCCTCTAGAATGCACACAAGGTTTGTTTAAGCTTTGCCCTAGTGATCTACTTATTCACCTAACGTGATCTATTTTCAAATACGTCCGAGCTATCATATAGATAAATATTCTAAAGAACTTTCATATTCGTATTGGACTGAAAATAAGGCCTCTAGTGTGCACACGAAGTTTCTCCAATATAAGCCTCACTGACCTACATTATGCTCTGACCTAAAACATTTTCGAACTCATCTGAAATATCATAAAGACAAACATTATGACTAAGTTTCATTAGCATCTTTCTAATCTTGCCTCTAGAGTTTACTCAAAGTTTTTCTATGATTTGTCCATTTGGTCAACTTTTTTACCAAAGTGACCCAGTTTCATGATCTCCCGAAATATCTTTAATACAACAATCCTGCCAAATTACATGAGCATGAGCATCTGACTGAAAATGTAACCTCTAAAAGGTTTATCTAAAATTTGTCCAAGTCACCTTTCTTGAACCGGCGGGAGAAATATCGGGAAAAACATTCTAACACATTTTCATGAGCATGAAACTGAAAATGTGCCCTCTAGAGAGCACACAGTTTTCTTATTCTACCATTTGTCCAAAAGATCTACTTTTTGATCCCAAGTGACATCCTACTTTCATAGTCCTCTGAAATACTTCAGGCTAAAAATTCAGACCAATTTTCCAGGGAGTATTGGACTAAAATTGTCGCATCTTGTGTGCACGGAAAGTTCTTCTAAGATCTGTCTCAATGACCTACTCTTTTATTCGACGTGAAAGATTTTTAAACCTGTCCGACATATCATCGGCACAAACATTCTTACCGACTTCATAAGTATTGGACGGAAGATTAGTCCCAGTTACCTACTTTTTGCCCTGACGTGACTCATTTTCCAACTCGAGTTAAATATCGGCAAGACAAACAGTTTGTTGACAGTCATGCTTTGTGAAATGGGAGTTACATGCATATGCAAAAAGTATCAACCCATGTCAGCCTGTGTAATCCACACAAGCTGACATGGATCGAAACTCTATAAATGTTTTTTAAATTTCTTTACCTCATGATTTAGTCGATTGTTAAACAAGAAAACGGCCGACCTAACAAAATGAATTTTAGGGATCCATAATTATGTGATGACTTAATGCATCACGGAGATGTATAAAGCGACTTTTTCACAGAGCATGGCTCAACAATATTAGACTATAAAAATTGTATTCCTAGTGTCCACGTTCGGACTACGGACGATGTACGCCGAACACAGTACAATAAAAAAAAAGCCCACCTTGAGCACTTTGTGCTCAGGTGCACTAGCATATCTTAGTCTGAACTCTTTAACTCTAACTCTTTATCAAACGACAAATTTTGGACTAGTCCAAATTCAAAGCATTTGAAGACGACAATTTAAATGTGGTTCAAGTTATGGATTTTTTTTTTTTTTTTTTAAAGGGTAGAAAACAAAAAAAAAAAAACCAAAAAAAAAACAAACAAACAAATGCGGGGTTATTTTTTTCTCCTTTTCCCACTATGTTTTTAAAAGCCTTCTTTGTTAGGATTGTTAAAAGTCGTGAATGTTGGCAAATACACGTAGTTAACAAACGTCCCCAGATCAAACTACCCTAAAGAAAGCTTTTGAAAACATTTCGCGCTTAGCAGCCTTAGGGTTAACCAGGCGACAAAATTTCAGACGTCTGCAGATTAAAAGCATTAGCAGACAACAATTAAATGTCACTCAAATGATAGGAATTGTCTTTGAAAGAAGACACGCTGAAGAGAAAGGGCAAAATTCGGCTACTGGTATTTTCTCCTTTTCCCACAATGTATTCCAACGACTTCTTTCTCGGCATCGTATAACTCTTTACCACATAATCCCGACTTTTAATGACCCCGAAGAAGAGAGCTTTTGAAAAACATTGTTGGAAATGGAGAAAATGCTGGTAACCAGCATTCTGGTAACCAGCATTTTCTCCTTTTCCAACTATGTTTTCTCCCCTTCTATAAAGACATTCTCATCATTTTAGCCTTATTTGATTTGTCGTCTGCAAATGCTTTCATTTCTGATTAGTATAAAATTTTGTAGTTTGGTAAAGAGTTAAACACTGAATTGTTTGGTAAAGGTTTAAAGAAATAGCCTGTTCCACTTACCTTTCGTTACAGCGTCCCCACTTTAACCTTTTCGGCGCCATTGGCGAAAACAGAAGCTTTGGCGGACGGCATAGATTAAGATGAGACTGCGCAGAACGTGGAGTCTGATCTTAGATCTATACCGTCCGCTTGTTTAACTCTTTACCAAACGACAAAATTTTGAACTTGTCCAAATCCAAAGCATTTGTAGAAGACAATCAAACGGGGCTCAAAAAGTGTAATTTGTTTTTGAAAGGGTAGAAAACATTGTTGGAAAAGGAGAAAATGCTGGTCACCAGCATTTTCTCCTTTTCCCACAATGTTTTCAAAAGCCCTCTTTCTCAACGTCGTTAAAACTCGGGATTGTATGGTAAAGATTTAATTAAGTCAAAAGAGAGAAAGTTGTATCTGACTTTCATTTAAGCCTTCGATAAAGATCGAATTTCTGTATTTGGCGCCGAAGGAGTTCACCTGAAATCCTTGCTGAAAATCTAACGCATGCAAACGATGAAAACTAACAGCAAAAAAAATGACGAAATGTGAAACAAGCATGCACATGATTAATTTAGCCAGAAATCATGCAAGTGAAATGCAAGCTCACGTCTGCTGTTTGACAATGAACGTCACGTGCGTATAAAAGAATTAGTGCCATTATTAACTTATCATATAAAATACGCGTACTAAAATATATTAATCCTTAACCCTTTCCCAAACAAGCCCTGGTTTTCACGTGTCTGCAGTACAAGCCTTTTGAAAACACTGTGGGAAAAGGAGAAATTGCTCGTAACGAGCAATTTCTCCTTTTCCCACAGGGTTTTCTACTCTTTTTGATAACTTTCTGCCATTTTCATCAAATTTAAAATTGTCATCTGCAAACTCTTTCAATTTGAACCAGTCCAAAATTTGTCGTTTGGGAAAGGGTTAACCTGCTAAATAACCTAACTGAGACTTCCCTGCCTAAAGTAAAAACCCAAATGTTGCCGTTTCTACGTCATTTCTTCGGGGAAAATTATCTTCTTCTTGGCCAGTGTACATCCAAGATCAGACTACGCATTCTGCGCAGTCTGATCTTGATCTACGCTGTCCGCAAAGGTCCCTGAGTCGCGCTCAGCAGCCTAAGGGTTATTGTCACACTTTTTCCTCCAAATTTAGGTGATGGACTTTAAATTGTCATAAACTAACCCTTAAAGCGCCTTTCACGAATATAGTTGTTTTGCGGCCAGTGTAGATCAAGATCAGACTGCACAAAACATGTCTTATCTTTGATCTACAATGTCCGCTTTGGTCAGATATTACACCTTGACATTGCATTTGAGCCATTCTCTGGCAAAAGGAGGTTTAATGCATCTCCATGATGCATCATACCAATAAAGCCATGCATATTTATCAATCCGTAATAGCCACTTTTTTGACAACCGACTTAACCCTTTCCCAAACAAGCCCTGGTTTTCACGTTTCTGCAGTACAAGTCTTTTGAAAACACTGTGGGAAAAGGAGAAATTGCTCGTAACGAGCAATTTCTCCTTTTCCCACAGTGTTTTCTACCCTTTTCGAGACCTTTCTGCCATTTTCATCAAATTTAAAATTGTCGTCTGCAAACTCTTTCAGTTTGGACCAGTCCAAAATTTGTCGTTTGGGAAAGGGTTAATCATGAGGTAGACTAGTCCTTGGACATACAGAAAATTTACCAATGACGAAAAAATACGGCCATGGTCGGCCTGCGAGGACTGCGCAGGCTGATCTGGGTCGATCATGACCTTTGGCCGATGCATTAAGCCCCCTTATCACAGAGCATTGCTCATTTATTTGGGTCTGATGGGTTCATTTAGCGCTCTAAGCGTAAAAAGCAGGTGATTTCTGGCGAAAAACTACGAGTTTGACGGAGAGAGAATGGACATAATAAGGATGCATATAATTTAACCCTAAGGCTGCTAAGCGCGACTCGAGGACCTTTCTGCGGACAGTGTACATCAAGATCAGACTGCACAGAACGTGCAGTCTGATCTTTGATCTACACTGTCCGATAAGGAGATATTTTTCCTAAAAATACCTATTAAATAGCAGACTTCGGCTTGAAAGTTTCATTTCACTTATTTGGCAGCTTAAGGGTTACATATATTATACATGTAGACGGGTCAATCAACAATCTCAACAATCTTATGTTTTAGCTATTTAATATTTTTCTCTGTTATTTGACCCAAGAGTTGCACCAGTCATTGAAAAACAGTAGACTTTGCTCAGGGCACGAACATTTTTTTTCGTGTGTTCGAAATAGTTACAGGTACAGTCAACAGTCTTAATCCTTAACCTGCTATATAACTTAAAATGAAACTTCCAAGTCGATGGTAAAAACCCAAGTATTGCTATTTCAAAGTTATTTTGGGGGGATGAAAATACATGTATCTCCTTATTGGACAGTGTAGATCCAAGATCAGACTGCACGTTCTGTGCACCCTAAGAGAGCTAAGCACAAGTTATGTTGCTTTTGCGGATAGTATAGATCAAGATCAGACTGCAAAGAACGTGTAGTCTGATCATGAATCCACACTGCCAATTACTTTAACAAAAGCTCCGACCAAGACAATGTTGGAATAGCAATCATTTTAACCGTTTTCCTGGACTGAAAAGGTTCGTTTCATTTGTCAGCGCTAATAAGGTTGAAACACAAGCTTGATACATGTGCAGTTTGCAACTTTTGTAAAACATTGTGATAAATGAAACTTGTGTGTATCCTAGCCATTAAACTTTCAATAAATGAAATGAAAACTTTGAGCGAATATTTATAAAAAAAAAAAAAAAAAGTCATGCTCTGTGAAAAGGGGGCTTAATTTATCTCCGTGATGCATTGTATCGATCAAGACATCACGTAATTATGGATCTGTACTAGCGACTCTTTTTAATAACCGATGGACATACAGCCATTTGACCAATAGTGAAAAGCTTCGGCTCAGGTGAGCCTGCGCGGACTGCCCTGAGTCGATACTTTTCTCAGGTGCATTAAGCCCCCTTTTCAGACAGCATGTTTCAAATATTGCAAGTTCAAAGTTCGTTTTTACAGTATCTCGCTATGTCGGACAGAGTAGATTGAAGATCAGACTGCAAGGTCTGTGCAGTCTGATCTTGATATATACTGTCCGCAAAAGCGCCTCATTTTGAGGGGATCTTTTATTGTTGGATATCATTTCGTCAGAATCTAACCTCAGTATATGAGACATGCTCTCCATTTGCAAAAGTATCGATTCAGGTCAGCCTGCGCAATCCGCAAGGTCAGCCTGCGTAATCCGTGCAGGCTGACTTGGGCCGAAACTTTCGCTTTTGGTCAATTTTCTGTATGTTCAGGGACCACTCTACCTCATGCTTCAGTCATTTGTTGGAGAAATTGGATATATAATGGATCTACACTTATGTGATGACTTGTTTGGTATTATGCATCATGGAGATACATTAAGCACCCTTTTGCCAGAGCATGGCTCATATAATTTATGTACCATCTATAACATAAATTGAATCCTTTCCCTCTGAAAATGTTTGCCTGCCTCTTGCAACAGAACACTGTTTAAAAAACAGTGTGGCTGGAGAGAAAGTGTTCGTATCCAGCATTTTATCCTTTTGCCTCGTTTAACATGTATGCTACTTTAATTAACCCTTATCCTGCTGAATAAGTGGAATGAAACGTGGAAGTCGTTCGTAAAATCCCAATTCTTGCCATTTTAAAGGTATTTCTTGGGGGGGGGGGACTCCTTATCGGACAGTGTAGATCAAAATTAGACTGCACATCTGTGCTGTCTGATTTTGATCTACACTGTCCGCAAAAGGTCAGTGAGTCGCGCTTAGCAGCCTAAGGGTTGAGTTGATTTTCCATAGATCTACCATACAGTAATATGTTTTGTATCATCAGCTGCAAATTTGTTTCCGAAGGTTTATGAGTCAACTGTTGGTTGGTTGGTTGTATTGGGGTTTAACGCCACTTTAACAGCTAAGGTCATATCATGGCGGTCGGTGACGTACATGTGTTTCCTGGCTTTCTCACACCAGTACTAACACAACTTTCTTTCCAAAGCCACCGACTACTTTTCTCACATGCTTCAGCAGAGGTGAGAGGCGAAAATACGCCGGAAAGAAAGTTCGCCTGAACCGGGTATCGAACTCACAACCACCAGGTAATGAGTCCGACACGCTCACCACTGAGCCACCCAGGCGGGCGAATCAACTGTTTATCAAATAACAAAATTTCAGATTTGTCCAAATTGAAAGCATTAGCAGACAGTATGTTTAATGTGTCTTGAATGATAACATAATTCTACGAAAGGGTAGAAATGTTGTGGGAGAAAACGCTTATTACTAGCATTTTCTCCTTTAGCCGCAATGTTTTCAAACTGAACCTTTTTCACGGTCGTTAAAACGTGAGTATTTGGTAAATTTTAAAAGAATTAAAAATATTTACAGACTTCAAAATGAATGTGACTAAATGATTTGTCTTGAAAGCAGTGTCCTTTTCCCTCAATGTTTTCAAAAGGCCTTTCATCAAGTACGTTAAAACATGGGATCGTTTGGTAGAGGGTTAACCCTTATCCTGCTATATAACTAAAATGAAGCTTTTAAGCCGATGGTTAAAACCAAAATGTTAATATTTCAAACTTATGGGGGTTCGGGAAATATCTCTTTACCGGACAGGTAGATCCAAGATCAGACTGCACGTTATGTGCAGTCTGATCTTGATCTATAATGTCCGTAAAAGGTCAGCTAGTAGCGCCTAGCAGCCTAAGGGTTAGTACTGTACTAAACGGCAAAATTTTAGACTTATCCCCTCCAATTGAAAAGCACGTGCAGGCAATCAAATGTGGTTCATATCACAGCATTCGTCTTTGAAAGGCCGGGGCTGGAAGCATCATGGAAAAAGGAAAAAGAAAACATCCCATAATGTTTTCAAAAGCTTTCTTCTTCAAGGTCGTTGAAAGGCGGGAATGTGTAAAGGGTTAATAACGGTCGGGTGGATAAGACAGTCAAAACAACAGGTGCATGGGTCTGGCTCAACATTCCAGCGGAAGTGTCACCAAAAGGAATTCGACCTTGTCGATTTCAGTGCTCGGTCTGACCTATTTGTGTCGAAAAATCTTGGAAAACATGAGGCAACTTTCGTCCTTGTCTGTGCAAGTACACTTGACCTCTGAGATCTGATTTCTGTTGTTTTTTTTCCAAATCGGGAACTAAACTTTCAACGTTAGTCTTGAGCAGCGAAAAAAAAGTAATTTCAAGAACGATCAGACTGTGCGTTAGGTTTAGTCTGATCTTGATCTACTTTGACAGCAAAAGCCTCCTGATGCTGTCCTTGGCATGCCGAGACTTAACAAACAGACTCGTAGGCGCAACTTAATACCCCTATGTGACAGTGTAGACCAAGATCAGACTGCACAGAAAGCGCAGTCTGATCTACGATTTGCACTGACCAATTATCTGAGATTTTTCATAGAAAGAGAACTTTGCAATAGCAAATTGCGGTTTTACCCTTGGCTGTATAGCTCCGTTTAACCCTTTTCAAAACGATCCAGACTTAGATAACAACCTTGGGACATTTGAAAACATTGTGGGAAATGGAGAAAATGCTAGTAACCTGCATTTTCTACTTTTCCAACATTGTTCCCCGGCCTCCCCTTTCAAAAACAACTACCAAAACATGAGCCACATTTTGATTTGTCCTCTGCACGTTTTTTTTTAACCCTTTACCAGACGACAAAACGTTAGCCTCGTCCAAATCGAAAGCATTTACAGACGACAATTTCAATGTGGCTCAAATGATGCAGTTTTTCTTTGATAGGGTAGAAAACATTTTGGGAAAATGAGAAAATGCTGGTTATCAGCATTTTCTCCTTTTGCCACAATGTTTTCAAAAGGCTTCTTTCACAGGGGCGTTAAAAGACGGCATTGTGCAGGAAAGGGTTAATCAATATGGGCCAGTCTAAAATGTTGTCATTCGGTAAAGGGTTAATGAATACGTAAATCAAAGACTGCAGAAAAGGCCCGTTGTTAACATACTCGAACTGAGTTTGATATTAGAAGCTGAGAATCACATTTGGTTACCCTTTTTTCTGGAAAAGAACTGGGGAAAAAAAAGAAACTAGATACGCAACAAAGACTGGACAGGCAGGTCCAAGTGAAGGTAGAGCAGCTTTTCGTTACATGACCCGTGCATGAATAGAACCAAATTGTATTATTTAAAATGTTCCAGTACGTCATGATTCTGGCTAATTGAATGTATAAGACTTGACCATTTACCACACAATCCCTAGTTTTAACAACCCTGAGAAAGAAGCGTTCGTGAAAACATTGTGGGCAAAGGAGAAAATGCTGGTTACCAGCACTTTCTCCTTTTCCCACAATGCTTTCTACCTTATCAAAGACAAAGTCAATCATTTGACTTACTTTTAAATTGTCTTCAAATATACTGAATTTAGACAAGTCTACATTTTTGTCCTGTGGTAAAGAGCTAAAAATCTCGAATTTTGCGACTCCTTATAATGCCTCGCACCCCCTCACTGTGGACGAGTCAATTTGTTTAAAAGTACATTTGTTTCTCAGTGTTAGTAGTATATCTATCTATGCAGAATTCATTCGTCTTTCAAGAAAACAAATCACAACAGCCAGGTCATTGAGGAATGAATTCTGCATTTTAACAATTGTTTTTAACATACAGTATCTGCTTCGGGACTAAGTGTACTTTCTGCTTGTGCATTTGCCATTTTCCGGACTTCGTGCTGTTTCTGTCTCGGCTGAATTCTTGCAGATTTGGTCGGTCGCAGGTTCTGTCCAAGTTCTGTTTCTGTATAAGCCGTCAGCCTGTAACTTATCGTTAAACTTCAATTAATTCTTAGGCTGCCTATTGCGGACAATGTAGATCAATGTCAGAATAAACAGAATGTGAAGTTCAAACTACATAGAGTGTGCAGTCTGATCTTGGATTTACACTGTCCGATTAGGGGATATTTTTATCAAAAAATAATTTTGGAACAGCATTATTGGGGGTTTTACTATCGGCTTGAAGGTTTCATTTTACTTATTTAGCAGGATAAGGGTTAATTTTGCATCTGCGTTAGCCGTCAGGCTGTAACTTATGGTTAAAATACAATATATACGCCTTTACAAGAGTACCTGCCTTCTTTTACTGCCAGGAAAATTTAGGTCTCGCTCTTGGCAAAAGAGCCAGAGTCTAGCAAAAGGGGGTTTAATGCATCTCCGTGCATTATACCATGCAAGTCATCACATGATTATGGACCCATAAACCCCATTTTGCCAAACAACTGACTGAAAAATGAGTTAAAACGATCCTTTGACATGCAGAAATTTATCAAAAGCAAAGTGTTTCGACTCAGATCTGCCTGCGTGGACTGGGTCGATACTTTTTGCAGCTGCATAAAACTCCCTTTTCACTGTGCATGGCTCAAACATTTGTTTTCAGTGGAAAAATACTTGTGACCCTGATCAGACACCAATTTTTTCTGCATCTGATCTGTGTCCACTGTGTCTGCTATTGTCTACTTTTACAGAAAAGAATAGTATAGGGAACAGCCCTCTCAGTGCAATAGGGCCTGGGCCTTAGCCAAAGGCATAGATCAAGATTAGACAGCACAGGAACTGCAGTCTGATCTTGGATCTACACTGTTCCTTTTCTTTAGTAATACCTTTGATTAAAGATTTTAAAAATGTTAGAGAGCATTTCCAGCTGTCAAAACAGAGAGACAGAGACAGACAGACAGACAGACAGACATAGAATGAGAGAGACAGACAGACAGACATAGAGGGAGAGAGGGGGATGGCATGGTAACAAATAGAATGAGAAAGAGAGACAGAGACAGACATAGAGAGAGAGAGAGAGAGAGAGACAGACAGACAGACAGAGAGAGAGAGAGAGAGGATGGCATGGTAACAAACTTACTGAATAGCTTTTCAGTCACATCACGAAGGCCAGTGCACTTTTCAATTCGTTCCTGTAGTTTTGTTTACCAATTGTACTCACAATACTTTTTTCGAGCCACTGGCTGCTTTTCCACATAAACATCGTAAAAAACCCATTCAGAGTAGAGAGAGGAATGAATCCTGTATCAATGACTATCATCAGTCTTCGAAAAGAGTTTGGCTGAGTTTTGATTCAATCTCACGACCCCTGCAAACCTGAACTTGACGGATACCGAAGGAGCTATGGGGTTCGGATGGATACAGATACTGTTATTCGATCTCAGCACCAGGCCTGAAGGTTACTGACAGACCTACAGAGCTCGGCAGATAACATACACTGGTATTCGAACTCATTACCATGACATTACTAGGCCTGAGGGTTACTGACTGAGCTAACGACTTTGCTGGTAAGAAATGCAGTGTTCAAAACAGTGTAATAATGTACAGGCTGCGGGAGTAACTTCCGAGTTATTGTAGGTTAAGCATCAGAAAAAAAATCAGATTAATACCAGACAAAATGGTGACGGGAATCTTCCTACCTTTGTGTATGCAGTCGTTGTTTTTACATGGACCCCTCAAAGCAAATCTGTTTTTCTGCCACGCATTAACTAAATGATAAAATAAAAACTTCCGGTAGATAATTACTGTAGTTCATTTCTCTGGTAAAAAGAATCACGGTATTGAACAGAGTAGATTCAAGATCAGGCTGCACTTCCTGTGCAGTCTGATCTTGGTCTGCACTACCAACCACAGAGCCTGGAGTCGGGCTTAGCTGCTGAAGGGTTTATAAACGTCGTAAGTGGAACTTAGTTACAAAAGAAAAATCCTTCAACTGACAGGGCTCACTCTGTTGTTCTGAAGCTTGCAAAGCTGTCTTAGCCAAACTCCGGCTCTCCTCGTCACAAGCTTTTGTCTTTTGTCTTTGCGACAGGAGAAGACCAAGATCAGCCTGAACATCTGCGATCTTAGATAGGCGCAGACAGGCACTTTTTGCGGACCAAGATCTAGCTGAATATCCATGAAGTTTGATCTTCGATAGGCGCAGACAGGCGCTTTTTGCGGATGGCAGAGATTAAAATTAGACTGCACGGAACATGCAGTCTGATCTTGGATTTGTACCTTCCGATTGTACAGTGAAAATGACGGAATTATTTATGTGGCGCTGAAAAAACTAATAACTTTCCGGTCGTGTTACTTTCCATTGGTCCGGAAATGATAAAACTGTGTGTCGAGCAATTTCATTCTTTCATGCCATCTAAATAATTTTCCAAACTTAGAGGATTATATAATCGTTTTCCAGCAACAAGTGATGTTTATCATATTCACTTTCTGCAGAAAAAAGATAAAAATATGTGGTAAACAAGGTAACCGGATGGGGACTTCAATGAAAACAGGGCTGCTTCAAATTCAAAGACGGACGTTGGGCCATTGCATTTGGATTCATTTTAACACAGAATTTACTTCAAAAAGTAGAAAATAAAACTGGTAAATTGTGTGTAATTCCAATAATTAAAATAATACATACCTGGAATAGCCTTATTCAAATCCTAAAAAATAAAAAATCACCTTTTCACGGAGAAAAAACAGGGGTGTATGTTCCATTTTTTATCGCTGCAGCCGAAAAGAATCTTTATATGCGCTGATTGGGTATCTGGATCACGTGATAGGTAGGCTATGCGCTGATTGGATTGCTGATTCATGTGACCAGTATTATTATAATTAGCCGGAAAGGAATAGATTGCGTCTGCGCATGTGCAATGTTTTTACACAATTCCCCATTAAAATGAAAAATAAACTTTGTAAATCATGTATAATTCTGATAACACATGGTGTCCAGGATCAGAAGTCGTTTGTTAATCCAAAATAAAGAAAATTGAACTCACAAGCAGAAAGATCTATCAGGACTAACTCCATTACGAAATTCCGCGGCCGAAAAGAATGACTGAGTCACGTGATCAGTTGTTAAATTTATGTATGCCATGTTTCTTTCGATTTTGGCAAGACTCAGGGGCACACTGTTTACTGCATCAAGCTAATAAATCAGGATATCACAGAATTGGCGCTAGGTCATTCTCCTACCTATCGTCTTCAATATTTATTTTCCTTTATGACCGTTTCTTTACTACGTGTACTTTGTCGGGAGAGTTTCGGTAGGAAAAGATCAACTCACTGTCCTCAAAATCTCTTAATCCAGTATTTGTTTAAAGCACTATGTTTCTTTCATATGACCGTGCTCTGTGAAAAGGGGGCTTAATGAATCTGCAAAAAGTATCGATTCAGGTCAGCTTGCTGTCCTGGGCCGAAACATTTTACTATTGGTAAATTTTCTTCATTTCAAAGGACCAGTGTCCTTAATGATTCAGTAGGTTGTTAGACAAAAAAGATTTTGTGGAACCATAGTTATGTGACGACTTGCAGGTATCATGCATCAAGAAGATGCATGCAGCTCCCTTTTGCCAGAGCATTCCTAATATACCTTTTCGATCCTGTAGAAATGAATATAGAGGATGAAATGAGTGCCTTCCTAATGGCTCCTATTCATGATGGGCTACCGTTTGGCTTTAGAATCTTTTTTATACGATAGCTTCCAAACAAAGTGAAAAATAAAATCATGCATTATTCCGATGACATAAAGTATCCATACCTTAAAGTCCTTTGTTAATCCAAGATAAAGTGTATTCAACTGTTATGCAGTTGCAAAAACCCAGTTCTACTGCCAAAGAGAATGACTGAGTGAACCACGTGATCAGTACTGACACATTTAGGTATACTATGCGCCCTTCAATGTTTGGGGGGGGGGGGGGGGGGACGGACCCAGGTGCAACATGTTTATTGCACGAGGTTAACCTAAATTTCACGGCCAATGTCGTCTTGGATATTTTTGCGGATGGCGTAGATTAAAATCAGACTGCACTATACAATCGGCCTCAAAAGCAACGATGATATATTTTTAGACCTTGAGAAATACCGTATGGATCCATTTATTGGCAGCAGAAGATTTAATACATTAAACCTTTAGCTGCTAAGCGCGACTCACTGACCTCTTGCGGACGGCGTAGATCAAGATCAGACTTCACAGAAGATGCAGTCTGATCTTGGATCTACATGGAGGGAAAAATGACGTTATTTACGATATATTTGTCGCGATTTACGCAATATTGTAATGCGTTGTTATGTGAGGGGGATACGCTTTGGCACATGATTACCAAAAACATCTGTACTGGATTTTGATGAAAGAAATTTCCAACAAAATAGGGGTTAGAAGCATGAAATAAGGGTTTTTTTTTCGATGAAAGATTAAAATTTGTTTCATCGAGTGAACATCATCGGTAATATTTTCATCCGTGGATGAAATAAATTTCGATCTTGGGCCACGCGTGAAATTATTACTGATGATGTTCACTCGATGAAATAAATTTCGATCTTTCACCGATTAGAAAAAAAAAAAAAAAAAATCCCCTATATATTCGTTGTCTGTGCATGTCATATTCTTCGAAGACTTCACCCGACTGCTATGACGCATCACTGGACATATAAAGGACAAATATTAATAGGGGATGCGTAAATTGCCGCTTAAAAAGTGCAGGCGAAAAATGGCAATACATGATACGTCAGTGGAAAAATCAAGCCAGTTTTTCGCCACAAATTTCTAAAAAGCAAAATGATTCCAAATGTAAATCTCTGTAAACAGTTTTGAAATATAGACATCACAGGGCAACGGCGAGCGACAGTGTTAATCCTTTATTACACTAGTGTGTCATATAGGATTTACATTATGATAGAGTCATGGATTTACATTATGATAGACATGGGGAAAACCGAGATTTGTGCAACAGACTGACAATAAAAAATAATGTCCCCACCTTGCTGGGCTTATACGGGGGCTTTTTCCCAAGCTTATAAGGGCTATGTTTATAAATGGCTGGTGCATAGGTTATATATAAACTAGCTAACAATATCTAGATGAATCGTACAGGGTTAGCAAAGTTTCAGGGAGTAAACTTATATTTTATTTCAAAATTCGTTCCATTGATTGCCGTCTTGAAAAGCAGTCCGGTTCTGTACCCAGAATGTCCAAATCAGATAGGTTATAAATGTATTTGAAAAATGTCTCCTCGCGGAAGATAGTGTCGTATATTGAGGCTTTGCCTTTTTCACATAATACGTCTCTGTGACGCATTACAACAGAGCAACTCGGCCGATTCCGTAACTTTCGATCAACCGATTACCAGAGGTTTACCGAATAAACACGGTGGATTCCGTAAAGAGCATCAAGGAATTAAACGAGAATTGCCGAATGGGTCTCAACCGGTGTAAACATACAACGACCTTCATGTGAATCAAGAAAGATCAAGCACTCAAAAATGATTCAAGTTAGTTTCCCTTTCCTGAAGCACATGGCTAAAAGATGGTAAGCAGATTCTTAAGGAAAGCCTTTCATGCTTCTCTAGGCTGTCCTTCTCTAATCATTTGATCTTCGCATATTGAATGGATACTTCGCACAACTGCCGGAGTTGAAGCGATGAAAACGTGTTTTGTCGGCCTAGAGTCGTTTCATTCTCGGTCCATTTAGACCGAATTTCAGCCATAAACAATATTTCTTCAGACCTGTTGATAATTAATTAGCGGAATTTATTATAAAAGTATACAATTAAATAGTTTTACGGCAATCTTAAGTGGAAAACAATGGCAGTGTCTCTGGGTAGAGACCTACCTTCGATCAGAGGATGAGCTCTCTTGTTATTTTTTGGTTGTTTCTCCGCTCCCTTTCGTATTAGCCCTGCATATGTCCGTTTAGGAATAAAATTTGTTTTTACCTGCATCTCTTCAAACGGTATCAAGACAATTCCCCGACAAGACAGTTCCCCGACACAAGTTTTCGAGACAGTTCCCCGACAGATTTGAAGACAGTTCCCCGACACTTTTGAAGACAGTTCCCCGACACTTTTGATTCATGCCAAATAACCTGTTACTGATATTTATGATTGATAATCATGAGAAATTGGAAATATTTGCATATAATTGATGTATTGTGATGGGATTATCTGTACGTTGTAATTAAGAATTCTATTATACAATGACGGCTACTTATTCTGTCATGGGTGAATTCACGATTATTAACGATTGTTGTAAAAAAAAAAGACTTAAAAAAAAAGACTGTTCGCCAGTTAATCCTCTGAATTATTTTGATAATTTGTATGTTCTTGTATGCGTATTTCTTTATGCATTTTGGAATTACACCAGAAAGAGCAAGGATTATATAATTTACCATCCCTGGAAAGATCGGGGGGTGGGGGAGCACCTGAGTGAAGTATTTTTCCATTTGCCTTTTAAACTCTCTCCATATTCCTGCTGTTTTAACATAAGTGTATATTGTATCTCACATTGGGAAATCATGTGTATTTTTGATAATTGTTTGGTATTTGACAACGAAAACGGTCCCGTAAAACAAAGCTGAGTTACAGAAAATTATAAACATTTCACTTCGCAATCATAGATAATTACGGATAATCTCATGGTGACCAAATGTACTCATTAATCACAGGTACAAATGTTTCAATCAATCACAACATCATTCATCCATACAATCCTTTATAAACCTCTTTTACCGAGTTAATTTCCATTTGACGTAGAACAAAATGTGTCCGGGGAACTGTCTTCAAATCTGTCGGGGAACTGTCTCGAAAACTTGTGTCGGGGAACTGTCTTGTCGGGGAACTGTCTAGTTCCCCTTCAAATGGCTCTATATGGCAATTTTTTTGTTGACTGCTAATAACATGGACATGGATTGTTAGATAAATGATTTATCCTAACAAAACACAGAGATATGTGTAAATAATGATTCTTACCTTCTTGCAAATCCATATTTTTCAACTTAAATAACCATTGACCAACTTCAACTGAAATCAAAACATGGCGGAAACATCAATCGGCATGTATCGGAAGTTTTCACAGTTTCTCGGACATGCTACAGGACATGCTACAACTCCTGAATGAACTGTCGAAAATATTCAGCCGATGTCTTAATAAATAATTGGCAGATTCATTCAGAATTCAATCAAATCACTTGCATGTCGGATTGCCGACAGAGTAGCCACTATGTTTTTTAGTCATGCAGACGGTTGCATAACAAACCAGAATTTATTTTAGTTTATGAACGAAATCCACTTCAATAATCAAACAAGACCGAAGCGAACAAAATCTCTTTTAACTCTACCAAACGACAAAATTTTAGACTGGTCTAAATTGCAAGCATTTGCGGACTACAATATAAATGTAATTGAATAATTGAAATTTGTTTTGGGCTGGGTAGAAAACATTGTGGGAAAAGGAGAAAATGCTGGTTACCAGCATTTTCTCCTTTTCCCACAATGTTTTCAAAAGGCTTCTTTCACAGGGTCGTTAAATGTTGGGATTGTGTGGTAAAGGGTTAAAAAGGACATAAAACGATTCTGTAAGGTGCATTTCCCCATATGATGGTTCATTCAGAACAATCATATCTCTTCCGTGGCAAATTCATAACAGAACAGAGTGGTGTTGAATCGGATTGGATTTAGCTCATAAATAGGCAAATTTTGGACTAGCATCCTTTTTTAATCAAGAATTTATTCATTTATCTTACTTTTGATTTATATTTTATTGGAACAAGCTCAGTTAGAAGTATCCAAATTTGCTGTTCAAACAGCGACAAAATTCGATGTCAGAGTTCGCTAAAGGAAACCATGAAGGAACTGATAAGACCCTACGTACATGATGAATGTCAAAATGAAAAATACCGTCATGTAGGGGCTTATAAATAGGACTAGGTACAGACCCTAACTGTAGCCTGAGGCAAAGGATACTATATGGTGCCCTGAGACTCAAAGGAATAGTATATTGGGATACACTACCATACCTAGAGACAACCATAGTTGGAATGGCTCCTGGTATGGCAATTCAGTAGTCTCAACAATGAGATATTTGCGGTGCTTCGTTTCTTATTAATGTACTGACTTTCTGTTTTGTAGGTTTAATTTGTAGTGCAGTGAAATACAATTAATTTTTACTGACACACGTCCAAGGACAAATTAAAAAATGTTTTGTAACCTGAAGCACTTGTAGAAGTCTTTTATAACATGTAAATCGCAAAAAAAAGAAATTTATCGTGTTTGGCGGCCATTTTGTGTGTATTTTGGGGAATATAAACACCTTGAGTTACAGATGAATTAAACTTTTTTTTAATATGTTTTGTGGTTATAATACGGAGGGTATTCACCTGACCTTGCCCCTTGTGACTTCATTTGTTTCCAAAGCTAAAAAAAATACCTTTCAGGTCGAAAATTTGTTCCACTAAAATACATGTACCTTCGTTCTGCAATATTCCAGTGTCTTCATAGTATACCTAAAAAACACTATGAAAATGTCTTCAAAGATTGGATCCGGAGACTGAAACTTTGTATATCTGTTGGAGGTGAATACTTTGAGGGAACTAAAAAAAATAAAAAAATTAAGTGAAACCTATGAAGAATAAAAATTTTAGGTGCTTAGATGCATTCATATTGGAATACTCCTCATATTTAATCAGGAAAAAAAAAGCTGTTTTTTAATTTCCATTTTATCGGAACTCACATCAATTTGCGGTGTATTTTTGTTGTACCAAACTTGTGTTTGTTGAAACCACTGTCACCCCTGTAATTGGTACTGCCGTACCAGGATTTCAGCAGGGACAAGGCTCCACCCCTTCTATTCCCCACAGGTTGGAGCACAGTGAACATACTCAAAAACATAATTAGAGTGTGTGGGTATTTTAGAACACTTTCCCATACAACAAATCCAAGACGCTTTCAACTTCAAAGCACCTGGAGATGACAAATTCAAAATTAGTATCAATGAGCTTACTCTGATAGGGTAGAAAACTGTGTGGGAAAAGGAGAAAATGCTGGTTACCAGCATTTTCTCCTTATCCCACACTGTTTTCAAAAGCTCTCTTTCCAAGGCTGTGAAAACCCCGTGATTCTTTGGTTAAAGGTTTAGAAAAAAAGCTGACAGTTCGGTAATGCATGCTTAACCCTTTCCCACACAACAAATTTTAGACTCTCCCAAATTCAAAACATCTGCAGACGACAAATTCAAAATTCAATTAAATTGAGCTTAAGTTCTGTGATAGGATAGAAAACATTGTGGGAAAAGGAGAAAATGCTGATTACCAGCATTTTTTTCTTTTACCCACAATGTTTTCAAAAGGCTTCTTCCTCAGGGTCGTTAAAAGTAGGGATTGTGTGGTAAAGAGTTAAATGCCTAAAATTAGTATACCTATCAAAATAGAACCAATACTTTGAGTTTCCTAGCAATACAAGGTTGACAAAATGCTGGCAAGCATGAGTATTTTCCATTTACTGAAAATTACAGGCAAACACGGGGGGGAAAAAAGGGCAATTAATTGTTGGTTGAATTTACCTGTCTGGAATTTATACAGTTACCCACACTCAAAATCCATAGGGGTATTTCAATTATACTGGTCAAGTGACTGAATATTTATACTGAAGTTTAACCCTTTACCACACAATCCCGACTTTTATTGACCCTGAAGAAAATGCTTTTTGAAAACATTGTGGGAAAAGGAGGAAACGCTGATAACCAGCATTTTCTTCTTTTCCCACAATGTTTTCTTCTCTTCCAAAAACAACTTTTAATTTTGGAGTTACATTTATTTTCTCATCTGCAAAAGCTTTCAGTTTTGACTGGTCCAAAATTTTGTTGTTTGGGAAAGGGTTAAGGATTAACCCTTTACCAAACGACAGAATTTTAGACGTGTCCAAATTGAAAGCATTTGCAGACAACACTTTCATTGTGGCTCAAATGGTGCAATTTTTCCTTGATAGAGTAGATGCTGGTTACCAGCATTTTCTCCTTTTCCCACAATGTTTTCAAAAGGCTTCTTTCCCAGGGACGTTAAAAGGCGGAATTGTACAGGAAAGGGTTGATGCCCCTGGGAAAGAAGCCTTCTGAAAACATTGCGGGAAAAGGAGAAAATGCTGGTAACCAGCATTTTCTCCTTTTCCCACAATGTTTTCTACCCTATCAAAGATAAGTTGCACCATTAGAGCCACATTGAAATTGTCATCTGCAGATGCTTTCAATTTGGACAAGGCTAGAATTTTGTCATCTGGTAAAGGGTTAACTATGTACCAGCAGACCTCAAGATAAAAGGGAGTGATAGTATTCTAAATCCATTTTTTCTCTTCCAAACCCTATGTTGTCTCAATGAGACGATTCTAATGAGTAACCATAACATCAGATTTTGTAACGAGTTATTAAAATTTTAAAATTTGGAAACCAAAATCACTCCCTCTGTCTGAAGCTCTGTACCAAACAGCAAAATTATAGGCTGGTCCATGTTGAAAGCTTGGCAGGTGACAAACTGAACACGGCTCAGATTATGAATCTGTGTTTGGAATGGTAGGAAACAATGTTGGACAAGGAGAAAATGGTGGTTACCAGCATTTTGACCTTTTTCTGCAATGTTTTCAAAGGCTTTCTTCCTTAAGGTAGCTAAAACTTGGGATTGTTGGTAAAAGGAAGTGAACGGAATTCCAAGGATTATGAGGGGACACGGTAGTAATAAGAGAAAAAGTTGACTTTAAGATTTTTATCCTTTTCCTATGATGTTTTCTTCCTCAGGTTTGTAAAAACTTACTAGCATTGAATAAGAGCATTAACCCTTTACCAAACAATCCCGAGTTTTAACGACCCTGAGAAAGAGGCCTTTCGAAAAAAAAAATGGGAAAAGGAGAAAATGCTGGTAACCAGCATTTTCTCCTTTTCCCACAATGTTTCCTGTCCTTTCACAGACATTTGTCACCATATGAGCCATATCTAATTTGTTGTCTGCAAATATTTTCAATTTGGACAAGTGTAAAATTTTGTCATGTGGTAATACCTATGCTGTTCGTTTACAGGACCCCCACTTTGGCTAGATATGGTTTGGTGGGTGGGATTGCCTTCATCTACATAACTGACTGGACAGTGATAGCCGACAAAATACCATTTTACAATGGGAAGTTTAAAGATGAAAAATAACAAGTAAGGCTTATTCTGTGTTGCTATTGACTGTTTACAAAACAAGAAAATTTTAGACTGATTCATATTGAAAGCATTTGCAGACAATAAATTGAATAGTTCTCCAACGGCAAAGTTGTCTTTGATACATGAGAAAAAATTGTGGAAAAAAGGAGAAAATGCATTTTCTCCTTTTCCAGCACTGTTTAAAAAGGGCTTCTTTCTGTGTCATCAGGGTCATTAATCCTTTACCAAACAACAAAAATTTTAGGCTTTCCCAAATTGAGAGTTTGCAGAGATAAAATTAAAAGTCAGTGACCCAAAAATTGAAATTTATCTTTGGGAGGGTAGAAAACATTGTTGGAAAGGGAGAAAATGGTGGTTACCAGCATTTTCTCTCTTTCCCACAATGTTTTCAAAAGGCTTTTTTGGGGTTGTTAAAACTTGGGATTGTGTGGTAAAGGGTTAAATTGTAAACCAAACATGCTCTTTACTCTTTACAAGAAAGCAAAACTTTAGACTTGTTAAATATGAAAGTATTTGCAGCCTACAGATTAAATGTGGCTCAGGTGATTTGTCTTTAAAAGGGTAGAAAACATTGTGGAATTTAATTTCAAAACTAGCTTAAAACATGCCAGGTCACTTCATCTTTCATTTACTTTTTGCCTGATTTTGAAATTAACCCTTTCCCAAACAAGCCCTGGTTTTCACGTGTCTGCAGTACAAGTCTTTTGAAAACACTGTGGGAAAAGGAGAAATTGCTCATAACGAGCAATTTCTCCTTTTCCCACAGTGTTTTCTACCCGTTTTGAGACCTTTCTGCCATTTTCATCAAATTTAAAATTGTCGTCTGCAAACTCTTTCAATTTGGACCAGTCCAAAATTTGTCGTTTGGGAAAGGGTTAATTTTTCTGCCAATGACTTAATCTTGGACTGACCACACAATAACAGATTGTCATCTTCAGAATATTTTCCATACTTTAAATGATATGATAGAATTCAATTGCATTTTAACACCTGCATTGTGTTTTTGGCCGCTATTGGGCCTTTAAAATTCGTGAAAAGGTGAAGGTGCTGGTAAACACCATTTTCTCCTTTTTACACAATATTTTCTACCCTTTAACTCTTTACAACATGACAAAATTTTAGACTGGTCCAGATTGAAAGTCTTTGCAGACACCAACATACATGTGAATGAAAAATTAAAATTTGTTTTTGGAAGAGTAGAAAAGATTGTGGGAAAAGAGGGAAATGCTGGTTACCAGCATTTTCTCCTTTCCCAGACACTTTCAAAAGGCTTCTTTCTCAGGGTCGTTAAAACTCGGGATTGTGTGGTAAAGAGTCAATCCATTACCATGACAAAATTTTAGACTTTTGTCCAAATTAAAGGGGTTTGCAGATGACCAATAAAATTTAAATCAATTTCTGAAATTTGTCTTTCAAAGAGTAGAAAACATTGTGAGAAAAGGAGAAAATGCTGGTTAGCAGCATTTTCTCCTTTTCACACAATGTTTTCAAAAGTCTCCTTTCTTGAGGTCGTTAAAAGTTGGCATTGTGTGGTAAAGGGTTAAAAGATCTGTCCAATGTATTTGTGCCATAGATATTTTGTCAATGGCAATTGCTTTTAATTTGAAGGAATCAAACATTTTGTCATCTTGTAAAGAGTTAAAACATAACAGTAAATTATGGATGATCAGTATATTCTTACAGAGCTCCAGATGGAGGGAGTGATTTTTATTTCAAAATTGAAAATATAAATCACTCTCCACTAAACCCTACGTTATGGGTACTCATTAGAATCGTCTTATTGAGACGATTCTAATGAGCACCCACAACATAGGGTTTGGAAGAGAAATAATGAAGTTAGAAGACTATCACTCCCTTTTATCTGGAGGTCTGTTCTTATGTTTGACCCATCAATACCTGTCAAGCTAAGCCCCAGTAGCTCAGGTACTCGGTACCGTGCAGGACTTAAATACAGGGGTCTCTGGTTTGATCCCTGCCTTGGTCAATTTTTTGCCGCGTATTGGTGGTAGTTATTGCGTCAGGGTTCATTCCTCTCTCACCGCTGACCATTGTTTTGACAATGGTTATGTGGGAAAGCAGCCAGTGGCTTGGAAAGAATATTGTGCGTAAAACTGGTAGAAAGGAATTTCCAGAAAAGCATGGATATAAAGCATGATATAGCTGAAATAATGTTGAAAATGGCATTAAACACCATACAATCAATCAATCAATACCTGTCAAAGCATTGTTGCAATGACGGAAAAACTGCTTTAAACAAGCAATTTCTCCATTTGAACAGGTTTGTTTGCATGCTGTTTTACATTGTTTTCAACATTATTCAATTATATAATGGCTGTTATTGCACATATCCATGCTTTCCTGGGTCTGTATTCACCAATCATGCTTAAAAATATTCTTAGTCTTGTGCTGAAGAATTTCTAAATTTGAAAGTAACACAGCTTCTGATTGGATAAACCAAATGGTTTAGCCAATAAAAGTTTTGTTACTTTCAAATTTAGAAACTTCTTGAGGATTTTCTAAGAATATTCTTAGAATGGTTGATGAATACAGACACTTGAGTTTCTTTACGGTAATTTACCAGTTCTTCGCACAAAATTTTTTTCTTGGGACTGGAACCGGCCACCCCGTGGTTTAAGGTCCTGTGTGTTTCCTACTGAGCTCGCACTTGGCCCTTTTGCACAGGTGCCCATAAAAATGGTAGTGAAAACCAAACTGAAAATGGTAATTATTTTATTCATAAAATATTTTTTTATTGTATTTTACCTTGCAGATTTCAACATACTATTTATCCATTTTTTTCGGCTTCATTCTACACAGAAGGGTTACAGGAAGACAACAAGCTGTTTTGATGAACTTAGCTGGTACAGTTTTAAATAGACATGTTAGTGTTCGACTTTAAAAGTAAACTATCCAAAGCCTTGTTTTGAACTTCAAGCATGCCCTTTGATCCTTTATGAAGTTTTTCTGTTCTTTGTATAAAACATGAAGAATTAAATTTTGAAATGCAAAATAAAATTTTGTTTGTTAATCCTTTTGCCATACAATCTTGACATTTAACGTCCCTGAGGAAGGCTTTTGAAAACATGGTGGGAAAAGGAGAAAATGCTGGTAACCAGCATTTTCTTCTTTTCTCACAATGCTTTTAACCCTACCAAAGACAAAATCCTTCCATGATATACATGTATATGTCATCTGCAAAATGCTATCAATTTGGACAGGTCTAAAATGTTGTCTGGTAAAGAATTAAATGGTTCTGTGTGTTTGCTTTGTTTATCATATTGACATGTAATTTGTTTTGTCTGCAAGAGCTGTCAATTTTGAGTAGTCCAACATTTGGCCATCTTGTAAAAGGTTGGATTATATTGTGATGGCCAGTGCACCTACATTTGAATTCCTAGAGGTTTTTAGCTCCACTGGCCGAAGGCCAGCGAGCTATTGTCATGGCGTTGTGTCCGTCGTGCGTCCGTCCGTCCGTTCGTCCGTGCGTGCGTCCGTAAACTTTTTCTTTAAAAAACTTCTCCTCAGAAACTATTGACTGGATTTTTACCAAATTTCACAGGAATGTTCCTTTGGTGGTCCTCTTTCAAATTCCTTCAAATAATTGTGTTCCATGAAGAATTCTGGTTGCCATGGCAACCAAAGTAAAAAGCCTTTAAAAATCTTCTCCTCCCAAACCGCTATTTGGATAGCATTATTATTTTGCAGGAATGTTCCTTAGATACAGGTTTACAGAATTCCTTTAAAAAAAAAAAATGATCTGTCAAAAAACATGGCTTTTATGGGAGACTCATTTTCCTTTTATGGTATAAAGTAAAATCTTTGAAAAATTTCTTCTCTAAAACTATTCATTGGATTTCATTGTTGTTTTGCAGGTAAGTTCCTATGGTGGTTGTCTGCCAAATTGTTTCTATGGTGGTTGTATACCAAATTCCTTTTAAAAAAATGATACACCTAAAAACACATTTTTTTATAGACAAGGCTTATATTTCAAAAAAATGTTCTTCTCCAAAACTATTTATTGTGTTAGTTTTATCGACTAACAAAGAAAAAGGAAGAAAATTGGATTGACTTGACCTAGTCAGTGCTGTCCTATTTAAGCCCCCACAATTTCCTTGGTATTAAGATCACAATTTACTCCAATGATATGCTATTAGTTAGTACTAGTAATAAAATATCACTGGCCATAAATAAGATAAAAGCTTGAGCACCTTTCACAACTTGAGCTTTTCAATTTTGCCTTATTACTAAGCCTGAGTAACCATGCCAAGATAAAAAAGAAAAAGTATTTTAATAACAAAACCCCCATGTTGTAGGTACTTTATAGTCCTTTTGATATAGAACAAGAGAACCTCTGCACTTTTATTAGTTCTGGTAAAGGTTTGTTGACCTACTAATGAGTAAATGCAGAGTGGACAGAAGGAGTGTAAATCCTGGTGACCTGGTACAAAGTGGGACAGGGCTTTACATTTGTGATAAGGCATTATTAATGTTATCCAGTCAAACTGATCCCGCAACTTCAGTACACCAGAATTAATCTGTGCCCTGGAGCAGGATATTTGATTTATGTAAATGCATTTGTAGACCATTTTGTGTTGTTTGCCACAGAAGACATTCTAACTGTGACTGTGAAAAGTTGATTATTAGGGATTAGGTGTTCATTGTATGCCAGCATATTTCATTCTATCTGGTGTATTGATGTAAGTTGATCTATATTGCTATAACATTCATTCATTTGCCCTCCTAGCTGTTCTTTTAGATTACCCCTTTACCACACAATCACAACTTTTAACGACCCTGAGAAAGACATATTTTCTATATTTTGATGTTTCCCCACCCAAAGTGGTTTGTGAAAGGACCTGTTGCAGACAACATATCTTCAAATTAGTAAGACATATATAAAAAAGGATAGAAATTATTGTGGGAAACTAAGAAAATGCTGGTTACCATTTTTTTCTTCTTTTCTCACAAGTTTTTTCCATACCTTTTTTCTTCAGTGAGCTAAAATGCAGGATTGAATGGTAATTGTTAAAAACTTCTTTTCGCCATTATAGAAATATCAGGCCTGTGGAGCGATACAGGCGCTCAAGCGCCTCTAGTTTAACCAATAGTTGGTGTAACTCTTTGTTTGTATAGGAGTTCAATGCTGTTTTAACAGTTTAAGTCATATCACAGCAGCCAGTGCACCAACGCTTGCGTTTCCTGGCTTTCTCACACCAGTACTGACACAACTTTCTTTCCAAGCTCCTGACCACTTTTCTCACATGCATCAGAGGTGAAAGGCGAAGAATCACTGGAAAGAAAGTTTGCTGCAAACATTCTGTTTCAAGCCTGCAACCACCAGGTCACGAGTCAGAAGCGCTAACCGGTGAGCTACCCAGCAAAGCATGTAAAACTCTGGAACCACAGGTTCCTCACTTAGCATCATTGAAACAATCAGTTTTTCTGTTGGCCTAAGATTTTATTGATTCCAGCGGACTGGTTGTTCCCAAAAAAAGTTGAGTTCCTTCAGAGTCGCATTCTGGCCTGCATAAATCATCAGTTAACCCTTTATCACACAATGCCAACTTTTAACAGCCCCTAAGAAAGACAGTGTTTGAAAACATTGTGTTAAAAGGAGAAAATGCTTGTAACCAGCATTTTCTCCTTTTCGAAACAATGCTTTCTACCAAATCAAAGGCAAGTTCCATCATTTGAGTCTTTTTTATTTTGGCCGCCAAGCCCCATAGCTCAGTTGGTAGCGTACAGGACTTCAGAACAGGAGGTTGCTGGTTTGATCACCATCTTGGCAAATTTGTGATGTGACTTAATACCCCAGCAAGAGCTGTAATTGACCAATGTTTTTTTTCAGGAATGTACTCATTTAATTAAAAATGTTGGTAAGGAACAGATAATGGTGTCTATCTTCATAATTATATATAAACTGCCATGTGAAGGAGTTTTAGAATGGATCATAAGGCTTTAAATTGCATTTTAAAAACCTTCAGTATATGATCAATGTATGTACAAAGTTTTAAAACAATTGCAGAAAAACTTCTGTGGGAGTTCACGACACAAAATTACTAGTATTTCATACAGAGATGGCTGTTAAGAGAAAAAAGTGTCAAGTTCAAGGGGAGATAATTCATGAAGCAGGAGGAGTTGACACTTGAAAATTGCATCTTGCAAACCTTCAATATATGATGAATGTACGTGCAAAGTTTCAATACAATTGAAAGAAAACTGGAGGAGGAGATTGCGACACAAAATTAGTAGTATTTTGTACACACACGGACACATGGACGGACGGACAGACAGGCTGATTCCAGTATACCCCCGAAAACATTCATTTTGTGGGGGTATAATTATTGAATTTGTTTTCAAAAGGCTTCTATTTCTCAGGGTTGTTAAAACTTCAAAAGGCTTCTATTTCTCAGGGTTGTTAAAACTTGGAACTGTGTGGTAAAGAGTTAAAAGTTGTTAAGACTCGGGGATTGTTTGGCAATGAGATAATGTGCATATTGTCATATATTTTGAGATATGTTTCAATGAAATCATACTAAGAACTGTAACATGTAGTTAGGCCTTTTTCACAAACTTTTTTATTTACTTTGCATTCTAAGGTGAAGAATCATAAAATGGACACAAATACAAAGAAATGCAGACATTGTTTTATAATTAAATTTTATATCAGAAACTGTGTATGTATACATCATATAGATATATGTAAAAAACAAAATATGAACTCTCTCCATTGTAAATGTATCAAAACTATTAACAAATAAAAAATACATATGTTAAATTTTGATTAGGAAAATTAACAATCATGTATTTCAGGAAAATATTGCATACACATACAGAGCTCCAGATTTGAGGAAGTGATGGTATTCTAAATCCATTATTTCTCTTCCACACCCTATGTTGTGGGTACTCATTAGAATCGTCTCAATGAGACGATTCTAATGAGTACCCATAACATAGGGTTTGGTGGAGAATAACTAACATTTTCATTTTGAAATCACAATCACTCCCTCTATCTGGAACACTACACATAATACAGAGTCAACCGTAGGATAGGAACAAAAATAATCTTGGAATTATTATGATCTTGTCCAAAGAGACAGTGAAAGAATGGGGCAAAAAATATAGACTGGATTATTAGTACAAATGAGGGAAGACATTTGAAAATATAGAAATTAACTCTTTACCACACAATCCCGACATTTAACAACCCTGAGAACGAAGCCTTTTGAAAACGTGGGAAATGGAGAAAATGCTGGTAACCAGCATTTTCTCCTTTTCCCACAATGTTTTCTACCCTTCCCGAAACAAATTTCAATTTTTCAGCCACATTTATTTTGTCGTCGGCAAATGCTTTCAATTTGGACTAGCCTAAAATTTTGTCATTTGGTAAAGAGTTAAGTGCCTTTGTTGAAAAGGAAGAAATCTGTAATGACAAACTTTCTCATTCACCACAATATTTTCTCATTTATCAGGCCTCGATACATGTTTATTATCCATGTGAAGAATTAAATTGAGTAAAACTCTTGATAAATGATCAGTTTTCAATAAAGTGGAATTCTGACTACATTAATGGAATTCAATGAGATACAAAATGTCATGTTGATTATCATCATATAAAACAAGAACTATCTTTTAAAAATAGATAGACGGTGTAAATGTGCTCGCCAATAGGTCTGCAGGGGCCCACAGAATAAACATGTCCTTATTTTTGACCAATGGCAAATTTCTATTTATTTATTCCACTATAATACCAAGAACAAGGTAAAAAGTCAGTGCAATCAGGTATGCTGAAAAAAAAACGTAACATTTTAGTTAAACCTTCATCGAACGACCTTATGTTTTGGTAAACAGTTCACAAAAAATCCAATTATTCACTTTGTTATCTGGTAAAGAGATAACATCATTATGTCCTTAACTCTTTACCAGACAACATTGTGGGAGGAGAAAATGCTTGTTAGCAGCAATTTTTAAGCTCCCTTCCACAGGGTTGCTTAACCTTTTATCCCGACGATAAAATTTTTGACATGTCTGAACTGAAAGCCCTGGCACACAGTAATTAATATTTTGTTCAAATGATGCCCTCTATTTGGGAAAAGCTAGAAACATATTAGGAAAAGGAGAAAATGCAAGTTACCAGCAATTTTGCCTTTTTCCACTAAGTTTCCAAGAGTTTAGGTCATTAAAAATTGGGATAGGGTTTAACACTGGATTGTTTGGTAAAGGATTCATCAAGTTTATTTTGAGACAAAAAGGGGAGGGGGTTGCAAAGAAATACAGCGTTTTGCAAAATGTTGATCTCTTGCTGTATTATGAAAACAAATTCATAATTTAACTGTATCAAACAATTTCTTGGACTAGCCCATTCTGAAATCAACTGTGGAGGACAAATTAGCTCTTTACCACACAACAAAATTAAAGACGGGTCCAAATAGAATGCATTCGCAGATGACAAGTTAAACATGGCTAAAATAAAGGAAATTCTCCTTAAAAGAGTAGAAAACTGTGCAAAAAAGGAGAAAATGCTAGTAACCGCAACCGTTTTCAAAAGCCTGCTCCTTTTCCCACCATGTTTTCAAAAGCCTTCTCTGTCAGGGTCATTAAAACTCAGGATTGTGTGGTAAAGGGTTAATGTGGCTCAAATGATGGAATATGTTTTAGAAAGGAAACATTGACTGAAAAAGGAGAAAATGTCTGTTACAAGCATTTTCACCTTTTTTCCACCATGTTTTCAAAAGCCCTTTTTTTTTCAGGATCATCAAAAAACATGAGATCATGTGTTAAACTGCATGTACATGTATTAACCCTTAGGCTGCTAAGCAAGACTCAAGGACCTTTTGTGAATAGTGTGGATCAAGATTAGACTGCACAGTAGTGCAGTCTAATCTTGGATCTACACTGTCCAATGAGGAAATATCTCCCCCCCCCCCCCAAAAAAAAATAACACTGAAGCTCCAGATAAGAGGGAGTATTCTGAATCCATTATTTCTCTTCCAAATCCTATGTTATGAGTACTCATTAGAATCGTCTTGATGAGATGATTCTAATGAGTACACATAACATAGGGTTTAGCGGAGAGTGATTGATATTTTCAACTTCGAAATCAAAATCACTCCCTCTATCTGGAGCTCTGATTGAAATAGCAAAATTATGGGTTCTACTATCGGCTTGAAAGTTTCAATTCACTTGTTTAGCAGGTTAGGGGTTAAGGTAACTTGAAAATGCTGTAATGTCAGTGTGAATCTCTTTTTCCTACAATATCTTTAAAAAAGCCTTCTTCAGAATGGTAAAAACACAGGACTGATTTTTTTTAACTCTTTACCAAACAACAAACTTTGGACTGGACCAAAAATCGAAAGCATTTGCAGATGACAGATTAACTGTAGCTCAAATGATGGTTTCTGTCTTTCATAGGATAGAAAACATTGTGGGAGAAGGAGAAAATGCTGGTTACCAGCATTTTCTCCTTTTCCGACAATGTTTTCCAAGGCCCTCTTTTTTTAGGATCATTAAAAGTTGGGATTCTGTGGTACAGAGTTAAAGGGTTGAACAAGGATTATGCAAACGGTTGAAATCTCATTTTCTTTATCACGGATGATACAGTCTATCCACTTCACCAGCCGCCATGAGACACAGCCTGAAATCAGAGGGAAAACATCAATGCAGAGTGATTTTCATTGTTAGTTGATTGATTAACTCGCTACCACACAATCCGGACTTTTAACAACGCAGAGGAAGACAACTTCTGAAAACATCATGGGAAAAGGAGAAAATGCTGGTTACCAGCGTTTTTCTCCTTTTCCCACATTTTGTACTCTATAAAAGACAAATTTTGTGTTTTGAATTACATTTAATTTGTTGTCTGCAAATGCTTTTGATTTGGACCAGTCTAAAATTTAGTTGTGTGGTAAAGGGTGGGCTCTCTACCAAAAACCATAATTCAAACATGTCTAATTTGAAAGCATTTGCAGACAACAATTTATAAGTGGCTAAAATGATGGGATCTGTCTTTGAAAGGTTGGAAAACATTGTGGGAAATGAAGAAAATGCTTGTAACCAGCATTTTCTTCTTTTCCCTTTTACAAGCCGCCTCCTTTTTGTTTATTTAAAAACATGGGATTGTCTGGTAAAGGGTTAACTCTTTACATGCCCGTTGAATTTTGGTTACATCCAAATTGAAAACATTAAATTACTGATGTCAAATTAAATGAGGCTCATATCGTAATTTCTGTCTTGGAAAGAGTAAGAAAAGATTGAGGGCAAAGGAGAAAATGCTGATTACCAGCATTTTCTCCTTTTCCCACAATTGCTTTTCTCTGAAGGGTCGTTAAAACTCAGGATTGTGTGTACAGGGTTAAATTGTCTTATGCTGCTATCAAAATTATTTGATTGTATCAATTCAACAGCTCAACCCTTTAAATTTGGAGATGATCTCCTTTTTTCCACAATTTATAGCTCCACTGGTCTAGAATTGTAATGTTTTGTATATATGGTTTGTACATGTACTTTTTAACCTGTGGAGCAATACATGGACATCATGGCCCTCTTGTTAAAAGCCTCCTTCTTTAGGGTCATTAAAACTCTGGTTTGTTTGGTAAAGGGTTAACCATTTTACTCACTTGATTGTTTAAAAGTCTGTGATAGGCTTCTTCTGGTCTCTTTGGTAGAGGTCTTCTGCTCTGTGCATTTTTGGCAACACTGAAGTACGAAAGCAATAGATTTTACACAAATGTAAATTCACAACCAAATACTAGACCTACATGTATCACTAAGGGTGCCTTGATGCACCTGTCAACTGTTTAGATTGTACAAACAGAAACAGCATGTTCTTCTCCCCACAATGATTTTTACCCCTCCAAAAGTAAATTTCAGTTTATGATTCACATTTAATATGTCATCTGCAAATGCTTTCAATTTGGAAAAGTCCAAAACTTTGTCTTTTGGTAAAGAGTTAAGCACAAAACATTTAACAAGAGCATTGAATGGGGTTGCCAATACTTTGCTGTACTTGCTTTTTCAGTGAAATTTTTAACCATGTAAAAATATTTCAGGGTTATCTACCCCTTTAGTATGGGTTACCGCCCCGCCCCATTAGTTAACAACTAGCCTAAGTCTGAAGTCAATGTTCTGTAATGACAAAGAGAAGATAAAATGTCAAGGGCTTCGCATGACCAAGAAGCAGACACAGACTCGGATGACTACAGGACTATGACAATACCAAGGATTTTTTTTTTTTTGAAAACAGCCCCTCTAAAGGCTTGAATCTTTCATATCTAAAATTATAAACAACTAAGTGAGCCATGTCCTGGAAAAACAAGTTTTAATGTATCCCCATGATCCATAAAGTCCATTTTGCATAACAACCAACTGAATCAGGAAGTAGACTGGTCCTTTGACATGCTGAAGATTGACCAATAGCAAAAAGTTTCCATTCAGGTCAGCCTGCACAGACTGCGCAGGCTGACCTGGATTGATACGTTTGCAGATGCATTAAGCCCCCTTTTCACAGAGCATGGCTCAAATATAATGTACTTGTGCAAAGTTTCAATAAAACTGGATTTGCAGTGGATGTTTGCACTCCGGTAAGCTTAAAGAAAAGAAAAAAGTTACCTGTAATTTCTATCAGGTAATGGTGGTGGTTTCCAGTTGGAAGATGTGGGTGGGGGAGGTAGAGGCCTTCCACCATCAAGTGGTCTGTTGGAACTTCTCTGAAACATTGTAGAGAAAGCATAAATATCAAAAGTAAATATCCTATTCAATCAACTTAAAATATTATACTGATAATTTTTTTCATCTTGTGGCAATAAAACTTATGAAAACATTGTAGAAAAAAAGAAAAACTGGTGGTAGTGAACACTTTCTTCTGTAACTACAACATTTTCATATTAAATCATATATTTATAAGCCATGCTCTGTGAACAGGGGGCTTAATGCATCTGCAAAAAGTAGTGGCCCAGGTCAGCCTGAGTAGTCCTCACAGGCTGACCTGGGTCGAAACTTTTTGCTTCTGGTAAATTTTCTCCATTTCCAAGGATCGTTTACCTGAGGATTCAGTTGGGTGTTAGACAAAATAGATTTTATGGATCCATAATTATGTGATAACTTGCCAGAGACCGACTGTGGGAATGTCACATGATCAATAACGTGTCCATTATGTAGAATTGTATTCAAACAGGTACAATGACACCATATTAACCCTTTCCCAAACAAGCCCTGGTTTCCACATGTCTGCAGTACAAGTCTTTTGAAAACACAGAGCAATTTCTCCTTTTCCCACAGTGTTTTCTACCCTTTTGGAGAACCTTCTGTCATTTTCATCAAATTTAAAATTGTCGTCTGCAAACTCTTTCAATTTGGACCTGTCTAAATTTTGTCATCTGGTAAAGGGTTAATTTTGTTCTCATAAAAAGAAAGAAAGTCCCTTATTTCAAAGCATGCATCTGGTATTTGAACATCCAAAATGTATGTTTTTACTGAATGAAACCAGACTGGTTCTTTACCCTAGAAGATAAAATTATAGTTTGATAGTAGTACCAACAGTTATCTGTGTTTGACAAGAAAGCTTGATACAGAGCAAGAATTAGTCAATTCATCAAACTAGATCCCCAACCTTCCCCCATCACACAGCAGTCAAAAACCAGAGAAAAATTATAACAATACCATACCACAAACCAAACCAAATGTTTTACATAATTTGGCACACCAAGAAAATATCAAAGTAGAAAACAAAAAAGAGCACCACATTCGGTGCCAATGCTCAGCTGCGGATGCTTAATTTTCAGTGAAAACTCTATGGTCCGTATTCACCAACCATTCTTAAGAATATTCTTGGTCTTGTTCTCCAAAATTTTCCAAATTTGAAAGTAACACACCTTCTGATTTGCTAAACCATTTGGTTTAGCCAATCAGAAGTTGTGTTACTTTGAAACTTCGAAAATCTTGAAGAATAAGTCTAAGAACGTTTTTAAGAATGGTTGGTGAATACGGACCCAGGTCAAAAAAGGGGCAAAACTCTTTCAAAATACTTTGATGGTTGTGTAGGGTCCTTTACGATAATTGACAACTTGCCAAAGTCTGAAGTAAATGTCTTCAGTAATAAGAGAGATATTATGAAATGTCAAAGTTTTTTGACGCAGACAACGATGCCAGTGCTACTGAAGTACTTTGACTTTTTCTCTGAAAACAGCCATGCTAAAAATGCTGAGTTTAACAAATTCAATAATGCTCTTGTTATTGTATGCTTTTATAATGTTCTTGTAAATCAAGTTTTAGTAAGAAGTAAATTATTATGGTATTTGCCAAAATGAATTTAAAAGTTTTTTTTTTCTGTCCCAAGCTGGATGACTTATTGGTACCAGAGAAAACTTAGATAATGCAAAAGCAAAATACTTTTTTCAAGGGATTACCTCCTGACCTAAATTTGCAGAAGACAACTTATACACATTCATGCAAAATATGGATTATCTATGTGAATTAATTTTTTACCACACACAGTCCCTGAGTTTTAATGACCCTAAGAAATAAGCCTTCTGATAACACTGTGGAAAAGGAGAAAATGCTGGTAACCTTTTCTCCTTTTCTCACAATGTTTTCTGTCATATCAAAGACAAATTCCAGCATTTGAGCCACATTTAAAATTTTGTCCGCAATTGCTTTCAATTTGGACTGGTCTAAAACTTTATCGTATGGTAAAGAGTTAAGTCTTTACCAAAGACAGATAGGACCAAAATGAAAGCATTTGTAGACAACAAATCAAATATTGCTCAAATAATAAGATTTCACTGTGATAGGATAGAAAACATTTTTGGAAATGGAGAAAAAGCTGGTTACCAGCATTAGTCTTACCAGACGGCAAAATTTTAAAGCGTTAGTCTTTAAGCAGACTGCAAAATTTTAAACTCATCAATATTGAAAGCATTTGCAGACAACAAATTAAATGTGGCTGAAATGAAGGGATTTGTTTTTGATAGAAAACATTGTGGGAAAAGGAAAAAATGCTTGTTTCCAGCATATTCTACTTTTTCCACGATGTTTTCAAATCTCTATCAGGGTTGTTAAAACTCAAGATTGTGTGCTACAGGGTTAAGGATTACTACATGAGTTCCTGTAAAGACATTGTGGCAAAAAGAGAAATTACTGCACAATGAAAAAGGTATCAGGGTGGTACATTAAAAGGGCACATTTCCAAGCAAGGAAAGTGGAGAAATTTTTACAACATTAAGGTCACTGGTATGTGTTTGGCAAATGAAGTAAACTCTTTACCTAAGTACAAAATTTTGGACTCTTTGAAATTGAAAGCATTTGCAGACAACATATTGAATTTGGCTCACATTATTGTGCTTCTCTTTGCAAGGTAACAAAACATTGTGAGAAAAGACGGAAACACTGATTACTAGAGTTTTCTTCTTTTCCCACATTTTCAAAAGCTTTCTTCCTTAAGGCATTGTGTGGTAAGAGGTTAAAAGGGCATATTTCCAAGGTAGAATAGGAGAGAAAATTTTGCGAACTTGCAGTCACTAGTGTGGCATTAGCAATGAAATTAACTTTTTGCCAAACAACAAAATTGTGGACTTGTCAAATTGAAAGCATTTGCAGACGACAAAGTAAATGTAGCTCAAATGATGACTTCTGTATTTGATAGGGTAGAAAACATTGTGTGAAAAGGAGAAAATGTTGGTTACTAGTATTTTCTTCTTTTCCCGCAATGCTTTCATAAGTCTTCTCAATCAGTATTGTTTAACCTCTGGATTGCGTGGGTAGAAGGTTAACCCTTAAAGTGCCTTTCACAACTATAGTTGCTTTTGCGGCAAGTGTAGATCAAGATCAGGCTGCACAAAATGTGCAGCCTGATCTTTGATCTACACTGTCCACTTTGCAGAAACACTGTACACAAAAGCAACCATGAAATTGCAGTTTTTGGGTTATATTTCTAGGACGAGAATGCCTGGTAGGTTTATTCGGTGCTCTAAGGGTTAAAAGGGCATATTTTTAGGCAAGAATATGGGAGAAATTTTGGCAACTTAGATGGGTCACTAGTGTGGCATTAGCAAAGAAAGTTAACTCTTTACCAAATGACAAATTTTGGACTTGTCGAAATTGAAAGCATTTGCACATGACATATTGAATTCTGCTCACATGATTACATGTACCTGCATTTGAACGGTAAGAAAATATTGTGGGAAAAGAAGGAAATGCTGGTTGCACTTCTTTTCCCACAATGTGTTTTAAAGCTTTCTTCCTCAGGGTCGTTAAAAATCAGGATTGTGTGGTAAAGGGTTAAGTCTTTATCAGACAAAAATTACCAGACAACAAAATTTTGCAATTGTCAATATTGAAAGAATTTGCAGACGGCAATTGTCAATATTGAAAGAATTTGCAGACGACGAATTGAGTGTGGCCTAACTGATGGAAATTTTCTTTATAATGGTAGAAACATTGTAGGAAAAGGAGAATATGCTGGTTATCAGCCTTTTCTCTCTTTCTAAAGCCATTTTCCTCCATGTCATTAATGCAGGAGAAACTGCGTTGTAAGGATAAACATGCAAAAGAAAGCACATGCAATACACATCCATAAACATGCACATGAAGCTCGTTCCTTACTTTAAGTTTAACTTGACTTTTATGTGAGACAGATTTCATGGTCTGAAAATTTTATAAAAATTCAAATAACCATCCTTGACAAAATACTGGAAAAAAACATTGTCAAAATAATACATGTGTATATACAAATATCATGCAAAATAAAAGCTAAATATGACTAACACTTCACCAAACAACAAAAATTCAAATTTATTCAAATTCAAAAGCCATTGCAGGCGACAAATAAAGCCTGCCTTCAATGAAGAAATTAATCTCTGAAAGGGTAGAAAACACTGTGGGAAAAGGAGAAAATGCTGGTTACCAGCATTTTCTCCTTTTCCCACAATGTTTTCACAGGTTTCTTCCTCAGGGTTGTTAAAACTTGGGACTGTGTGGTAAAGAGTCAATTATTATCTCTGTTTCCTCAGCATGATTAAATGTGCATTGTCATTATATCCCATGATAAAAGCACAGCATTTTTAGCATGGAAAAAAAAAAAATGTAACTGGGGCGTGTTCTGGCAAAAGGGGTTTCAAAGCATCTCCATAATGCACTACACTAAGCCAATCATCACATAATTATGGATCCATAAAAAACATTTTGACAAACTGGCTAAATCCTGAAGTAGAATGGCCCTTGGACATGAAGAAAATTTACAAAAAGCAAAAAGTTTCGACACAAGTCGGCCTGCATGGACTGTGCAAGTTGACGTGGTCCAATACCTTTTGCAGATGCATGAAGCCCCTTTTTCACAGGGCATAGCTCAAATAAATTGAAGCATGAAAAGATGTCTGGATTTTAAAACATGAATTAGTAATAAATTATTTAACTCTTTTCAGCAACACCAGTGGGAAATGGAGAAAATTCCAGCATTTTCTCCTTTTCCAACAATGTTTTCTTCCCCCCTAAAAGACAAATCCCATTATTTTAGCCATATTTTATTTGTCATCTGCAAATGCTTTCAATTTAAAAAATTCTAGAACTTTGTTGTGTGTTAACCCTTTCCCAAACGACAAATTTTGGACCGGTCCAAATTGAAAGAGTTTGCAGATGACAATTTTAAATTTGATGAAAATGGCAGTAAGGTCTCAAAAAGGGTAGAAAACACTGTGGGAAAAGGAGGAATTGCTCGTTACAAGCAATTTCATCTTTTCCCACAGTGTTTTCAAAAGACTTGTACTGCAGACACGTGAAAACCAGGGCTTGTTTGGGAAAGGGTTAAAGGGTTAATGCAATGAACCTTTGGTTTAACTCTTTACCAAACGACAGAGTTTTAGACTGGTCCAAATTGACAGCATTTGCAGACAATAAATTAAATGTGGCCCAAATGACAAAATAGGTCCTTGATAGGGTAGAACATGTGGGAAAGGGAGAAAATGCTGGTTACCAGGTTACCTTGATATGGAAGAAAATGTTATGGGGAAGGGAGAAAAT
The DNA here is from genome assembly GCA_945859785.2 of Tridacna gigas. Classification (NCBI taxonomy): domain Eukaryota; kingdom Metazoa; phylum Mollusca; class Bivalvia; order Cardiida; family Cardiidae; genus Tridacna; species Tridacna gigas. The sequence continues at coordinate 44,317,850 of OX244037.2, read as the reverse complement.
GCTGGTTACCAGCATTTTCTCCTTTTCCAACAACGTCTTCAAAAGCTATCTTCTACTGGGTTGATAAAAGTCGGGACTTTGTGGTATAAGGTTAAATGCTACCAGCATTTTCTCCTTTTCCAACATTGTTTTCAAAAGCTTATTTCCCTAGGGTCATTAAAACTCGGGATTGTATGGTACAGGGCCAAAGGCAAACATGCTGATGAACCAAAGCAAAAAGCGTATGGCTGAAATTTGTGTGATCACACATTGGTATAATACACACATGATAAACATTTTAAAGTTTACCTCAAGCTTATACTTTTGACTATCTGCATTAGCAATGACCAACTTTGATATCATTATTGAAAAATGCAAACACTCACAAGATCAACCACCCCATTCCAACCAATCCCTGCCATTTAAATCTTAACTAGAAGACAGAATTATAGAATTGTCCAAATTGAGTGCATTTTGCAGACAACACCTGAAACGTGACTCAAGAGAATGGATCTGTCTTTTTAAGAGCTATGAAACTTTCTCAGAAACAGACTAAATGCTGCTTACCAGCATTTTCCTCTTTTCCCTCATTTTTTCAACCCTTTTTCTCAGCAGTGTCTCAGAAATGCATTCTATCCAGGGTCATGAAAGATAACAACTTTTAATCCTTTACCATACAATGCCGCCTTTTGACGCCCCTGGGAAAGAAGCCTTTTGAAAACATTGTGGGAAAAGGAGAAAATGCTGGTAACCAGCATTTTCTTCTTTTCCCACAATGTTTTCTACCCTATCTAAGAAAAGTTGCACCACTTGAGCCACATCGAAATTGTCGCCTGCAAATGCTTTCAATTTGGACAAGGCTAAAATTTTGTCGTCTGGTAAAGGGTTAAGAGTACTAACTATTGCTGGAATTGAATTTTTTTGTCAGTTATGAAGAGGCAAATGTGACAGTCAATATTCCTTTAACTCTTTACCAAACAACAAAATTTTTGACTCAACCATATTCAAAGCATTTGCAGATGACAAATGTAGCTCAAATGATGATTTCTGTTTTTGATCATTTAGAAAACATTGTGGGAAAAGGAGAAAATGCTGGTTACCAGCATTTTCTCCATTTCCATTCATGTTTTCAAAGGCTTTCTGTTTCAGAGTAGTTAAAACTCGAGATTGTGTGGCAAATGGTTAATCACTTCAGAATGCTAAATGGGGCATAAATGGGGAAAAATTAAGATTAAGGTACAAATTAAAATTGATTAAGAATTTATTTCTTACCATTCTTCTGATTTGTTCGTCTAGTTTAAAGTAAAACCGTTCATCCAGAAGCTCACCATAATCACACTCTCCTTCCTCCTGCAAATTGGAAGAGATCCAAAGTCAAACAAGAGTACCGCATGCGGAAGCCATCCCTCGACGGCAGTTGCTTGATTTTCAGTGAAAATTCATTGTCAAAAAAAAAAGGGCATAACTTTATATAAAAAACCTTTAATGGTTACCTGCTTGTGTTGTATGGGTTCCCCTTTTGATAGTGAACAACTTGGCTAAATTTGAAGTACTAATAAATATCTTAAATAGTGACAGACATTATAAGATGTCGAAGTTTTTGCACGACCACAATGATACAGAGGATGACAATGATGCCAGGGCTATGACAATACCTGGATGTTTTCTTTGTAAACAGCCGTGTTTAAAAATCATACAAATTTTAACCTGATAATTTATTTTGTTTAGACCCTACAATAACCACATAAACTAAACATTAACTCTTTACCAAAATCATTAACTCTTTACAAAATGACAAAATCTAAGACTTGTCCAAATCGAAAACATTTGCTGACAACCAAAAATTTGACATATCTTTCATGCTGATAGTAAAAACCAGAATAATGCTATTTCGAACTTATATATGGGAGAAAACTGCCTTCTTATTGGACAGTGTAGATAAAAAATCAGACTGCACGTTCTGTGCAGTCTGATCTTGATCTACACTGTCTGCAAAAGGTCAGTAAGTTGGGCTTAGCAGCCTATGGGTTAAGAAACACTCTCACCTGCCCACAAACATCTTTCAGATATCCATTCCAGTTGGAAATCTTGTTCTGCAAAAAGGCATATGATTGTTGTAATACATGGAAACAAGAGGGCCATAATGGCCCTGGATTGCTCACCTGAGTCAATAGGCGAAATTTCACTCCAGGGTCACTCTAGAGTGCACACAAGGTTTTTCTAAGATTTGACCTAGTGACCTAGTTTTTGACCCCACATGACCCAATTTCGAACTCATCCCAGATTTTATCAAGACAAACATTCTGACCAAGTTTCATGAGGATTGGACCAAAAATGTGGCCTCTAAAGCATACACAAGGTAAAAAGTTGACGACGGACGACGCACACCGCACAACGGACGCCAGACACAGTACTATCACAATAGCTCACCATGAGCACTTTGTGCTCAAGTGAGCTAAAAAACAGAAGTCAAAAAAGAGCACCACATGCTGGTGCCAACAATTGGCTGTTGTTTTTTGACGGATAAAAATTACCCTAACAATTTTTCAAAAAGGTCAGCCTAGGAACATTACTGTGAAATTATTTCAAAATCTGACCAGCCATTCCAGAGAAGAAGAATTAAGAAATTCCTCTTCATGTCACTATGATGCAAATAGCCCCCACCACCAGAGCCATGTTTCTTGACAGATCACAATTTTGCAAACAATTTTTGAAAAGAGTCACCCAAGGAACATTTCTGTGAAATTATTTCAAAATCTGACCAGCAGTTTCAGAGAAGAAGAATTTTTAAGAATTTCTTCATGTCCGTATAGTGTAAGTAGCCCACAGCCATCAGAGCCATGTTTCTTGATGGATCAAAATTTTGCAAACAATTTGCGAAAAGGGTCACCCAAGGAACATTTCTGTGACATTATTTCAAAATCTGACCAGCCGTTTCAGAGAAGAAGAATTTTTAAGAATTTCTTCATGTGTGTAGTGCAAGTAGCCCCCCTATCAGAGCCATGTTTCTTGACAGATCAAAATTTTGCAAACAGTTTTTGAAAAGGGTCGCCAAAGGAACATTTCTGAGAAATTATTTTAGAATCTGACCAGCCGTTGCAGAGAAAAAAAACTTTTAAGAATTTCTTCATGGCCGTATAGTGCAAGTAGCTCCCAGTCACCAGAGCCATGTTTCTTGATGGATCATAATTTCGTGAACAACTTTTGAAAAGGGTCACCCAAGGAACATCTCTGTGAAATTATTTCAGAATCTGACCAGCCGTTTCAGAGAAGAAGAATTTTTAAGAATTTCTTCATTTCCGTATAGTGCAAGTAGCCCCCATTCACCAGAGCCATGTTTCTTGATGGATCAAAATTTCGCAAACAATTTTTGAAAAGAGTCACCCAAGGAACATCTCTGTGAAATTATTTCAAAATCTGACCGGCCGTTTCAGAGAGGAAGAATTTTTAAGAATTTCTTCATATCCGTATAGTGCAAGTAGTCCCCAGTCACCAGAGCCATGTTTTTCGACAAATCAAAATTTCGCGAACAATTTTTGAAAAGGGTCACCCAAGGAACATTTCTGTGAAATTATTTCAAAATCTGACCAGCGGTGCCAGAGAAGAAGAAATTTTAAGAATTTCTTCATGGCCGTATAGTGCAAGTAGCCCCCATTCACCAGAGCCATGTTTTTGGACAAATCAAAATTTCGCGAACAAGTTTTGAAAAGGGTCACCCAAGGAACATCCCTGTGAAATTCTTTCAAAATCTGACCAGCCGTTTCAGAGGAGAAGAATTTTTAAGAATTTCTTCATTTCCATACAGTGCAAGTAGCCCCCATTCACCAGAGCCATGTTTCTTGTTTCGCGAACACTTTTTGAAAAGGGTCACCCAAGGAACATCTCTGTGAAATTATTTTAAAATCTGACTGGCAGTTTCAGAGAAGAAGAATTTTTAAGAATTTCTTCATATCTGTATAGTGCAAGTAGCCCCCATTCACCAGAGCCATGTTTTTTGACAGATCAAAATTTCGCGAACAGTTTTTAAAAAGGGTCACCCAAGGAACATTCCTGTGAAATTATTTCAAAATCTGACCAGCGGTTTCAGAGGAGAAGATTTTTAAAAATTTCTTAGAAAATTCCATTTCGTTACTGTGGCAACCAGGGTTTTTGATGGAATCAAATTTTGGGAACAATTTTTAAAGAAGACCTCCCAAGGAACATTCCTGCCAAGTTTGGTCCAAATTGGCCCAGTAGTTTAGGAGAAGATGATGTTTTAAGAATTGTTGACGACGAACGACGAACGATGGACGACGGACACCGGGTGATCCTAAAAGCTCCCCTTGAGCACGTTGTGCTCAGGTGAGCTAAAAAGGAGAAAACACTTGAAGACAATTAATTTTCATTTAACCCTGTACAGATAATCACATGCTTTAATGTCTCCAAACAGCAACTGTATGTACACAGTGCTCTGAAAAAACAGGTTTTTGTAAACACTCTTGGAAAAGCATTTTCTCCCTTCAAGACGATACTTTCCATCTTGTAAAAAAAACAAGTCCCATCATTTGAGTCATATTTTAATTTGTCGTCTGCAAACGAACTCAATCTGGATTTGTCTAAAACTGTGAAGGTGATAAAAACTTTATACATTTGCAATAGTTTACCGAACATGTTAACACCACTTATCTGCCATATTTTGACAAAACTACAATTTTCAGTGCATTGTTTTACTAATGGTTACCTGCCCCTGTTGTATGAGTTCCCCTTTTGATAATTAACAACTTGTCCAAGTTTGAAGTAAAATATATTCAGAAATAACATAGATATCATAAAATGACAAAGTTTTTGCACAACAACACAGACGACGGCAACGCCAGGGCTTTGACAATATCTTGACGATTTCTGCAAAAACAGCCAAGCTATAAATGCTGGTAACAAGCATTTTCTACTTTTCTCTCAACATTTTCAACCCTTTCAAAGACAAATGCCATCATTTGAGTCTTGTTTATAAGCCATCTGCAAGTATTTTCAACATGGACAAGTATGGTATTTTCTTAAATGGTAGAGGGTTAAGCTTTACACCACATGTAGAAACAAAAGCACTTCATGCTAGTGCCAATGCTTGGCTGCAATTGCTTGATCCTCAGTGAAAATTCTAAGTTGAAAAAAGGACATAACTGTATCAATAATTCTTGATGGTTACCTGCCCTTGTTTTATAGGCTTCCCTTTTGATAGTTAACATCTTTTCTAAGTTTGAAGCAAATAACTTCAGTAATAACAGAGATATTATAAAATGTCAAAGTTTTCACATGGCGACACCAGGACAATGACAATACTTAAACATTTTCTTCAAAAACAGCCGAGCTAAAAAACGAACAAAAAATGTGACAGTAGTTCTGAAAATTCTCATACTCACTTGTCTATGGTATTCTATCAAATCCCGTAAGGTTCTGTGTACTTTTGGCTCCCCTTTGATATTAAACTTTTTATTCTTCAGTTGATCTATCATATAGTGTCTTATTCTGTCGTCAGCCCTGCAAGACATTAACTCTTTACCAAACAAGAAAATTTTAGGCTCTTCAAAATTGAAAGCATTTGCATAGGACAAATATGAATTGTCTTGTATGATAAAAATTGTGTGGAACAAGGCAGAAAACATTGTTGGGAAAGGAGAAAATGCTGGTTACCAGCATTTTCTCCTCTCCCAGCAATGTTTTCAAAAGGCTTCTTCCTTCAAGTCATTTAAACTTAAGATTGTAAGGCCCAGGGTTAATGTAAAATGATACTATTGTCCACAGGCCTTACAACAGATAGCTTTTAGAACATCAAGGAACAAGAGCACCAAATGCAGGTGCCAATGCTCGGCCGCGGTTACTTGATTGTCAGTGAAAATTCAAAGTCAAAAAAGGGGCATAATGTGTCAAAAATACTTTGATAGTTAACTGTCCATGTTGTATTGGTTCCCCTTTTGATAATTAATGACTTGTCCTTGAATGAACTATATACTTCCAGTAAAAACATAGATATGATAAAATGTCAATATTTTGAAAATTTCCAAGTTTTGCACAACGCAAACGACGACAGGGCTACAACAATACCTCAAAGTTTTCTTCAAAAACAGCCAAGCTAATATGCAGTGGATCGTAACAAGCAATATCCCTTCTTCTTTAGTGTTATTTCATAGAATTCAACAAAATTATTTTCCTCCTATCTTTTTCATATTTTCTCACCCATTATTCACCTTTACATATTTTATACTTGTACAAGAACATATTAAACTCTTTATCAAATAATCACAAGTTTTAATGATTCAAAAGCAAGAAGGCTTTTGAAAACATAGTGGGAAAAAGAGAAAATGCTGGTAACCAACAATTTTTCCTTTTCCCAACCTTCCTTTTAGCCACTTTGGACTCATCCTAATCCAAAGCATTTGAAGTCAACAAACTGAGTGTTACTAAAATGATAGGATAAGTCCTGGAAGGAGTAGAAAACCTTGTGGGAAAAGGAGAAAATGCTGGTTACCAGTATTTGCTTTTTTTCCACAATGTTTTCAAAAGCCTTCTACCTCAAAGTTGTTAAAACTTTGAATTGTGTGGTACAAGATTATGGGTAGACAGACAGATCATTAATTTTATCTTGAACATGAAATAGAGCTTGACTAAAGAAATAGGACTTCATTTGTTCTATTTTCAGTTTTAGGAATAAATGAGTTGACAGATGCTTGCATGGTGTTTTAATCCACTTTCAACATTATTTCAGTCATATCCCAGCAACAGCTCACTAATTCATGTTAGACCTGGCCTTCACCAGTACTAGGCTAAGGCTCTGAAGCATCTTGCCCAAGGACACTCCCAGTGCTTCCAGTGAGGCTCGAACCTTGCAATGATGCAGAAACTTTCAAGACAAACATCCGAAGTTACCTGAAGGACAGTGTATATCCAAATCTACTCTCACTCACTCGGATCAGGAAAGTTCCAGTTGCCTTGTCTCTCAGTAACTGTTCGGATTGTCTAAAAACACACATGAAACATTATCACTTGCAGATGCCAGTTTTGTCTTGCATTTAGTTCTTTCTCCTTTGCCACAACTTTTTGTTTTAATGAGATGAAAAACTTCAAATAAAGTATTTTTACTTTATAAACATTTACCACAATATCCTACTTCTAATGACCATGAGGAAGATGCTTTTGAAAATGCTGTGGGAAAAGGAGACAATGCTGGTTACCAGCATTTTCTCCTTTTCTCAAAATGTTTTCTACCCTGTCAGAGAACCGAAAAGCATTTGTGCAGACTTCAAATTCATTATTCTGCATTTACTTTCAATGTGCAGTCAGCAATTTATTGTTTGGAAAAGGGTTAACCCTTTACCACAGAATCCCGAGTTTTTACGACCCTGTGGAAGAAGGCTTTCAAAAACATTTTCAGAAATAGAGCAAATGTTGGTAACCAGAATTTTCTATTTTTCCTGAAACATTCTCTACCTTCCAAATGACAAATTTCCAACATTTGAGCCTCATTAAATTTGTAATCTGCAAATGTTGTCAATTTTGACATGTCTAAAATGTCACCATTTGGTAAAGAGTTAATCATTATTCATTCCAGATTTGGGAACAAGACGAAACATTGTGTACCTTCTTGATATGACACCATGGAACCAGGCAGCTATGAAATTATCCTGGTCAGGATCATAAATCTGAACTGCCTGAGTTTCCTGAAACCACCGAACTGATGCCTGCTTCAAACCAGGATGAGTGCTGGATCTTACAGGAACAAACTCATCATCTGAGAAGTCGCTTTCACTGTCGTCATCGGGCTGCAATGGAGACATACAAATCAGCTATTGGTTAACCCTTTATCGAACAGGCTTTTGAAGGTTCTATGATCTATAGTCCTATTTATGGCATGCAACACACGAAAAAGGGCCTTCCGACATATGCATAAAAGTGTGTCGTACTAGATCAGCCTGTGCAGTCTGTGACTAATTCGAGATGACACTTCTTGTTTTTGTGCAATTTTCTGTTTCACAAAAGTCTACTGTGTGAAAAAATCTTATATAGTCATAAAGTGCCGTCTCGGATTAGCCTGCACGGACTGCGCAGGACAACACTTTATGCAAATGTTTGAAAGTCTCACTTTGCAAGTTGCAGGCCATATTGAGCGGTATTTTGGCCTAAAAGGCCAACAAGTGCAATGATTTGGTATTTTCTTATATGTAAATATCCTTCTTCATAATTTAGACATACCCTTACCACACAATCTCGACCCTGAGGAAGTAGCCTTTTGAAAATATTGTGGCAACCAGCATTTACTCCTTTTCCTGCAATGTTTCCTACCCTTTCAAAGACATACTTTATTATTTGAGTCATATTTCTACTGTTGTCTGAAAATGCTTTCAATTTGGACAAATTTTCTCATGTGGTAAAGAGTAACAAATTATAAGAACTTCATACCTGTGTTCCAAAGTCCACAAATTTACGGGTTGGTTCCAGATATTCTCTCTTGTCAGCTGTAGCTATAGAACCTCTTGGAGAGTACAGTCCACCAGGAGGGAATTGTGGGACAGGGGGCGGGGCCACAGACAATATGCTGTCTTGACGACGACCAAAGAAACCTAAATCAGAGAGTCACTTGACATTAACTGTTCAGCAAATGCTAACATTGATGTAGAAAAATTGTGTGGTTTCTATTGAAGACAAATTCTGAAAGCAAAGTTTGACTTGGCCACACTCTGTGAAAAGGAGACTCAGTGCATCTGCAAAATGTATCAACTCATGTCAGCCTACGCAGTCCACACAGGCTGACATGGAACAAAACTTTTTGTTACTTGAACATTTTCTGCATGTCATAGGACCAGTGTACCTCATGCTTCAGTTGGTTGTTACACAAAATGGATTTTATGGATCCATAATTATGTAATGACTTAACTGGTATAGTACACAGAAATGCATAAATCCCCTATTGCCAGAGCATGGCTCTGTCTTTATTTTCCTCTGAAAGTTGACCAATCATCATGAAACTTAACCCTTTACCACACAATGCCATCTTTTAATGACCCTGATGAAGAAAGCTTCCGAAAACATTGTGGGAAAAGGAGAAAATGCTGGTAACCAGCATTTTCTCCTTTTCCCACAATGTTTTCTACCCTTCCCAAAACAAATTTCACTTTTTTAGCCAAATTTATTTTGTGTGCAAATGCTTTCAATTTGGACCAGTCTAAAGTTTTGCTGCTTGGTAAAGAGTTAAAGGAACACAAGTTCCTTTAATAGAAAGGCTTCCCTTAAAATGTCAGCCATGATTATATAGTTGAAATCTGTCGAAGGTTAACTCTTTACCACATGACAAAATTGCAGACTTGCTCAAATTGAAGGCACTTGAAGATGACAATTCCAACATGGCTCAAATGATGGAATTTGTCTTTGGTAGGGTAGAAGACATTGTGGGAAAAGGAGAAAATGCTGGTCACCATTATTCTCTCCTTTTCCCATAATTTTTTCAAAAGGCATGGAAGGACTGACAGATAACTTGATCCTAGTATAAATGTCCTCCCCTGATTACTTTTCTTACATGCATCAGAGGTGAGAGGTGAGAAACCGCCAGAAAGAAAGTTTCCCTCTATCTTCCTGTTAGAATAGTATACATACCAGGTAATAAATGCATTAACCCATTATAGTACAGGCTATTTCCATATACAAATAAGTGCTACTTTTCCCTCAAAGTTTTGAACAGGTTCTCATCAGAAGGTGTGTAAAGTTATATTTTTGCATGAAAAGATGATACACCTTGACCAAGTCAAAAATTTGTACAACAGTCCTTATTGAAAATGTTTGCAAATGTCAATTTTATTTCTATTCAAGTAATGACATTTGTTTTTGAACGGGTGAAAAAAAAAAGCATTGTGGGAAACAAGGAAATTACCGGTCACCAGTATTTTCCCTTGTTTCCATAATATTTTCAAGAGACTTCATCTATACAGATAATGAAAACACTGAATTGACATTTAATCTTTTACCACACAATCCTGATTTTTAACGACCCTGAGCAAGAAAGCTTTCGAAAACATTGTGGGAATAGGAGAAAATGCTGGTAACCAGCATTTTCTTCTTTTCCCACGATGTTTTCTACTTTTTCAGAGACAAATTCCGTCTTTTGAGCAGCGTTTGATTTGTCGTCTGCAAACTCTTTCAATTTGGATGGGTCTGGAGTTACCAGTACTTACTATCTGGTATTTTCTTATCGTTTTTCAGAGCAGTGTGTTGTTGGGCAGACATCTGCATGGAAAGTCCTTGTATCTGTGTGAGCAAGCCGCGAATTTTCTCCGCTTGTTGTTGTGCAATTTCCAGTTTTCTCGCTGCTCTCCTGCGACCCAATAACCCTCTTGCAACTTTCTATTTAACATGAATTAATACACAATTATTTGTACCATGCTCTATGAAAAGGGGGCTTAACCCTTAGAGGACTGAATAAACCCAAGACACATTTTTCAGTCCAGAAACAAGACCAAAATAAATGCAACTTCACAGTTACTTTTGTCTATAAAGATTCAGCAAAGCGGACAGCTTATATCAAAGATCAGAGTGCATGTTTTGTGCTGTCTGATCTTGATCTACAGTGGCCTCAAAGGCAACTATAGTCGGGAAAGGCACTTTTAAGGGTTAATGCATCTGCAAAAAATATTGACCCACGTCAGCCTGCTCAGTCCGTGCTGGCTGACCTGGTTTAAAACTTTGTTTTTAGTAAATTTTCTGCAAATCAAAGTACCAGTGTACTGTGTGATTCACTTGGTTGTTATACAAAATTTAATTAACTGATCCATAATTATTTGATGACCTGTTTGGTATCATGCATCATGAAGATATATTAAACCCATTAACCCTATACCAAACGACAATAATTTAGACTGGTCTAAATTGAAAGCAGTTGCAGACGACAAATCAAAGCTGGCTCAAATGACAAAATTTGTCCTTGGCAGAGTATAAAACATTGTGGGAAAAGGAGAAAATGCTGGTTACCAGCCTTTTCTTCTTTTTCCACAATGTTTTCAAAAGGCTTCTTCCTCAGGGTCGTTAAAAGTTGGGATTGTGTGGTAAAGGGTTAATGCCTTCATTGCCAGAACATGGCTCTTTTGCATTTCATGATAGTTTTAAAAAATAAAAGCAAAAAAAAAAATATGAAAATATTGTTGAGAAAGAGAAGAGTTTTGAGCAGTGGCCTCTTTTCTTATAATGTTTTCCATATATTTACAAATATTTCCATTCCCATTTTATTTTTCATATAATTATAAATATTTATATTCCCATTATGTTTTCCATACAATTACAATATTTATAATCCCATAATGTTTTCCATATAATTACAAACATTAAATTTTATATTCCCATTATGTTTTCCATATAATTACAATATTTACAATCCCATAGTGCTTTCAATATAATTACAAACATATATGTCTATTTTCCTGTCCTTCAAAAGCCTCTGTTTTTTATCATTTATAACAATATTGGAGCAGTCTAAAGATAGCTTACTAATTTTGGCTTACATGTTTTGCCAAACAATTCCTTTCTTTACTAGATGACAAAATTTTAAATTTGTTCAAATTCAAAGCATCTGCAGATGACAAATGCAAATTAAAACATGAAAATGGTCCATTATTGGGGAGAAAAGATTGTGGGAAAAGGAGAAAGTGCTGGATACCAGTATTTTCTCCTTTTCCAAAAATGTTTTCTACCCTTCCAAAAACAAATTCCATCATTTGAACCACATTTTGAATTTGCCATCTGCAAACACTTTTAAAATGAATTAAGATTTTATCACCTAGTATAGACTTAAAATGGCGGTGCTGATTGTTTGAAGAGGAACTATTCTAGCCCCTCAGTTTTAACTCTTTACCACACAATCCGACTTTTAACGACCCTGAGAAAGAAGCCTTTTGAAAACATTGTGGGAAAAGGAGAAAATGCTGGTAGCCAGCATTTTCTCCTTTTCCTACAATGTTTTCTACCTTTCCCAAAACAAATTTCAGTTTTTGAGTCACATTTAATTTGTTGTCTGCGATTGCTTTCAGTTTAGACCAGTCTAAAATTTTGTCAATTGGTAAAGAGTTAAACAAAAGCACTACAAAAATAATAGCACTACAAAAACAAGAGCACTACAAAAACAAGAGCACTACAAAAACAAGAGCACTACAAAAACAAGAGCACTGCATGTAGGTGCCAATGCCCGGCTGCAGTTGCTTGATTTTCAGTGAAAATTTTAAGTTGAAAAAGGGCATAACTGTGTCAAAAATATTTTTATCATTACCTGCCCCTGTTGCATGGGTTCCCCTTTTGACAGTTAACAACTAGTTCGAGTTTGAAGTAAATATCTTCAGAAATGACAGAGATATTAAAAAATGTCAAAGTTTTTGAAAATGTCAAAGTTCTTGCACAATGACATCGACAATGGCGCAGATGAAAATGCCAAGGCTACAATAATACCTCAACGTTTTTTTCAAAAACAGCCAAGCTAACTAGATTTTGGCAGTTATATCTCTCACAACAAGGAAAGGGGCGTAAACAGAGAGACTACTGTGGGCATTTACGAGAAATTGTGTTTGAAAAATAAACTTACTTGTAAGATAATGGCAGATTTTCCCATCCTAGCCAGGATGTCAGCAATCTGATCTATGTGGTAATATTTTAGGAACACCTTGGTTTTACCAACTTGCCAGCCCTGGATCCCTGTAGCTTTCAATATCTTCACACAGTTTTCCCTGGTACCCTGTAGATCTGGTTTACACAGAATCACTTTGTATCTGTCAGAAGAAAAAAGAAAATTCATTGGAATTAACCCTTTACCACACAATCATGAGTTTTAACGACCCTGACGAAGAAGGCTTTTGAAAAGCATTTTCTCTTTTTCCCACAATGTTTTCTATTCTATCAAAGACAGAAATCATCATCTTAGTAATATTCAATTTGTCATCGACAAAATATGCTTTCAATTTGGACCAGTCTAAAATTGTATCATTTGCTACAGAGTTAAGTAGGAAATGGCACCAAGTTTAATCCTTTCCTTTATGACAAATGTTAGACTCTACCAACTTAAAAAGTACCTACAGACGACAAATTCAAAACTGGTAAAAATGAGCTTCTCTAATAGGGTAGAAAACACAGTGAAGAAAGCAGCAATCTAAACAAATCACACTTACTTGTTCACAAATTCTGAAAATGCTGGTCTAACTGCGAACCCTTCTCGCCGTATCTTGGTTGTTTCCAGCATGCCTGTATAGAGTAACTGTAGAGAGAAAGAGAAGAATAGTTCTCCTCCATAAATCTTTACAAAGCAACTTAATTTTGGACTGGTCCAAATTAAACACATTTACAGATGAAATACTAACCCTTAACCCTTTACCACACAATCCCGACTTCTAACGACTGTGAGAAAGACGCCTTTTGAAAATATTGTGGAAAAAGGAGAAAATGCTGGTAACCAGCATTTTCTCCTTTTCCCACAATGTTTTCTGCCCTTCCCAAAACAAATTTCAATTTTTCAGTTACATATATTTTGCAGTCTGCAAATGCTTTCAATTTGGACTACTGTAAAATTTTGTTGTTAGGTAAAGAGTTAAACTGCTAAGTGAGACTCACTGACCTTTTGCGGACAGTGTAGATCAAGAGCAGACTGTACAGAAGGGGAGATCTTTTTTCTCCAAAAAGTAAGTCTGAAAGAACATTTTTCGAGTTTTTACGGTCGGCTTAAAAGTTTCATTTCACTTATTTTACAGGATAAGGGTTAAATGTAGCTGAAATGACGGTAATTGTTTGAGGAAATGTGTGGAAGACCTGTAGAGAATATGCTGGTTACAGTATTTTCTCCTGTTCCCACAAGGTTTTCAAAAGGCTTTTTCCACAGGGTCATTAAAACTCAGAATTGTATAGTAAAGAGTAACTGTAATTTGTTTAATTAGTGTTTAACATTATTTTCACCTGCATGCCAGTTATATCACTGCGGCCAGTGCACTTTTCCATGCATTTCTAGAGGGTTTTTTTACTAGCACTTTGCACAAGCCTTTCATTAAGCCACTGGCTTCTTTCCCCATTCACAAAAGTTAAAACTCTGTTTTGCAGTGGGAGAGGAATGTGAAAAATGTCTAGAAAGAGATTTTCTTAGCTAAGCTTCAAGTCAAACACACAACCTCTGTATTACCAGCCCTATGGATATGCATTACCACTCAGTCAAAAGTGTAGGACTCACAACCTGGAGGCCCTGGGTTTGAGCCTCCCTGGAAGCACTTGGTTTTTCATCGGAGTGTCCTTGGGCAAGACACCTTGAAGCCCTAGCCTAGTACTGGTGAAACCCACAACATACATAAATATGTGAGCTGTTGCCATAATATGACTGAAATAATGTTGACAATGGTATAAAACATCCATCCATCCATCCATCCAACCATCCCTCTGTCCTTCCGTCTGTCCCTCTGTCCTTCCATCTGTCCATTCATCCATCCACCCATCTATCCATCAATCCATCAATATGAAATTATTGAATCAGATAGGTAAAAAATATAATTCTGTGCTTACACAACATTTGAACTGTTTATCAGACAATGTCACCTTTCAACAACTCTATGGCAGATGGCTTTTGAAAATATTATGGGAAAAGGAGAAAATGCTGGTTATCAGCATTTTCTCCGTTTCCCACAATATTTTCTACCCTGTCAGGCTGAACTAGGTTGAATCTTTTTGCTATGGGTCAGTTTACAAGGTGTCAAAGGACCAGTCTACCTGATGATTTGATGATGTCAGTTGTTAGACAAAACTGTTTTAATGGATCCATAATTATGCGACGACTTGCTCAATGTAATGCATTACAAAGATACATTAAACCCCCTTTTGCAAGAGCATGGCTCATATACTGACAGTAAATCTCAAACCTGTCGTTGTATGTACTTGGAGTCAAATGTCCCCGGAGCTTTGACGTGATTGGGCTTCAGACATCGGACAAATATTGGGGTGGAAGCCATCATTCTTTCCATTAAGATCTGTAGTGAATTCTGAAAGATAATGAGTCCATAAGCTAACCCTAAACCTTTAACAAACAATCCCAAGTTTTAATGACCTTGCAGGCAAAGGCTTTTGAAAACAAAGTCGGAAAAGGAGAAAATACTGGTAACCAGCATTTTCTCCTTTTCCAACAATATTTTCTACCCTGGTAAAGAAAAAAAAATCATCATTTGAGTCATGTTTTATTTGTCATCGGCAAATGCTTTCAACCTGATCAGATCTAAACTTTTGTCATTTGGTAAAGAGTTAAAATGCCTTTCACAACTAGTTACCTTTGCAGCCAGTGTAGATCAAGATCAGACTACACAAAACATGCAGTCCGATCTTTGACCTACACTAACTCATTTCCTGAAACCTCACAGACAAAAGCAACCATGAAAATTTGGGTCTTATTTCAGGACTTGTCCAAATTAGAAAGCACTTGCAGATGACAAATTACATATTTCTCAAAGGATGGCATTTGTCTTTGATAGGGTAGAAAACATTATGGGAAAAGGAGAAAATGCTGGTTACCAGTATTTTCTCCTTTTCCCATGATGTTTTCAAAAGCTTCAATCTTCAGGGTCGTTGACACTCTGGATTGTTTGGTTTCAGACTAATCATTGAAGGTAAAGGAGCTCATTAAGATGTTGCCTCCTGCAAATGATCTATGCCCTGTTAAAAGGAGGTTTCGTGTATCTGCAAAAAGTATAGACCCAGGTCAGCCTACATAATCCGCACAGGCTGACCAGTGGGTCAAACCTTTTTGCTATTGGTCAATTTTCTGAATGTCAAAAGACCAGTTTACCTTATGATTCAGCCGGTTGTTGAACAGAATAGATTTTATACAAAAGAAACCGACTTG
The DNA here is from genome assembly GCA_945859785.2 of Tridacna gigas. Lineage (NCBI taxonomy): Eukaryota > Metazoa > Mollusca > Bivalvia > Cardiida > Cardiidae > Tridacna > Tridacna gigas. The sequence goes on along the minus strand of OX244037.2, from coordinate 44,302,006 downwards.
CTTGGTAAAATGGATCATGAGAGATGCATTAAATCCCCTTTTTCCAGAGCCCCACTCAAACTATTTTTTCGAAGTTGTTCTGCAGCAAATCTCTTCTGAGAAAATTGTGGCAAGAGGAGGAAAACATATCAGTGCTACATGATTACCTTAAACTGTGCCCCAACAGTCTTTTTTCTTTTTCTAGCAGCTTCTAGACTGAGTCTGTAGCCCTACAAGGAGACAAATAATTGGATACACTCCGACTCTTTACTAAACGACAAATATTTAGACTGGTCCAACTCAAAAGCATTTGCAGATGAAAAATTCAGCTTTGCTCAAATTATGAAATTTGTCTGTAAAAGAACAGAAAACATTGTGAGAAAATGGGAAAATGCTGGTTACCAGCATTTTCTCATTTTCCCCCAAGTTTTCAAAAGCTTTCTTTCTCAGAGTCATTAAAACTCAGGATTGTGTGGTAGAGTTAAGCAAAATAGGATGAAATCTCAAACTCTGAAGTTTTTGAATATGTAGTTATCGAATCATATCTTCATTTGAATCATCTGCTTTTACTTCATGGTCTAAGAGCAACGGAAAATTCTGTAAAACTTTGTGATTCAAACCTACACTCTTTGCTTCTCAGAACAAAATTCAAGACTTGTTCTAACTGGAAACATTTCCTGAATCTGTATTCACCAACCATTCTGAAGTTCATTCCTAAATCTAATTCAAGATTTAGAAAGCAACACAACTTCTGACTGGTTATACCATTTGGTTTAGCCAATCAGAAGTTGTGTTTCTTTCAAGTTTACAAATTCCTTGAGAATAAGACTAAAAATGTTCTTAAATATGGTTGGTGAATACAGAACAAGTTTGCAAACTACTGGTAAGTATTGCTAAAACGATGGTTTTTGTCTTTGAAAGGGTAGGAAACCTTCTGGAAAAAGAAGGAAATACTTGTTATCAGCGTTGTCTCCTTTTCATACGATGTTTTCAAAAGCCTTCTTCTTTAGAGCTGTTTCAACAAGGGATGTTGGGTTAATTGTCTTCAAAACAACGACAAAGCAATCCATTAGCTTTGTAACTACAGATTCAAATTGATCCTATACAAAGTTTGTTTGAAGGATATAAACAACAGGGACCAGTGTTTGCTCGGATATGTTAAAATCTTAGTTTACCTTTTTAGTGGCTGTTTTTCTGGAAGATTTCCTGCCCTGGAAAGCCAAACTGCCAGTTCTAGTTATCTGGGCTACAAATAGGAAAAAAAATTAGAGGATGTCTGTTTTTTTTGGTGAATGATTGAAATTCATTTCATCATGTGAACATCATCAGTAATACCGTATTCACAAGTGGTGCAGCCATGATTGAAAATAGTACTGTATGATGTTCACAAAATGAAATAAATTTCGATCTTTCACTGACAAAAACAAAATTGTATTATTTCATGTTTCTAATCACTTTTTTGTTGGGACTTGCAAAGTACATGGGAGCTCTCAGTATTTCCGTACCAGTGAATTTATCAAGTGGTAAATTCACTGGTTGAAATGGTGAAATGATCAAACCATAATCCACCATCATTTCCAGAAAAACTACCAAAAAGCATGAAATAAACATTTTTTATTTGTGAAAGTCTCTTGAGACTACAAAGCAATTCATATTAACATGTTACCATCTTCAGACAACTTTACTGTCTTTCTACAGACCACTTTCAAAATATGTTATTGCTAAGGGTTCTTTCTTTTACTCTTTATCACACAAAAAAATTTTAGACTTGTCCAAACCCATAGTATATGCAGATGCCAAATTTAAATGTGGCTAAAATTGAGGAACCCGTCTTTGATAGGATAGAAAACATTGTGGAAAAAGGAGAAAATGCATTTTCTATATTTCCCACATTGTTTTCAAAAGTCTTCTTTCTCACAGTCATCAAAGTCGGGACTGTGTGGAAAAGGGATACATCTTTAGCAAACAACAAACTTTTCGACTAGTCCAATTGTAAAAAATAAACCGGGTTCAAATGATGGGATTTGTCTTCTAGAGGGTAGAAAACATTGTGGAAAAAGGAGAAAATGCTAGTTACCAGCATTTTCTCCTTTTCCAACAATGTTTTCAAAAGGCTTCTTCCTCAGGGTCTTTAAAACCTGGGATTGTTTGGTAAAGGGTTAAAACACTACATCAAGTCTTTCACATCTTATGTTGAAAACCCCAAATTATCCACTGGACCTACCTTTGAAAATGGCACAAATCAGTTCATTCTTGCTTGCCTGTAACATCTCCATTACACCAGGGGGGAGAGTGTCACGATTCTTCTCCAACCAACCATCAGCATCATATGTCACCTAGACAACACACACACATGTTTAACTCCTTACCACACAATCCTGAGATTTACCAACACAGAGTAAGAAGCCTTTTTAAAACATTGTTGGAAAAGGAGAAAATGCTGATAACCAGCATTTTCTCCTTTTCCCACAATGTTTTCTACCCTATCAAAAACAAATTTCATCATCCGAGCCACATTTGAATTGTCGTCTGAAAATGCTTTCAATTTGGACTAGTCCACATTTTTGTGGTTTGTTAAAGAGTTAAATAAACATAGAAATTTTCTGTTGCACAGGGATATATTCATGTCTTCTACACATATTATTAAAACTAACAACAACAGTTCAGAAAAGAACAGTAAGACTAGATTCTGCATGTCAATTTAAACATTTGTTCACTAACGAATACCAGAAAATGTACCGGTATATCATAATTATAACTTTAACACTTTACCTATCCCAGCTTTTAACAACCTTAAGAAGAAGGTTTTTTAAAACATTGTTGGAAAAGAAGCAAATTCAATGCTGGTAACCAGTATTTTCTCCTTTTTCCACAATATTTCCTATCTACTGTAGACAATTTCCATTGCTTCTGCCACCTTTGTTTACGCTAAATTTGTGGTCTGCAAATGGATAATAATTATGTCTTAAATTTACTTGTTAGGTAAAGAGATAAAGGCAAATACAATTATTTGAGCTACCTCCTAATTGTTGTGTCTCGAGATCATTTCACTTTCAACATGTCTAGAATTTTGCATCTGAAAAGAGTTTAAAGTCTAGCACATACCTCTCCTGCATAATGTTGGATGGTAAATCTGTGATCTGTGCTGCTCTGAGATGCCTTGTAATAGGACAACTTTCCAAAGTTTTTGTTGAATTTCGTCACTAGTGACTGAGGGGTAGCCTAGAATATAATATATCAAAGGTGAACACATCCCCTTTCAAGTAAACAACCATGGACAGATCCTTGTAAAATAATTTTCAGAAGGAAAGACTAGTATGACCTTGACCCTTGACTCAGGCAACGCAAATCCTATCGGCTTTTTCCTTTGGTAATATTCAAAATGTTTTTTGAGGTGTTATCACTGGCTTTTTGGTGCAGAAAAATCTTTCTCGCATAGAGTGGAGCCAGCAGCCATATTTATCAATTATTTTGAACTCAAATTCTGATCCAAATTCAAAGGTCAGTTTTTTTTAAATGAAAGAAATATTAACACCAGGCCAATCAGGGTCCATATGCACCAAACACCCTTCAGAACATTCTTGGTCTTATTCAAGAATTTTCTAAATTTGAAAGTAACACAACTCCAGATTGGCTAAACCAAATGGTTTAGCCAATCAGAAGTTGTGTTACTCTCAAATTGTGAAAATCTTGGAGAATGATATTAAAAGCATTCATAAAAATGGCTGGTGAATAGACTCAGTTGGTTAGCCTTGGGACTTGAAATTAAAACAATATTCAGAATTATACCTGAATAAGGCCCCTGTATATTCCATGCTACCATTTAATCCTTTAAAAAACAATCCCAGTTTTTCACGAACCTGAGGAAGAAAGCTCTTGAAAACATCTCAGCAAAGGAGAACATGTTAGTAACCAACAGTTTCTCCTTTTTCGCCACACTTGAGCCAAATTCATTCTGTCATATGTAAGTGCTTTCAGGATGTCATATGTGTAATATTGATATCTGGTAAGAATTAAATATGTTGAGAGAGGTACTATATATAAAGAGAAAGAGGATGTGCCCAATAACAGTCATTAAAAAAATTGCTCTAATAAACAATACATATGACTTACCCTTGGAAACATGCACTCTTCATCTAAAACTGTCAAAATACCAATTGGTTTGGCTAGGAAAAGATCCTGAAAAAGTTCAGAATACTTCATTTAGGGTGATTTTCCTTCTTTCTTTTTTAATGCCAATGAAAATAAATTAACCTTTTACTGCACAATGCCGCCTTTTGACGCCCCTTGGAAAGAAGCCTTGTGAAAACATTGTAGGAAAAGGAGAAAATGCTGGTAGCCAGCATTTTCTCCTTTTCCCACAATGTTTTCTACCCTATCAAAGAAAATTTGCACCATTTGAGTCACACTGAAATTGTCCTCTGCAAATGCTTTCAATTTGGACAAGGCTAAAATTTTGCCGTCTGGTAAAGGGTTAAAGTAAACATTTACAAGAACAGGTTACCACTATTAAATGGGCAACTTGTGTAATATTTCAAATAAAGAAGAGCACAACATGCAGGTGCTAATGGTCTGCTGCAGACGTTTGATTTCCAGTGAAAATTTAAGTCGAAAAAGGAGCATAACTCCTTCAAATATGTTTTGATGGCTGCCTACCCCGGTTGTATGGATTTTCCTTTCATTTGCCCATGTTTGAAGTAAATAGTAAATATCTTCAGTAATAACAGAGATATTATGAAATGTCACAATTTTTGTATGACCACGAATCAGATAGCGCCAGGGCTATGACAATAACTTGACTTTTTCTTTGAGACAGCTGAGCTTAAAATCAAAACTTGTACGAATAATTCTAATAATCATTTTTCTATTTAATATGTCTGTTCCCTGTTCACTATAGCCTTGTTATGGCCAATTGGGTTGCTGATGCCATGTTATATAGTCTGTAGGACCCATAAGGAGGCATATGTGTTGGATGAAATAGTAAACAAATAAGACAAAAAATTTCCTGTGTGTAAGTTCGCATGATAGGGAGGTTTTGATTAAAATTTCATTCAAATTAGTTAAAAACTGTAAGAGGAGAAGAGGACACAATATTACATCAGGTGGATAGCTGAAGAGAATTTCATTGAGTGAAGAGCAATATAGAACTTTTCATGAGCTGTGAACCTTTGAAACAAAGACTATTGATAAATTACTGTCCGAAGGAGGTATTTTGAAAATATTTTCCATCACTTAAAAGACAATTTCCATCAATTTAGGCCACATTTTATTTGTCAGAGATCCGCAAATGCTTTCTTAATGGCGAAGTCTAAAACTGTCATATTTGGCTAAGTTTAAACCCTTTACCAAATGACAAAACTTTCGACCGGTCCAAACTGAAAGCAATTGCAGATGACATATTAAAGGTAGCCCAAACAATGAAATCTGCCCTTGATAGGTTAGAAAACATTGTGGGAAAAGGAGAAAATGCTGGTTACCAGCATTTTCTCCTTTTCCCACAATGTTTTCAGAAGCCTTCTTCCCCAGGGTCGTTAAAAGCCCGGACTGTGTGGCAAAGAGATAAAAAAGACTGAACTACCTGTAACATAACCAGTTTATTTTATACCTGAAAATTTTCCCACTCAAATATATATGTTGCATGCAGAAAAAATATCAAATAGGACAGGAAAAAAAACTGTATCTACATAGTGTCAAATACAGGTCAAAATATGGTAAGATGTCGTAAATGTAAATCACAGAATATCTATATTTTGATATGCAATTTGATTGGTCAAAATGTTACACTCTAATATTTATCTGCCATTCATAAAAAAGAAGTAACCAGCCACTACACCATTTTTTGTTTTATTTTGTTTATGGTTTTTGAATAGAATGTCAATAATTGCAAAATTTTGTTACTGAAAGTTAGAGATATATAATAAAAGGAATATCCTGTTGCAGAAACTTTCCTGGTTGTTGTATTAACTTCTCAATGTGTAAAAAGATTTGAAATCTCGTTTGACTTTCGGTTTGGCACAATTTCAAATTTTCTCACACTGCTTGAATCAAATACACCCACCAGGAGTTACTATAACATAATATTCCATGTATATACTGACCAGCAAGGGCTGATTATCCACAAACTTTATTTCTGTCCAGTCAATGCCCTCCTTAACGTATTCTTCTTGTTCTTGCTTGAATACATGCTGAAATACAATGATGATCACTGAAAACATCTCTTGGTGTAAACTTACCATATTACAACCATCCAGCATTTTATCATCTTATCAAAATATTTTCTAGCCTTTTAAACACAAATCAAACCACTTAATCCTTTACCAAACAATCATCAGTTTTAATAACCCTGATGAAGAAGGCTTTTGAAAACATTGTGGGAAAAGGAAGTAGCTGTTAAGCAGCAAAATCCCACAATGTTTTCTACCCTACGAAAGACAGAAATCATCACATTAGCTACATTCCAGTTGTCTTCTGCAAATGCTGACAATTCGGTTGAGTCAAAAATGTCATTGTTTAGTAAAGGGTTAAGCAACATTTAACCCTTTACCAAACAACAAAATTTTAGACCAGTCCAAATTAAAAGCATTTGCAGACGACAAAATAAATGTAACTCAAAAATTGAAATTTGTTTTGGGAAGGCTAGAAAACATTGTGGGAAAAGGAGAAAAATGCTTTTTTCTCCTTTGACTTTGAAGCCCCTGCAGTAAACATCTTTTGGAAAACTGTAATGCCTTACCAAAGAACACTTCCACATGACAAACTGGCCAATGGGAATAAAATGTTGAAAACCAACCTCTGTGGCATAGAGCTAACCCATTGTCTGATTTGTGTGTGTGGGAGGGGGGGGAGGGGGGAGGGGGGATAAAAGAAAATACACAGATACCTGGTTGAAGAAAAACTGTAACTGTTCATTTGCAAGGTTGATGCAAGCTTGCTCAAAACTGTTCTTCTCGAAATGTTCAAAGCCAAAGATATCTAGAATTCCAATTTCTCTCTGTTCCTGAGGAGAAACAAACTCCGTGGGTGCCAGAAGCTGGTTGATTTTGTTTACAATCCATCCAAACAACCGTCCGTACAAAATCTTGGCGACAGCATCTCTTGCATCTGAAATATTTGGTAAATGAGGTTTTGAAAATTTACCAACCATTCTAAATATCATTCTAATTCTGGTTACTAGTACTTCTTCTTTTCCCATGACGTTTTCTTCCTCTGGGTGATGAAAACATATGCTTGTTTGGTAAAGGGTTAATTTTAATGTAAAAACTATATTTTTGACAATTATGTGTCAATCAACAACAACAACAATAATATGGACCTGATTACAGAGAAAGAAAATGGTGATAATAATCCCTTTACTCTTTACTCTTTTACCAGATGACAAAATTCTAGACTTGTCCAAATTGAGAGTATTTGCAGACAACAAAATAAATGTGACAGAAAAATCAAAATTTGTTTTGGGAAGGGTAGAAAACATTGTAGGAAAATGGAGAAAATGGCGGTTACCAGCATTTTCTCCTTTTCCGACAATGTTTTCAAAGGCCTTCTCTTTCAGGGTCGTTAAAACTCGAGATTATGTACAATGTCAACATTTAATGACCCTGAGAAAGAGGTCTTTAGAAAACATTGTGGGAAAAGAAGAAAATGCTGGTAACCAGCATTTTCTCCTTTTCCCACAATGTTTTCTACACCATGAAAGACAAATTTTATGTTCTGAGAAACATGTAAATTGTCGTCTGCCAATGCTTTCAATTTGGTGAAGGCTAAAATTTTGTTGTCTGGTTGAGAGTTAACTCTTTCACCAAATGACAAATTTCTAGACTTTAAAACTGGGGATTGTGTGGTAAAGGTTTAAAAACATTTTGGGAAAAGGAGGAGATGTTTTCTACTGCTTCACAGACAAATTTCATCATTTGAGCCACACTTTAATTACTTATGCCATCTGCAAATGTTTCCGAAATGGACAAATCTCAAATTTTGTTGTTTGGTCCAGAGTGGAGGAAAAAAAAATTGATGTAAATATTGGGACTATAGTAACTTTGTGTATGTTTTCAAATTTTTCTGCTAAAAGTCTGTTTGCAAATTTAAAAAGTTTAACCCTTTATCACATAATCCCTACTTTTAACGGCCCCTGAGGAAGAAGCCTTTTGAAAACATTGCAGGAAAAGGAGAAAATGCTGTTTACCAGCATTTTCTCCTTTTCCCACAATGTTTTGTACTCTTCCAAAAACAAATCTCAATTTTTGATTCACAATGATTTTGTCACAGCGAAATCTTTCAAAAGCTTTAGACTGGTCTAAAATTTTGTCGTTTGGTACAGAGTTAATCAGAAATTTAAAAGTTTACTATTTACCATCTGCCTGTTCCTTGGAATAATTTCTTTTCACATGTTCACCTCGAGTTATGGTCACTATGGATGTCAAAACACCAGCCAACTCTTGTTCATCTATGTTGAGTAGCCTCTGAAAATTTAACCCTTTGGCTGCTAACTGTGATTCAAGGACCTTTTGCAGATAGTGTAGATCTAGATCAGATTGCACATAATGTTCAGTCTGACCTTGGATCTATACTTTCCAATACAGAGATACGTTTTCACCAAAAAATAACTTTTGAAATAGCAATATTTTGGTTTTTACTAACAGCTTGAAAGTTTCATTTAACTTTTTTTGGCAGGTTAAGAGCTAATAAGTTGATTCAATGGTGTATTAGGTGTAGGCAGACTTGATTTGAATCTTTTTTTGGACACTCTGTATGCATTGGAGAAGCACGTTTAATCAAGTGAACTGGAACAGACAGCTTACTCCCAGTATAAATCAAGTGATGGGAAAAATTAACAGACAGAGAAATCATCATTTGCACTCATTGTCTGCAAATGCTTTCAATTTGATCGAGTCCAAAATTTTGTCATTTAACACTTTCCCAAATGACAAAATTTGGACTGGTCCAAATTGAAAGAGTTTGCAGATGACAATCTTAAATTTGATGAAAATGGTAGAAAGTTCTCAAAAAGGCTAGAAAACACTTTGAGAAAAGGAGAAATTGCTCACTACGAGCAATTTCTCTTTTTCCCACAGTGTTTTCAAAAGACTTGTGCTGCAGACACGTGAAAACCAGGGCTTGTTTGGGAAAGGGTTAAGTAAAGAGTTGATAACAGACAGGTATACAATAGGTACATATATAAAATAGAAAAGATAGTACATACAGCAGTTACTGTCACTGGAGACATATCTTCTATGTAGACTGCATCATTACTATCTTCTTCAAATGTGATATTACCCAGGTGAAGAACACTGGACACAATTGTAAACATGTCTGTTTGTTCCTGAAAAGTTTCATAAGAATCTCTTACAAATTAGTACAATATAGCCAACAGTCAGAAAATATTTTATTGAACTCTTTACTAGGTAACAAAAATGTAAAATTGTCCAAATGGGATAGATCTGCAGACTACAATTTAAATTTAAATGTGGCTCAAATGATGGAATTTGCCTTTGATAGAGTAGAAAACATTATGGAAAAAGGAGAAAATGCTGCTTACCAGCATTTTCTTCTTTTCCCACAATGTTTTCGAAAGTGTTCTCAAGGATTGTTAAAGCGCAGAATTGTGTGGCAAAGAGTTATGGCTGTGGTTGAGCTCGTTATTGCACAAATGCCACACTGAATACACTTGCAGTTGACAGCATTGGAAAATATTGTTGGAAAAAGAGAAATTGTTTGTAAAAAGCAAGTGCTCCTTTTCTCAGAACTTTTCTGTACTGTTGAAAAATGTTTTTCTGTCTTTTAAATGTTTGTCAGTTTTGTACTAGCAAGTAGTTTTGGTAGGTCTAGAAGTAGCCTACAAAGTTAGAGGCTAACTTCTTTCATTGACCAGTTTTACAACACCATTCCAAGTTTTATTTAACTGATAAAGAAAGTTTCAGAAAACACTGTTGGAACACTAATTTTCTCCTTTTCCAACAATGCTTCTACTCTTCCAAAGAAAAATTGCATTATGTGGATAAAATTAAATTAGTTGTCTGCAAATGCCTTTAATTTTGATAAATCTGAAATCTTGTTGTTTGGTAAACTTAATAAACTTATCAACCATTCACCGTGCAAAATTATGTTTTATATCACTGCAGCTGATAGGTTCTAAAAATAATGAAGAGAAACGAGCAACTTATTTTAACAAACTACTGTTCCTATTCCCACAAAACTTTCTTCTTTTCCCTAAATGTTTCCTAAATGCGTCACTTTTGCTACTTCAAAGTAGGTTTAACAGAGCCAAGCCCCAGTAGCTCAGTCAGTAGCGTACAGGACTTGAGAACAGGAGGTCACTGGTTTGATCCCCGTCTTGGCCAATTCTTTCCAAGGATTGATGATAGTCATCACGACAGTATTCATTCCTCTCTCACCGCTGACCATTGTTTCGACGATGGTTATGTCAGAAAGCAGCCAGTGGCTTGGAAAGAATATTGTGTGGAGTACTGGTTAAAGAAACTCCAGGAAAGCATGGACAGGTGCACTGGCTGCCGTGATATAGCTGAAATAATGTTGAAAACGGTGTTAAACACCATACAATCAATCAATCAGGTTTAATAGTAGCCTGTGCATTAATGGGCTGATTTCATTGACAGATCTTTCATTACTTTAGAATTATCAATAACACAGTAAAATACTGTATGGAAGTGGAAGTCACATACCTCATCTGTAAATCCAACAAGGTCAAGGGCATTCAACAAAGCTTCATAATTTCTCTTTAAATCATTTTTGTCTTTTGTTGCTCCTCTGGTACCACTGTGCAAATACCTTGAACATGACAAAAAAAAAAAAGACATAAAGAGGAAAAAGTGTCCCAGGTTAATTCATTCCCACTTAAACTAAGACTCTGTTAGCGTAGGTGACAGCTGTCTAAAATATTTGAGTATTTTATCTGTGTCAGTGCTTTGGACTCAAAATTTGTAATCAAAGGGCTGAAATCACTATCATGTTGGAACTGTTGAGCTTATTACAGAACTTCAAGATAATTTAATCATAGTAAGAACAAAACTGATGCCCCAGGTGATAAAACCAGACTTAAGTTAATAAGAAAGATAATCATAAAAGAACACCACTTTTTCTTCAATTGCAATGCCGCAATGATTTTTTTCATAAAATTACACAAAGTCAAATGATGTCTGTTTGGCCAAGACAGGTTGCAGTACATGACAAATAAAACTTAAACCTACCTGAATTTGTCAGCCACATTCAGGCTGAAGTATTGTTGATATTCCTTTGAAAAACCAGCAAACATGTAGTAGAAGATGTGAAAACTTTCTTCCCCTGGTCCCTGACGTACAATTCTGGATTTCTCAAGGAGATACTCTGAGATTTTGGCCCCCAAAACTGTAAATCAAAATTTGAAAAAAAAAAAAGAAACACTTCAGAAAATGTCTTCATTGTTCTTAATTCTACATGGTATTTCAAATTTAGAACTGCAAGCCTTGCAACTGGCTGTGATGTTTGCAGTGTCAGGTTTGGGACTCAATTAGAATTCTTAATCTTCCATGTTTAAAGCATTTTGGACGACGAATTCAATTTTGGCTCAAACAATGGGGTTTGTCTTTGAAAGGAAAGAAAACATTGTATCTACCCAAATTTTCTCCTTTTCCCACAATGTATTCAACTATTTCTTCCTCAATGTCATTAACTCTTTACTACGCAATCCCCAGTTTTAATGACCAGATGCAAAAGGATTTTGAAAACATTATGGGGATAGGAGAAAATGATGGTAACCCCCATTTTCTCCTTTTACCACTATGTTCTGTACCCTTTCAAAGACAAGTCACACTATCTGAGCTTACATTAAAATTTTTGTCTGCAATTGCTTTCAGTTTAGATGTCTAAGATATTGTCCTGATGTAAAGAGTTAAATGGAATAATTGTGGTACAGGCTTGATAATAACAAGAACATCGCATGCAGATGCCAATGCTTGGCTCCCGTTGCTTGATTTTCAGTGAAAATTCAAAGTCGAAAAGGAGCAGAAGTGTGCCAAAAATACTTTGATGGTTACCTACCCTTGTTGTATAGGTTCTCCTTTTGATACTGAACAACTTGTCCAATTCTGAATTAAATATCTTCAGTAATGACAGAGATATAACAAAGCATCAAAGTTTTTGAAAATGTCAAAGATTTTGCATGATGACGGCAACGACACAGATGACCCCAGGCTAAAAACAATACCTCAGTATTTTCTTTGAAAACAACCGACCTAAAAATCTTCTACATCAGCAAATGTAGAATATGTGCCTGAACTAGGATCCTACCAGTAAACTACAACAAAAACTTACCATGGCCATTATGAAACATCAACTGTATATATTTTCCAAATCTACTGGAATTATCATTCATGTTAGTCTGGGCATTTCCAAAGGCCTCCAAAAGGGGATTAACCTAGAATGAAAATAGCACGCTTTGATAATTGTACTGCCCATCATCTTTTTTTCCAAATGACAGAATGCAGAAATATCAATCAATCACAAAAATATCTCAAGTAATCAATACATTTGCAGACATTCAAGACATTTGCCTTTTGCATTGTTTACAATCAAACCATCTTTGAACACATATATTTTCAGTTGTTTTTAAATATGTATCCTGAAGTAAAAGAAAAAAAAAAAACAATAATTTATTCACATCCTGCTGATTTTATACTGTCAACTCTTACATACAGTGATTTCATTGAGGATATTAGCATATAACCCTTTACTGGACGACATAATTTCAGACTTGTCCAAACTGAAAGCTTTTGCTGTCAACAGATTAACCCTTTACCACACAATCACGAGTTATAACGACACTGACGAAGAAGCCTTTTGAAAACATTGTGGGAAAAGGAGAAAATGCTGGTAACCAGCATTTTCTCCTTTTCCCACAATGTTTTCTATCCTATCAAATGCAGAAACCACTGTTTAAACAATATTTAATTAATTTTGTTGTCTGCAAATACTTTCAATTTGGACAAGTCTAAAATTTTGTCGTTTGGTAAAGAGTTAAATGTGGCTCAAATTATGGAATGTGGCCTTGAAAGGATATAAAGCATTGTGGAAAAAGGAGAAAATGCAACTTAACATTTTAATTTGGACCAGTCTAAAATTTTGTCGATTGGTAAAGAGTTAATGAAAGAAGCTGCAATGATTACTACCTGTAAAATCTGTTGTTCCAACTGAGAATTGCCATGACACAGTTCAACAAGCTGTTTGATGATCAACTTTGTACTCTCAGTCTTCCCAGCACCACTCTCTCCACTGGTCATGTGGGGAAATAAAAGGGAAAATGTTGTAGGATTCAGTTGGTTGTTATACAAAATGGATTTTATGGATCTATAATTATGTGATCACTGGCTTGGTATCATGCATCACAGGGAGGCATTACATCCCTTTTGCCAGAGCATGGCTAAAATGAAGCAGCTTACTGCTTAAACAATTGGTTTATCCAAAGCTTACTTGACGCATTAATTGCTTGTATATTTGGCAGGTTGATGAATTAACAGAATGGCAAATAGCTCTACTGTTTTGAAGACTTGCTGAAAAACAACGTGGCCCATGCAACCAACCAAGCAAGTGACTTGCTGCCTGATGATGTTGATCTATAGCCATGTTTTGAAAGGTATGTCAAACTCATAACAGTCTTTCCAGCATCATTGTCCCTCTAACCGCCTTCAAATGTTACTAAAGAAGTTTATGACAGGAGAATGCATAAATTTTGTGAGTAGTTTGTTGACATCAGAAAAAGTTCGGCTGATGACAACAAAGGATGGTGGGTCTTAGTCCTGAGTAATATGAGTGATAATAAATCTATTGTATACTGAGCTTAACCTATTAGCATAGACAGTCAAAGATTACAGCTATGGATTATCAACCCTTAAAGTGACTTTTACAATAACAGCTTCCTTCGTGGCCAGTTCAGATCAAGATCAGACTGCATAAAATGTGCAGTTTGATCTTTGATCTACACACTGTCAGCTTTGCAGAAACTACACAGACAAAAAGCAACCATGAAACTGCAATTTTATGGGTCTCATTCTAGCCTGCAAATGTCCATCTGGTTTATTTGGCGGTCTTTGGGTTAGATGGAAAGACACATACCTCTTTGAAAATTCTCAAGACATAATATTTCAAATTGTAAAAGATGTTTTACTGATTTAAACTTAAGAAAAAAAATTCAACTCAGAAAATGTTTAAAAGCTCTTGTACCTGATTAAGATGCATTGATTGGTTGGTGTTCTCCCCCCATAGCCAATCATACACTGATAGGCAGAGTCAGCTATAGCAAATATGTGGGGAGGATGGTCACTCTTTTTCGCAAGACAGTATAAGTTTGAAAACTGAAATGAAGAAAATCAGACATTTCAGTGAAGACTTACTTTTACATTGTATCAACGAAATTGTTTAAATTAACCCTTAACCACTTAATCTTAACTTTAACGACCCTGAGAAAGAGACCTTTTGAAAACATTGTGGGGAATTGTCTTCCCATAGCAAATTTCAATTTTTCAGTCATATCTGTTTTGTCGTCTGCAAATGCTTTCAATTTGGACAAGTCTAAAATTTTATTTTGTCGTTTGGTAAAGAGTAAATGATATAATGCCAATAACGCATTGCAAGGATGGCTCAGTTGTTCAGGTGAAGGATCTGAAGTCTCGAGGTTCTTGATCTGATCCTCATTTTTGATGGATTGTCCTTAGGCAAGGCACTGCAGAGCCCAACTTGACACTGGTGAAATCTAGGAAATACATTTTCCTTAGAGTACCAAATGAGCAAAATGGACATTTTGAATCTGGAAACACAGATAAAATTTTGCAAAATCATGGCTATTTATGGTCAGTATATCTGAAAAAAGTGAACAGTGTATATCAAAGATCTAAAAGCATATTTTTAGCATCCTGACTGTAATTCTAAACAACCCTCTAAACTGAAGTTTGTTATAGACACACAAACTTTCAAAAATGTGATTATTTTCCACCATTAGTCAAACATTGTAATTATGCAGACATACACAGCTAATTTCACCACATACGTATAATATTAGATCTATTATGTCTTTCTTAGCTGTTGACTCAATAGCATGTATTCACCAACGGTTCTTCAGAACATTCTTAGTCTTGTTCTTAGGAATTTTCTAAATTCAAAAGTAAAAGAAAGAGCAATGTGATCTACTATCCACTTCCTTCCTATGGCCAAAACAACCTTTTTAACCCTTAACCACACAATCCCGACTCTTAACGACCCCCCCCCCCCCCCGATAAAAAAAAAAAAAAAAAAACACTTTTGAAAACACTGTGAGAAAAGGAGAAAATGCTGGTAACCAGCATTTTTTCCTTTTCCCACAATGTTTTCTACCCTTCCCATTACAAATTTCAATTTTTGAGTCACACTCATTTTTGTCATTTGCAAATGCTTACAATTTGGACAAGTCCTAAAATTTTGTCGTTTGGTAAAGAGTTAACCCCTTAATTCTTTACCAAACGACAAAATTTTGAAATTATCCAAATTGAAAGCATTTGCAGACGACAAATTAAATGTAGCTCAAATGATGATATCTGTATTTGATAGGGTAGAAAACATTGTGGGAAAAGGATAGAATGCTGGTTACCAGCATTTTCTCCTTTTCCCACAATGTTTTCCAAAGGCTTCTTTCTCAGGGTTGTTAAAAGTCAGGATTGTGTGGTAAAGAGTTAAGTGACAAACAAACCCAACAAAAATGTTCATTTCAAAAATACAACCCAAATGATTCATGGTTTCTTTTGTCTATTGTGTTTCAGAGAAGTGGACATTGTAGATCAAAGATCAGGCTTCATGTTTTCTGCAGCCTGATCTTAATCTACATGTACATTGGCTGCAAAGGCCACTAAAGTAGTGAAAGATGCTTCGAGGGTCAAGTTGCAAAATTTCATCTTTTTTCCTTACTGAAAGAGACCATTTCATTATTTCAGTGCTTTAAGGGTTAATTTTGAAGGACATGAAATTTGATATAGCCTCAATGACTGAATTAACCCTATTTAATCCTTTACCACACAATCCCGAGTTTTAACGACCCTGAGGAGAAAGCCTTTCGAAAACATTGTTGGAAAAGGCGAAAATGCTGGTAACCAGCATTTTCTCCTTGCCCAACAATGTTTTCTACCCTTTCCCAGCCAAAAAGTATAATTCAAGACACATTTGATTTGTCGTCTGCAAATTTTAATGCTTTCAATTTGAACGAATCTGAATTATTGCTGTTTGGTAAAGAGTTAAACTTGGTACACACAGTAAGATTAGTCTCAGAGATTTTTGTATCTGAGACAAATCTTACTGTCTGTACATTCCTAATACGTGTATTATAAAATTTTCTGGAATTTCATGAAACTGTATTAGGAGCGCGGAATAGAAAATCAACACTTTCATTCTAGGAATAAGACCAAAAGATTTAAAATTTTAAGGTTTCTCAGTCTGGTGGATAGATCAGACTGCAGGTTTTGTGCATTCTGATCTTGATCGAGACTAATTGCAAAATCAACTATAGATGTGAAAGGCGCTTTAAGGATTACCTTCTATATTTATTGATCCTTCCCTCTTGCAGATGACTTATTTTTGTTTCGGAGCAGACAATGCAACTTTCCCAAACAACAAAATTTTAGACTGGTCTAAATTGAAAGTATTTGCAGACGACAAATTAAATCTTGCATATATTGTGAAATATGTCCATGAAATGGTACAAAAAATTGTGGGAATAAGGAAAATGCAGGTTACCAACATTTTTTCTTTTTCCCACAATGTTTTCAAAAGCCCTCTCCTTTGGGGTCACTAAAACTTGGGACAGTGTTACATAAGGATTAATTAGTCAAAAGCAGAAATGTCTCCTTTTCCGAGAATGTTTTACATACAGATGATTTATCATATTCCTGTAATTAAGCTTTATTTATGTTGAATATCCATATTTTAAAAGTATCTTTACTCTTTACCACACAACAGAATTTTAGACTTGTCCAAATTCAAAGCATTTGCAGATGACAAATCAAAGATGGCTGAAACAGTGAAAATTGCCTTCAGTCGAGTAGAAAACATTGTGGGAAAGGGAGAAAATGCTGGTTACCAGCATTTTCTCCTTATCCCACAATGTTTTCAAAAGCCTTCTTTCTCAGGGTCGTTGAAACTCGGGATTGTGGTAAAGGGTTAAATGTATTAACCAAAGAGTTTGTGATCAAAAAATCACCTGTAGGTTACTGCATCAGTGCCTACTTGGTATTTTCTAATAAAGAGCCTAAATTTCACATCATCTTCCTACCTCCTGTTAACAAACCTTGAACCTTGACCAGACAATCTTGTCTTAGCAATCCTGAAGGAAAAGGCTTTTGGAAACATTGTGGGAAAAGGAGGAAATGCCAGTAACCAGCATTTTCTGCTTTTCCCACAATATTTTCTACTCTTTGAAAGAGGGACTCCATAAATCGAGCCAATTTTATTTCGTTGTTGCAAATGCTTCACTCTTAGGCTGCTAAGCGTGACTCACTGACCATTTGCGGACAGTGTTGATCAGGATAAGACTGCACAGAATGTGCAGTCTAATCTTGAATCTATCCTGTCTGTTAAGTAGATATTTTTTCTCCAAAAAAAGTTTGAAATAGCATGATCCTGGATTTTACTATAAGCAGGAAAGTTTCATGTAATTTATGTTAGCAGAATAAGGGTTAAAATTTATTTTTGACAAGTCTTAAATTTTTTGGCCTACAAAACTGTGAAAAGCAGCATGATTGGTCCTACAGAGGAAGTAAATATCATGTTGAAATGTATCTGTACTAAGTACGCATCTGTCTTAAGCAAGCGCATTTTACAGAGCTCCAGATAGAGGGAGTGATTCAAAATTTTCAAAATTGAAAATATTAATCACTCTCCACTAAACCCTATGTTATGGGTACTCATTAGAGCCATCTCATCGAGATGATTCTAATGGGTACCCACAACATAGGGTTTGGAAGAGAAATAATAGATTTAGAATATTATCACTCCCTTTTATCGAGAGGTCTGATTTTAAATTGTACCTTACGAGCTTGCTTCATCCTTTACCAAACAATCCCGGCAGTTCAGTCGGTGAATGAATGAATGAATGTTGTTTTATGGCGCATCGACAGCTTTGGTCATTTAGCGCGCATATCTGTGTTGAAGGAACGGTTAAGACGGATTTTTTTTTTTTTTAAAAAAGATTTGAGACATGCTGACAGTAAAAGAGTTGAATTAAGAAGGATCATGTGTGATCTTAGTATGCATAAAAGATATAAATGAGCAACAGGGCTTCCCTATTAACTCAAAAAGGTTTTGAATAATGATGTTAAGACTGCGATAAAAAGGTTTGAACAGTCTTAAATTGATAATAAAGGAGTCTTTACATGAAGAAAGGTTATGTGTAACTGATAATGTGCATAAAATATAATATTGAGTGGCTGGGCAATCCCTGCCTACTCAAAGTTTTAGATGAAAATGTTAAGAATGTGAATAGAGAAAGGGTGGAGCCTCCAATGGGATCAAAATGCTCCCATTAAAGAGGTCCCGTCTCCAATGAGATAAGATACTCCCAAGAGAGCCAATCCTCCCATTAAGGAGATGCAAACTGGAGATAAAAGGTCTAAGCAGTAGAAATATGAGTTTACACAACTGGTTAAAAAGTTAATTAAGAAAATATCACAGCTTGTTGTATAGACAGTGTGTAAAAAGATGGGTAAGAAACTCAAAAAGCAAATATCACAGTTTATTGTAAATACCAATCTCCTTTATGAAAGCGATAATAGATTCAACGCTGACAGAATCAAAAAGATTTTTTTAAACTATCGACGTTGAAATATTTTGAACGAATTGGTTGAAAGTCAATGCAATCTAGTAGAATGTGTTTTATAGAGAAGGGTGCATTGCATGGAATACATTCAGGGGCATCATCTCTGGTCAAGAGCCAGGAATGTGTAATGCGTGAATGGCCAATTCGAAGTCGTGCAATTATCACTTCTTCTCGACGAACAGACCTGTAAACGGGGTACCATTCACCAAGGGAAGGTTTAACTGAATGCAGTTTATTGAAAACATCAGCATCCCACTGGGATTGCCAAGAAGATTGGATATGTGTTAAAACTGAGGATTTAAAATCAGTGTGTGGAACTTTAAAATCTGAAATGGGAAGGTTAAGTGCAGATTTGGCAGACCTATCGGCATTTTCATTGCCTTTGATGCCTACATGACTTGGAAGCCAGCAGAACACCAATCTATTCATAGAAGAAATTTGTGAGATCCTTTCAAGTAAAGTACAGATCAAGGGATTCTCAAGTCGTTGATTTGAAAGGGCCTGTAATGTTGACAAAGAGTCCGAAAAGATAATGAAACGGTTGGAATTAGAATGTTCAGCTAGATTAAGGGCAAGATCAATAGCTTTAATTTCTGCAGAGAAGATAGAGGAATTGTTTGGAAGGCGGCACTTTAAGTTCCTTTCTCCATAAATAGCGGCAGCTGCTACAGAATTTCCCTCTTTAGATCCATCTGTATAGATTGGTTTGAAGGAAAAATAATGCTCCTTTATCTCGTTGTATCTAGCATGAAACACAGTTCTATCCGTGACTGACTTTTTGTCAGATGCAAGGTCAAATCTGAATTCTGCACTGTTTAGTGTCCATGGAGGGATTTCAGAGATTTTATAATCGGCAATAGACTCGGTGTCTATGCCAAGGTTATCTACAATGGGCTCCATGCGGATACCAAATGGGGGAATAACATTTGGTTTCCTTTCAAAAAGACGTTTATATTGAGGTTTAAAAACAACTTTATGAGTTGGATTAAAACGATTTGACTTCAGTTTTAAAAGATATTGAAGTGAGAGTTTTTCCCTCCTGTAAGAAAGAGAAGGTTCATTAGCCTCAACATAGAGACTATTGACGGGAGAAGTTCTGAAAGCTCCAAGTACAAGACGCAGGCCTTCGTGGTGTATAGGATCGAGAATTTTAAGACAAGATTTACGGGCTGATCCGTATACAATAGATCCATAGTCTAATTTGGAGCGGACTAAAGACCGATAAAGCCGCAAGAGGACTTTACGGTCTGCTCCCCATTCAGAATGGGCCACAACCTTTAAAAGATTAAGAGCCTTCTTGCATTTCTTTTTAAGTGTAGTGATGTGAGGAAGGAAGGAAAGTTTTCTGTCAAAGATGACTCCAAGAAATTTAAACTCAGAAACGACTTCAATTTTAGTTTTGTCCAAATACAGTTCAGGGTCTGGATGAACACCACGTAAATTACAAAGGTGCATGCATTTTGTTTTGGACTTTGAAAATTTGAAGCCATTTTCTTCAGACCACGTTTGGAGTTTGTTGAGACACTGTTGAAGTTGTCTCTCAATAATATTCATATTTCGAGATCTGAAGCATATAACAAAGTCATCAACATAAAGAGAACAGTCTACACCAGGACAGATAGCTTTAACTATACTGTTTATTTTTACACTAAAAAGTGTAACAGAGAGAATACATCCTTGGGGCACACCCATCTCCTGTTCACGGGCTCCCGAGACAGTATTGCCAACTCGGACGCGGAAAAGACGTTCATCCAAGAAGGCTGAGATAAAAAGAGGAAGACGGCTCGAAGACCAAAGTCATGTAAGTCTTTAAGAATTCCGTATTTCCAAGTCGTATCATAAGCGCTTTCAAGGTCGAAAAAGACAGATACTACATGTTGTCTATTAATAAAGGCTTCTCTGACAAAGGTTTCAAAGCGGACAAGATGATCGATGGTGCCACGTTGACGACGAAATCCACTCTGTACATCAATGATGAGGTTGTTTTTTTCTAAAAACCAGACAAACCTGTCGTTTACCATACGTTCTAGAGTCTTGCAGAGACAACTAGTAAGAGCTATTGGACGATAGTTGGCGGGGTCACTAGCATCCTTGCCAGGTTTTGGGATAGGAATGACTAGTGCCTCTCGCCAGGACGAAGGAAAATCACCGGACTGCCAGATATCATTAAAAATATCAAGTAAAACAGAGAGAGAAGTAAAAGGTAAGTGTTTTAAAAACTGGTAATGAACTTTATCTTGGCCTGGAGAAGAATCGTGAGCTTTATTCAGAGCAGATTTTAATTCTTTAAAGGTGAAGAGTTTATTATAGTGCTCTGAATTAGAAGAATTGAAATTAAGTTTTTTCTTTTCTTCTCTGGCTTTATTCCTCTGAAACTTTTCAGAATAGTTTGCAGAGGAAGACTTTTTGCAAAAGGTGTCGGCAAGAGCATCAGCTATATCCTGGGGTGTTTCCAACGAAGTATTGTTAACTTCAAGGTGACTGAGAGGGGGTTGGCCTTTGCCATTGATCTTTCTGATCATGTCCCAGGTTTTTTTAGTAGTAGTTCTACTATTTAATTTAGAGACATATTGTCTCCAAGCCTTACGCTTACTTTCTCTAATGGTACGACGAGCCTTTGCCCTGGAAATACGGAATAAGTCATGATTTTCTTTGGTAGGTCTGAGGTTAAACTTTCTAAGGGTTTGTTTTCTGTCTCTGACAGCCTGTTTACAATCATCATTGTACCAAGGCTTGTCAGGACGTTTTGGATTTGTCGAGGTCTGAGGGACAGACTGTTTAGCTGCATCAATTAACAGCGAAGTAAAAAGTTTTGCGGGATCATCGCAATCTCCAAACTTGTCATGTGTAATGGTCTGTTCACAGAGGGTTTCAAATCTATTCCAATTGGCTTTGGAGAGCTTCCATTTCTGCAGTTTTATGCTGCTGGATGGTTGTGTAGATGAAAAGATAATAGGGAAGTGATCACTTCCACACAAATCCTCTTTCACTTTCCAAGTGAAATTGGGAAGTAAGACTGGGCTGCATAAGGTTAAATCAATAGAAGAGTAAGATCCAGTTGCTGGATGCAAGTAGGTTTTGGATTTGTTATCATTCATGAAAGATAAAGAGTTATTCGAAATGAAGTTCTCCAACTGTAAACCTTTCTAGTTAGTATCATTGCAACCCCACATAACATTGTGACCATTAAAGTCCCCAGCAAGAATATAGGGTGATGGCAATTGGGAAATGAGATCATTCAGATTGGTCTCATTAATAGGTGTGTTTGGGGGGAGATATAAAGAACATAGTGTAAGGGCACTGTGTAAAGGTAATCTGATGGCAATAGCTTGCAAGTTTGTGTTAAGAGAGATAACTTTATGAGGAATGTTGTTATTGACAATAATAGAAACACCACCTCTAGCTTTCTCGCCTTCGGTAAAGACTTTATTGTAAATGGAATGATATTTGACAGAAATATCATCCTCCCGCTTAAGGAAGGTTTCTTGCAGACAAACAGCAACTGGTTTGTGATCATTGATTAAAAGGGAAAGTTCCTCAAAGTTTGACTTTAGACCTCGACAATTCCACTGGATTATGGTATCCATAGTGCATGAAGAGAGTATAAAAGCTAAAGTAAAAAAAGAGGCCGTAAACCAATACATTTTAAAATAGATTAAGATCTAATTACAGTTGTCTCGGGTTTGGACGATTGCCAAGTGTCAGTGTCCTTGTTCCAAGTATCTTTAGAAATGGATCAGATAGAGGCTTCTGAATCTGAAGCCTCACCTTCCAGATTTTCAGTATCTGCATCCATGTCCTCTAACTCCGAAAATCTGTTGGAGGTAGGGACCGGATCATCTACTGTGACTGCAATTTCACAGGATCCATGGTTATCTCTGGACTGTGGTTTAGATTTCGAGGAAGATCTTTTTGGTGATCGGGGTACATGATAAGATTTGTTATCTTTAGGTGGAATGTTTGGTTTATTTGTAGACTGTGAAGATGGAGGTTGGGGTTTCTTAGGAGGCTGTTTTGAAGGGGCAGATGGCTTTGAAGCTTTTTTTGATGAAATATTTTGTGAAGAGGAAGAGGGCTTTGGGGTTTTTTGTGAAGGAATACTTTGAGAGTCTGTGGGTTTTGGGGGTGCAGAAGAGGGTATGTTTGTTTCAGATGCAGGCTGAGTCTGAGTGGAAGGTGTTGTAACCTCGACATTGGGAAGGAGAGCTTTCAGTTCACTAGTCATTTCAGGAAACTTTTGGAGAAGTTTTTTAGCCAACAGTTCGCAGGTTGGACAATGTCCATTTGCAGGCAAAGGAGATGCAACATTTGCATATGTTGTGCTTTTGCTCAACAATGCCTGATCAGACCTGCGTTTTTCAACTGTTTTCCTGGCTTCCAAAAAGCTAACATTCTCCTTAAACTTGATTGATAGGATTTCTTTCTCATCTTTCCAAACTGAACATTCTTTGGAATAGGTAGGATGAGAAGACTTGCAGTTGACACAGAGAAGAGGATTATTGCAAGTCTTTTGGTCATGGTTTTCCCCTTCAAAAGCACATTTCGGACATACAGGGGTACTTTTGCAATTGCTTTCATGGTGGCCATACCGCTGGCATTTATAGCAACGCAGCGGGTTTGGTACATATACATCGACATTGACAAATTGAAATCCTACCTTAATAGAAGCAGGTAAAGAGGGTGTAGAGAACGTTAAAATGTAGGTGTGGGTATCTCTACGTATCCCATCTCTAAAAACAGAGATTCTCTTGATGTCAGACACTGCCTGGGATTGTAGATTAGTCTTAATCTCATCTATAGAATCACAGTATGAAAGTTCCTTACATCTGATGACTCCTTTGCTGGTATTTAAGGTCTTATGTGGGTATATTTTAGCATCCAAATTGTAGAACTTTTTATGGCCTAAAAGGTTTTTTGCCTGCTGTTGGGTAAAGCATTCAACAAGCAGGGTTTCGTTTTTCAATTTCTTAACTGATTTTGGAGTACCTAAGATAGACGAGATTGTCTTTTCTATAATAAAAGGTGAGAGCTTTGTAATTTCTTTTGATTTGTCAGCTGACTCTATCACAATAAACCTAGCAAAAGTAGAGTGAGTGAAAGAAGTATCTGATTCAGAATCTGAATCTGAAAGAACGCACTTGGGTTTTTTTGGGGTTGCCATGATAGTTGTATTAATTCATTGCCGATGCTCCCCACCCGCCTCGGAGCCCAACAAGGGGCCATGATCTGGGGAAACCAAACACAGATCATGACAAGGGTACATCGGCAATATACTCGAAGTGAAAGGGCTAGACCGGACAAATGTAGGCCCTCAGAATGTCACACCAAGCATAGACTGTCTTTGGGCGGTTACAAGTGTCAATCAAATACCAACTTTCACCCGATTAGCCCATGAGCCACCGCCTTCTAGGGCATTTATTTATATCTTTGACAGAGAGGAAAAAGATCTGATATTCTTCTGTGAACTTTTGTGTACGATAAAATGATACACAGTTAAGAGAAATGCCCTAGGGCTAGGCATGACCAGCCGATTGATCAGGACGGGCCCTCCTGACCTCTCGTTTAGTCCAGTTCAAGGCCAAAGTGGTGTGTTGTGAAAGCAGAACAATTCAAGGGCCATATTCTGAGTCCACTCAACCACCAGGATCCCGTCATCAGACGACACGAGTTGCAGCCCACGGCAAACGGGCAGGCACAGTGGGGGGGTCTTACCCCTTCTGTAGTGCGACAGCTGGGCTATTTCTATCCCCCCGCCCAGCTGGGGAAATTCAGTCGGTAGTATACAGACTTGAGAATAGGAGGTCGCTGGTTTGATCCTCAACAAATTTCTTTCCCAGGATTAATGATAGTCATAGAGACAGGATTCATTTCTCGCTCACGTTTCGACAATGGTTATGTGGGAAAGGAGCCAGTGGCTTGGAAAGAATATTGTGCGGAGCACTGGTAAAAGAAACTCCAGGAAAGCATGGATATGTGCACTGGCCACCGCTACATAACTGAACTAATGTTGAAAACAGGGTTAATAAACACCATACAATCAATCAATCAATCAATCAAATTCGCTAGTCTGTCAGTACTTTCAGTACTTTGATTTTATTTTAAAATCTAGCCCACCAGGGGTTAAAACAGGTCAAAGATTGGTCAAGTGTAAAAATTTCTTTACTTCTGTACACATGTAGATACACACGTATTATAACATATACCCGTATTCAAAAAATATATGAGCCATGCAGTATGAAAAGTGGGCTTCTGGCATCTGTTAAAAAGTATCAAACCATATCATTTTTCTGCATGTACAAGAACCATTCCACCTCCATACCCAGTCGATTGTTAGATAAAAAGTATTTTATGGATCCAAAATTATGTGGTGATTTGCTTGGTATAATGGATCACCGAGATGCATTAAGCACCTTTTTGCCTGAGCATCACCCATATATTTAAAAAGATATGAAACTAATGAAAGGTACATAACTACATGTATTCTTAGGTAAATATTTGTTTAACGCTTTACCATACAATCCCGATTTTTAACAACCCTTGGAAACAAAGCTTTTGAAAACATTGTGGGAAAAGGAGCAAATGCAGGTAACCAGCATTTTCTCCTTTTCCTACAATGTTTTCAATCCCATCAAAGACAAGTTTCACCATTTGAGCAATACTGAATTTATCATCTGCAAATGCTTTCAATTTGGACCAGCTTACAATTTTGTCATTTGGTAAAGAGTAACTGGTAATGCATAATGTGTACAAATACTGAACCTGTAACACGAACCGGTATCCGGTTTGTAGCATATGAATTTGAAAACTTTTATGTCAGAATAAACATAAATCAGCAACATCTAAGGTTTTATGCCTGAATACATATGAAAACAATGTTGCAAAAGGAGAAATTCCATGGCAGTTACAGTATTTCCAAAAGTGGTCAGACCTGCTGCAACAGGGTTCAAGGTCATCTGTAGTATGTAAATAGCTAAACTCCTTAGCAACCAACGAAACAGATTTGTCAAAACTGAGCGCTGTTGCACATATCAAATTTAATGAGGCTTTAGAAATTAACCGTTCACACAGGGCAAAACTTAAGACTGGTCCAAACTGAAAGCATTTGCAGATGACAGATTAAATGTGGTTCAAAGAATGGGATTTGTCTCTAACTCTTCACCAAACAACAAAATTTTAGACTTGTCCAAATTGAAAGCATTTGAAGACAACAAATTAAATGTTACTCAAAACATAAAATTGGTCTGTCACAGGGTAGAAAATTTTGTGGGAAAAGGAGAAAATGCTGGTTATCAGCATTTTCTCCTTTTCCTACAATGTTTTCAAAAGGCTTCTTCCCAAGGGTTGTTAAAACTTGCTTCTGAAGCAATGGAAAACATTGCGTACAAAGGAGAAAAAAACTTGTTACCAGCATTTTCTCCCTTGTTTCAAAAGCCTTTGTCCCTTGGGTCATAAAACACTATTGTTTAGCAAAGAATTAAAAGAGTTTGCCATGAGGAAATATTAAATATTGACTGTATTAATGATGTGACAACTGTTTCTATGGTAACATGTAACTAGATGCCAGACCATACCACTGTATAATGATATATAAAGTTCCCTTTGAATTTTCAAATTGACTTGACTTATTCATGCATTTTGTATTTTAACCCTTAGAGCACCTTTCACTACCATAGTTGCCTTTATGGCCAGTGTAGATCATGATCAGATTGCACTAAACATGCAGTGTGATCTTTGATCTACACTGTCCCCTGTGCAGATTCAGCACAGACAAAAGGCAGCCATGAAAATACAACTATCTTGGTCTCATTCTAGAATGAAAATGCCCATTGAGTTATTTGGCGCTTGAAGGGTGGGTTAACCTTGATTTTAACACTATTCTTTATGAGCAATTACGGTATATACAGAATGTTCATAGCTTAACCCTTTACCACACAATCTCGACTTTTAAAGACCCTGTAAAAGAAGCCTTTTGAAAACATTGTGGGAAAACGAGAAAATGCTGGTAACCAGCATTTTCTCCTTTTCTCTCAATGTGTCCTACCCTACCCATAAGAAATTTCAATTTTTCAGTCCCATTTATTTTGTCGTCTGCAGATGCTTTCAATTTAGACCAGTCTTAAATTTTGTCGTTTCATAAAGAGTTTAAATAGAAATACTAAACATTCTGTCAAGACTTTATAAAAGGCACTGACTACTCAGCAACTGATTGCAATTTCAAACCATGCACAGTCCTATCCCATCAACAGAAGCGCTCTTTTTCGGGTCGTGAAAAATCTGGATTATGTGGCAAAGGGTTAAATGAGGTTTAATAAATGCTGGGGTTTGCCTTTGACAGAATAGAGCTTATTGCTAGTAACCAGCATTTTCTCCTTCTACCACAATATTTTCAAAGGTCTTTGGCTCTACCTCATAAAATTTGAAACACGAGATTATTTGGAAAAAGGTAACCACTAAGCCATTTTAACTCCCTTTGTGGAAGAAAAAGGAAAAATGCTAAACTTTTTATACATTAGAGCTTCTTTCTCCCAATGTTTAGTGAACTGTTTGTCGAAGGAATAGAATATTTAGGCCATGCTCTATGAAAAGGGGGCTTAGCCCTTTATCAAACGACAAAATTTTAGACCAGTCCAAATTGAAAGCATTTGCAGACGACAAAATAAATCGGGACTCAAAAATTTAAATTTGTTTTGGGAAGAGTAGAAAACATTGTTGGAAAGAGAAAAAATGCTGGTTTCTTTCCTCGGGGTTGTTAAAGGTTGGGATTCTTTTATAAATGGTTAATACATCTGCAAAAAGTATCGATCCAGGTCAGCCTGCGCAGTTTGCGCAGGCTGACCTAGGTCGAAACTTTTTGCTATTGGTCAATTTTCTGCATGTCAAAGGACCAGTGTACCTCATGATTCAGCCTGTTGTTAGACAAAATGAATTTATGGATCCATAATTATATGATGACTTGCTTGGTATCATGCAGCAAAGAGATGCATTAAACCCTCATTTCCCAGAGCATAGCTAATACATGTATCTATTTGTGAGGTGATGTTGTAAATACTTGTTATGCTTTTAACTCTTTACCAAACGACAAAAATTTACAGTCGTTCAAATTGAAAGCATTTGCAGACGACAATTTAGATGTAGTTGAAATTTTGCTCTTTGATTCTGAAAGGATAGAAAACATTGTGGGAAAAAGAGAAAATGCTGGTTACCAGCATTTTCTCCTTTTCCCACAATGTTTCGAGAGCTTTTTTTCTTGGGGTCGTTAAAAGTCGGGACTGTGTGGTAAAGAGTTAAAACTCTCTTGTAGTGCTAAGAAAATGAAAATGGACACTCTGTAGTCAGCTATTAAAGATGCATAAATTATACAATGTACATGTATAGCAATTTTAAATCCATTTTTGTCAAAATATTCAAACAAAGAAGCAGACTGTGTAGATCCAAGATCAAGTCTCCATATTCTGTGCAGTCTAATCTTGACGCACACTGACCGCATAAGCAATTGAATCTTGGTTCAGCGCTACAAAGGCAAGGTTGTCATATAAGTACAATGTTACCACCAAAGCTTTTTTTTATCATGATAGAATGAGATTTTTTCATTCGTTTAGTATACTTACTTCATCATCATAAATTCCCAGGTCTCGGAATGGATTCACTGCAATCAGTATATCTCCCACATATGTCTGAAAAAAAAATTATAAAAGCCTCATGTAGATTAATCCTTTACCAAACAATCCTGAGTTTTAACTGGTGTACGACATTTTGTCGAAAGTGTGTTTCGTCGAAAGTCATGTATGTTTTAAAATACCTATTGCTAAATTCCTAGATTTATTTCATGAAAAGCTCTGTCTGGGAGGAAGATTTGAGCCATAATTCGTCTGGGTTAGGGTAAGGGTCAGGGCTAAGGATTGTTTTCGATGAATGTGGTTTTCGACGAAATGTTGCACACCCGTTTTAACAACCCTGAGCAACAATGTTTTTGAAAGCACTATGGGAAAGAAGAAAAAGTTGATGACCATCATTTTCTCCTTTTCCCACAATATTCTCTACCCTTTCAATGATAAATTCCATCATTTGAGCCACCTTTAAATTGTTGTCTGCAAATGCTTTCAATTTGAGCAAGTCTCAAATTTTGTCATCAGATAAAGAGTACCGTAAATATGATACAGGGTTTTAGCATGCAATTTGCATGATGTTGAAAGCTGATCTAATTTCAAGGGATGAACAGATAAATTGTACTCATAAGATTTTTTGGGAAACTATAACCCTTTACCACACAATCCCGGGTTGTAACAACCCTGAGGAAGTAAGCCTTTAGAAAACATTGTGCGAAATGGAGAAAATGCTGGTAACCATTTTCTATCCTTTAAGAGTCAAATGGGACAAGAGTAAAATATTGTTGTTTGGTAAAGAGTGAATGAGATTTGTCCAAACTGAAAGGATTTGCACAGACGACAAATCATATGTGGCTCAAATGATGACAATGATCTCTGGAAGGGTAGAAACGATTGTAGGAAAAGGAGAAAAAGCTGGTTACCAGCATTTTCTCCATTTCCCACAATGTTCTCAGGAGGCTTTTTTGTTAGGCTCGTTAAAACTCGGGATTATGTGGTAAAGGGTTACGTGATAAAATAAGTTTCATTTCAGAGTATTGCTATAACCAGGAAGTTGACTTGAGTAGCTAGTGTAAAGTTTTCATTCCTAACATCACCATATCTGAAGGGAAATTTGTTCGTTCGTTTACCAAACAATCCCAAGTTTTAACTCTACCAGATGACAAAATTTCTAGGCTAGTTCATTTGAGATATATTTGATTTGTTGTCTGCGAATGCTTTCAATTTGGTCAAGTCCAAACTTTTGTCGTTTGGCAATGTGTCAAAGTCATTTTCATTAGTGTCCTTAAAACACTGGATAGTTTGGCAAAGGGCGAAATAAATAAAAAAAAAAAAACATTAATTTCCTGTCAGTCAGCTTTGCAGTCTGAAAATACATTTGAGCCATGCTCTATGAATAGGGAGCCTAGTGTAACCGCAAAAAGTATCGACCCAGGTCAACCTGGGCAGAAGCTTTTTGGTGTTGGTCAATTTTCTTTGTGTCCAAGGACCACTCTACCTCATGATTAAGTCGTTTGTCAGAAAAATTGGCTATTATGAATCCATAATTATGTAATGGCTTGATAGGGAAAATGCATCATGGAGATGTATAAAGCCCCCTTTTGCCAGAGCATTTCTAATTTATTGTGGTCGAGTCTACGATTCTGAAATTTGGTAGCAATTTTGTAACCAATAATTAACTCTTTACCACACAACCCCGATTTTTAACGACCCTGAGGAAGAAACCCTTTGAAGACATTGTGGGAAAAGGAGAAAATGCTGGTAAGCTGGTAACCAGCATTTTCTCCTTTTCCCACAATGTTTTCTAACTTTCCAAAAACAAATCCAATAATTTCAGCCAAGTTTAATTTGTCGTCTGCAAATACTTTGAATTTGGACCAGTCTAAATTATTGTCGTTTGGTAAAGAAGTTAACAGAATTTATTTTCAAAATCGTGGGCTGCAAATTTGTTTCAGGCAAAAACACAAAGAAAAGTGAGTGAGGGACAGTTTAGGTGTTGTATCAGAATAGACCATGTATAACAATACATCGAAACAAACACCAAAGTTTTTATTGATTGAGCAGATTTTGTATGATCAATCAAATAGTGTTTTAGCCCAGGAGGGACAAGAGGACAACACATAATTTATGACAGTTTTGAATAATTGGAGTTACTTAGTGGTAATGCCTCAGTATACTCAGGCATCTTATATACACGTGTATATATGATCGCTGGTATACTGTATAATACATACAGGGTTGTAAGTTCAAACCTGGCAAAGCCAACATTCTTCTCCGAGATTGATGAAAGCTATGGCTGTAGGTCTCATTCTTCTCTCACTCCATGATGAGCTCAGTAGCTCTGGCAGTGTTGCACAGGGCTAGTCCAGGTTCCATCAGGGATCATATATACTATGTATATATGATCCCTGGTTCCATATTAAACCTTTACCAAAAAATCCCAAGACTTTTGGAAACATCATGGGAAAAGTAGGAAATGCCTGCAACCAGTATTTTCTCCTTTTCTCACAATGTTTTCTTCCCTTCCATAAACAAATTTTAATTTTTCTAATCACATTTATTTTGTCGTCTGCAGATGCTTTAAAATTGGACAAGTCTAATATTTTGTCGACTGAAAAAGAGTTGACCGAGAAAGAAATCCGCAGCATTTGACAGGTAGAGTGAGCATTGGACAAATAGGTATACTTACATATATGTTGTTACTGTCGTATCGAACTTTCAGTTCTTTCAGCAGAACATCCTCGTCAAGCTTTGCAAGGGTCGCTAAATCCTGAACTTGTCCCAGGGGCGGTCGATCCATCTTCTGATATGATGAAATACTTCCTTTCAATACACAACTTTTTTCTCTCTGGTTCAAGTATTTTAATTCAAACAATCTTGGGGAACCGGTTTTTCACTATTTACACTGTCTCAGCTCTGATCGCTATCGGTTGTAATATAATCTATGCGGTCACGGCCTAATAATTAGAGGATACCTTTTGACGTCATACAGGTTGACACATTGCCTTAAAATAGTATCCAGACGTGATTCCCAATGTCAATAGAAAGATTTCGCTGAACGCTAGTATTATATTCCTAAATTATCCTAAACCACTAATGCGACATACACAGCCCGGGTATGCCCATATATGGATATTTTATTATTATTTATAGGAAAGGTAAACTCGTGCACTGTATTGGTCATCTTGTTTCTTTTTATGCCGTCAAACTAATTGTTGACGTGCATGTTTCATTCTTTAATAAATTCTTTCACAGCTTCTGATGACTTCAATATCTTACCTGGACGGCACAGATCAAGATCAGACTACAGTGAGTCTGATCTTGGATCTACACCGTCCGCTACCTGGTGCTGTTCTACGACCAGTATCATCTTAAAAACACCAGTGGTAATTAATCTCAATAATGGTGCTTCGTTTCTTACTTGGACATTTATTGTGGACAGCACCGGAGGCGACCGATCAAAAACTAAAACCGCCCTGGAAACAGCTACCTGTACTACAGTGGAAATTTACAGTCAAACCTGGAAAAAAGTATTTGCTTGGCAACCGAAAAAGCAGAACCATTCGAGCACTTGAACCAGTATTTCATAAACGCCTTCGCCACATTTACGTTCCAGGGAATCTATTAATCCTTATCCTGCTATGTAACTAAAAAAAAATCATTCAAGTCGACAGTAAAAACCCAAATATCGCTATTTTAAAGTTATTATTATTACTATTATTATTATTATTATTGAGAGGGGGACATCTCCTTATCTGACAGTGTAGATTCAAGATCAGACTGCACGTTCTGCGCAGTCTGATCTTGATTTACACTATCCGCAAAAGGTCAGTGAGTTGCGCTTACCAGCCAAAGGGTTAACTTTTAATAAATCCCTTTCCAAATAAATCGGCGATCTTTCGAAACAAAAAAAAATAAGGTCAGAATAGAACTGACTTTTACAAGTGTTCAATGCTCTAAGAATGCATTTTACAAGAAGTCCAATGAAAAACTACTTCCCTAAATGGACCGTGCCACCGATCGATAGATACATGCAAGTTAACTCTACTAGGCGGTGTTTTTTTTTTTCACTAAAAACATTTGCAGACAACAAATACAGTGTATTATCGCCAGTCCGATAGAATTATCTCCCTTTAAGCACTCTTGTGCATATATGGTATGAAAATGAACAAGTTTCGCGAGACAGGACGATATAAAAGGAACCTACATATGGTGCCCGTAACATAGGACTCGTGAACACAATGTCCTACAGATTGTGGGTTCGTATCCCCAGCTGGCCAACTAAAAAAATTACTAATAGTCTTTCGGATGAGACATTAAACCGAGGTCCCGTGTGACGGTGCTATACGCCGAGCACGTTAAAGAACCAGGCGAAGCTCTCAGTAGTTTCGACCTGTATCCTTGCACTATCCCCCGTAACAACTAACCGTCTTCTGGGGGCGTCGCTCAGATGGGCAACCGGTAGCGACGATAAATAAACGGAAATAACCAACCAAGCCCGTAACATAGCCAAATTGTTAACTAATCCATAACGGGAAACACAATGAGAAATTAAAAGCCTTGATATGTTTATTAGACACTGCGTCGCAACAGAATGTGTTTCCATTAGTTCAGGTGTTTGTATTTGATTGCACTTAATATATGATGCCACTGATTTTTCACGGTTTACGCGTGGTCCCGATAGTTGGTCTAAAATCGCATTTAATTTCGAAGAGTTCCACTAGTGGAAATACGAAGTTTTAAACGTGGTTAACATCGTGAAAACTGCTTTTGAAAAGGCAGAAAACATTGTGTGTAAAGACATTGTGGGTGAAGAAAAAATACTGGTTACAAGCATTTTCTCCTGTTCCCTCAGTGGCTTCAAAAGTCTACCACCTTCAAGATGGTCTTTAAAACACGGGACTATTTCGTAAAATCTAAATTTTCGTTTCATCGAGGGATGAGAAAATAATCAAAGTACGAAGGTGTCATTATTTTATTTCATTAAAATTGACGGAGCTACCGAGTGCAAAGCGTCATAGTGTTAATAGTTTTAACGCCAAAATTTACACCTTTTATCTGCTTGCACAGAAAGGTCTATTTTACAGTTTTTTATCAGTGTTTCACAATAAATTTAGCAAATATTCCAAAGGCCCCCTTGAAAAAAGCTGCGTGGAATATTTTGCTTAGTAAACTTTGAGCAGTACACATATATTAAGTATTATGCGTGTGTTTTTTTTTAAGTCAGTTTGTTAAAATCATTGTTGACGACAATTGCTGTAATGCAAATTGCCTTGAGATGCAAGCAAACTGTAACAGATCATTTCCCTAATTCCCTTCGAAAATCAAATTACCTGAAATTTGAATATAACTTTTCACTGACTAGAACCCCGCCCCATTTAAAACAACCCCCCCCCCCTCAACTTCAAAATCTAACTGGCAGAACATGTGACTCGGATTTATCCTTGAAGCTCGGATATTTTACCTAGATAACACTTGCAGATTTCAACATGAATTTGTCCTGAGATAACTTCATTTTTACTCATATGCATTTTAAATCGGGAAATTAACACGCAGTTTCTGAAAAAAAAAAAACGACAGTGAACAAACTGAACGATGTACTTTTTAAGAGTGAAAGGGCAAATGGAGAAACTGCTTAACCCTTAGGCTGCTAAGCGCGACTTAATGCCCTTTTGCAGACAGTGTAGATCAAGACCAGACAGTACAGAACGTGCAGTCTGGTCTTGGATCTACACTGTACGATACGGTGATTTTTTTCCCAACAACTTTGTGATTACAACGTTTCGGTATAAACTATTGGCTGGAAATCTTAATTCTATTTATTTAGTAGTTTAAGGGTTAGTCTAATTGCTTGTTTTGAATTTTCCCCCGTTTGCCATTTTAAAGCCAACCGCTGATATAAATATGCACGTCCTCTATAGTGGGAAAAGGGTTATAATATAGATAAAATTCCAGCAAAATCTGTAAATTTCTGCTGTGTTTAGATTTGATAATTACTTCCTTGTAGAATGATGTTTCTCAAAATGAAAGTGTTTCGTTTAACCCTCTATCTTAAAGTAACAATAGGTGCCAAAAGTAAACAATGCTGGTGTTAACTTGATGCATCTAAATGAAAATCATACCATTTGAAAGTATGGAAATTGTTGTGAATATGTCAGTCCGTTATTGTACAGTCGGTCCAAGTGTTAGTTGCTGGCAGAAATTAATTTCAAAACTAGGTTGAAAGTTGCCAGGTCACTCAATCTTTTGTTTATCTTTTGCCTGTTTTTAAAGTTCACTTTTCTGCCAGCCACTTACACTTGAACCGACCACACTATAACAGATTGTCATCTTCACAATATTTTCCATTCTGTTGAATGGTATGATTTAAATTTAAATGCATCGAAAACATGTTGGGAAAAGGGAAAAATGCTGATAGCCCTTTTTTTGGGAGTTCGATCTTCGTTTTTGGATCTAGTTACGTGAGACTGTCTTTCGGTGAAGCACAGTAGCGTCCAGTGTAGTGCTCGTGGATTGCAAAACTTGATAGAGATTAACGTTCTGTCTCAAGCCCAATCGTCGGTCTCTCAGAGCAAAGGTTCTGGGTTCCAATCTCGTGCTGAGCTGGGTCAACCTTTGGTTCTACCCTATGACGGTGTGAGAACTTGTTAAGATGTTCAGGACATAATCATCGAGGGTGATTAATATATTTGCCTTAACCCTTATCCTACTAAATAAATTATATAAAACTTTCAAGACGACAGTTAAAACCCGAATTATGTTATTTCAAGCTTATTTATTGGAGAACAATATCTCTTTATCGGACAGTGTAGATCCAAGATTGGACTCCACGTTTTGTGCAGTCTGATATTGACCTACACTGTCCGCAAAAGGTCAGTCAGTCGCGCTATGCAGCTTGAGGATTAACAGAACATCCATTCTACAAAAAGACACATCCAATCATTTGAGCTACATTTAATCTGTCGTCTGCAAACGCTTTCAATTTGGACAAGTGTAAAAAATTGTCGTTTGGCAAAGAGTTTAGGTTAAATGTTTGAATAGAATTATGCATTATCTTTCACTCTATGTGGCATTTTCAAAAGCTTAAATATGACATGCGCAGACAACGATAATTACATGTATGTGAAAACATATCTGCAAGAGGAGATATTATCACTCGTCACAACTCGGCCGATTCCGTACCTACATCTAACTTGATCACCGGATCACCCGAGGGTTGCCGAATTGAGATCAATTGCTTGTTGTCAGTAGGCCTAATTACTCCTGTTGCCAAGAAATTTTTCAGAGCAGTCTGCTGCTAGACGAAGAGCATCGTCTGCTATTCGTAATGGCTTAAATCTGTTCTAATGTTACCTTCTTATGTTTCTCTTTCGAGTAACACGAATTATAACTTAAGGTTATCTGCCTGCAGTGATATCAATCACATTGTCATGGATCCATAGAGTCCATTTTGTCTAACAACCGAGTGAATCATGAGGTAGACTGGTCCTTTGACATGCAGAAAATTGTTTTTTGCGCATGTCAATATTCTTCAAAGATTAGATGTATTTGAAAAATATCATGGAAGATACTGACAGAAAATTGACCGATAGTGAAAAGTTTCGGCTCAGGTCAGCGTGCGCAGACTGTGCAGGCTGACCTGGGTTCGATAATATTCGCAGATGCATTGAGCCCCCTTTTCAATGGGGTCGATAATTTTCGCAGATGCATTGAGCCCCCTTTTCACAGAGCATGGCTCCATTAAATTATTAAACGTACAGTCCACATCAATGTTGAGGAATCCTACATGTATATCTCAACAGCAAATTACACACACGGAACGTCTGTCTGTCTGTAGATTTTGCACTTCGGGCCATTTCGTTTTAAGTCATTCTGGCTAACTGAAGGCCTTGCAGATCAAATTTATAACTCGGCTACTGAATATTACAGAGAACGCAAACCTCGTCGCATAAGCCCTCGTCGTTACCAACTCTATACATAATATTATTTCCAGTCTTCATTATCATCTGCTACTTTCAATTATCATTTTACTGGCAGGTGACGGTGTTTGTCACCGACTATATACTCTACAAAAGATAAAGACAATTTGGGTAGCAAAGCTACAGTATATAGCATTATCTCATCTTAACTTCGGTAAGATTTCTGTTATCTGCGGCAAAATTTGAAATAACTATCAAATTGATAAAACTAAATCCAAAAGCGCGTTTAACTCTTCACCAGATGACAAAAGTTTAGACTCGTCCATTTTGAAAGCATTCGCAGACGACAAATTAAGTGTGGTTTAACTCATGGAATTTTTCTTACATAGGTCACAAATTTCCATATGGCTTTTTCCTCAGGGTCCTTAAAACTCGGGACTTCTCGGTAAAGGTTTAACTCTTTACCACACTATTTCGAGTTTTAAAGACCTTAACTTAAAAGGCTTTTGAAAACATAGCGGGAAAAGGAGAAAATGCTGGTAACCAGCATTTTCTCCTTTTTCCACAATGTTTTGTACACCCATCCAAAGCAAATTCCATCATTTGAGCCACATTTAACTTGTTGTCAACAAATGCTTGAAGTTGGACTAGTCCAAATTTTGTTGTTTCGAAAAGGGTAAATGGTTGTGCAGCTAATTTTTTAACTCGATCTTATTGATCACTTTGATTTTGGAGGTTTACGTAGAAACAGCTATTGTGTTTTTTCTGCTGTTTTGCTATGTGTTGATATGGACGTTGAGTTTCGTTTTTTTTTTCCGCACAGAAAAGAAATATGGTTTTATTAAAAATACTTCTAGCGGCATTTCTTGTTTTCCCCTCAGGTAAATTTCTCTTTAGTTTCCATAGAAATCTTTATTGTTACAGCAGCATTAAACTAGACTTTGACCAAAATAAATTGTTTCCCCCCAAAAAAAAAAGCTGACATTTGTTAATGTTAGAAGAGTAAATCATGAGGGCTTGACTGTTTACCATTAGTTGGGAAAAGGAACAAACAGACAAAAAATATACATACATGTCTTAGCTCAGATTCCAACACGCAACCTTCAAAAACACTGTTTGGTGATTGTAACTACTGAACTATACTCGCATATGCACAACTGTCCTTGGGCTGCACCATGTTCAAAACATATTTATCCCTTGTTAAACAACAACGGCTATCGCCTGACAAAACGGGAAAACTTCGAAGAAAAATTACCAAAAACCTGGAACATTCCTCATGATTTTTACGTGTATTTCTGTCTATATCTAGTTTTAATCCTTAGCCTGCTAAGTGCGACTCGGACGCTTTGATCTTTGATCTACACTGTCTGATTTTTTTCCTGTTAAATCAACTTTGAAATCGCAATGACTTCGTTTTTACTATTGATCGGAAGTGTTCTTGTATTATTTTATTCAATAACTTCAAATTATTATGGTGTTTCAGTGTCTTTCTAAATAAATTATCACTTTTAATGTAGTAGTAATGTAAATGTAGTTGAAAATACCGAAAACTTCAACAAAAATAGACAAAAATAAAAAACAGAAATAACATAGATGTAAATGTAGGGCCACACACCTTTTCTATTCGATAATCTGATCGTTTAGTACATTTCTTTTTTCCGTCTCACAGACCTCTTCGGAAAAATCACTTGTGGCTAAAAAATGAATACAATTAAGTAAAAGGAGTGTTTGAGTGTTCATTGCAGTCTTCAATATTTTTTTAGTTATAATATGTCGCAGAAGACAGTGCACTTTTCCATTCTTTCCTGGAGTTTCCTTAGATTCCGGCACTATGAACACACCAAGGTTTTCAAGCCATTGGATGCTCTCCATCAAATAAACCCCCAAGACACAGTTCAGGGTGCGATGGGAAAGAAATTACTGAAATGGTTGTCATCAAGTTTTAAAAAGGACTTGTCTGCCGCCTTGAAAAGTAGTCCGCTTCTGTATCCAGAATACCCAAATCGGTTAGGTATGTTTTTGAAAAGTGCCGCCTACTGGAAGATGATGGCAAATGTGTGGTACACGCACACAACACCAAACTTTCAACGAAATGAGATATATATTTAAAATAACGCTAGATTTAAAAAGATATTTGCAATTATCTTCCGCTAGGTAGCATTTTCATATACATACATAATTTTTGCATACACATGTGTCTGATTTGGGCATTCTGGGTACAGAACAGGACTACTTTTCGAGGCGGCAATGCATGCTGCGAATTTCAAATTAAAATATACATATACTAGTTAACTAAAACCTACCTGGTACGACTCATCCAGCCATGATTGGGTAGCATAACTTATGCATCAGCCATTTATAAACAAAGCCCCTATGCGCTTTGGAAATAGCCCCGTATAATCCCAGCAAGGTGGGGACGTTATTATTGTTGTAAGTCTTGCGTAAATCTCGGTCTTTTCCATGTAGAGACCTACATGTATATTTAGAAACTGTATACAGAGATTTGCAGTAAGCAATGGTATTTGATTAAAAAAAAAATCGCGTTTGAAATTATTAGATGATATCTTTCAGAAATTTGTAGCAAAAAAAAAAAAACGGATTGATTTTTTTCGCAGGCCTATTATTGCCAGTCATTTTCTGCTTGCTTTTTTTTTCGCGGCAATTTAAGCACCACGTATCAATACTTATCCTGGATAGGATGGTGATGCGTCATAGCAGAAAAGTCAGTCTTCGAAGAATATGACATGCCATCCTCGTTGACCCAGTTCCGATGTGTTCCGTAAACTACATTCAAAAATGTGATGCTGGAAAAGTAGAGGACGAGTTTCATTTTATTGATTGTATGCAAATTGTATGAAGTAGAAAGATGTCAGCTTATTAAGCATTTAAAAGATCTTAATGCAATGCTTTCTCGGTTATACGATCAACAGAAATTTCAATGGCTTCTTGTTAAGAAGATTTAAATATCCTTCATATGATAGCTTCTTTTGTTTATCAGTGTTTTGATAAGAGGAATTAAAACATTAGGTCTGTTGATGTTATTTGTGAAGTTAACTAAGAAAATGCGTTCTTGCATGTTTTAGGCTTCTTTTCAATAAGTACATCAAAATATTTAGATCAAGTTCTGTTCAGCTGACAAGTAGCCCAAAGTATTTCAAACCAGGTGTTTATGTTTTCAGATATAATAATTCATAAATATACATGTCGTAATTTGATGAATATGTTTTGTGTGAAATATTTGTATTCTAATCATCTAAATCAAAATGTTGTTACATGTTTGTTGTTGATTGTATGCCCGAGAGGGCCCATGATTGGAAAAATAAAATATATCTATTCTATTCTAAAAGTTCGCGGCCATTTTGTTTTTACTATTTCGAAATCGAGGCTGGTGATGTCATAAACTTTGTTGGTATTATTGTCGTCTGAAAGAAACGCAGAAAAATTATGTTTGTTATAAATATACAAATCGGAAAACTTTAAAAAATCATATTTAAAACACGTGATTTCACTAATGCAAAAAAGCACCCCGTAAAACCTACCGTACAAATTATTTCAAGACAAAACTTGTTTGAAGAAATTACACTTCCCCCAGGATTTGCTGTTAATGGCTGTCACATGACTGTGCTTTGTAAGAGAGGGAGGTTTAAGGTAAGTCTGATTTCTTAAAATGCTAGTTTATACTTACTCTCCGCGAATATATATAGCAACATGGCAACTCTTGTGTCGGATGTGCCATGCTCACTGAAATAATTCTTTGAGTAGATCTAGAACTACTTGAACTGGGAAAACCTGTAGATCTACTAGATCTATCAAATTCAACACCATCCTACACCTAGAGCAGAAGAAGATCCTGTACGTCCTTAGAGCAGGCATTATCACCCAATTTTAAAGGTAAACCATTAGAAAGCCCAAAAGGCTTGAAGGCTTTTGAAGCCTTTACCAAACGACAAAATTTTCAGCTTGCCTAAATTGAAAGCATTTGCAGACAACAAATTAAGTCTGACACAAAAATGCTGGTTTGAAGCATTTTCTCCTTTTCCCACAATGTTTTTAAAAGGCTCCCTACTCAGTGTCCTTAAAAGTCGGGAGTGTGTGGTAAAGGGTTAAGTCTTATTTGCCATATAACTATCACTTACCATATCGTCAAGATTCTTGAGAAAAAAAAACTGAATGAAATGCGTGAGGCTCAACCACTCAAAACGGAGCCTATGATTCCTTATATACAAAATCTGTCTTCCTGCTTAAACCTGCCATACAACCAGCACAGGTAAGTTGCCTACCTATACTTTATGCAAAACTCTTAGTGTAGAGGGGTCATCAGCACATCAACTGGCCTCCATAACTGGTACCAAAACCTCACATCACAAGTGTTATGGTTTGATGAATTCTCAAACCATTTCAAGGAATGTGAAAGCATCAAGGAGAAACTTTGTACCAAGGTAACATACAAAATGTTTTAAAGCTCTCAGACTCGGCTGTTTCACGGTAGAATCTGGGCTGTGGCTAATTGAATGTTGTAGATCTACCAAAAGTTCTGCTGATGATCTTCTATTCCTTGGGAACTTTCTTGTTGACATACTATGATCACAGTGATGTTGCAAGAAGTATAATTCTATGCTTAACATTATTCAATTAGAGAAAGCAAAAAATAACAGTTTTCAACAACAACAACAAAAAAAAAACAGACATAATTTGTTGATACTAAATAGTAAACCTTGCAAAACGTCTTACATGTAGCTATACCCAAATTGTGAAATTTGTGGTCGGGTGGTTGAGACATCCACCCACTGAGTGGTTTTAGTGTTTAGCTCATTTTCAAGAGTAGAATACTTAAGTGTGTCACTTGTTTACAAACAAAAAATCCAAAACAGCAACACAGAATGGGTTTTGTGAATCTCGGTATGATTGTACATGTAAATTCAGAATGTATTTTATCGTTTATAAAATGTATTTAAGGTTTACTGTAAATATTTCTACAGATAAAACATTCGGTTTCACCCTTTGCCGCACAACAAAATTTTACACTTTTCGAAAATGAAAGCATGACAATTAGATATGGCTCATATGGTGAGATATGTCTGTAAAAGGACAAAAAACATTGTGGGAAAAGGAGAAAATGCTGGTCACCAGCATTTTCTCTTTTTCCCACAATGTTTTCAAAAGGCCTCTTTCTCAGGGTTGTTAAAACTCGGCATAGTGTGGTAAAGGGATAACCCTTATTAAATGACACACTGTTGCCATAACGCTATACACTTTGCATGAAGATGGAAATCATTATCCTTGTCTAATATATTGTCTACCATTAGAAACCTGTGTACCTGGGAAGTTTTATTGGAGGCATTGGAGTTCCTGTTCAGCATCATGTGGTGGGGGAAGACAGCACAGGACAGAATATCTTTGTTGGACAGAGATAAAGAGGAACCACCAAGGCCGAGACTGTAATACCAATTGTTTCCATGGATACTCTTATAGTGGTGGGAGATGTAGGTGTCCACCTTGGAGGAGCGGCCGTTGCTGTGAAAGTATATATTTCATTTTTTTAATGTTGTTTTTAAATAGTTTAATGATACATATTTCACAGCAGTAAGATTGTGGTTTGTAGATTTGGTTTTCATACTGTTTTCAAAAACAAAGATAATAGATGTACCAGTATATATATCTATCTATTATCCCTAGCATGAAGTATAGATTTGCAGTGTACACATGATTTCTGCAGGCCGAAAAGGGTAGAACTCATACATAGGTGCATGTTACAATCTGGCCACTACTTACAGTATCAATATGAGCTGACCTTTGAAATTTTACAGACATTTTGAATCAATATACAGCTATTATTGGCAATTATGGTATATCACCCCAAATTTCCCCAAACCTATAAAGACAAAGAGAGATCTATAACATTAGATAATCTAAGATGGACTCATTCATTGTGATACTAAAACCCTGCCTTTAATTGCAATTATAGTATTAACCCTTAACCCTTTACCGCACAATCCCGCCTTTTGACGCCCCTGGGAAAGAAGCCTTTTGAAAACATTGTGGGAAAAACAGAAAATGCTGGTAACCAGCATTTTCTCCTTTTCCCACAATGTTTTCTACCCTATCAAAGAAAAATTGCACCATTTGAGCCACATTGAAATTGTCGTCTGCAAATGCTTTCAATTTGGACAAGGCTAAAATTTTGTCATCTGGTAAAGGGTTAAAGCACCCAATAAAGCAAATGGACATTTTTATTCTAGAATAAGACCAAGATAATCACATTTTCATGGCTGCCTTTTTGTCTGTAGTGTATGAGCAAAGAGGACAGTGTAGATCGAAGATCAAACTGCATGTTTCGTGCTACCTAATTTGATTTACACTGACCGCAAAGGTAACTATAGTAGTTAAATGCACTTTAAGGGTTAGCCAAAACAAAAAATGAATCGTATTAGCACCATACACATCAGTGTCGACATCATTGACTTCATGTCTGACTTAGTCAGGATTATGTCAATGCTTAACTCTTTACTACACAACAGAACTTTACACTGGTCCAAATTGAAAGCATTTGCAGATGACAATTTAAATGTAGTTCAAATGATGGAATTTGTCTTTAATAGGGTTGCCAGCATTTTCTCCTTTTCCAACAATGTTTTTTAAAAGGCTGCTTTCTCACGGTCGTTAAAACTCGGGATTGTGTGGTAAAGGGTGAAACAGAGGACA
The DNA here is from genome assembly GCA_945859785.2 of Tridacna gigas. Taxonomy (NCBI): domain Eukaryota; kingdom Metazoa; phylum Mollusca; class Bivalvia; order Cardiida; family Cardiidae; genus Tridacna; species Tridacna gigas. Next base: position 44,258,981 of record OX244037.2, on the reverse strand, counting down.
ATAGTAGAAGCCCAAGTAGGGCTAGATCCCTGGACCCCTCCATCTCTCGGTGAGCACTCAAACAATTGAGCAATCAGCATGTCATATCTAATTTGGTTTTGACTTTAACCCACACAATCCTGACTGTTAAGGACCATGAGAAAGAAACCTTTTGAAAACATTGTGGGAAAAGGAAAAAAAATATGCTAACCAGCATTTCCTCCTTTTCTTACATCATTTTCTACTCTTCCTGAAACAAAATTCAATTTTTCAGTCACATTTATTTTGTCATCTGCAAATGCTCTTGATTTGGAAAAGCCCTAAATTTTGTCATTTGTTAAAGAGTAATTATGTCAGAGGATAACACCACCACATTTTCCCCCTGCATCTTGAAGTGCATCTTGGAATACTGCTAATGACTCAATAACAACCATACCAGTATCATCACAGGTTAGTTCCAATTGGCACAAAATGGAGGAGAAAAGTAATAGCCTGACTGGGACTTAAATTTTGTGCCCTGTCTTACGCTTATGTGTGATTGAGTTATCCTGCCATGTATGGTTCAGTGTTTTGGTTTGAATCTATAACCAGAAGAGACAATTTTAGACTTTGTCATATTGAAACTGAAAGCATTAGCAAGTGATAAAGGTATATATACTACTGAAAGTGTAGAAAATGTCGCAAGAAAAGCAGCAAATTCAAGTATATTTTCTATTTCCAACAATGTTTTCAAAAGCCTCCCATAGAGTCATTAAAACACAGGAATATATGGTAAAGGATTAACCCTTTACCATACAATCCCGGGTTTTCATGACCCTGAGAAAGAAGTCTTTTGAAAACACTGTGGGAAAAGGAGAAAATGCTGGTAACCAGCATTTTCTCCTTTTTCCACAGTGTTTTCTACCCTTCCCAGAACAAATTTCAATGTTTGAGTCACATTTATTTTGTTGTCTGCAAATGCTTTCAATTTGGACGAGGCTAAAATTTTGTCGTTTGGTAAAGAGTTAAGAAAAAAATTATCTCACTATCATTATTCTAATGCAAAGAGCCTGTCTAAAACTACTGTAATACCAGATATGTTTGTGATGTAAAAATGTTCGTGATTTTCGCAAATTCCTTGAAGATAGCTGCCAGCATAAATTTCGGCCTCATTAAAGTATATTTTACCTAGACACGGGGTCATGTGGGAGGGATTGACTGGGACCCTTGTCAACATCAATGAGTGCCTTTCTTCATCAAAGTTGACTAGAATACTTGTATAGTGGCAGATAATACTGCTAATTAAACATGTTTCATCAAAGTAAAAATGGAGATTTATTAAATTGAATAATAAGTTTGTATTACAGTTCAAGTACTTTATTCTCAGTTTTCATGGAAGTTAAAACACGTGCAAGGTCAGTATTAGGTCAATTGTGAAATTTCAAACCCGTGATAGTATACACTTTTACATTATGTAAGAGCTGACAAATTTCAAGATTCCAGGTAGGAGGTCATAGAATAGAAATACATGTATATCTTAACCCTGTGCCAAACAAACCCAACTTTGAATGACTCTGAGGAAGAAGGCTTTTGAAAACATTGTAGGAAAAGGAGAAAATGAATTGCTGTTCACCAGCATTTTTTTTTCTTTTCCCAAAATGTATTCTGTAAAAGAACTTTTGTTCATTTTTACCACATTTGGATTTGTCGTCGGCAGATGCTTTAAAGCAGGAATAGTCTAAAGTTTGTCATCATGAAAAGGGTTAAACTGTATATAAGACATGATCTGGCAAAAGGGGGCTTAATGCATCATACCAAGCGAGATATTTCATAATCGAGGATCTATGAAATCCATTATGGCTAACAACCAACTGTATCATAAGGTAGACTGGCCCTTCAAAATACAGAAAAGTTTCAGCCCAGGTCGGCCTGCACAGACTGCGCAGGTTGACTTGGGTTGATACTTTTTGCAGATGCATTTGGTCCCCTTTTCACAGAGCATGGCTGAAATGTACTCAGAAGTTTAAACTTCAGAGAGGACTTCAGAGGATAGAAATATTTGAACCATGCTCTGGAAAAAGGGGGCTTAATGCATCTCTGTGATCCATGATACCAAGCAAGTCATCAACGTATTATGGATCTGTAAAATCCATTTTGTCTTACAACCAACTGACTCATGAGGTAGACTGGTTTTGACACTCAGAAAATTTATCAAAAGCAAAAGCTTTCGGCCCAAGTCAGCAGACTTGGCAGGCTGACTTGACCTGGGTAGATACTTTTTTTTTTTTTTTTTTTTTTTTTGTTGCAGATGATTAAGCACCCTTTTCACAGAGCATGGCTCACTTACGTGTAGTTGTCTTTTCCAGCCTGTAGACACATAACTATAGCCCACTGTCGTCCAGGCAGACAGAGTTGTGGGGGAAATCCTGATAAAATCAGATGTACAGACTGTGTGGCTCCTTATTACAGTGGTGGATATGGAAGAGGATGTTTAGGTTGGTGAACGGCGAGCGACAGTGTAAATCCTATATTACACACTAATCAGTATATCAGTGTGTAATATACGATTTACACTGTTGCTCGCCGTTCAACTGTCGCTTGCCATTCACCTGTGCTATTGGATGCTGACTTAACCTCTAAAGGGCCTTCTACAACTATAGGTCCTTTTGCAGTCAGTGTAGATCAAGATCAGACTGCACAAAACATGAAGTCTGAATTTTGATCCACATTGTCCGCTTAGCTTAAACACCAGAGATAAAACAAACCATCAAAATGCAATTATTTGGGTCTTATTTCTAGACAAGTTTGGTTTATTCAGTGCCCCAAGAGTTAACTCTTTACAAAACAATCCAGATTTTTAATGACTCTAATGCATTTTTTCCTTTTCCCACAATGTTTTCTTTCCTTTCAAGGACAACTAATTATGTAAATCACATTTGATTTGTTTGCAAAAGCTTTCAAGATGGAGCAGTCTTGAATTGAATCTGCTAATGAGTTATTTTCGATAGCTGATAAACTCAAGCCAGAAAATTGAGTTTTAAGTAAATATAAGTAAAATCACAGGTGAACGGCGAGCGACAGCATAAATCCTATATTACACACTAATATACTAGTGTGTAATATAGGATTTACACTGTCGCTTGCCGTTCATCTGTCGCTCACTGTTCACCTGTAAGTAAAATGTGTTTGCAATCCTAATTTTTTCACTTCTTGAAACAGGGTGGGGGTGGGAAGATTTAGCAAAGAATTAGTGGATAAAGAGCCAAACAATTGGTAAAGAGTTGATAGCCCTTGCAAAAGAAAAAGATGTGAAATTGATAATTTGATGTCTATGAGGTCATTGTTTTTTTTGTTTTGCCTGGCTGTTTTGAAGAAAATCTGACACGCCAAGTATGATCCAAGCCCTGTAGTCGTCTATGCTGTCATTCTGTGAAAGACACAGACATTTTCTCAATGATTACTGTTTCATTTCTAATGACATTTTCTTCAAACTCTGGCAAGTTGATGTTAACTATTTAAAGGGGAACAAGTACAATAAGAGCAACTTTTTTGACACAGTTATGCCCCTCTGTTGACTCAATATTTCACTGAAAATGCACCTACAGCCAAGTGTTGGGACCAACATTTGTTGCTCTTTTTTTTTTTAACTTTATTTAACTTATTTCTAGACCTTCTCTTGTTGAAACTTTATGGCTTTGAAAAGTGAAAAAAAAATATGCAAAATCTAACAGTGCGTCTTCACTTTGTAGGTGTGTATTTTTGGACATTCTGTCTCTATTATTCTATATTTATCAAAGTTGAAAAATGTTGATGGCTCCCTATGTTCCATATAACACCTGAACATATTTTACAGCTTGCCCTTTCATTGCAAATTGTGCTCAGTGACATTGTACCAATTCCAGAAATACCAAGTGTGACAAATGTTATGACGAAAACATTTACTTCAAACGTACAAGTGGAAACACAAGATGTGAAAGTTTGTACTTCATTTACTTGATCAAGGGGAACTTCAACTTTATCTTTGTCACCTTCTACTTTATTCATATTAATCTTTTCAAAAGCCTCCTTTTCATGAAGTATCTTCTAAAAGTCTTTACTTTGTTCATTGGTATTTTTAATTGGATCCTTTTTTAGCTTAACTCTTTCACTGCCACTGTTGCCTTTGACATCTTTTGCAATGGCTTAGAGCAAGATCAGACTGCACAAAACGTGCAGTCTGATCTTTGATCTACACCATCTGCCACCTGATAATAATCTTTGATCAAAATCAGCTTCAAAAGAAACAATAATATACTTTTTGACTTTGAGAAATGTGGTATCCGATTATTTGGCAGCGATTTTATTAATGATTAGCAATTTAACATTGACACTTTAGTAAGTGAGTAAAAGTGATTTGATACAACAACCTTCCTAGGAAATTTTATCACTTGGGGACCCTTGCATTTATCATATTGAAACTTCAGGGAGAAGTTTGAGTATTAAAAAAACTACATTCTGTAAACATATAAAAACCACAGAAAATCTTATCAATTAAGAGAACACACTTTTGTTCACAAATTTGGTACAACTCGGGGCATGTTTTTTTCATGATACATGTACTTCATAATAGGCTTGAATATAAATCTCAAAGTATAAACAGTTAGGTCACAAGGTCATAGCTCAGACTGAGGCCGTTTTTTAACCTTAATTCCGCCTAGGGGTGCAGAAGGGGTCAAAATGTCTATAATGATGATTTCTTTGACGAGTTTTAACAACTGCATAACGTTTCATGTGTTCACACTCTATATTTACAGGACTTTGCACACCCGATAACCATTTGTGTTGGCCAGGTACATGTGGAGAATCTTTAACAAAGAACTGTCAATGTTTAGATGGTTTCACAATTATACAAACCACCCTTGAAACCTCCTGCCAGCTGGTAAAGAAGCCTTTATTAAACAAATATATGCTGATCATAATGGGAGATTATGGCGAGACAAAGTCCTACAACAATACGTCAACATTGGCACCAAATCATGATCAGGTTGACATGTATGGAAATTTTCATCCTACAAGCATGTCATTTGACATCAGCGCTGAATTTTCCATCAATATTTCCAGTATAACAATGCCAACATTCATCAGTGAGTCAGACTTTGGCATTACAGATGTAGTCTTGAATGTGAAAAAGACAGATGTTTCAGGTATGTACATTGTAAACATTTAACTCTTTACCAAACGACAAAATTGAAAGCATTTGCAGATGACATGATAAATGTGACTGAAAAATTGAAATTTGTTTTAGGAAGGGTAGAAAACATTGTTGGAAAAGGAGAAAATGCTGGTTACCAGCATTTTCTCCATTTCCAACAATGTTTTCAAAAGGCTTCTTTCTCAGGGTCGTTAAAAGTCGGGATACCACATGACAGAATTTCAGTGTTTGTCGCTGGCAGAGAAATTAATTTCACAATTAGGTTAAAAGTTGCCGGATCACTCTATCTTTTGTTTACTTTTTGCCTGATTTTAAAATTCCTTTTTTCTGACAGCGACAAACCCTTGGACCAACCATACAATAACAGATTGTCCTCTTCACAATATTTTCCATTCTTTTAAATGATATGATTTAAATTGAAATGCATTTTAACACCTGCATTGATTTTTGGCCACTATTGGGCCTTTAAATGTCATTTGTCTAGCTCTGTAGACTTAAATAGGTCGGAAAGATAAAGGTTTAAAAATACCACTTGTACATTTCTCTGATAACCCTTTACGAAAATGATCCAATGTTTTTTACGACATTCACCAAGAAAGAGACCCTTTTAAAATGGTTGATAAATGGGAAAATGTTGATAACCTGCATTTTCTCCTTTTCCCATGATGTTTCCTACTATTTTAAAGACAATGCCTATTGTTTGAGCCACATTTTTCATTAGTAAACGCTGTCAATATGATTGGGATCAAATTTGTGTCTTTTAGTAAAGGTTTGAAAAGATTATGGATTGATCCTTGTGTTTAGATAAGATTTCGTCTTTCAATTAGGTCTCCAGATATTCATACTTTATCTTCTTCATAAGTATATGTAAAAGGTTTTCAAGTGTTTTTATTTTCTGTTCCTGGTTGCCTTTTTTTTCCATAAAAAACATTTAACATCAGGGTTAATTGAACAATATCTTTAAACCTTTACCTCACAATCCTGAGCTTTAATAACTCCCAGAAAGAAGCCTTTTGAAAACATTGCGGGAAAAGGAGAAAATGCTGGTAACCGGCATTTTCTCCTTTTCTCACAATATTTTCTACCCTATCAAAGACAGGAATTATCATGTGATCAATGTTAAATTTTTTGTCTGCAAATGCTTTCAGTTTGGTCCAGTTTAAAATTTTGTTGTTTGGTAGAGTTAAGTTGCATAGTTTTGTATTTTTAGGTCTGGGCATCAAGTATAGTATAAAATAATAGAGGACCTTACATTAAGTGTTTATATATAATCTGTTTTATCAAATGTGTTCACTAAAATTATTATCTTGGCGACCTTCAGTTACATTTTAGTCTATGAGTTTGATAAAAATGATAACACACAAACACAAATTTGAGATTCTATTTATCACATAAACAAATGACAAACAAATGAGTATCCTGCATCATCTTAACTGAAATGTCGTTCATGGGTCCATGTTTACAAATGTAGTTCGGTTTGAAATGTGTACATACACAAACAGATAGTTCTGTGACATTTACATTGAAAGTAGAATGAAACAGTTTATAGAGGAAGTAAATTGAAATAATTTCACAATTTTGTTCACTTTAGATAACTTATGCTGCATTTCTTGTTTTCAAACATTAATATAACATTTTACACACATGTATGTCTTAGTAGCAATGATGTCATTTTCCCTCAAAATGGCAAAGTAGTACACAATCCAGCACATGCTGTGGTTGGTTTTGTCTGCTTCACATGCTCATAACTACCAAAATAACCAGAACCAGGGTCTGTAGTAACCAACCATTCTTAAGAACGGTCTCAGTCTTATTCTCCAAAATTTTCTAAATTTGAAAGTAACACAACTTCTAATTGGCTAAAACATTTGGTTTAGCCAATCAGAAGTCGTATTACTTTCAAATTTTGAAAATTTTGGAGAATAAGACAAAGAATTTTCTTAAGAATTGTTGGTGAATATGGACCCTGGACCCAAAAAACTATAATACACTAGTTATTATTATCAAAAATAAGTCATGACAAAGTAAGAGGAGGTAACTAAACTTGAATTTCAGGGAAGGATGTCACACTGTCTACCCACACTTTGAAGGAAGACATCAGCAACAGTACAGAGGTATTGCCAAGCTTTACATCCATACAAACTATTTCCCTAGATGATGAAAAATATAGGCTTGTGAATGGCGAATGGTGAGTTGGATTAACCCTTTACTACACTATCCCGGGTTTTAACGACCCTGCAGAAAAAGCCTTTTGAAAATATTGTGGGAAAAGGAGGAAATGCCGGTAACCAGTGTTTTCTACCCTTTCGAAAACAAATTTCAATTTTTTAGCCACATTTATTTTGTCGTCTGCCAATGCTTTGAATTTGGACAAGTCTAAAATTTTGTTGTTTGGTAAAGAGTTAACCCTTTACCAAAGTTCTGTGTCTAAATGGCGGTGAAGAAGAAGGCCTTTGAAAACAGTGTGAGAAAAGGATTTGTCAACTGCATATACTTTCAGATTTGATGAATCTAATTTTTTTTTTGTCTGGGAAAGAGGTAATCTCATCAGAAATCACAGACACATAGGGATATCATCTATTTATTTGGTCATTTGGTTTTTATCCAAACCTGTATTCTACTGTTTCTCAGTGCAAAAAGCACTCTAAATTTCATTTTTCATTTTATTCAAAATGTTGAAAGTAACGCTATTTCAAATTGGCTAAACCAATCGGCTAAACCATTTAATGTAGAAAATTCTTGAGAATTAGACTAAATACACTTTTTTGAATGGTTGTTGAATACAGGCTCTGGTTAGTTCAAGTCTGTGCTTGAGCAATATTTTTTCAAAGGATTAATGTTCACATCGAAACATTGAATTCCATCTTCTTCGATCAGTATAATTCTACTGAACGAAAAATATTTAGACTGATCCAAATTGAAAGCATTTGCAAATGACATGTTAAACGTTACCCAAAACATGAAATTTGTCTTTCATAGGGTAGAAATCATCACGGAAAAAGAAGAAAATGCTGGTTACCAGCATTGTCTCCTTTTCCCACAATGTTTTCAAAGGCCTTTTTTTCTCAAGGTTGTTACAAGTCTGCGTTGTATGGTAAAGGGTTAATTTATTAATTGATTTATTTTTGAGGGAAATCTTCTAGTTGTTTGGAAATATTACAATTTACAGCATTGGTAGAGCAGTATAAGGAACTCATGACTAGGTGCAATGGCTGCAGCAATGGCACTGAGCCTGAAATGTTTCTGAAAATGGAAATATGCATAAAATAAACACTAGAAGAATCATGTTTGCAACAAAAAAGTAGACTGGTCCAAATTGAAAGCATTTGCAGATGACAATTCAAATGTGGCTCTAATGATGGAATTTGTCTTTGATAGGGTAGAAAACATTGTGGGAAAAGGAGAAAATGCTGGTTACCAGCATTTTCTCCTTTTCCCACAATGTTTTCAAAAGGCGTCTTCTTCAAGGTCGGTAAAACTCAGGATTGTGCGGTAATGGGTTATTACATTTATGTTTTATATTTGCAGGTTGTGTTTTATCTTTGACATAGAAGGTGGCGGATATTACAAGATCTCAATTCCGACACATTCTACAGTTTCTGATTTATTACCAATACCTTACCAGAAAACAAAACTTACAAAGACATTTTGCTACTTGTATGATAACAAGGCTCCAGTACACTGTAAAGAACTTGGTAATTGTACAGATGACCCTTTAATGATGACAGACAGAATTACAAGGTCTAGGTTGGTACTTGCGCAGTTCAGCAACTGGTTTGATCCATATCTGATTACAGGAGACTCATCCCAGGCTTCACAAATAGAATCTTTTAAAGTCATGTTGAGAGAGGTTGTACAGGATAATGGTACCTGAAAGGTTGAAGAAAACAGTTTAATTGTTCAAACTTTGGGCCCAAATGTGTCAACAATAGTGCTGGATTTACCAGGGGATTCTCCACAACTTTACTGTATTATGTTACAAGTAAATGATAGAGCAGGGAATTTTAGAAAAGCCAGACAATTAATCTTATTTGATAATTCATCAGTGTTACAAATCAATCAAGAAAAACCACTGCAGGTGACTTCTGCTGTGCCAAAAACCAACTTTATTTTGAACAAAGATGATGCCATTTGGCAAACTAATGATACCCACGTATGCTTGGATTGGAGCGGACATTTTTTCAATCAGTTGTATGCGAATCTAATTTTGGACCCAGTATCAAGAGACCCAGATATCAGTGGAATCTATGATGAAGCAGACAGTTTAAATTTTGAGTTTGGGACAGATAATACTGACGGTATAATTGATTTCTCAGTAGCATTCAATGAAGACAACAACATCGGCTGTTCTTCCTTTGCAAAAGAGAAGATAAAGATTGAGTCAATGTGTCAAGCACTTAATGTCTCGTATTGTGCTTTATACTATATCACAGTGCAAGCCAGAGATATTACAAATAATACAATTGCAGACAGTGTTGTTGTATATATCGATACATCAGCACCATCAGTAAGCTCTATTTTTCTTGACAGAGCAGGGCCGTACTGGTTGAAGGATTTTTCAAAAGAAAGAGTCACATTTAATCTTACAGATCATGAAAGTGGAATTTTGAACATTGAACTGTCAATCGGCCCATTGGAGTTTAACAGAGGTGCTGTCTTATACGAAGTACCTGTTGAAATTGAAATGAAGGTACATGTAATAAAGTTAACATACAACATAATTTTAGACTTATCCTGGTTAACAGCATGTTTTATTTTTTCTGCAATGTCATTAAAAGTCTTCTACTTCAGGGTCATTAAAACTCTGGATTGTGTGGTATAAGGTTAAACTCTTTACCAGCAGGGAAATCTGGTTTTCTTCCCTATTGGAAGCATTTACAGAAGACAAATTAGGTACAAATGACTGAATTTGTCTTTGTAAGTGTGGAAAACATTGCAGAAAAAGGAAATGTTGGTAGCCAGCTTGTTCTCCTCTTCCAACGATATAAACAAAACCTTCTTTCTAGCACTGAAATTTTGTCATGTGGTATTGAGTTATCCCTTTATCACACAATCCCAACTTTTAACAACCCTGAGAAGGAAGCCTTTTGAAAACATTGTTGGAAAAGGAGAAAATGCTGGTAACCAGCATTTTCTCCTTTTCCAACAATGTTTTCTACCCTTCCCAAAACAAATTTTCTTTGGGTCCTGGAAACAGGGGACCTTAGAGGGCTGAATAAGCCCAGCAGACATTCTCAGTCGAGAAAAATGGCCTAAATAGTTGCAATACCATAGTTGTTGTAGTTGAGAATATCTTAGCAAAGCAGCCAGTGAAGATCAAAGATCATGCTGCATGTTTTATGTGGTCTGATCTTGATCTGCACTGGCTGCAAGGGCCAAACCCAACAGACGTTTTCATTCAAGAAAAATGACCCAAATAGTTGCACTACCATAGATGTTGTAGTCAAGAATATCACGACAAAGTGGACAGTCTAGATCTAAGATCAGACTACATGTTTTGTGCAGTCTGATCTTGATCTGCACTGCTGCAAAGGCAGCTACAGTTTTAAAACGTGCTTTAAGAGTTTATTATATGAAGAAGCATTCTGTGTGTTACAGGGTTGGTTCTTCTGATATTCTATCCTAATGTTTATCTGGACCAACTCCTTGGGGTGGGTTCTGTCATGGGTAATTTTGTATGGGAGTTTAGGGTAGTAAACAAAAGTAGTGAAATCTTATATTGTCTTCAGTCATTTAGGGAACATCATTCTGAAAAGATAATGGATAAAAGACTTGTAAGCAATTAAAAAATGATAGAATAGAACAGAATCAGTATTCTAATAATACTGAAATATTGAAATACTGTTGTTCGATATTTACAGTGGATGATTATGTCCATAGCTGACATAATAATCTTTCACTCCAATATCAAGCAATCAATCAGCAAACAAATGAACAAAGCAATGAGGTACAAAACATAGTTTTAAACCTCAACTCTACAAAAGTATTCTAAAGCTTGCAAGCTAAGCAATAGCTTCAAAAATAACATCTGTGACTCTTGAAATGAGCTAATTTTAATACTTCTATCTTTTTACATCAACACTTACCAGTTTGTAGAACTAAGTGATCATCTAAACTCCTGTTTACTGCTTTCTCTCTATCCCTCTCAAATCAACAGTGTGGTAACTTATTACTGAAAAGGATTAACCCTTTCCCAAACGACAAATTTTGGACTGTTCCAAATTAAAAGAGTTTGCAGACGGCAATTTTAAATTTGATGAAAATGGCAGAAAGGTCTCAAAAAGGGTAGAAAACACTGTGGGAAAAGGAGAAATTGCTCTTTAGGAGCAATTTCTCCTTTTCCCATAGTGTTTTCAAACGACTTGTACTGCAGACACGTGAAAACCAGGGCTTGTTTTGAAAGGGTTAATAAGGCAGGTGCAGACTAGTAAAAAAGTAAGAAATGGGTTAGTAAAAGAATATTCCTACACAGTTCAAGTTAGGTTGAATTATGGATTTAAAGTGGACTTGAAATGATGAATAAGCTTGACAAAAGGTAAGATTGCAACAAAGAAATAATAAGACTCAAAATGCTGCTTGGCAGAAAAGCTAAATTGTCAAAAACAAGGGTGACCAACTCCTGATTCGGTAATAAGGTGTTTTTGGTACAAATTTTAAACTTTTTTACTTTTTCAATGGTGATTTGGATGAACATTGTAATCTTGAAATATACATAATAATTATCTAATGAAAAATTTTACTTTCTAACAAAATGAAAACAATGAGAAAAAAGAGGCTATTGCTGTGGAGGCTATACTTTACTGTTCTTCTTCATATTGATCCACACACACAAGTAGAAGATTGCCCTGGGGCAACATGTCGAGCCTGCTGGTTTTAATGAACCTGAAGAAAAAGGCTTTTGAAAACATTGTGGGAAAAGAAGAAAATGCTGGTAACCAGCATTTTCTTCTTTTCCCACAATATTTTCAACGATCTCAAAGCCAGATACTGTTGTTTGTGCCCCATTTTATTTGTTGTCTGCAAAAGCTTTCAATTTGGACTGGTCTGAAATTTTGTTGTGTCATTAAGAGTTGAGAACCTTATAAGCTGCACTTGGAAAAAAAGTAACCAATCACTTAGTGCACATCTATCTTATTTCATTATTCTGAACTTTTCAGGTGCTTTGCAGACATTCTGTTAACCTGCATGCCACTTTTGTTCTTTATCCTGGGTGGGGGGGACATAAATTCATTGAATTGGCTTGTTAGCTCGGCTATTTTCAAAGAAAACATTGAAGTAATTTCATAGCCCTGGTGTCATCTGCGCCGTTGTCGTCTGCATTGTCATGTGGAAACTTTGACATTTTATAAATCTCTGTTGTTACTGAAGATAATTATTTGCTGCAAACTTGGAAAAGTTGTTGATTATCAAAAGAGAACCTATACAACAAGGGCAGGTAACCATCATAGTATTTTTAGTACAGTTATGTCCCTTGTTCAACTTGGAATTTTTGCTGAAAATTAAACATTAGCAGCAGAGCATTGGCAACCTTATGCGGTGCTCTTGTTAGAATTTGGGATTGTAAAGTAAAGGTTATTAACAGATTTTTTACTTTTACATTTTTACTTTCAGACAAATTGCAGTTTATATTTGGTACCCTGTTATTGTCCTGTAGTTGGTGACTGTGAAAGATTTGAGTATCACATTTCCATGGAGAATATGACATTTTATGATATACCCGAAGGAAATGGGAGCAGAAGTTACAGATTAACATTGACAGCAACCAACCATGCCTTGTTGACAAAAACAGTATTTCAAGACATTGAAGTGAAGTGGTCAACATCCACAAACATAACAGATTATCAAACAATAAGTATGCAGGGCCAGATACATGTATATACACATCTAATTGAGCCATGCACTGTGAAAAGGGGGCTAAATGCATCTGCAAAAAAGTATTGACCCAGGTCAGTCTGAGAGAGTCCGCATAGGATGACCTAGGTCAAAACTTTTAAGTAAATTTTCTGCATGTCAAAGGACCAGTCTACGTCATGATTCAGTTGGTTATTACACAAAGTGGGATTTATGGGATCCATGATTATGTGATGACTTCATGGTATAATGCATTATGGAGATGTGTTAAACACCCTTTTGCCAGAGCATGGCTCAAATACAAGAGTCCATTCTGAATTAACCCTTTACCAAATGGCAAAGTTTTAGACATATCCAAATTTTAAAAACATTTGCAGACAACAAATTAGATGTGGCTAAGATGATGCAATTTTCAGTTGAAAGGGTAGGTAACATTGTGGGAAAAGAAGTAAATGCTGGTTACAAGCATTTTCTCCTTTTCCCACAATGTTTTCAAAAGTCATTTTCAGCGTGATCTTTGAAACTAGGGATTGTGTGGTAAAGAGTTCAAGCATTTGCAGTCAACGAAGTCAGTCAAGCTCAAAAGATGGTTTCTGTCATTAAAATGATAGAAATTAGTGTTGGGTTTGAAATGATAGAATGTAGACTGGAAAAAGGAGAAATTGCTGGTTACCAGCATTTTTTCCTTCACCCACATTGTTTTCAGAAACAGTCTTTTTCAAGGTCATCAAAATACGGGATGGCATGGTACAAGGAGCTCCTAAGGAGCGCTGAAAATGTGCTTGCTTAACCCATTATGCGTACAATCCTGAGTTTTAATGACCCTGAGAAATAAGGCTTTTGAAAACATTGTGGAAAAAGAGAAAATGCTAGTAACCAGCATTTTCTCCTTTTCCTGCAACATTTTCTGCTCATGCGATGAAAGACAAGTATCCAGCAGTTTATTCTATACAGTGTTTTTTAAAAGCTTTATTCTTCAGGGTTCTTCAAACATGGGATTGTGTGTTAACCCTTAAAGCGCCTTTCACAACTATAGTTGCATTTGCGGCCAGTGTAGATCAAGATCAGGCTGCACAAAATGTGCAGCCTGATCTTTGATCTACACTGTCAGCTTAAATGAATCACTGTAGACAAAAGCAACCATGAAATTGTGATTATTTGGGTCATATTTTTATGATGAAAATGTCTGGCAGGTTTATCCGGCACTCTCAGGGTTAAAAAGTTAAAACCATTTCTGATTATGTTGCTTTCATGAAAACAAGACATGTTGATATTTCAGATTGTGGCATACCACAAACACCAGAGCATGGGTCTGTTTCTTACAACGGTAGCACAGCTTTTTCTGTTGCGTACTTTTATTGTAACCATGGTTTCACAACTGAGGAAAACAAAGTGATCATCTGTCAGACCAGTGGTGGATGGAATGGATCTGTACCAGTTTGTAAATTAATAGGTACAGCTAATGAGATTTTTCGGCATAGCTGAATGCACTGGCTTTTGACCTAATTGTTGGTACTAATAAAGAATGAATATATGGTAATTTGCAGTTGGTCAAAAATATGAACATGTTTATTTGATGGGCCCCTGCTGGCATATTTGCTCGCATATTTATGAAACCACTATTTACAAGCTTTGCTACCACTAATTAATACCCTGGGGCCTTGATTTATATCATAGCAAATGAATGTAATAAAGAATGGTCCTTTTTTTGGAAATTCAATATTTCATAAGCATTTCCTAATAACCCAATTAGTACTCTTTTTCAAGAAAATGAAAAATGGTAGGCAAAATTACTATTCTTTATTTTACTTATATTGAGCCACAGAATAGTTTCAATTTTCATATTCCAGTATCTCTTACACCGTCTATCTTTTCTTGTTTCTTTAGTAAACTTCAGTGCAGAAACTTAACCAGGATTACAAAGGGGTGTAAGCAGGATTTTTAAATCATTCCACGCTCCAACCTGAGATTGATATTTAATATAGAGGATGACACTTTTTTCTGAAGCTACAAAATGTATTTTTGACCTATTCATTTTTTTTCCCATTGCCCACAGTTTATGTCTTGTGCATCATGAGTGTTAGCTAGGCCATTATTCTGTTTTTTTCTGCCCCATTTTCTCATGTTAACTCTTTACCAAAGAACAAAATTTGCATGTGCAGATGACAAAATGAATGTGACCCAGACATTGAAATTTCTTTTTATTTGGGTAGAAAACATTGTGGAAAAAGGAGAAAATGCTGGTCATCAGCATTTTCTCCTTTTCCTACAATGCTTTCAAAAGCTTTTATCCAAAGGGTCATTAAAACTTGGAATTATGTGGTAAAGGGTTAATACTATTCCACAAATTGGCTTTTCAGGACTTTGAATCCTTTTTTTTTTTTCAGACTGTGGAACACCATCAAAACCAGGATTTGGCTGAGTTATTTATGACCAAACAACTTTTAATTCCAGAGCCTATTTTTCATGTGAAGATGGGTATAGATTAGATGGAGATGAAACAACGATTTGTCAGAATGATGGGGTGTGGAGTGCACATGGACATACCTGTGATATGATAGGTAATAGTTCATTGGCTATGTAATAGGTAATAGTTCATTGGCTATGTAATATTCCTACCTTTTTAAGTCTTTACCAGACAAAATTTAAGATCAGTCCAAATTGGAGGCCTTTGCAGACCACAAACTAAATGTTACTCTTATTACAAGGTCTGTGTTGAAAGAAAAAAAATGCTGGTTACCCTCATGTTCTCCTTTTCCCACATTGTTTTTAAAATTATTTTTCCTTTGGGGTCATCAAAACTTGGGATTGTGTGGTGAAGATTCAAGGGCAATAAGCTTGAAGACTTTCTCTGGGTGTTCCAATTTAACCATGCAATCTTTTAATTAAAGCATTGTAGACGGGTCAAGATCCCAAATCTTGTCTTAAAATTTCAGGTGTCCGTAGAATAAAATAAAGAAAACTTGTCCAGTCTCAAAAGAGCTGAACTAGAAAATGTAACTATTTTGAAATAACAATATTATCAGAAAGACAAACAAGCAGTTTTACACTATAACAAACTTTACCCCTAGGCTGCTAAGTGCAACTCAAGGACCTTTTGCCAACAGTATAGATCAAGATCAGACTGCACGGAACCTGCAGTCTTACCTTGGATCTCCGCTGTCTCATAAGGAGATAATCCCCCAACCCCCCCCCCCACACACACAAAAACCCCCCTCTGAAATACCATTGTTTGGGTTTTGGTTTTTACAGTTGGCTTAAAAGTTTCAACTAACTTATGTGGCAGGCCATTCATTTATAGTTGAATATAGCAACTTACTGTTTAACCCTTTACCACACAATCCCGAGTTTTTACAACCCTAACATAGACGGCTTTTGAAAACATAGTGGGAAAAGGAGAAAATGCTGGTAACCAGCATTTTCTCCTTTTCCCACTATGTTTTCTACCACATCTAAAACCAGTTCCATCATTTGAGCCACATTGCAAATGCTTTCAATTTGGACTAGTCTAAAATTTTGTCGTTTGGTAAAGAGTTAACTGTTCACAGGTGACAATTTATATCCAAATTGAAAGCATTTGTATGCAACAAATGAAAGGAAGCTGAAACAATGGTATTCATTTTTGGAATGACAGAAAACATTGTGGGAAAATTTGAAAATGCTCCTTTTCCTACAGTGTTTACAAAAGTTGGTAACTAAGCTTTGCTGGTATTCACCAGTGATCCTTAACTTCTTACAATGACAAAATTATTTAGACTTAATAGAATTTAAAGCATTTGAAAGACAAAAAAGATGTGGCTTTTGAAAATGAAGAAAGCATTTTTGGAAAAGGAGAAAATGCTGGTTATCAGCATTTTCTCCTTTTCCTATAATTCTTTCAGAATCCTTCTTCTTCAAGGTCATTAAAACTTGGGACTGTCTAGTAAAATGTTTATAAAATTCTTAGTATGATTCTCAAGAACTATTTAAATTTGAAAGTAACTCAATTTCTGATTTGCCAAACAAAATGGTTAAGCCAATCAGAAATTGTGTTACTTTCTAGCTCTAGAATTATGCTAAGATTACAATTTAGACTGGTTGGTAAATTTGGGCCCTGTGCTGAAAAGCACTGTGTGTATACAGTAATGATGCAACACCATTTACACAGTGTAGGACTGGAAAAGTGCATTGTATGTGACTTGGGATTTTCTGTACAGTGACAATCTGTCACTTGGATGTTAAAAATTGTTTTCGTCCGGTAAGTCAACTTGTCATTTATTTTGATTATTAATATTAAATATTCATATCCAGTTATTTGTTTGTTATGTGAACATGTATATGTGCTGTGAACCTTCCTTGGAGCAATGGGGATGCCCTAGTCAGTTGACTGTGCTAAAAATACTGATGATTTTGTCCGAAAACAGGGCTGTTTTTATGTGATTACTCAGTGTTAAAAACCTGTTTTCTTGACGGAAAATGTACAAACAGTTTCTTTATTAATATTTTTGTGAAAACGTGTCAAGGTTTGGTCACAAAGTTGACTACAGTCTTCCTTATCCTTCGTTTAAAATGTGTTTAGAAAAGATATTTGCACAGTTACTTGTAAGCAGTTGCACATTTGCCTGAGATCTATTAACCCCTCACAAGTAACTGTGCAATTTCTTTTTCAGTGTGACAGACCGTCACTGTACAGAATCCCTAGTCACATACAATCCCAAACACTGTACAGTTCTGGTCCTACACTGTGATATAGAAGACTGAAGCACCGGTATCTGTTCACTTTGTATTGCAGACTGTGGTGTTCCAGTTAGGCCTAACTTTGGTGCAGTCCAATACAATAAGACAACTGTGAATTCTACCGCTCACCACAGTTGTGAGGATGGGTACAAGTTAATAGGAAAGACTCCACAGATTTGTGAACTAGATGGAAATTGGAGTGACACAACGCCACTTTGTAAGATCATAGGTACTAAAACATTCTACCTCGGAACAAGTCATAGTTTATTTAGGAAATGTTTTAACCCTTCACAACACACTCCCAAGTTTTAACGACCATAAAGAAGCTTTTTGAATACATTGTGAGAAAAGGAGAAAATGCTGATTATCAGCATTTTCTCTTTTTCCCATAATTATGTTTTCTACCCTATCAAAGACGGAAATGGTCATTTGAGCTACATTTAATTTGTCGTCTGCAAATGCTTTGAATTTGGTTGAGTCCAAAATTTTATTGTTCGGTAAAGAGTTAAAAGCTTGATTTAGATCTCATTGCAGACATCTCCATTGATATTTATCTGTTTCCTGAACAATTTTGTGTTTTACCATCTCGAAGAAGATGGCCTTTGATAACAATGTGGGAAAAGGCAAAAATGCTCAGTCTCTGCAGATTGACCTGAATCGAAACTTTTTGCTTTTCGTAAATTTTCTGCGTGTCAAAGGATCAGTCTACGTCAGGATTCAATCAGCTGTTTTACAAAGTGGATATTAAGGATCCATATTTCTGTGATGCCTTACTTTGTATAATGCATCACAGAGATGCATCAGCCCTTTACCACACAATCCAGACTTTTAATGACCCTGAGGAAGAAGCCTTGTGAAAACATTGTGGGAAACGGAGAAAATGCTGGTAACCAGCATTTTCTTCTTTTCCCACAATGTTTTCAGCTCTTCCCAAAACGAATTCCAACTTTTGAGTCAAGTTTATTTTGTCATCTGCAATAGCTTCCAATTTGGACTGGTCTAAAATTTTGTCGTTTGGTAAAGGGTTAAGCCCACTTTTCCCAGAGCATGGCTCAATTTTTATTTTAACCTGTCTTTCAGATTGTGGAAGACCAATTGAGTCAGAATTTGGCTCTGTTAGATTAAATGACACAACTTTTCGCTCGAAAGCCTATTTTTCATGTAAGGATGGATATAGAATAGAAGGGAGTGAAATAACAGTATGCCAGAAAGATGGAACATGGAGTGTACGGGAACCCACCTGTAATGTAATAGGTAAGTTCTGATGATTTGTATTTAACCCTTTACCACACAGCAGTATTTTGGACATTTCCAAATTGAAAGCATTTGCAGACAGAAAAAATAAATATGACTTAAAAATTGAAAATTGTTTTTGGTAGAACAGAAAACATTGTGGGAAAAGGAGAAAATGCTGGTTACGAGCATATTCTCCTTTTCCCACAATGTTTTCAAAAGCCTTCTTTATCAGGGTTGTTAAAGTCGGGATCTTGTGCTAAAGGGTTAACTCCTTACCAAAAAACAAAATTTTCTTCTGGTCCAAAGTGAAAGCATTTTCGGATGACAGTTTACATGTGATTAAAATGATTGAATTTGTCTTTGAAAGGTTGGAAAACATCGTGTGAAAAGGAGAATGAAAGGTTGGAAAACATCATGTGAAAAGGAGAAAATGCTGGTTACCAGCATTTTCTCCTTTTCCCACAATGTTTTCCATAGACATTTTCCCTGGGGTCGTTTAAACCCAGGATTGTTTGGTAAAGGGTTGAGGCTGTTAGTTAATGTATGTATGTCTGTTCTTTCTGAAAGCGTTACTACTTGTTTGCAAATTGTTGGTTTTACAGTACACATATTTAAAAATAAATGAGCCATCCTCTGTGAAAAGGGGGCTTGCAGCATCTGCAAAAAGTTTTGGCCAATGTCATCCTGTGCATATTGCGCAGGCTCTCCTGGGCCAAAACTTTTTTTGCAATTCGTCAATTTTCTGCATGTCCAAGGACCAGCCTTTCTTATGATTTAGTCGGTCATTAGACAAGGTGGAATTTATAGCTCCCTGATTATGTGATGTCTTGCTTAGTAGAATGCATTATAGAGAAGCATTATCCCTAAGGCTGCAAAGCGAAACTAAAGGACCTTTTGCTGACAGTGTAGATCAAGATCAGACCGCTTTGAACGTGCAGTCTGATCTTGGATCTACACTGTCCGATAAGGAGATATATTTCCCCCCCAAAATATCATTGACATAGCAAAATATTTTTTTTTGCTATTGGCTGGAAAATTTCATTCAACTTATCTTAAAGGATAAGGGTTAAGCCCCCTTTTGCCAGAGCATGGGTCAAAATAATATGCTTTCAATACAATATGCATGTCAGTTACAGATGTAGACAAAGCCTGTCAGGCTGATAAGGACAATCATGGTATACTGTGGAATAGAACAGCTGTAGGAACCACTGCCAACACTGACTGCCCAAAGAATCTGCATGGTAAATATGTATATAATATTTTGTTGCAGTAACTTTCCTGGTGCTTCTATTTGATTTAAGCAGCATAAAAATACTTGATATTGCACAAAACTGAAGATGGAGCGGGATGTAAAAAGTAAATACAACCAGTAGGAAAGTTACTGCAACATAATATTCTTTTTATTATATACCTACAACTTCCAGCAACAATATTTTGCAATTATTGACATTTCATTCAAAAACAGTAAACAGAATAAGACAAATAATGTCATAGTTGCTAGGAACTCTGTTTTTATAAATGGCTGATTTTGACCAATTCAATCGCAAATCAATACATTCCACACGTGAGATACATCATTCTACCGTATTTCGAACCGTATTTGACACTGTGTAGATACAGATTATTTTTCTGTCTTGTGTGACTGAAAAGTATGGAGATTATTGTGAAGATGACAATCTGTTACCGTATGGTCAATCAAAGTGTTAGTCACTGGCAGAAAAGTTAGTTTTAGAACCAGTTAAAACCTAAATTGAAGATAGAGCTAGTTGGCAACATTGTAACTAGTTTTGAAATTCATACTGGATAACAGCATTACCTCCTTTTATCACCGTGGTTCTAAAAGCCATCATTCACAGGGTTGTATAAACCTAGATTGTTTTGTACAAAGGGATTAAGCTGAAAATGTTTCTCCTATTTAAAGAGATATGGATTTTCTTTTCTTATTTCAAACAGGTAACATATCAAGAAAATGTGATAGTTATGGCAACTGGAGGCTCACAAGATATTCTTGTGTGAGGTCTGAAATCACCAACTCATCACAGAAAGTAGGTTTTGAACCTTATAGAATTTGTGTTAACTTCAAATTTAGAAAATTCTGGAGAACAAGACTAAGACTGTTTTAAGCAGGGTTGGTGAATACACACCTAGATGTGAGAATTTTAGACTTGTCCATACTGAAAGCATAATTATGCAGACGACAAATCTTATGTAGCTCTAATAATGGGATTTGTCTTCAAAGTGTAGAAAACATTGCGGGAAAAGGCATTTTCTCCTTTTCTAACGATGTTTTTTTACTTTTTATTATAAAAATGAAAATGTAGACTTGGCCAAATTGAAAGCTCTTGCAGACGACAATATTTGTATTTCATGGGGTTGAAAACATAGTGGGAAAAGGAGAAAATCCTGGTTACCAGCATTTTCTTCTTTTCCCACAATGTTTTCAAAAGCTGCCTCCTTTAGGGTCATTAAAACTCGGGATTGTGTGGCAAAGGGTGAAAGACATTTTTTTCCTCAGGGTCACTAAAATACAGGATTGTGTGGTAAAGAGATAAGAAATAAATTATATACTTTTCATTTTACTTTGTAGCTTGATAAGATTGTTAATGCAACTGATGAAACCAAAGGTGAAGTGTTGAATGATGTTCTAAGTGTGCTAGCTACTGTTACAAAACCAAGACAGAATTCAACAGATAGTTCTGCTCCCCCAGTTACTGATGGTGAAGTCGTGGCTGTAACAGCTATGCTAGAGAAGATTGCTGACTTGAGTCAGGGTTTGGCAGTGTCTAAACAACAATCAGAGGTAACAGGTTTAATTCTTTACCAGACGACAAAATTATAGCCTTGTCCAAATTGAAAGCATTTGCAGACGACAGTTTCAGTGTGGCTCAAATGGTGCAACTTTCCTTTGAGAAGGTAGAAACATATAGGGAAAAGGAGAAAATGCTGGTTACCGGCATTTTCTCCTTTTCCCACAATGTTTTCAAAAGGCTTCTTTCCCAGGGGCGTCAAAAGGCATAATTGTGCAGTAAAGGGTTAACTCTTTGCTAAACAGTCCTACGTTTTAACTCTTTACTACATAATCCTGTGTTTTAATAACCCTGAGGAAATAGGCTTTTGAAAACCTTGTGGGAAAAGGAGAAAATGCTGGTAACCAGCATTTTCTCCTTTTCCCACAATGTTTCTACCTTCTCAAAGAAAAGTTGCGCCATTTGAGCCACATTGAAATTGTGGTCTGCAAATGCTTTCAATTTGGACAATGCTATAATTTTGTTGTCCTCCTTTTCCCACACAGTTTTCAACACTTTCACAAACAATTACCATCATTTAAGCTAAATTTAATATGTCATCTACAAATGCTTTCAATTTGGACAAGTCTAAAATGTTATTGTTTGGGAAAAAGTTAATGACCCTGAAGAAGGAGCTTTTGAAAATGTTGGAAATGAAGGAAATGATGGTAACCAGCATTTCCTCCTTTTCCTTAAAATTTTTACAGCCTTTTTGTTGGCAGAAATCATCTTGAGGTTAATGCAAATGCTTTGAATTTGCTGCCTTGAAAAAAATCTTACTGTTTTGTAGAGGTTAGCTCTTTGCAGGACATCAAAATTTTAATCATGTCCATATTGAAAGCATTTACAGATGACAAATTCAGTGTGGCTCAAATGATAGGAATTTCCTTTGGAGCTGTAGAAAACATAGTGGGAAAAGGAGCAATCTCTGTAAACCAGCAATTTCTCTTTCCCATATTGTTTTCAAGTCTGCATCCCCAGTGTCATCAAAACAACAGAATATTTTGTAAAGGCTTAACTCTTTTCCAGATAACAAAATTTTAGCATTGCCCAAATTAAAAGCATTTGCAGACGACAGATTAAATGTTACTCAACACATGAAATTTGTCTTTCATAGGGTAGAAAAGGAGTTAATTGCTGGTTACCAGCGTTTTCTCCTTTTCCAACAATGCTTTCAAAAGCCTTCTTTCTCAGGGTTGTTAAAAGTTGGCATTGTGGGGTAAAGGACTCAATACCACAAGTAGAGGAATGTTTGTGTCTCAACACAGAGAAAATATAAAAGCATTGTGAAGAAAGGAGAAACTGGTCATGCAGACATGTGACCTGTACATGTTCATGTACTGCAAGGTAAAAGTTATTAGCTCAGCTGTTTTCCAAAAGAATGTTGAGTTAATACCAAAGCCCTGTTGTCTTCTGCATTGTTGTCATCCTGCAAAAACTGTGACATCTTACAATATCTCTGTTATTACTGAAGATACTTACTTTAACTCGGACTAAATGTTAACTACATTGTATTGCATGTATCAAAAGGGGAACCCATACAACAAAGGCAGGTAACCAGCAAAATATTTTTAACACAATTATGCCCCTTTGTCGGCTTAGAAATTTCACATAAAAACAAGCACCTGCAGCAATTTGGCATACCTTGGGTTATGTGGTAATCAAATCCCTCGGATGTATCACGTAGCTTGATATGCACCAACACGGTACATTTCGCACGTCTCTGGAAGCACACCGTTTTACCGTTATTGAAATTGTAATACTCCTCTTAAAAAAGAAAATATGAGTCAGTTTTCTATCGCTATCTTTCTAAGAATATTTCAGTCGGCAAACAGTTTGTACATTCAATTGTTAGCGTGGTTTATCAATTCCGTTGGAGCTTTCATCAACAGATCTATAGATGTGAATAACTTTATCGTGGTTGTTCATGTCATTGCAAAGCGATGGGCAGGGGCGCCGCCATGTTTAAGATATTGTAATTCGTAGTTCAAAATGGTAGCCACCTTTATACGGACGAGGTTAGATGTAGGTACGGAATCGGCTGAGTTGTGACGAGTGCACCTGCAGCCAAACATTGGCTCCCACATGAGATACTCTTGTTTCTAATATATCCTTGACATTTTTTTTTGCAAATTTTGTACAAGTTATGAAAATCTCTTTCTATATAGGGCTTCCTGGAGACAACCAGCAACCTTTTAAATCCAAGAAACAGCGAGTCCTACAAATCACTGATGGATAACACAGAAACAACTGAGGTACAAACACAATTCTTACAGGATAAAATAGTTAACTCTTTACCGAACGAGAGTCCTGCATGGCCCAGTGGTAAAGTGTAGGACTTGTGACCTAGAGACACCATGTTCAAGCCTCAATAGATCCATTGGGTTTGAAATTTGTGTTTGAAAGGGTAGAAAAAATTGTGTAAAAAGGAGAAAATGCTGGTTACCAGCATGTTCTCCTTTTTCCACAATGTTTTCAAAGGAGGTACCCGTTGTAAGCAATTACAAAACAATCCCAAGTTATAGCAACCCCCCCTAGAGAAAAGGACTATTGAAAAAATTGTGGTTACCAGCATTTCTCTATTCCCACAATGTTTTGTATCCTTTTGCTACTTTTGCAGAAAACTTCTTTCCGCAGGTTACGAGTTAATTTTGTTTTGTTATTCTTAACTTTTAACCAAACAACAAATTTAAAGACTTGTCCAGATTGAGAGTATTTGCAGACAACAATGTAAAAGTGGCAGAATTTATGGGATTTATCATAGATGGTGTTGAAACCATTGTGGGAAGAGGAGAATATGCTGATTACCGGCATTTTCTCTTTTTCCCCCCCACAATGTTTTCAAATGCATTCTTTCTTAGGGTCATTGAAACAAGATTGTGTTGTAAAGGGTTAAATTAACTTCTGTACTTTTACAAAGTCCTCTGGGAACAGTGGTGGGGCAAGCAAAGTTCTACAGGTTGTCAGCAAGTTCACAGAGGCCATTGCAAACACCCTGGAAAGTTCTGATGAACCCAGTAGAACAGTCAAAACACAGAACTTAGGTAACATTTGTTGTAACTTACAAAAGAATGCTAAAGCTTAAGAAACAATAGCTGCCAAATGTAAACAGAGCGGGTGTTACACTTTTTTTAACCCTTTACCATACGATCCTGAGTTTTAATGACCCTGAGGAAGAAGCCTTTTGAAAACATTGTGGGAAAAGGAGAAAATGCTGGTAACCAGCATATTCTCCTTTTCCCGCAATGTTTTTTACCCTATCCAAGCCAAATTTCATCATTTGAGCAACTCTTAGATTGTCGTCTGCAAATGCTTTCAATTTGGACAAGTCTAAAATTTTGTCATTTGGTAAAGAGTTAAATTAAAATGTATTTAAAAGTATGGAAATTACTGTGAAGATGACAATCTGTTGTAGTACATTTGGTCCAAGTGATAGTCTCTGGCAGAAATTAATTTCAATTAAAGTTAATTGAAAATTGCCAGGTCTATCTTTTGTTTACTTTTTGCCTGATTTTAAAATTCATTTTTCTGCCAGTGATAAACACTTGGAACGACCACACAATAAATTATTTACAATACTTTCCATAGTCTTAAAGGAAATACACTGGTTGTCTGGTATCTTGTATTTTCCCCTCTTCCCAATATGTTGTTTATCCTTAGGCTGCTAAGCATGACTCTAGGACCTTTTTGCATGCAGTGTAGATCAAGATCAGACTGCACAAGATGTGCACTCTGACTTTAGCTCTACAATGTCCGGTAAAGAAATATTTTTTCCACCAAATAAACTTTTGAAAATGCAAAATTTGGGTTTTACTATGGACTTAAAAGTTTCGTTTAACTTATTTAGCAGGTCAGGGGTTAACTCCCTCAAAGACAAAAATTATCATTAGAGCCACAATTGTCACAAGAAAGTCCTATTAATATGTACATTTCTAAATTTTTTTCGGCATAGCTGAATGCCCTGACTTTTGACCAACTTTTTGCTCCTGATAACAAATAAATAAAGAGAAATTTTTGATTGTCAAAAAATGTAAGCATGTTTATTTTAAGGGGCCCCTGCCTATTTGCTGAAAAATTTACACCAGCTGTCTTTTTTAACCCTTTCCCAAACAAGCCCTGGTTTTCACGTGTCTGCAGTACAAGTCTTTTGAAAACACTGTGGGAAAAGGAGAAATTGCTCATAACGAGCAATTTCTCCTTTTCCCACAGTGTTTTCTACCCTTTTTGAGACCTTTCTGCCATTTTCATCAAATTTAAAATTGTTGTCTGCAAACTCTTTCAATTTGGACTAGTCCAAAATTTGTCATTTGGGAAAGGGTTAAAGATATTTGTTGTTTGTTCTGTGAAAAGTTAAAAGGATGCATACACAAATATTTTTTCATGTCTGTAGTCCTTATATTAGGAATGATTTTTTTTCCTGGAAAAATATGGCACCAGCACTTCTGGTTGTTTATATTACATAGTAGGTACTGCAGTAGTAGGCAGGACTCAGCTATGAACTATGAATTGAATAATAACCACCTGAATAAATTTGCAATAGATGATCTAAACCTTTTACCAAAACAGTCCTATGTTTTTGCGACCCTGGAATATAAAGCTTCTGAAAACATTGTGGGAAAAGAAGAAAATGCTGGTTACCAGCATTTTCTCCTTTTCCCACAATGTTTTCTGCCCTATCAGATACAAACTCCATCAGTTCAACCACATTTGATTTGTCGTCTGCAGATTCTTTCAATAGGGCCTGTCTAAATATTTGTTGTTTTGTAAAGAGTTAAGCAATTGTGTAAAAGATAGATTATCAGCATGACTTGTTTTTTCATCATTTCACAGTGATGACTGTTTCAAAGCTTACACCAAATGAAGACATACTATTCTCAAATGGCGCTAGCCAAAGTAAAACTTCACTTAAGATCGCGCATAGCTACCTTAAAGGTATGTGACCATTTCATTAATGTGTTGTTCAATTCTGTTGAACTTTCAAACTTTTCACGAACATATTCCATGTTCTGATGACCCTAGAGAGAAAAAAAAAAGCTTTTGAAACATTGTAGGAAAAAGAGAAATGCTGGTAACCAGCATTTTCTCCTTTTTCCACAATGCTTTCAACTGTTTCAAAGGCATCTCCTTTCATTTGAGCAGCATTTGTCATCTGCAAAAACTTTCGATTTGGCCGAGTCCAAAATTTTGTTTTTTGTCAAAGAGTTAAATTTTTAGCTGAGCTGTTTTCAAAAAGAAAATTAGGAAGCCCTGGTGTCATGGTCTGCGTCATTGTCATGCAAAAAGTTTGATATTTTGTAATATCTCAATTATTACTGAAGATATTTACTTCAGACTTGGACAACTTGTTAATTATCTAAAGGGGAACCTATTCAACAGGGGCGGGTAACCATCAACATATTTTTGACACAGTTATGCCCCTTTCCAACTTAGAATTTTCACTGAAAATCAAGCACTTGCAGCCAAGAATTGGCACCCGCATACAGTATTCTTGTTTTAAAGTCTTACAACTTCTTTTTCTCTTTCATTTCTCCCTACAGACCAATATTTTTTTAGTATAGCATCAGACAACATTTGAAAATATCATGGCATGATGACTAACACATATTTATGCTTTGCTTACTTCTTACACATGCAATTGTTATACAAAATATCTTACTGTTTATACTTATATTGCAGATGCATCAAGTTATGCTGGTGTTTTCTATCACAATCTGTCTCAACTATTGTCAAACAAGCTGTGGAAGGGTGGGTAAATAATGAACATTTTTGTACCCATATTCTTTGGTTTCCATTAACTCTGTACAAAATGACAAAATTTCAGCATTGTACAAATTGAAAGCATTTGCAGATGACAGATTTAACCCTTTACCAGACGACAAAACTTCAGCCTTGTCCAAATGGAAAGCATTTGCAGAAGACAAGTTCCGTGTGGCTCAAACGGCGCAATTTTTCTTTAATAGGGTAGAAAACATTGTAGGAAAAGGAGAAAATTCTGGTTACCAGCATTTTTTCCTTTTCCCACATTGTTTTCAAAAGGCTTCTTTCCCAGGGTCGTTAAAAGGCGACATTGTGCAGTAAAGGGTTGATGCTATTCAAACATGAAATTTCTACAAAGAGTTGAACCATCTGGTTTGGCCAATTAAAATTGTGTTACTTTCAGATTTAGAAAATTTGAGAATAATTAAGACTGAAAATGTTCTTAAGAATGGTTGGTGAATACAGTCACCGAGGAAGAAGGCTTTTGAAAACATTGTGGGAAAAGAAGAAAATGCTGACAATCAGCATTTTCTCCTTTTTAGCTTATCGTGCAAAAGCTTTGATATTTCATAATACCTCTGTTATTATAGACGGTACTTGCATCAAACTTGGACAAGTTGTGGTTAATATCATAAGGGGAACCTATCCATCAAGTGGGGGGGGTAACCATCAAAGTATTTTTGACAGAGTTATGCCCCATTTTCGACATCAGAACAGGAATCTATACAACAAGGGCAGGTAAATCAAATGTGTCTCAAACAATTGGATTTGTCCATGAAAGGGTAGAAGGTATTGTGGGAAAAGGAAATAATGCTGGTTACCAGTATTTTGTTCTTTTCCCGGAATTTTTTCAAAGGCTTTATTCCTAAGTTTTGTGAAAACACAGGATTATTATGCAAAAGGTAACCAACCCACTTATATATGAGCCCTGCTCTGGTAAAAGGGGGCTTAATGCATCTCTATGATGCATTATACCATGCAAGTCATCACATATCTAAGAATCCATAAAATCAGTTTTTCTAGCAACCAACCAGATCTGTAGGTAGATTGGTCCTTTGACCTGCAGAAATTGGACTAATGGCAAAATGTTTCGACCCATGTCAGCCTGGGCAGACTGCTGGATCTATACATTTTGAAGATGGCTTATGATGTACTTTTGGTAACGATCTTTTGCAGGGAAGTAGAGGGGAGCTTTGACATCAACTCGCCAGTGATGGACATGCAACTTAAGCGAAAGTCGAATAGCCAGCAAGAGCCATTATACATCACCCTAACATTTCACAATTTCAATGTAAGTGATTAAATGTTTACCAAACTATCCTTAGTTTTAACTACCTTACAGAAAAAGGCTTTTAAAAGCATCGTGGGAAAAGGAGAAAATGCTGGTAACCAGCATTTTCTCCTTTTTCCTACAATGTTTTCCTCCCTTTTGGGAAAAAATTCAAATTTTGAGTTACGTTTATTTTGTCGTCTGCAAATGCTTTGAATCTGGACAACTCTAACATTCTGTCATTTAGTAAAGGGTTCAAGAAGAAGGAATTTTTTTTTTTAATCTGTATCACATGATGACATTTTAAGCCTATTCAAAGGAGAGATTTTTTTTTCATAAAGAAAGAACATTTTGAGAAAAGGAGCAATTATTTTAAACAACTAGTTGCTTGATAAGCTAGCTTGAATGTGAGATTCTGCTTCTCACAATACAAATAACAGACAAATAAGCATCTATTTATGCAGTCTATATAGGTCTTTAGCAGTATCTGTTAACTCTTTACCACACAACAATACATCAAAACCTCGGTAGTTCGTAGCGCAAGGGACTGATGTGTCTTGATAAAACTAAACGTAGTACGAACAAAAAATGTGTCTGTGTTCAGATATTTTTGGTGTTGTACATATATGGACATAGACAATCAGATTTACACAGCATGTCCTGCAGTACCTTGAACTTGTACCATTTATACATGTATATCTCCCTTTCCTTCAACCTAAAGGCTTGATCCAATGTTATTTTTGTGATTGTTTCTCCGCTAACCTTGCAAAGACATACTGAAAAAAAAAAAAAAAAACATTGAAGCAAGCTTCGAGTCACTCGCAGAAAGATCGAAATGGTGTTTTCCGGCATATTTAGGTAATTTAGGCGAGTAAAAGGTAATATCCTGCACCCATATCCCTAATGACCAGATAACCGTAACCAAACAAAGCCCCTTCACCTATATGGTTTGCCTTTTTTCCCGAGTGTTTTTGGGCGATGATTTTAGGTGATAAAAATGGAAACGGATGAGGTAGTATCAGTGGTATTTTTTGGCGAGTATAGGCTTAAAACTTCTTTCCCCAATACCCCTATTTAACATGTAACTCTACCCTTTCAACCCCATCCCCTTTTCAATATGTATTTTGCTATATTAATGCTGTTTTCCCCGACGTTTTTTGGGGTTTTCCGGTCATATTATGTTTTCCGGTCTTTCTAGTAACAGCTTCAGACTGTTATCCGTTTATGCCTTGTTTGGATGTTTTAGGGAATTTTGGAATTATTGATTGTCGTTTTGATCGATTAATAGATGTGACAAACCAAGTAACACCTTTAATTACATGTGCTAGCAGTTAATGACTGAATAATACCAGTCAACATTGTCAATCAAAGGTGCAAAAATCAATGTTGGTCACAGGTTTTCAAACCTTCGCAAGTTAGCTAGCGGATTAATTATATACCAATTAAAGGTAGGAGTTTGTTTTCAGACTACTCTCGGAGCTTGAAATACACTATGAACTATGGACTACTGATGTTCCAAGAATTCGGAGGAATTTAACAATGATAAAGAAGGATATAAACTGGGACCAGAGATAATAGCATACAAACCAACACATATCTTCGAACAAGCAATGTGCCGATTAACGAAATTCTACTGTATTTTAAACTAGTCCAAATTGAAAGCATTTGCAGACGACAAAATCAATGTGACTCAAAAATTGAAATTTGATTTGGAAAGTGGTAGAAAACATTGTGGGAAAAGGAGAAAATGCTGGTAACCAGCAAAAGGCCTCTTTCTCGGGATCATTAAAACTTGGGATTGTGTGGTAAACAGTTAATTAACTCTGTCCTAAACAATCCCCGATTTTCACGACCTTGGGAAAGAGGCCTTTTGAAAA
Organism: Tridacna gigas; assembly: GCA_945859785.2. Lineage (NCBI taxonomy): Eukaryota > Metazoa > Mollusca > Bivalvia > Cardiida > Cardiidae > Tridacna > Tridacna gigas. The sequence continues at coordinate 44,228,339 of OX244037.2, read as the reverse complement.
CATTGTGGGAAAAGGAGAAAATGTTGGTAACCAGCATTTCTCCTTTTCCCACAATGTTTTCTACCCCTCCAGAAACAAATTTCAATATTTGGGTCACATTAATTTTGTCGTCTGCAAATGCTTTCAACTTGGATGAGTCTAAAATTTTGTTGTATTGTAAAGAGTTATTTTTGACAAACTAAATGTCTGAATATTTCAGGCAAAAATTATTAGACTTGAACTAAGGCAAATATTCTTGGTATATAGCATGCTTGAAATAGATCTAGTGAGCAGAAAGAATAAATGTAGCATCATACAGAAGTAACATAGATTAAAATATTTAAAATGGACAATTTTTTTTTTTACAGACTGATTACTCAAATCCAACATGTTCCTTCTGGAATGTTGAAAGGTAATTAACATAATTTATCTTAAAATCGAAATTTTTACTACATAAATGTTAGGTATGTATTATAATCCAGCAGAAGTCAGCTTTTTTAACGCTGTACAGCATGAGCAAACTACCCAGAAAGAGAATATATTTATAAGCAGTATTTTCTTATTAGCTCACCTGAGCACAAAGTGCTCAGGGTGAGCTTTTGGGAGATTAAGCTGTCCATAACCATCGTCCATTTGTCAATAATTTACTTGTGCACTGTAGAGGCCATGCTTTCAGTTCAAAACACATGAAAATTAGTCAGAATGTTTGTCTTGATGATATCTTGGACTAGTTTGAAATTGGGTCAGGTCAGGTCAAAAAGCAGTCTGATATCCATGACAGTTGGTCAGAATCTTTAACCTGATGATATCTCAGGCATGTTTGAATATGGGTCATATCAGGTCAAAAATTAGGCCACTGGGTTAAGTCTTTGAAAAACCTTGTAAGCACTCTAGAGGCCACATTTTCAGTCTGATACTTATGGAAGTTGGTCAGCATGTTTGTCTTGATGATATCTAGTATGAGTTCAAAATTGACTCAAATCAGGTCAGAAAGTAGGTCACTGAATTAAATCTTAGAAAAACCTTGTATTCACTCTAGAGGCCACATCTTTTGTCTGATGCTCATGAAAATTAGTCAGAATATTTGTCCTGATGATATGGACGAAGTTGAAATCGGGTTACATCCAGTCTAGAAATAGGTCACTGGACAAATCATAGAAAAACCTTTTGTGCACTAGATGCCATATTTCCAGTCTGATACTCATGAAACTTGGTCAGAATGTTTTGCTTGATAGTATCTCAGACAAGTTTGATTGTATCATACCTCAAAAGTAGGTTACTGGGACAAATCTTAGAAAAACCTTGTGTGAACTTTAGAGACCATATTGTCAGTTCAATACTCATGAAAATTGGTCAGAATGTTTCTCCTGATGATATCTCAGGGACGTGCGAAATCAGGCCATGTCGGATCAAAAAGTAGGTCACTTGGACAAATATTAGAAAAAACTTTTGTGCACCCTAGAGGCCATATTTTCAGTCTGATACTCCTGAAAAGTGTTCAGAATGTTTGTCCTGATTGAATATCTCGGACAAGTTCTTAAATGGGTCACATTCAATCAAAAAGTAGGACACTAACTGCACTCACGTATTTTACATTATCACAACCTTTACTCAGGTGAACTCTTTTGGACTAGACAACAAAATTTTAGAATTATACAAGTAGAAAACATTGCCAGTGACAACTTTTATTGTAGCTCAAATGACAGGGATTGAAAGGGTTACCAGCATTTTCTCCTTCTCCCACAATGTTTTCAAAAGCCTTCATTTTCTAGGTCATCAAAATACAGGACTGAGTGGTAAAGAATTAAGAGCAAATTCTTCTTTTGTCACGAGTTGCTTAGATTTAAAGATTTTCATATTTACCTGTATAGAGTAATTTTTTTTTTTTTTTACCCTTTTATGCTCACTTTAGGTAGAAATAGACCATTCTTTCCGAAAGACTCTGTGATGTCCACAATTATCACTAAAATGCATATGAGCCATGTTCTTGTAAAACGGGGTTTAACCCTTTACCACACAATCCCGACTTGACGACCCTAAGAAAGAAGTCTTTTGAAAATATTGTGGGAAAAGGAGAAAATGCTGGTAACCAGCATTTTCTCCTCTTCCCACAATGTTTTCTGTCCTTCTAAAAGCATATTTCAATTTTTAAGTCACATTTATTTTGTCGTCTGCAAATGCTTTCAATTCTGACTAGTCTAAAATTTTGTCATTTGGTAAAGGGTTAACTCTTTACCAAACAACAAAATTCTAGACTTGTCCAAATTGAAAGCTTTTGCAGACAACAAATTAAATGTGACTCAAAGGATGGGATTTGTTTAAATGATAGGGTAGAAAACATTGTAGGAAAAGGAGAAAAAGCTGGTTACCAGCATTTTCTCCTTTTCCCACAATGTTTTCAAATAGCATCTTTCTCAAGGGTCGTTAAAACTTGGGATTGAGTGGTAAAGGGTTAATGCAACTCTGTGATGTATGATACTAGGTAAGTCATCACATAATTATTGACCCATAAAATCCATTTTGTCTAACAACCGACTGAATCATGAGGTAGATTGGTCCTTTGACATGCAGAAAATTGCCTAGTGACAAAAAGTTTTGATCCAGGTCAGCCTGCACGCACTGCTCAGGCTGACATTGGTCGTTACTTCTTGCAGATGCATTAAGCCCCTTTTTTACAGAGGATGATTCCTTTTATGTTGTTTCAGAAACCTTTGGGAAACAAGGGGATGTCATGTTGTCCAAGAACTGACAAACTCAACATTCACAACTTGCCAGTGTGATCATTTAACAAACTTTGCAATCTTAATGAATCCATGGCACACAGTAAGTTAAGGCTTTTCTGAAAGATCCAATCTTTTTCTGAGTCTTAAGTGCTTACCAAACAATCCGGAGTTTTTAAGTATTTACCGAAGGACAAAGTTTGGACTTGTCCAAATTGAAAACATTTGCAGACGACAAAACAAATGTGACTCAAATTTAAAATTTGTTTTGAAAGGTCAGAAAACATTATTGAGAATGGAGAAAATGCTGGTTTCCAGCATTTTCTCCTTTCCTTACAGCGTTTTCAAAAGTCTTCTTTTTTAGGTTGTTAAAAGTCGGGATTGTGTTAATTACCCAGAAGAAAAAGGTTTTAGAAAATATTGCAGGAAAGGCAGAAAATGCAGGTTACCTGGAGAAAATGCTGGTTATCAGCATTTTCTCCTTTTATCACAATATTTTCTACCCTTTGAATGACACATCCTATCATTTGAGCCACATTGACTTTGTTGTCTGCAAGTGCTCTCAATTTGGTCAAGTCCAAAATTTTATCATTTGGGAAAGAGTTAACAGATGGCTTTAAATCTTATTCAGACAACAAGACGACAAAATATTAGACTGGTACTTATGTAACTCTTTACCAAATGACAAAATTTTGGACCAGTCCAAATTGAAAGTATTTGCAGACGACAAAATAAAAGTGACTTTAAAACTGAAATTTGCGTTTGGAAGGGTGGAAAACATTGTGAGAAAAGGAGAAAATGCTGGTTACCAGCATTTTCTCCTTTTCCCACAATGTTTTCAAAATGCTCCTTTCCCAGTGTCGTTAAAAGTCGGGATTGTGTGGTAAAGGGTTAACTCTTTACCAAATGACAAAATTTTAGACCAGTCCAAATTGAAAGCTTTTGCAGACGACAAATTTAATGTGACTCAAAAATTGAAATCTGTTTTGGGAAAAGCAGAAAACATTGTGGGAAAAGGAGAAAATGCTGGTTACCAGCATTTTCTCCTTTTCCCACAATGTTTTCAAAAGGCTTCTTTTACAGGGTTGTTAAAACCCATGATTGTGTGGTAAAGGGTTAACCCATTCACTGCTAACCTTAGAAATTACATTTATTTCCAAGTTCATAATATAGATTGGCTCTGCTATTGAAAATTATTTTTGTCATAGTTTAAAAACAGGGTAGACGGTGTAGATTCAAGATCAGACTGCATGTTCTGTGCAGTCTGATCTTGATCTGCACTGTCTGCAAAAGCCACTCAAGTTGTCATTGGTAGGAAAAGAGTTAAAGTATTTGCAGATGACAAAGTAAATGTGGCTCAAATAATTGGTCTTTGAAAGGGTGGAACACATTTTGGGAGAAGGAGAAATTCATGGTTACCAAATGATGGTTATGTTTTCAAACGCTCCTTCTTCCTCAGGATTTTAGAATATGGGTTTGTTTTGAATGTCATAGGTCTATGTTCTCTTGTATGCGCATGTGTAACCTGAACATGATAAATGTTGCATCCATTGCACCAGGATCAATCAATGTACAAAAATGTACATGTGAATTATCAGATAATTACTGATTAGCTCTCAACGGTTTGGAATCATAGTTGAATTACATTGCATTTAAACCGCTGTGTTTATGTTTAAACCGCTGTGTTTATGTTTTTAATAACATGGCAATGTGCCAGAATCTGTTAACAAATATAACAAATATCACTCATGCATTATAAATATTTGCAGCAGAGGTATGCCTATATACTTGTACAAACATTTACGCTAATTTTGAAGCTTGTTTCTATGGTATTCTTTGTTTTTGAGACACATCTATGCTTATCTGTAATCATTTTTGATAAACTCTCCAAGACTTGCGTCATAAATTTTTTGTCAGGTTATGTAACGCTTTGCCAAATGGAAAAATCTGGTCTTGTCCTAATTCGAAGTATTTGCAGATAAAAAATTAAATTTAACCCAAATGGTCTTGTTACAAGCAATTTCTCCTTTTCCCACGTTGTCTTTCAAAAGGTTTCATATGTTAATTGTTTACCAAATGATAAAATTTTATCTGGGTCAAAGTTGAAAGCATTTGCAGTCAACAAATTGAATATGACTCAAATACTGAAGTTTGTCTTAGAGAAAAAAAAAAGGTTGAAAACATCGTTGGAAAAGGAGAAAATGCTGGTTACCAGCATTTTCTCCTCTTCCAACAATGTTTTCAAATGCCATCATTTTCAAGGTCGTTAAAACAGGGGATTGTTTGGTAAAGGGTTACAACAATTCATATTTTGCAAAGGGTTAATATCCATTTTCCCATAACTAATAAAAGACTTTATTCTATACCTGAAATTTTCATGGCCCAAATACATGCGTCATACTCAAATAAATTTACACATGACAGAAAAAAATCTGTATCTACACACTGTGAAATATGGTTCCAAAAATGGTATTGTTGATGTAACTCACACAGGGAAAACATGCATTGATTTGCGATTTGATTGGTCAAAATTTACGCTTAATATTTATCCACCATTCATAAAAATGGAGTGACTAGCTAATACACCATATTTTGTTTTATTTTGTTTACCAATTTACGAATAAATTGTCAAGAATTGCAAAATTTTGTTGTTGAAAGTTGTAGGTGTATAATAAAAGGAATATAAGTTGTAGTAACTTTCCTGATGCTTGTACTTACTTCTTGCTGTGTGAGAAAATTTTGACAGCTCGCTCACCGTTTCATCTTGGTGCGATATGAAATTTTCTCAGGCTGCTCAAATTAAATACAAGCACCAGGACCCGTATTCACCAACCATTCTTAAGAATATTCTTATTCTCCAAGATTTTCTACATTTGAAAATAACACAACTTCTGATTGGCTAAACCAAATGGTTTAGCCAATCAGAAGTTGTGTTACTTTCAAATGTAGAAAATTTTGAAGAATAAGAGTAAGAATGTTCTTCAGAATGGTTGGTGAATACGGACCCAGGAAAGTTACTACAACATAATATTCTGTATGTACTCATTTCAGAAGAATGAAGACTCTGATGCAATGAGCATTATCTCGATTGTCGGATGCAGTATTTCAGCAACATGTTTAGTTATTACCATAGTAACATATGCTTCACTGTGGAGGTAGGTTGTTTGTGCTGATTTCTTCCATGCTAGACTTAATTGTCGAAAGATTGTCATCTGGTTAGTTAAACCATTAGAACTTTGGGTAGAGCAAGTATAAATCATGCTTTGAAAGTAATTTATCTCTGTACAATGATGCAGTTGGTTAACCCTTTACTACACAGTCCAAAGTTTACCTGAAGAAGAATGCTATTGAAAACATTTTTGGAAAAGGAGAAAATGATGGTAACCCAGCATTTTCTCCTTTTCCCACAATGTTTTCTACCCTCTCTGAGACAGATTTTGTCATATGAGACATATTTGATTTATCATCTGCCATTGCTTTCAATTTAGACCAGTCTGAATTTTTTTCGTTTCGTAAAGAGTTAAGTGGTTACAAATGATGACATAAACATACCTGAGTTACCTATTCTGTGTTTTTGTTTTTGACTTTAATTTGTATACAAGTGACACGGGACCACTGTTTAAGTAAAGTTATTGACTTGTTCAGGTGTTGTATATGGCAGGCATACTCTCTTCTTGGACCTTGGTGATTCAGTTGTTTTTGGCTAAGTAATTTGCTTATGATCTTGCAACAATGAATATATGTGCACAAGGAATATCTATACACTGTTTTACCAAACAGTCTAATTTGACAATACCATAATTTGACAGAATTTTTTTTTTCTGGAAATCATTATTTTGAAAATAGGGTATAGCCAAAATAATAGGTTTTTAGCTCCACTGGCCGAAGGCCAGCGGGCTTATGTCATGGCCCGGTGTCCGTCGTGCGTCCGTCCGTGCGTGGGTCCGTGCGTCCTTCCGTTAACTTTTATTTCAAACATCTTCTTCTCTGAAACTACCCATCCGATTTTCACGAAACTTCACAGAAATGATCCTGCCATGGTTCTCTTCAGAATTTCTTGAAAGAATTTGATTCCTTCAAAAACTCTGGTTGCCATGGCAACAAAACTGAAAAATATTGGAAATCTTTAAAAATCTTCTTGTCTGAAACCATAAGGCATAGGGCTACCAAATTTGGCATGTAGCTTTATGTAGTAGACCTCTATCAAGTTTCTTCAAATTATAGCCCTGGGGTCAAAATTGGCTCTGCCCCAGGGGTCACAAGTTTTACATAGGCTTATATAGAGAAAACTTTAAAAATCTTCCTGTACCTAGCCATTAGGCCTAGAGCTACCAAATTTTGCATGTTGCTATATCTAGTGGGCCTCTACCAAGCCAGCCAAAATTTTAGCCCTGGGGTCAAAATTGGCCCCGCTGCAGAGGTCACAAGTTTTACATGGGCTTACATAGTGACAACTTAAGAAATCTTCCCGTTTTGATTTTTTGTTTTTTTGAAATTAGCCTTGCATCAGGGGTCTTATGTTTTACAGAGGCTTCATATGGACAAAACTTGAAAATCACCTTATTTATAACCATACAGCATAGACTTGTATTATTTTGGCATGTGGCTTTATCTTGTGGACCTCTACCAGGGTTCAGGTAATTATAGCTCTGGGATCAAAAATGGCTTTGCCTTGCGGGTCTCAACTTTCACATGGGCTTTTACAGAGAAAACTTTGTAAGTCTTCATTTTGAAACCATTTGGCTCAGAATTGAAATGTTTAGTATTTATGGTTTATATTTATAAGCCAGTGGAGTGATACAGGGCCATCATGGCCCTCTTGTTACTTCTTTGGGTAAAAAGTGTGTCCGAAGTAATTACGGTAAAATTCTACAATTTAAGATCTTTCTATAGCAGCGGTATAGGGGTCAGAACTGTTTTTAGTATAGTTTTGGTGGTTTTCAATATTGACATATTTTTTTTACTTTTTGTAAGCCTGAAAGAAGCACACTTTTTATTAATACTCAGAATTAAGCAGCGGACAGTATAGATCCAAGACTGCATTTTCTGTATGAAGTCTGATGTCTATTTACATCATCCACGAAAACTTTGAAAATAGTAATTATAATAGTGTAGATGATAAAAAAAGAGAACTATTTGTTTGATATTTTATACCAGATACGTGAAGTCAGATCGTGCCATACTGTTGGTGAACCTTTGTACGGCACTTTTGTTGTCCTACGTCATATTTCTGATTGGCACTGACCATAATGAAAACAAGGTAGGCAGCATTGTTTTATGAAAGGTTTGAGATCTACTGACAAAAGGCAACTTCTACATTTGCCACAATGTTCACCACTGTCATAATTTTCACCGTTTAACATTCTTACTGTTAACTCTTTACCAGACAACAAAATTTTGGACAGGTCCATTTGAAAGCATTTGCAAAAGCCATACCATATTAAATGTTGCTCCAAACGATGAAATTCACTTCTGTCAAGAATAGAAAACGTAATGGGAAAAGGAGAAAATGCTGGTAACCAGCGTTTTCTCCTTTTCCCACAATGTTTTCAAAAGGCTTCGTTTAAGTCTGCATTGTGTGGCAAAGGGTTAAGAGACAATTTCCTTTATTTCTTTCGCATTTAACTTGTCGCCTGCAAAGTCTAAAATTCTGCCGTCTGGAAAAGAGTAAAACAGAAAAAAGACATGCAATTAACCCTTATCCTACTCAGTAAGTGAAATGAAACTTTCAAGCTGATAGTAAAAACCCCAATTTGCTATTTCAAAGATATTTCTTTAAATTAGATATCTCCTTATTGGACAGTGTAGATCCAAGATCAGACTGCACGTTCTGTGCAGTCTGATCTTGATCTGCACTGTCTGCAAAAGGTCCTTAAGTTGCACTTAACAGCCTAAGGGAAACTTTGTTCTGTTGTAGGTTGTGTGTACAGTATTTGTAGTTTTGTTACATTACATCTACCTGGTTGTCTTCTTTCTGATGTTGTCTAAGGGGACAGAGATCCTGATCATTGTGATTTATGTATTCAACACAAGGCCTCGACTGAAATGGTATCTTATGCTCTCATGAGGTAAATATGGTTTTGTGGTCAATTTTTACATGTGGTGTAGAGGTTCTGCATGGCTCAGTGGGAAAGTGTAGGACTTGGGACCTGGAGGCCCCAGGTTCGAGCCTCATTGGATCCTCTTGGTTTTGTGTGGGAGTGTCTGTGGGCAAGACACTTCCCAGCCCTAGCCTAGTTCTGGTGAAACTCTGGAAATACATGAATATGTGAGCTGTTGCCGTGATATGACTGAAATGATGTTGAAAGCGGCATTAAACACCATTCAATTATTTAATTACATGTGGCGTTGGTCTGCTTAATTGATTTGCTATCATTTAGTATGGTTTTCTTTTAACATGAGTTTTAGAAAGTAAGATCTGCATGAGTAAGAAACTTGTCAAACAATGTTTCAATTACAATTCAGTAGCTCTGGATAATTCCAATGTAAAAAGGACCTAGAAATTTGAATAAATATGTATTTTAATTGTTGAATAGTCTCTTAAAACTTGAAAAACGCTTGAAAAGTATAAATGCAGATATTCATTTAGTTTTTGTTATTGTCAAACATAATATATGCAATAAAAAAGTCCTGCACCCCTGTGTTTTTTACTGACTTTGAATTTCTGGCGTGAATGATATAAAATGGGGTAGGAATTAGAAAACCGGCTGCCGCATTCACCAACAGACCAGTCTTTTGCCTATGAAATGAACTGAACTGAGGTATCCCTTGACCTCATGGTAAGTAAGAAATTTTTGCTTAGATATTGCTTTCAAATTTAAGAAAAATGAGAAGCTTTTAAGTCTGGTTAAAAATGACAATTGAATGTCGAAATAAAACTTACGACAGGTTGAAAGTGACCTGCACAGAATGGGCACAAACAATCAGTTTTCCACCCGGAGCTTGCAGGACAGCTTGCAGTCTTCATCTCAGACCTCTCACAAGAGCATGAAACAGCTCGATCAGTAGGTCAAAGGATGAGGTCAAGGAATACCTCAGTTCAGTACATTGCAGAAGCAGCACACTGGTTTGTTGGTGTATGCAGCAGCTTGATTCTAATTTCCACCCCATTTCATATCACTTACTCCAGAAAATCAAACCAGGTAAAAACGCAGGGGTGGAGGGGGGGTGTGCAGTAATATTTTTAGTATATATATTTATGTATTTGTAAATAGGTGGCTTCCGTTTCTTATTGTATGAGTACATAATTGTATCGGATTAAAATTTTACACCAGGTTGTAATTACAATTATGTTATATAAAACACAGCTCAAGTTCAGTAAGGGTACCGGTAATATTGTCTTCAGAATTATTTGAAAATGTAACCATTTAACCCTTTACCACACAATGCCGCCTTTTAATGCCTCTCAGAAAGAAGCCTTTTGAAACATAGTGGGAAAAGGAGAAAATGCTGGTAACCAGCATTTTCTCCTTTCCCCACAATGTTTTCTACCCTATCAAAGAAAAATTTTGCCATTTGAGCCACACTGAAATTGTTGTCTGCAAATGTTTTCAATTTGGACAAGGCTAAAATTTTGCCATCTGGTAAAGGGTTAACAAAGAGTCTTTTGTTTCAATGACTCTAAGAAAGAAGGTTTTTGAAATTTTCCTGGGAGGAGACAGTGCTGGAAACTACCATTTTCTCCCATTCCTGCTGTGTGATTTACCCTTTCAAGGACAAATTCCATTTTTTAGGCCATGTTTTTTTGTTTGCAAACGCTTTCTATTTGTACAAATCTAAAATGCTGTTGTCTGATAAAAGGATTAAGGCATACACATCTATAAATAATTAATTCTGCCATGCTCAGGCAAAAGGGGGTTGACCCATCTATGTGAGGCATTATACCAAGCAAGTCATCAAATAGTTACGGATCCATAAAATGCAATTTGTTCAACAACCGACTCAATCTTGGGGTAGAATGGTTCCTTGAGAAGGAGAAAATTTAACCCTTTCCCAAACGACAAATTTTTGACTGGTCCAAATTGAAAGAGTTTGCAGACGACAATTTCAAATTTGATGAAAATGGCAGAAAGTTATCCAAAAGGGTAGAAAACACTGTAGGAAAAGGAGAAATTGCTCGCTACGAGCAATTTCTCCTTTTCCCACAGTGTTTTCAAAAGACTTGTACTGTAGACACGTGAAAACCAGGGCTTGTTTGGAAAAGGGTTAAAGATAGCAAAAAGTTTCGGCACATATCAGCCTGCGCAGATTGCGCAGGCTGATATGGGTTGATACTTTTTGCAGATGCACTAGACCCCTTTTTTCACAGAGCATGGCTCTCATATTTCTAGGTCTTCCAGCAGGGATTGTGGGTATTTCAGCAGGAGCCACACAACTCAGGGGTTATGGAACAAAACTTGTGTAAGAAATCTTTTTTAACCTTTTACCAAACAACCTTTTGGTTTGATAACCTTGAGGCATCATGGTTGATACCAGCATTTTTTTCTGTTTCAAGCAATGTTTTCTACCCTTTCAAAGGCAAATCTTATCATGTGAGTCATCTTTGTTGTCTGAATATGCTTTGAATTTGGACAAGTCTAAATAAAACCTGGTAGAGTGTAAAACCAGTGCCAATGCACCTTTCAGTCAAGAAATAAGACCAAAAATTATTGAATTTTCAAGGTTTCACTTTGTCCAGAATGTCATAGAAAATCTGACGGTGTGGATCAAAGATCAGAGTGCAAGTTATGTTCAATCAGATCTTGATCTATTCAGCAGCAAAGGAAACTCAAATCATGACAGGTGCAGTTGGGGCTAAAATAACATAGAATGGATGTGTAAATTCTAATAGCAGATATCCTTGTTTGTGATTTTTAATCCTTTACTCAACAATTCTGAGTCAACCCTGGAGATAAAGGCTTTTTGAAAACATTGTAGGAAAAGGAGAAAATACTGGTAACCAGCTTTTTCTCATTTCCTAATAATATTTACCAGCCTTTCACAGACAAATCCCATGGTTTGAACCATATTTTATTCATCGTCTAGAAATGCTTTCAGTTTTCACAATTCTAAAATTTTTCTTCTGGTAAAGGGCTAACCCTTCGCCTGCTTGGACCTTGGGGTTGACCCAAAATGAAAACACCCGCATCTTGGTAATTTGGTTAACCCTTTACCACACAATCCCATGTTTTAACGACCCTGTAAGAGAAAGCTTTTGAAAACATTGTGGGAAAAGGAGAAAATGCTGGTAACCAGCATTTTCTCCTTTTCCCACAATGTTTTCTACCCAATCCTAAACAGAAATCACTATTTGAGCTACATTTAATTTGTCGTCTGCAAATCCTTTCAGTTTGGACCAGTCTAAAATTTTGGCGTTTGTTAAAGAGTTAAAGATATATATCCAATACCTATGTTGAAGAAATTTACAGACAACAATACAAATGTTTTTCAAATGACAGTAATTGTCATTGAAAAGGCAGAAAACATTGTTGGAAAAGGAGCAAATGCTGATTACCAGCATTTTCTCCTTTTCCAGCAATGTTTTCAAATCTGTCCTTTTCAGGGTTGTTAATACCTTGAATTTTGGGGTAAAGGGTTCAAGGGTTTTGAGATTTATATTTAACCACCAAATTAACTTTTTACCACACAATCCCGAGTTTTAACGACCCTGAGGGAGAAGCCTTTTGAAAACATTGTGGGAAAAGGAGAAAATGCTGGTAACCAGCATTTTCTCCTTTTCCCACAATGTTTTCTACCCTTCCCAAAACAAATTTCAATTTTTCAAGCCCATTTATTTTGTTGTCTGCAAATGCTTTCAATTTGGACCAGTCTTAAATTTTGTCGTTTGGTAAAGAGTTAATTCAGTAGTGAAAAAAAGGTTTTTCAGATATTCATTTGTAACAACTGCTTTATTTCTGGATCAAACTCATTTAACCCTTTCCCAAACGACAAATTTTGGACTGGTCCAAATTGAAAGAGTTTGCAGACGACAATTTTAAATTGGATGAAAATGGCAGAAAGGTCTCAAAAAGGGTAGAAAACACTGTGGGAACAGGAGAAATTGCTTGTTACGAGCAATTTCTCCTGTTCCCACAGTGTTTTCAAAAGACTTGTACTGCAGTCACGTGAAAACCTGGGCTTGTTTGGGAAAGGGTTAAAAAATTCATCTTATTTCAGTTGTTGGTTGTCAACAGAAAATGGCTTGATTTGGGCATTTGTGGGCCCAGCCTATTTAATAGCTGCTGTATGTATCCACTTTATGTTAAAGTGTGTTAGGTTTATCAGTTTTGTTTGAACAGTCTTAGGGTCCATATTCATCAACCATTCTTAAAAATATTCCTCATCTTATTCCAGATTTAGAAAGCAACCTAAGTTCTGATTAGCTACACCAAATGGTTTAGCCAATCAGAACTTGTGTTACTTTCAAATTTAGAAATTTCTTAAGAATAAGACTGAGAATGTTCTTAAGAGTGGTTGGTGAATTCGGACCAGGTACATTTGCGAACACAAATTTAAACAATATATGACTCAGAATGACACTTTTTAGAAAACATTATTTGAAAAGGAGAAAAACACCACTAAACAGCATTCTCTCTTTTTCCCACAATGTTTTCTCTCCTTTTAGTGACATATTCTATCATTTGTGCAAATGCCTTCTGTCTGGAAGATATTGTGTGTAAGACATCTGAATGAGAGCTAAATTGAAAACTGTTTTTTCTTAATTGTTGAAGAATACCTACCTACTGTCGATTTCAAAGCTGTTTTGACAAGAATATGTCTAAAAATGTTGGGCAGTGTTGATAGTGGTCAGATTGTGTCACCTGTATAGTCTGATCTTGACTTTAATCTTACCACACAGTCCTGAATTTAAAGACCCTAAAGCAGAAGACTTTTGAAAACATTGTGAAAAAAAAAAAAGACAAAATGCTGGTAACCCAGCATTTTCTCCTTTTCCCACAATGTTTCCAATGCTGTAAAAGACAAATCTTGCCGTTTGAGTCACACTTAATTTTTCATATATAAATGCTTTGGAATTGGACAAGTCCAAAATTTTGTTGTTTGGAAAAAACTTAAGTAAAGATAGTGATAGAAAAGGCATGAAGCATGATGGATGATGGATGTTTCATCTCTTTTGTTTTTTTGTCATTACACATATTTTTCTCTGAATTACAAGTAAAAGAGAAATCAGTCATCAACATTGTGTTGACAAACTTTTTTCTATTGCAGATCAACCTTGTTCAGTTGCTTATAATATTAAGGAAAATGTTCACTGTAAGAAGACTGAAAGGCAGATCTAATGTTGAGAAAGTGAAGTATGTTCTCATTATCAAAACTAAATTTGGCTTCTGTTTTTTTGTACCCTACACAATAAAGTTGTGGAAGGGGGATTTTACTGCAGTCAGGTTGTCTATCTGTCTGTATGGCTATCTGGCTGTCCAAAGATGTAATTTTGTGATAGAAGTCAGTGTATCATGGGAGCTTGTTGACATGCAATTTTCATTAACCCTTATGCTGCTGATAAGCCTGACTCAAGGACCTTTTGTGGACAGTGTAGATCAAGATCAGACAGCACAGAACATGCTCTCTGATCTTGGATCTACACTGTCCAATAAGGAGATATCTTTCCCAAAAAATTACCTTTGAAATAGCAAAATTGGGGTTTTTACTGTCAGCTTGAAAGTTTCATTTCACTTATTTAGTTGGATAAGGTTTAAGATTGGTCCACCATTACAGGAGTTATGGCAGTTTGAATTTTCAGTTCAGCCAGTTTATATGGAAATTTTATCAAATTTTCAGAATATCATCCTCTACATATTTGCAAAATAATGCATAAAAGTAATTGCGGAAAAGATTTTAGAACGGCATTTCTTCTGTTCATCCTGCATACTCTCTAGATCTGGCCTAATGGACTTTAGGATATTAGTATATCCTGAGCTGAAGTGTCACTTACAGGCTTATTCATTTTGAATCTGGAAGTGAACTGATTTTGCATATTAGATCAATTGTTTGATCATTTCCTGATACCTGGTAATCTCCTGTATAATGAGCAGTGGATTTATCGAAATGAAAAGTTTGTAGCATTGCCAGGAGATTACGTTGCGAAGTGTGAAACGTTTGTTCCGAAGTTGATATCATTTCATTAGATTCCCAACATCATGCTCTGTGAATTGTAAATGTACATTTTGTTTGATATAATTTCAGATATATTATTAATTGTAAAGCTGTTTTGTTGTGTATATATCATAAATGGATTGAATCAAGGATCACATAGATATAAATTTTATGTACTTATTGCGTTGTGTTTGCTTGTTTACGTGCCTTGTCCATGAACTTAACATGCATGTACAACCCTCATATAATATTGTAACATATGGCGTCATAAAATACTATCCTAAATGTGTGAAAGATAAGAAAATTTGTCATAGCTTTATTATAGTGAAAACAAGGGTGGTTGTAAGGAAAGTTGTTTATGTATTTTGTAGGTCTGGTTTTCATTCCCTGTTTATTCTGTTACCACTGATGGGTTTGTCTTGGATCATTGGTGCATTCTATCTAGATGAAAGCATGACATGGGTGCAATATGTGTTTGCAGTAATGAACAGTTTACAGGTAATTACCATGCAGTGTAACCCTTTACCTAACAATCCAATGTTTTAATGAGCCTGAGAAAAATGTCTTTTGAAAACATCATGGGAAATGGAGAAAATGCTGGTTAACCATCATTTTCTCCTCTTACTACAATGTTTTCTACCCTTTCAAAGATGAAACCTTGATTTGAGCCACATTTGATTTGTTGTCAGAATATGCTTACAATTTGGACAAGTCTAAAATTTTGTAGGGTAAAAAGTTTATGTCATCTGAAATAGAAATTTCAGTGAGTCTCAACATCCTTGTAAAACACGGGCTTTTGCATACAATGTAGATCAAGATCAGACTGCACAGAATGTGCAGTCTGATCTTGGATCTACACTGTCCGATACTGTGAGATTTTCTCCAGTGAAAAGAACTTGGATACTGTGATGTTTTATAATTCATTATTTGCTGAGAATTTTTATTTTAATTTATTCAACAGGTTAAGATTTAAATTGAGATGTAATAGTTATTTAATGTATTCAACTTGCAAAGGGGTTAACCAGTTACCAGATGACCAAATTCTGGACTTTTCCATATTGAATGCATTTCAAGATGACAAAAAATGTATCTTAGAGTTTTGATTTTGTTGTTAAAAGGTAGAAAACATGTGCAAAAAAAGGAGAAAATGCTAGTTACTAGCAAATTCTTCTTTTCCATTTATTTTTTCCCTCAGGGCTTGTTGAAACAAGGGATTGTTAAGGTACAGAAAAGATTCTACAATGGATTACATGTTCTTTGCAGCCTACGGTAATCTTGATCTACATGGTCTGCAAAACTAGCCAAAGCTGAGCCTAGTTCTCTGAAGGCCAATAAATATTGAGTGAGGATTTCATTCTTAATGGTAAATGCAGAAGGCTGTTTACCTAATCTGGTCGCCTGTTATCGATCTGGGTATCAACAACAGGTGACACTGGATGCTGCAAAGCAGAAAGTTGCCTGGTCTGAGACTTCACGAGATAAAGTGAGAAGACTTGGAAATTTAAACTGTGATCTTATGGTATGCACAAAGGTAGACTTTATCATTAAGATATAAATTCTTTAGTGAGTTTTTTAAATTGATTATAATCAGAAAAATCTTTGTCATGAAACTTTTAGCCAAAGATAGAATATTGCTCCATTGTTTTAAACAGAAATTAAGCCATTCTGGTATGTGCTGTCTGATTGGTGGATTTGGTACATATGAAAACCAATAGCTGCCTTTGGTAAATCAAGTGTTGCCTGTTGTTTATTGGATGATTACAGAAGATACTATGGGTACCACATTACCTTTTACCAACAATCTCAGATACATGCACTTTATTTTGCAGGGTTTTGTTATCATGCTGTTTCATTGTATCTGGAATCCACAAGTGAGTATAAATGGAATAGTTTAACATGTTACCTCTTGAAGGCAACTTTTCTCACCTTAAAGCAGATAAAAAAATAATGTTGTAACCTTTGACCATATTGCAAAATTTCTGATCAATCTGAAATAAAGGAATTTACAGACAACAATTCAAGAAAATTTTCAAATAATTGTATTTGTTTTTGAGTAGGTAGAATTCATTGTGGGAAAAGGAGAAAATGATGGTTTCCAGCATTTTCCACCTTTCCCACAGTGGTTTCAGAAGCCTCCTTTCTCATGGTCGTTAAAACCTGGGATTGTATGGTAAAGGGTTAACTCTTTATCAAACAACATAAATTTAGATTCAACAAAATTCAAAGCTGTGGCAGACAACCAATTAACTGTGGCTCAAATGATGCAATATGTCTCTTGAAAGTAGAAGGGATTGTGGGAAAAGGAGAAAATGTTGGTTTCCAGCATTTTTTTCCTTTACCCCCAGTGTTTTCAAAAGGTTCCTTCCTCAGGCAAGTTAACATCAGGGATTGTTTGGTAATGGGTTAAGGGGGCTATAGATGACTTGCCCAGTGAAAGAATCAAATCCACAGGCTCCTGATCCATAACACACTCTCTACCACTTTGCTTCAAAAGCTAGCTCTGTAAAAGGCAATACATTTGCCAACATATACCACACCAGGCTAGATTAACCTCCTCCACATTTTGATTTGTCCTTAACTCTTTACCGCACAATCCCGACTTTTAAGGACCCTGTGAAAGAAGCCTTTTGAAAACATTGTGGGAAAAGGAGAAAATGCTGGTAACCAGCATTTTCTCCTTCAAAACAAATTCAATTTTTCAATCACATTTATTTTGTCGTCTGCAAATACTTTCAATTTGGACCAGTCTACAATTTTGTCGTTTGGTAAAGAGTTAACTTCCTCCACATTTAATTAGTCCTTAAATTTCTCAGTAACAAAGATCTTTGTGAAATGGTCTTGAGGCAGCCTTAAAGATCCTATAGTGGCAACAGTTCTTCCAACATTAATTCTAGTTTCAATATTCATAGTTCTGCCAGTGATTGTAATTTTGATCAGCTGCACTTTAATTGATCATCAGACTTTAATACTGTCATGCTGTCAAATGGTATGAATGAAATTGATCTGTACCAGTATTTCATACACAGAACTGTTGACATTTCATTGCTATTGGGCCTTTAACCCTTTACCAGATGAAACAATCTAAGAGTAGTCGAATTAATCTAAGTACAGGTGTTGTATTACCCCCTTCTGTCTTTTCTCCCACCCTTCCAGTCATATCCTCCATCATAATTTAAGGTAAACTTAAAGCTTTGCCAGCCCTTTACCAAACAGTCTCGTATTTTCATGACTCTGAATTGTGGAAGAAGGCCTTTTGAAAAATTGTCAGAAATGGAGCAAATGCTGGTACAAGAGCAAGCAATAGCAACATTTTGCATGTCTGTTGCGAGATTGTACACCTCCTTATCTCTTTACCATACAGCAAATCTTTAGACTTAGCCAAATTGAAAGCATATGCAGACAGTAAAAGGCATGCTGATAAACAGATGAAATTTGCTTCTAGGAAAAAGAGAAAACATTCAGGGAAAAGGAGAAAATGTTGTATACCAGCTTTATCTCCTTTTCCCACAATGTTTTCAAAAAGCTTCTCTCTCAGGGTCATTAAAACTCAGAATTATGTGGCAAAGAGTTAAAGTGTCTATACTTAGGCATCAAGTTCCTGTGATTTGATCGTCCAATCAAATTTTGCATTTGCTTTTTCACTAATTATGGTGATGAGTCCTCTCATTGGACAAATCTTGTGCTGCTAAGCCAGCAGCTAGTACTATCCCAATTGCCATATTTAGACCCTAGTGTTCCCGTGTTCTGTAATCGGTATTTTTGATTTTTATTTTCAGGTCAGGATTGCAATGTCAAGGAAAAAACATGGATATCTGTATACTTCATCAAAATGCTCAACAGGACAATCAGACATACTGGTGAATACTTTAATGGTAACCCAAAGAGTACCAAATAAACTTAATGCACTCTTTCATTTTAAAAATAAGACCTAAATAAATGTGTTGCTCTTGGCCGGAATGTCTGAACAAAGCGGACAATGTAGATCATTTTGTACAGTCTGATCTTGATCTACACTGGTTGCAAACCCCCTTTTTTTTAAAGAAAATATTAAAGTATTATCATAGACCTATTGTCTGCATCATCATTATTGTATAAACGATTTTGACATTTTCTTATATCTCTGTTATTGCCAAAGACATTTACTTCAAACTTGGGCTAGTTATTTACTCACAGAAAGAGGACATAAACCAGAAGAAAAGCTAAACTCAAAACATTTTTGACACAGTTATACCCCTTTTTTAATTAAGAATTTTTTAGTAAAACAGAAACTTCAACCTCATCATTTGAGCCATATTTGATTTGTTGTGTGCAAGTACTCACAGGAAGGATGAGCCTAAAACTTTGTCATCAGGTAAAGCTAAACTCAAAGCATTTTTGGCACAGTTATGCCCCTTTCTTTCACAAAGAATTTTCTTTAAAACGTAAACTTCAGCAAAAGCATTTATGACACAGTTATACCCCTTTTTTCACTTAGAATTTTCACTTAAACAAAAACTTCACCTTCCATCATTTGAGCCATATTTGATTTGTTGTGAGCAAATGCTCTCAGGAAGGATTAGTCAAAAATTTTGTCAATCTGGTAAAGCTAAACTCAAATAATTTTTGGCATAGTAATGCCCCTTTCACGTAGAGTTTTCCCTAAAACAGAAACTTAAGCCTCATCATTTCGACCATGTTTGATTTGTTGTCTGCCAATGCTCTCAGGAAGGACAAGTCTAAATTTGTGTCACCTGGTAAAGCGTTCATTTTTTAAATCATGTAGACTATCTGCTTATTTTTTGTTCCAGAGATGTTTTCAAAGTTCTCTGCTGCAAATTTGTTTCAGGAGGTAATGACTTAACCCTTTACCACATGGCAAACTTTTACACTTGTCCAAATTGAAAGCATTTGCAGACTAAAAATTAGATATGGTTCATATGAGATTTGTCTGTAAAAGGACAGAAAACATTTTGGGAAAAGGAGAAAATGATGGTTACCAGCATTTTCTCCTTTTCCCACAATGTTTTCAAAAGGCTTCTTTCTCAGGGTTGTTTAACCCTTTACCAAACGACAAATTTTGGACTGGTCCAAATTGAAAGTTTGCAGACAACAATTTTAAATTTGATGAAAATGGCAGAAAGGTCTCAAAAAGGGTAGAAAACATTGTGGGAAAAGGAGAAATTGCTCATTACAAACAATTTCTCCTTTTCCCACAGTGTTTTCAAAAGACTTGTACTGCAGACACGTGAAAACCAGGGCTTGTTTGGGAAAGGGTTAAACTTGGGATTGTGTGGTAAAGGGTTAAAGAGATACAAATGTAGTAATTATCTCAGAGATCTGATATTACTACATGTATATAAAAAAATTGTGGGAACAGGGGCAGCTCCTATTCACAGTTTTTCACATTTCTGTTCGAAGGATGATACATGATATAAGATGTATTGTGACCCTTTATTAGTTTTAAAATTCTATTTTGTTCTTACTTCAGGCACATTCATCAGAGAGTTCAAGGTCACATGAAGATCACCTGTAAAGAAACTTCCAGACAATCTGAAAGTTGTTACTTACCTCCTAACACCTTACCAAATGACAAAATTTTACACATGAACAAATTGAAAGCATTAGCAGACGACACATTTGTGTCTTAAATGAAGGGATTTTTCCTTGAAAGGGTACAATAACCATGTGGGAAAGGAAAAAAGTGCTGCATACCAGCATTTTCTCCTTTTCCCACAAAGTTTTCAAAAGCCTACACCCGTAGAGTGGTTGAAGTATAAGATTGTTTTGGTAAAGGGTTAAACTTTATCTGCCAGTAGACATAACTTAACTTGTATCAATTTCAAGATTGCTTTGCCCAGATTTCTCTTGAAATTTTGAACAGTTTAGATCAATGATCAGACTGTCTATTCTTCCACAAAAGCATTTTAGATTGCTCCAGACAAGTTAGGAGTTTTCAGGTGAAGAACTTTTTTTGCTATCTGCCACTGTAATATGGACAGAAAATCCAGAAGATTTTAGTTTGATTTGCTAATAATTAGCCTGATAAGTGGACAGTGGCTTAGTGCTGAAATGAAACAGAAATAAAATTTTGATGGCAGATTGACCCTTAAAGGGCCAAATGAATCAAATGGACATTTTCATTCTAGAATAAGACGAAGATGATTGCAATTTCATTGCTTTCTTTTGTCTGTAGTGTTTTAGCAAAGCAGACAGTGTAGATCAAAGATCAGACTTCAACTTTATTAGTGAAAGGTGTTTTCAAGGTTAATGAGGCTTAGTGCCAACTGATAACTTTAGCCCATTAATGTACAGGATATTTTTTGGACCCACCAATAATTATAACTAATTTTTCAATCCAAAGATCAGACTGCACAATGATTCCCACATTTAAACCACATGTAATATGTCATCTGCAAATACTTTAATTTGGACCACTGTGGAATTTTATCATCTGGCAAAACCTAATTGACAAAATATACAATGGACAAACTTTTGATCGTTAAAAATATAATTGTCTCGAATAGCAAGGAAAGTATGGGACAGAAATATTTGCTTATTACAAGCATCTGATTTGTGTCCAACAGGATTTCCAAGAGCTGTCAAATGCATGAATGAGAAAAAAATATTTGTTTGTACTTTAAATGAATGTTTACTTGATAAAGTTTGTTAAAGTGCTTGCTTGGCTATGAGGGATTCTATACCAGTTGTTTTAACTCTTTATCAAAGAGCAAAATTTCAGACTTGTCCAGATTAAAAGCATTTGCCCATGACAAAATGAATGTGATTCAATAATTGAAATTTATCTTAGACAGTTTATGACAGCATTATGGGAAATGGAGAAAATGGAGTAACCAGCATTTGCTCCTTTTCTCACACTGTTTTCAAAGGATTTTTCAAAGGATTTTCATTTATTGATTGAATGTTGTTTAATGCCGCTTTCAACATTATTTCAGTCAAATCACTGTGACAGCTCACAGTCATGTATTTCCTGTGTTTCACCAGTACTGGGCTAGGGCTCTTAATGTTTTCAAAGGACTTCTCTCTTAGGGTCCTCAGAAGTTGGGATTGTGTGGTAAAGAGTTAAAGAAATAGGGTCATTTTGTATTATTCATATAAAAAACATTTTGATGACTTGCATTGCAGGAGAATTTGTGGGTTCTTGTCCATCTGTATTGGTTTGCACTTTGATATTGCTGCTGGTATGGAAGAAAATACTATAGACGATGTAAAATTCAAATGATATATGGATATGGATTGGCTAAAAATCCATCCTGCAAGTGTAACACAAGTTATTCGCTTCTTGTATTTTGCTCACCACAACTAGTATGCATAATGATGTAGTACATTTTTATATTTTCTATTTTTAACATCAACGGAATGAATATAAAAACATGAATACCAATATGTTGTTTGTTCTCATTTTATACCATCTTTGCCTAGAATACTGGTTATCAGCATTTTCTCCTTTTTCCACAATGTTTTCCAAAAGGTACTTCATCGAGTTGTTAGAACTGGATTTTTTTAAAGTAAAAGTTGAAGAAAAAAAAAAAGTATTGTGGTTTAACATATGCTCGTATCAACACAAGAAAACATTTTTTAATTACTTTTTAAAGATATTTCATTTCAAGATATTTTTGAAATCATTGTACGTAGTTTGGAAGAGTCTAAAATTTGTCATTTATAATATCCAAAGTTTCAAGAGCCATAATTTAAATTGAAAACAAGAGGAAGCATGTAAATGCTGTATTATTTACATGGGTTAAAGATTATATGTATATGTCTATATAACAACAAAATTGTTTGAAGCGGAGTTCTATAAACTATAAATTCTTTATCCAGCATTCTTTCCTTTCCCACAGTGTTTTCAAAAGCCTCTTTCCTGAGGGTTGTTGAAAAACAGAATTATTTAGCAAATGGTTAATGAGAAAATTAAAACGCACATGTTCATCTCTTCCATTTTGGTAATACATTTCATTTGTAAATAAAGGATCAGTGAAAAACAGTTTCTCCAAATTTCAATCAAACTAACTGGCAGACAGCAATAGCAAAAGTTAAAAAGAAAAGCGGCATTACGCAAAACAGAAGTTTAAATTCTTTAAACGTTATCGCCGACATACTCAAATCGTGTTTTGGGATCCCGATACTCGAGTAAATACACATATAGTCGATGTCGAACACAGCCAATCAATCAAGGACAGGTACTCTGTCGTCATTTCCTAAGAATTCTGGGAATGTGATAAAATTTGTGCAGGAAAACAAATTCGGCGACTCTCATCAATTAACATTTAAACGATGTGTACTATTTAGGAGTAGTGGTACCAGATTGTTTCAGACCAATGCCAATGAATAAGAACAAGTTCAATTTACGCTTGCCAACCCAGACAGGCGACGGGGATGCGCAAGATGGAAGCGAGTAAGTTCTCAAAATTTTAATCGCATTCTAACTTTAATCTTTAATTGAATCACTTTCTGGAATTTGACAGCTCTAGTGAAGATAGTCCTATTTATAAGCCCCTACGTACGTTATTTTTCATTTTGACATTCATCGTGTACGTAGGGTCTTATCGGCTCCTTCATAGTTACCTTTAGCAAACTCCGACATCGAATTTTGTCGCTGTTTGAACAGCAAATTTGGATACTTTCAAGTGAACATGTTCAATAAAATATACATCAGAAGTAAGATAAATGAATAATTTCTCGATTGAAAAAGGATATTTGTCCAAAACTTGCCTATTTATGAGCTAAATCCATTCCAATTCAACACCACTCTGGTTTGCTATGAATTGCCGTGGAAGAGATATGATTGTTCCAAATGAACCGTCATGTGCGGGTCAATGCAACTTACAGAATGGTATTATGTCTTTTTTTAAAACGAAATTTTGTTCGCTTCGGTCTTGTTTGATTATTGTAACAGATTTCGTTCATAAACTTAAAGTCAATTCTTATTTGTTATGCAACCGTCTGCATGACTGAAAAACATGGCGGCGACTCTGTCGGCAATCCCACTTGCGAGTGATTTTATTGAATTATGAATGAATCTGCCCATTATTTATCAAGACAGCGGCTGAATATTTTCAAAAAAAGTTCCACCTACAGGTAAATGAAGTTCTCTTTTGTTATAATACTGGTTTTAGAGAGATCGGATTTGCTACATAGTACTGAATGGGACCCGTTTAGACGTTACATGCAATGAGAAAAATCAAATGTGAAAAGTCCGATGATAAATGTTGAAAGGTAAATAAGCATGTATACGTCTAAATATTCGGACTATAGTGAAGAGTGTGTATCGTACACTTGCTGTTGGGGAGCGGTTCTTGTCACTCCATAGCGAGATATGTAGAACCTTTCAATATTGCATGCAAGCAAACGGTCCGTTTAAAACGTCCCACAGTCAGTACGTCCTTTTTTTCCCCCCACCGTCAGAACGTCACCTATGTTCGCCCAAATATCATATGGTTAGAACGTCCTGGAACTTCCCCTTACATATTTCAAATTTTGCCAATCTTTTTGATCTTTATTTCATTCTGAACATATAGGATCTTCGGGTTTTTTGCGTAGAAAAACAAAAAATGTTACTGACATTTATTGTGATTGACTTAAGTTATTTTGAACCCTTATCATGTTAAGTAGGATACTGTTTAACCCTCTAGAATTGTCCAGAATTTGTTGACATTTCTCATTTATGTTTTCAAAAGGACAGCATTGTTTGGTAACAGGCAGAATGGTATTTTAGATTGATTATTTCTGTCTTATGAGGATGTTTTGAAATATATGCCCAGCCTGGTAACTCATTGGTAAGTGTATCTGACTCATGACCTGGTGTTTGTGTGTTCAATACACATTTGAGGCAAGTGTTCTTTGCAGTGATTTCTCGCCTCTCACCTCTGATGTATGTAAAAAAGTAGTCAGTGGCTTGGAAAGAAAGTTGTGTTAGCACTGGTGTAAGAAGGCCAGGAAACACATGTTTAGGTGCACTGACAACAGTGATATGACCTAAGCTGTTAAAACTGTGTTAAACTCCCAATACAAACAAAATTTCGGTATGTGATTTGGTCAGTCATAGGTGAAAGACATTGAATAAACTTACTTCAAACTTACAAAATAAGGGCTTTTATCTAATTGCCTTTTTTATCTTTGATAGGATTGATGTTTTAATCCTCAGTATTTAATCGGCTAATTAACTCTCTTTTTTTTCACCAACATACTGTAAAAAGGAAGAAGATATAATTTAATATCATAGGGCTTTTGTCAATATTTCTGTTACGTGCATGGGGCTGTTTTTTTTTTCCTATGGGGCTTTTATGTACCCCAACAAAAACAAATGATAGATGAACAGTAGTTAGCCCTTTACCACACAACCTAGACTTTCAACAACCCAGCAAAACAAGGCTTTTAAAATTATTGTGGGAAAAGGAGAATATGCTGGAAACTACCGTTTTTCACATTTCCCTGAATGTCCTTACGTATGGAAGAAAAAAATCCAATAATTAAAGTCTCATTCGATAAGTTGTCGACAAATGCTTTCAATATGAACAAGTCTACCATTTTATTATTTGGTAAACAGTTAAAAAAAGATTGTTTACGTCGTTTATTCATTGTAATGAATTACATGCAAAGACTGCAACTAAAAGTGCGAGTTAAAGTTTATATATATCCACCTCTTTCCAAGAAGTCTGTAGATTATAATTTTTCATGGATGAAAGTTTTCCGTATCGTTATAGAATTCCGTATTCTCAGGGTCCAACAAAGTCATTTTTTCAAATTGTTGAAATCAGAGGAGAAAATGTGAGGGGGGGGGGGCATAAATGAAGGTGGGAATGGGAATACGAAAGTGATTAATGTGGAGAAAGACACAGCAACTGGTTAATAATGCCTGATTTAACTGGAGTTGCATTTTGTGAAGTGTGCAAGAAAACGATCAACTACAGTACCGATTGAATGGAAAGAAACTCTTAGGCCTGCATACTTGTAGACAGAATTGTTATGTATAAATGATGTGAGTTAGTTCAAAGAGTGAATTATTAACCTTTAAAGCACCTTTTACAACTATAGTTGCCTCTGCGGCCAGTGTAGATCAAGATCAGGCTGTATAAAACATGCAGCCTGATCTTTGATCTACACTGTCCGATTTGCTGAAACACTGTAGATGAAAGCAACAATGAAATTGCAATTGTTCGGGGATTTTTCTAGGATGAAAATGTCTGATAGGTTTATTTGGTGCTTTAAGGGTTAAGAACCATGTGCTTTGAAGTGTCAGTCCTTAGTGTTAAATGAAAATCGAAATTTAGAGTGAAATATTTGAAGCCTTTTTTAAATGAGGATGTATGGAAAGGGGTTTTAACATGAAGAAAAAAAGCAGTGTTTCTGGAGCTTCAGGGGGCCAGTGACCCCCTTGACCCCCAGCTTGAGCGTTGCGCTGGACCCATCAGGGTAGAATGTGATAGAATGTTCCTTTGCTATGCAGAAAATTTACAAACAGCAAAAAGTTTTGACCCATGTCATCCTGGGCAGAGTGCGCAAGCTGAGATGGATCTATACTTTTAGCAGATGCATTAAGCCCCATTTTCACAGAGAATAGCTCGTGAATTTATTGCTGACTAGCAGTTTGGCTGGCAGGATGATTAGATGGATGGGTTGGTAGATATAGTTGTAGTGGGCTAGTAGAGGTACGTGTGTTTTTTGCGAGGAATAAACACTTTATTGACCAGTTTATTTGAGATTATTTGAGTGCTATCTGTTTGGACTAATCTAAAGTTTTGTTGTCTGCAGTAGTTGAAGTTCTTGTTATTTGAAATATTTATCAGAGGACCCTGCTGGATTTGATTGACATAAGTACTGTATTATGATAACTGAAAAATGTTGTATACTGTAGACATATGGACAAATTTCACCTAGAGCCAGTGGTTCAGGTTTGATTAAAAATTCATCAGATTGATATGTCCTCAAAAGAGGGAGGATATGGATATGTACATTGCATTTGAGCATACCAACCTGTGAATTAGTTACATGATTGGTTTGTGTAATGGTTGTTATACCCCTTTCTCATGCAATTATGAGCTTTAATGACTCTGAGGAAGAAAAGTTTTGAAAACACTGTTGGAAAAGGGGAAAATGCTGATAACCAGCATTTTCTCCTTTTCCAACAATGTTTTCAACTTTTTCACAGCAAAATGTCACAATTCCAGCCACATATTCAGTGTCTATTCTAGACCCAGTGTGTGACATTCCTGCGTGAAAAATAAACCATTGACAAATAAACAATGGAAAGTTCAGAAACAAAGAATCTGCCCTTGCCTCCAAGAAAATACGCTGTTTTGAATAAAGTAGCAATATTGCTGAAGCTGTTTTGCAACATGTTATGTCTGTTAAAGTTATCTCTCTTGACATGAAGTTGGTCAAAATGGCCCACTGTACCTAGTCTTAGACTACTGTTATTGAAATGAGTTTTATCAGAATGAACTTTATAACTCTTATGTATTTATCAAAAATGAATTTAATTCCTAGAGAAGGGTATTGTGACATGTAAACAGGGGTCTGTATTCACCAACCATTCCTAAGAAAGTTCTCAGTCTAACTCTCCAGAATTTTCTAAATTTTTAAGTCACACAGATTCTGATTGGCTTAACCAAACTGGCTAAACCATTTTGGTATAGCCAATCAGAAGTTGTGTTACTTTCAAATTTTGAAAATCTTGGAGAATAAGACAAAGAACGTTTTAAGAATGGTAGGTGAAAATGAAACGAGGTCAGTAAGTCTACTGTATAGTCCTTGGCAGGAATAAATGTCTGTTATATGAGCTATGTGTTTTCTATCTGTTTGAAAATTGTCCAACCTTGTTTTTTTGTGAAAGTCTGCCCAATTTTTTACATGAGGGGGGGAAATTCCCCCTCATTTTCAGTTTCTAGAATAGACACTGCATATTAATTGTCGTCTGCAAATGCTATCAATCTGGACTAGTCTTATTACAGACTGATACTTACCATGAAATGTAGATGATCTCTGTAGATTTTGAGGTGAGGAGGTCAAAATCACAATGACCTTAAATATTAAAGCATTGGAAAGGGGGGCGTACATCTATACTAGCTCTTTACCAAACAACAAAATATTGGACATGTCCAGAGTGAAAGCATTTGCAGAGGACAAAATGAATATTGTTCAAATGATTAGTCATTGAAGGAGTTGAAAAGATGGAAAATTGAGAAAATGTTGGTTACAATCATTTTTAGCTCAGCTGCCAGCTGGGCACAAGGTGCTCAAGGTGAGCTTTTTGTGCTCGTGCTGTGCTCGTCATTGGTCATAGTGTCATCAATACTTACCTTGTGTGCACTGTAGAGGCTATCAGATACTCATGAAACTTGGTCAGAATGTTTGTCTTTATTACGAGTTTATAATATCTCAGAATTCAAAAATTGGGTCATGTCAATTCAAAAAGTAGGTTACATGACAAATCTTAGAAAAACGTATCTGCACTCTAGAGGCTACATTTTCAGTTTAAGACTCAAGACATTTGAATGTTTGTCTTGATAATATCTTGAACTGGGTCACATTGGATCAAAAGTTGGTCACTAACACTCATGTGTCTTACAGTCAAACTTTGGTGGCTCGAACATGGGTTATTTCAAATACCAAAGAAAGCTCAAACAACAATCACAGTCCTGGCAAAATCTCCACATAGTTCATATTGTTCCACCTGGGAAAGCTCACACAGCGCTTAATTCGAACTTTCGAACACATATCACGGTCCCATTATTCATTTTCCTATGTATTTAACGCTCATCAGTTGAACAAAGGATTGGTCAACTAGTCGTTGGGTTTCACACCTGTATTTTGTTTATTGGATATGCCGGTATTCATCTGTCAAATAATGGATAATGGTGCATATTTTTAACACTTATTGTAAAATATACGTACACTTGCTTAAGGTGTCAATTAGGGATTGTCTTGTGATAGAAAAATTATAAGTCATTTTTGTAATGCTATAAATGTAAGAAGAGTGTTTCTTTTCAACACATCAGGTTTTATTTTCTGCAACTTTGATTTTAATCCGCACATGTAGCATTAAATACGAGTTATGATTAAAACTTGAACAAAATGATGTTTGGCATTCAATATCAACATATATTTTTTGTTTTGCTGATAAAATGACTTTTAGATATGTACCAAGTAAATGACCACAGTTATCGGCTGTTTAATAAATGAAAATATCCTTTTGTCAGTTGAAATGGATACTCTTGATTAAAAGAAAACATTAATAAAGGATATCGATTTTGGCCAAAATCAAGCTCTGTTCACCAGTTAGAAGGCTGATTCCTGTGAAATGACAAAGGTATGTGGTGAGGTCTGTGTGGTATTTCCAAATACAAAAGTTATGAAGATGCAGTAAGAATACATGTTACTCATCTACTGATGACTTTGTACTTTGAAATATGGATCCGTTGAACTACCGATATTTGGAACAAATTACCCTGACCCAAAGGTGTTTGAGCTACCGAAGTTTGACTGTATTATCACAACCAGGATGTCTTCAATTTTATCAGTCCTAGATAATTTTACTCAGGTGAGCGCTTTAGGGCCAATGGCCCTCTTGTCTCCTTTCCCACAGTGTTTTGTAAAGCTCCTTTCTCAGAATCATTAAAACTTGGGATTGTTTGCTAAAGAAATGTTATTTTCTGTATTTACAGGAAGCCAAATCCTAATATAGAATCTCTTACACAAAAGTTAAAGGAGTTGGACATAGATGAGCAGCAAAGAGAGAGACTTGAAGCTTTTCTAACGAGAAAACAACAGGTTGGTGAGCTGACGGCAGATGTGTTTGATAGGATTGGTGAGCTGGGCGCAGGTAATGGCGGGGTTGTGATGAAAGTGCTTCACAGACCAACAAAGCTTGTTATGGCAAGGAAGGTAATATTAGAATGTCTGAATATTTATTTTCCTCAAAGATGTCTCCACACTCATTTTCAGCCAGTTTTTAACCCATTTCATCCTTATTTTATCAAACTATAATCATTCTTGTATCTTCATGCCAAATGTTGCCCCTGATGGTTGCAAGGTTGCACAGATTACAACCAGTAGAAAATCATTTCAAAATGCATTTCATTTTCTTTGGGCCATCAAAGAAAGTACTGTTGTGACGTTTCCAGTTATAATATGTGTTTACCCATTACACAATATACATTGGTAATGTATCTATGTTTACAAAGCTGACTAAATTTTAACAATTCTACAGTCCATCAAATTTTTTCTCTTTGGCTGTAAGGATGTATCTTTAACCCTTCACCAGACGACAAAATTTTAGCTGTGTCGAAAATGAAAGCAATGTGGCTGAAATGGTGCAATTTATCTTTAATAGGGTAGAAAATATTGTGGGAAAAGGAGAAAATGCTGGTTACCAGCATTTTCTCCTTTCCCGCAATGTTTTCAAAGGTCTTCTTTCCCAAGGTCATTAAAAGGCGGCATTGTGTGCTAAAGGGTTTCCTCTGTACCACATAACAAAATTTTGGACTCATCCAAATTGAGGACTTTTGTGGACTACAACCTAAATGCTGCTCAAAATATGGGAGTTATCTTTGAAAGAGTAGAAAACATTGTGGGAAAAGGAGAAAATGCTGGTAACCAGTATTTTCTGCTTTTCCCACATTATTTTCAAAAGCCTTTCTTCCCTGGGGTTTTTAAAACTCCTGATTGGTCGGTAAAGAGTTAAGCCTTTACCACAAACTCCCAAGCTGTAACAGCCCTGATGCAGAAGGCTTACACTAAAAATATTGTTGGAAAATCTAGCCCTTTATCACAATGTTTTTGAGTTCCTCAGGCAACAGAAGTTTTGTCATAAGTTTTCCAGACTAGCCTGTTGTGAACTCTTAAAGTGGCTTTCACAACTATAGCTGCCTTGGCGGCACAAAACATGGGCTCTTATCTTTGATCTACAGTGTCCGCCTTGCTGAAATACTATAGACAAAGCAACCATGACATTGGACTTATTTTGACCTTATTTGTAGGCTGAAAATGTTGGTTGAGTTTATTTGGCACACTAAGGGTTAACATTTGAGAGGAAGTTTTTTTGACATAACAGCAAACTGTACAATGTAGCTTAATTTATAAGGAATGTTATATCCAAAGAAAATGTTTGACCACAGATTCTGTAGTGTGGAATGCTGTGTTGTTGTAGACTGATTATGATCTGTAAAAGTTTATTAATCCACCACCTATGAAGTAGAGAGGGTATACTGGTTTCACCATGTCTGCCTGTCTGTCTGTCTATCCATCCATCTGTCTGCCCATCAATTTGTCCATCTTGTTTACGTTTCTGTGCACTAACTCAAAAGCTATTTAATCTAGGACTTTGAAACTTTATACAATTGTTCATCATGACCCAAGGAGGTGCTCTATTGTTTTTGGGTCACATGGGTCAAAGGTCCAGGTCACAGGTGAACTTTGTTTTCTCTGATTGTGATGCTTCACTGACAAGGTGCTGGTGGGGGTGGGGGATGTATTTGTCTGCCTTGTTACACTTCTAGTTATGATAATGATGAATCAGATTGCATTGATTTTAACTTTTTTGCAGGTTTCATGCATTTTAACTTTATATTTTAGTTTGTATTTTTTTTTTTCCAGCTGATACATCTTGAAATAAAGCCAGCAGTACGTACGCAAATCATTCGTGAATTAAAGGTGCTTCATGAATGTAACTCTCCATACATTGTGGGCTTCTACGGTGCATTTTACTCAGACGGAGAAATCAGTATATGTATGGAATATATGGTAAGTGCTATATTCAGTCAACTGTCAACCAGACTATCCTGACTTTTAATGACCCTGAGGAAGAGGGCTTTCGAAAACATTGTGGGAAAAGAAGAAAATGCTGATAATCAGCATTTTGTTCTTTTCCCACAATGTTTTCAACTTTTGAAAGACAATGTTATGTTTTGAGTAAGATTTGATATGTCATATGCAATTGTTTTTTCGATTTGGACAAGTCTAAATTTTTTTTCATTTGGTATAGAGCCATATTCTAATTAGAACATGAGAAAGCCTTCGAAAAACATTGTGCAAATAGGAGAAAATCTTGGCAGCTAGTTTTTCTTCTTTTCCCATAATGTTTACAACACTTTTAAAGAACAATCCTATCATTTGAGCCACATTTATGCAAATGTTTTCAAAGTGGAAAAATCTCAAGTTTGTTGTCTGGTAATATTACCTGTCATTTATAAATCTTGAAAAATTTGCTGACAAAGTTTTGTTCTTGTGTATACAGAATGGTCCCTTATTAACACTCCCCCAGCTTTTTCCTAACTGAAAATAGACTTACCAAATGGCCAATCCATTGAAATAAATTAGCTGGAATAAACTACAAGGCATTGACACAATCCTAATTACTTCAGAAATCGATGTCATTAAGTCGTTATCAATTGACAAAGCTTTAAATTTGTCCAAATTGAAAGCATTTGCAGACAACAAATTCATTTTTACTCCAGTCATGAAAAATTTCTTTCATAAAGTATAAAACACTGCTCGAAATTTTCTTAAACCCTTTACCACTGTGTGCAGACAGTCCTAACTTTTAACGACCCTGAGGTAGAAGCCTCTTAAAAACATGGTAGAAGCCTCTTAAAACATTGTGGGAAAAGGAGAAAATACTGGTAACCAGCATCTTCTCCTTTTTCCGCAGTCTTTTCTGTCCTGTCACAGGCAAATCTGACCATCTGATCAATATCAAATTTGTTAGGTAAAGAGTTAACTCTTTACAAAACGACAAAATTTTAGTCTGGTCCAAATTGAAAGCATCTGCAGATGACAAATGTGATTGAAAAATTAATTTGTTTTGGGAAGGGTAGAAAACATTGTGGGAAAGGAGAAAATGCAAATGCTGGTTACCAGTATTTTCTCCTTTTCCCACAAGGTTTTCAAAGGGCTTCTTTCACAGGGTCGTTAAAAGTCAGGATTGTGTGGTAAAGGGTTAACACCTGATAAGCACTGCAGAATATACATATAGTTGGGATCAGACTATAAACTTGTGTGTTTTTACAGGATGGGGGATCCTTAGATTTAATACTGAAGAAAGTAGGTAGAATACCAGAACCAATCTTGGGTAAATTGACAGCTGATGTAAGTCATTTTGTTGATTCTATATTCTTACATAACCGGTAATCAAGCAATCTTTTGTTTTAACAATTTTGAGATGAAAAAAGGCATTTAAAAACATGGTGGAAAAGGTAGGAAAATGCTGCTAACCAGCATTTTTCTACCCCAATAACTCTTTCCCAGACGACAAAAATTTTGCACATGTCCAGATTGAAAGCATTTGCAGACGATAAATAGATTTGAAATAAAACATGAAATTTCTTTTGGGTAGGGTAGAAAAAGTTGTGGGAAAAGGAGAAAATGCTGGTTGTCAGCATTGTCTCCTTTTCCCACAATGTTTTCATGAGGTGTGTTTTGAAAATTATGCTTGTAAAAAGAGTAATTGCTTACAACAAACAACTAGCAGTTGTTCCTTTTCCAACAATATTTATCATACAGTTCATGAAAACGATTATTATTTTTTTGCATTTAATCTTATACCACAGAATCCCAAGTTTTAACGACTGTAATAATGAAAGATTTTGGGAGCGTTGTTGGAAAAGGAGAAAATGCTGGTAACCATCATTTTCTCCTTTACCCACAATACTTTCTACCCAAATCTGATCATTGGAGCAACATTTGATTTGCTGTCTGCAAATGCTTTCAGTTTGGACTTTTTCTATTTTTTCGTTAGGTAAAAAATTTAATGTATTGCCATTGGGTAACTTAAATTAGTTTTGGACTTTCTGAAATTAACCTATTGACTGATTGGTTAAATCTTTACCTGATACAGGGGTACAACTTGGCTCGGGGGTAAAGTGACTCATGACCTATAGGCCCCAGGTTCAAGTCTCACTGAATACACTAGTTCTTTCTTGGGAGTTTCCTTTGGCAAGACACTTCAAAGTCACAGCCTTGTACTGGTGAAACCCAGTAAATACATGTATTATATGAGCTGCCACTGTGATATAAGCTTTTGGTTTGGACTAGTCTAAAATTGTTGTTGTTTGGTATAGGGTTAAATATTAAACTATCTGTTGTAATAGAGGGAAACAGTATATAAGTCTTTACCACACTGTCCCGAGCTTTAACGACCCTGGGGAAGAAACCTTTTGAAAACATTGTGGGAAAAGGAGAAAATGCTGGCAACCAGCATTTTCCCCTTTTCCTACAATGTTTTCTGCTCTATTAAAAACAAATGCAGTCATTTGAGCAACACTTGAATTGTCATCTGCAAATGCTTTCAATTTGGACACGTCTACATTTTTGTTGTGTGGTAAAGAGATAACTTATTTTGTCTGCCCTGCTTTATGTTTCAGGTATTAAAAGGGTTGATATACTTGAGAGAAAAACATTCAATTATGCATCGAGGTACGTATCAAATGTTGCCTGAAGGTTTGTCAAATATGAGCCGTGCTCTGGCAAAAGGGGGCTTAATGCATTTTCATGATGCATTGTACCATAAAAGTAATCACAAAATTATAGACCCATAAAAGCCACTTTTATATTAAGAACCGACTGAATTATGAGGTAGACTGGGCCTTGGATGTACAGAAAATTCATCAATAGCGAAAAGTTTCGGCCCCGGTCAGCCTGCACAGACTGTGCAGGCTGACCTGGGTCAGTACTTTTGCAGATGCATTAAGCCCCCCTTTTCACAGAGCATGGTTCATATTGTCTTTCTATGACCCAGGTCCTGTGAAGCTCAGTGATGGGTTGAAAGACTCATAACCTGGTGGCCCCAGAATTTAGCCTCACCGAAAGCACTAATTTTTTTGTTGGAGTGTCCTTGGGTATGACACTTCAAGACCCTTAGCCTAGTACTGTTGAAACCCAGGCCATAGATAAATAAGCTAGTTGTTGCTATGATATGTTTAAAATGATGTTGAAAGCAGCATAAAAATCTTTCAATTACGCAGTCTTTCAATGACTCCCATCCCACCTTTTAAGGAGAACAGGATATATTGCTTTGCACCTGTCAGTCTCTCATTATGTCCATTGGTATACTGAACTTTTCAAGTCAATAGGTAGATATTGGTTTGACCCATGTACAGGTATTCACCATGAAATGAGGATGATTCCTCTTTATTGGGAGGTCAGTAGGTCTAAAGGTCAAAGTGTCAAGGTCATAATGACCTTCAGCATACCTCTTCATGATGATAAGACTTTGAACGGACCAGGGCTCTTCAAACTTTTCACACAATGTTTTCTGCCATTTTAAGGACAAATTCCAGTCTTTTAGCTGTAGATTTCTTGTATGCAAATGCTTTCAGTTTGGTCAAGTCTAAATTTTTTTTTGTGTGGTAAATTCTAAATTGCTTTCTCTGTTTTGACAGATGTTAAGCCTTCAAATATACTGGTAAACTCACGAGGTGAGATAAAAATTTGTGATTTTGGTGTTAGTGGGCAGCTGATAGACTCAATGGCAAATTCATTTGTAGGAACAAGATCATATATGTCAGTAAGTATAGCTTTAACATTTTAACAAACAGCCTAATTTTTCGAGTAGGTTAACCCTTTACCACACAATCCTGACTTTTAATGACCCTGTAAAAGAAGCCTTTTGAAAACATTGTTGGAAAAGAAGAAAATGCTGGTAACCAGCATTTTCTCCTTTTCCAACAATGTTTTCTACCCTACCCATAACAAATTCCAATTTTTCAGTGCCATTTATTTTGTCGTCTGCAAATGCTTTCAATTTGGACAAGTCTAAGATTTTGTCGTTTGGTAAAGAGTTAATGTCACATCTTGACACTCCCCCTTTAATTAACACCCCCCCAGCTTTTCTCTAACTAAAAATGGGCTTATCAGAGAGCCAATCCATGGATAAAGATGAAATAGATCAGCTCAAATAAAGTTGTGGCATTGACATAATCCTAATTACTTCACAAATGGATGTCATCAACACCTGAGTAGCGAAAGACACATACACTACCAACAACATTATAAACTTCCAGCTACACAATACTTGTCAAGTAAGTTGGAAAAACTTGGAGTGAAAGACTTGAAGACAAGTGTCCAATATTAATCATGAATGCTTTTTAATGACCAAATGAATCATGATCGACAGTAAAATTGACATTCTGCATTAATTAGAGCAGGTTTCTAAGATAGCAGTGGCTTCGCAGTTGCCACAAACCTGGATGGTAATGTTATTGAAAAACTCTACGTTATTTTAGCTCTATTAATTGCCCCCCTTTCGGAGACAACATGTTTGTCGAAAATGAAAGCTTTTGCAGACTACAAATTATTATATGGCTCAAATTGTACAATTTGTCTCTGAAAGGATAGAAAACATTGTGGGAAAAGGAGAAAATGCTGGTTACCAGCATTTCCTCCTTTT
Source organism: Tridacna gigas (assembly GCA_945859785.2). Lineage (NCBI taxonomy): Eukaryota > Metazoa > Mollusca > Bivalvia > Cardiida > Cardiidae > Tridacna > Tridacna gigas. The sequence goes on along the minus strand of OX244037.2, from coordinate 44,192,171 downwards.
CCCACAATGTTTGCAAAAGGCTTCATTCCCAAGGTCATTAAAACTAGATTTTATTTGGTAATGGGTTAGAATTGGTATAATGGTATTTGCAGTAGGGAAACAAATCATCTGAATATTAAAAACAATCATTGTGGCTTCCAAAATCCTCGAAGTTTTTCTATAGATTAGAAACAAATCATTTCGTGGTATTGATGTTAAGTTTTTTGGTTGCTGAATATGTCAAAAGCGTTTTTTTCAGTTAGTAAATATATATCAGTTTATCACCTTGTTAAGTCAGAACAGTTTCACAGAATATTAAGTCGCTTAGATGTCAAACCCAATGTTATATTTGCAAAATTTAACTCTATACCAGATGACAAAATTTTAAACTTGTCCATATTGACAGCATTTGCAGACAATTCAAGTGTTGCTTAACTCTTTACCGAATGACACAATTTTGGACTTGACCAAATTGAAAGCATTTGCAGACGACAAAATAAAATTATTGTAGTTCAGATGATGTTTTCTGTCTTTGTGGTTACCAGCATTTTCTCCTTATCCCACAATGTTTTTCAAAAACTTTTTTCTTTAGGGTTGTTAAAACTTGGGATTGTGTGGAAAAGAGTTAAATGGTGGGATTTGTTTGTGATAAAGTAGAAAACATTGCAGGAAAGGTGAGAAAATGCTGGTTTTTGAAATATGGGCGTGTTATGTGAAAGGTTGAGTAGGAGGTCAAAATAATTCATTATGGAAGAAAAGTTGAAGGCTCAGCTTCAAATCTTGTCAATACCATAAAATTTAGATTTGCCTAAATTTAACCCTTTACCACACAGTGCCGCCTTTTAACGACCCTGGGAAAGAAGCCTATTGAAAACATTGTGGGAAAAGGAGAAAATGCTGGTAACCAGCATTTTCTCCTTTTTCCAACAATGTTTTCTACCTTATCAAAGAAAAATTGCACCATTTGATCCACACTGAAAATGTCGTCTGCAGATGCATTCAGTTTGGACAAGGCTAAAACTTTGTTGTCTGGTATAGGGTTAAAGGATGTGTTAATATTGTGTTTTGTCCTTACAGGGGTAGAAAGCATTGTGGGAAAAGGAGAAAAGGCTAGTTACAATTTTACCCTGTTTTTGAAGGGCTGGGTCCTGCCCCTGGTAGCTCAGTGGTTAGCATATCTGACTCGTGACCTGGTGGTTGCGAGCTCGATACCCGGGTGAGGGGAACTTTCTGGTGATTTTTTGCCTCTCACCTCTGGTGCAAGTGAGAAAAGTAAGCACATGCATTGGAAAGAAAGTTGTGCTAGTACTGGTGTGAGAAAGCCGGGAAACACATGGGTGAGCCCCCTGACTGCCATGATATGACCTGAGCTGTTAAAATGGCATTAAACTACAATATATACCAATACAAACGAAAGCCTAGGGGATCATTAAAACATGGGATTGTTTGGTAAAGGGCTTAAAGGTCATTCATAGAAAACTCTGAATTTGAAGAGGACCAGCTAAGCAGCATAATAGAGCCATGCTTTGAAAAAAGGAGGTTTAATGCATCTCAGCGATGCATTACACCAAGGAAGTCACTACATAATCGTGGATCCATAAAATCCAGTTTATCGTACAATCAGCTGTAACATAAGGTTGACTGGTCCTTTGACAAGCAGAAAATTGACAAAAAGCAAAAAGTTTTGACCAATGTCAGCCTGCGCAGACTGTGCAGGCTGACCTGGGTTGATAGTTTTTGCAGATGGGTTAAACCCCCGTTTCACAGAGCATGACTCAATTATTGATTGTTGAGTATATTTATTGGTTCAGGTGGTAGCAATTACCTGTTGTTAAATACCTGGCTCATCAAATATTAATGAGGCCTGATTGGAAATATCTCAGTTAAACCCCTTACCACACAATCGCGTGTTTAAACCTCCCTGAAAGAGAAGCCTTTTGAAAACATTGTGGGAAAAGGAGAAAATGCTGGTAACCAGCATTTTCTCCTTTTCCCACAATGTTTTCTACTTTGTCAAAGACATATTCCAGCATTTGAGCTACATTCAAATTGTCGTCTCCAAATGCCTTCAATTTGGACAAGTCTTCATGTTTGTTGTTTGGTAAAGAGTTAACCCTTTACCAAACAATCCCAGGTTTTCACGACCCTGGGGGAAAGGCCTTTTGAAAACATTGTGGGAAAAGAAGAAAATGCTGGTAACCAGCATTTTCTTCTTTTCCCACAACGTTTTCTTCCGTTCCAAAGGAAAAGTTCAATTTTTGAGTCATGTTTAATTTGTCGTCTGCAAATGCGTTGAATTTGGACCAGTCTAAAATTTTGTTGTTTGGTAAAGAGTTAAAAGAGGGAAATGTACCGATTGTTTATTTATACTGATAGTGAATGTACCGATTGTTTATTTATACTGATAGTGATCTCGAATGGATGATATCTTTTCCTTTAACGCTTTAACTCTTTACCAAACGACAACATTTTAGACTGGTCCAAATTCAAGGCATTTGCAGACGACAAATTCAATATTACTTAAATAATGACTTCTGTCTTTGATAGGGTAGAAAACATAGGAAAATGTAAAAAAAAAATGCTGGTTACCAGCATTTTCTCCTTTTCCCACAATGTTTTCTAAAGCCTTCTCTTTCAGGGTCATTGAAAGTCGGGATTGTGTGGTAAACGGTAAACAATCCAGTGTGTGAACAACTCTGATGAGAAAGGCTATGAGAAAACATTGTGGGAAAAGCAGAAATTGCTGGTAACCATATTTCCGTCCCTTTCCAAGACAAGTTCAATTATTTGGACCATAGTAAATTTCTCATCTGCAAATGCTTTCAACTTGGTCAAGTCTAAAACTTAGTTGTTTTGTAAGAAGTTAAGCTCACCTAAGTATGAAATACTTACAGAGAAGGTTCCTGGATGTGTCATGTCTTGAAATATTTCCTCCCAAACCACCAGGTAAAGTTATAATCAAACCTCGGACAAATGATTCTCTTTCACAAGGCTGACCTGGGTCGATACTTTTTGCAGATGCATTTAAACTCCTTTTCACATAGCATGGCTCCTTTCTTGGATTGCAAAATGAAATGTGTCATGTTTGTGTTGCAGCCTGAGAGATTACAGGGGACACATTACTCAGTGCAATCTGATATCTGGAGTGTTGGGCTGTCATTGGTCGAGATGGCAATAGGGCGATACCCCATACCACCACCAGACCCCAAAGATTTAGAAAGTATTTTTGGAGAAAATGTGATGGAGGAACACGAAGAGGCAGCGAAACATGGAAAACCTTTAAAAGGTATCGTAGAGTTTTTTTTTTAAAGTTTGCTATTCTATAGAGCTTATCTACTAAAACGGAGATTTAAGGAATATTATGTAATAGTAACTTTCCTGTTGCATGTATTTGCTTGGAGGCATGTGAAAAAATTTGATATCGAGCAAGTGCAATGACAAAAAAATATTTATGCAGCAAGGAGCAAATACAAGCAGCAGGAGAGCCGAGCCCCCATAGCTCAATTGGTAGCATACAGATTGAGACCAGAGGGTCACTGGTTTCTGATTGATGATAGTCATTGTGACAGAATTCGTTCCTCTCTCACACCTGACTGTTACTTCTACAATGATTATGTGAGAAAGCAGCCAGTGGCTTGGAAAGAATAATGTACATTAGTACTGGTAAAAGAAAACCCAGGAAAGTATGGATAGATGCACTGGCCACCATAATATAACTGAAATAATGTTAAAAATGGCGTTAAACTCCATACAATCAATCAATCAAGCAGCAGGAGAGATACTACAGCATAATATTTCTTAACCATTTACCACACAATCAAAGTTTTAAAGACCCTGAGAAAGAAAGCTTTTGAAAACATGTCAGCATTTTCCCGTGTTCCAAAAATGTTTTCAAAAGCTTTCATTTTCAGGCTCGTCTTGTAAAGCATCTTTTTGTAGTCAACATTTTAAAAATCATTTTGTTTAGTCTTTGTGATGATTTGTTTGTCAAATTTTTGTCTGAATTAAGGTTTTGGATGCCATTTTTAGCTCAGCTGTTTTCAAAGAAAACATCAAGGTATTTTCATAGCCCTGGCATTGTCATCATAATTATTTTTGTCTTGTAAAAACTTTAACATTTTATAATTTATAATACTTCTGTTGTAACTGAAGATATTTACTTCAAACTTGAACTAGTTGTTAACAATCAAAAGGGGAACCTGTACAACAGGGGCAGGTAACCATCAAAATATTTTTGACACAGTCATGCCCCATTTTCAACTTTAGAATGTTAAAAAATCTTTGACATTTTATGATACCTTTGTCATTACTGAGGAAATTCTCTTCAAAATTGGATTAGGCTTTAACTATCGAAAGGGGACCCATACAATGGGGGCAGGTAACCATCAAAATATTTTTGACACAGTTATACCCCTTTTACGTCTTTGAATTTTCTCTGAAGGCAACTGCAGGCGAACATTGGCACCAGTATGTGGTGCTCTTGTTTTTCCGATGATGTGGTCTTGTGTTTGACAATTACTAATTTTTATTGTTCTGCAATTGATGGAATAGAAAAAAATAGCGATAAAGGAACAATTGCTTTTAGATAGCAAAGGTTCTTTTTCTTACATTGTTTTCGTGTTTACATAAGACAATGCATTTCATTGAAGAAATGTAGGGACCATTGTCTTAGGGACTCTGTGAAGACCTGCAGAACAGTTTGACAAATCAAGCAAATTACACCTATTTAAAGGAAAGGAAAATTGTTTGGATTGTACTTGGAAAATGATGCATTTGCTTCTTTTCCTGTAATGTTTTCAAAAGCCCTTGGTGGTAGGAATCATTTGTGTAGTAAACTCTTTACCACATGACAATATTTTAGACTTGTCTAAATTGAAAGCATTGCATATGACATACTTAACCTGGCTAAAATGATCAGGTTTTTTATTTGAGAGGATAAAAACATTGAGGGAAAAGGAGAAAATGCTGGTTATCAGCATTTTCTCCATTTCCCACAATGTTTTCTATCATTCTTCTTTTTCAAGGTTGTGAAAATGTAGGATTATGTGGTAAAGGGATATGCATTTATGGCCTGAAAGCCATTAGATATTGATGTTTGCAACCTTTCTATAATTCAAAAGTTTCTGTATATGTTTGACCAAGTTATTTGTTTCAGGTTGCTTGGGTGATTTTCAAGTCATTTCCGGTGATGGGCCTTTACCCATGGCCATTTTTGAACTATTAGAATATATAGTGAATGAGGTAACAGCTAATAGTCGGCTTTATTATATTCATGCAGCGAAAATCTGTGTGTTGAATGAATTACCTCCCCTTTTACTGTAAATTGTATTATTATGTTTTTGATATCATCTCTCTCTTTAAATTATTTTGGGTTTTTTTTTTGTGCCAAAGTGATTCTTATCCAGTCATGAATTTTGTCATTTTTCAATATTTTGAAGTGCTGAATTGCATTCTCTTGATATATTTTTATTGTGACGAAATAGATGTTGTGAAAGTTTGTGGTCTTGCAATAATTATTAATACCAGTTTTAGTGCTTGAAATAAAGACGTAATTAATTGGGCCTTAAATGACCAGAGGACTCTGGATTTGTTTAAAAGAAAAAATTGGTCATCTGTTTTACACATATAGCATTTTATGTAGGCACAAAACCATGTTGTAATTATAGCCCCAACCTACGAAGTAGAGGGGGTGGGGGGTATACTGCTGTCACCATGTCTGTCTGTCTGTCCATCCATTCATCCATCTGTAGGCTGTTTAGTTTCCATGCTCTACCTCAAGAGCCATTTGACTTAGGACCCTGAAACCATACAATTGTTGCTCAAGGAGGTGCAAATTGTTTTTGGGTCACATTGGTCAAATGTCAAGGTCACAGGTGAACTTTGTTTGAAAATCATTTCCATGCTGTAACTCAATTGCTGTTCGACCCAGGACCCTGAAACTTAATACAAGTGTTGCTCATGACCCAAGGAGGTGCCCTACGTGGGTAAAGGTCTCAGTCACAGATGAACTTTGTTTGAAAATGGTTTCCATGCTGTAACTCAGTAGCTGTTTGACCTAGGACCCTGAAACTTTATACAAGTGTTGCTCATGAACTAAGGAGGTGCCCTATTGTTTTTGGTCACATGCGTCAAAGGTCAATGTCACTGGTAATCATTGTTTTGAAAATCATTTTCATTCTCTCTCTGCTTCAGTGACAAGGTGCATTGTTTTGAAAATCATTTTTATTCTCTCTCTGCTTCAGTGACAAGGTGCTGGTGGAGGGTATATTTCCGCTTTGCAACAGTTCTAGTTTGATTAGATAGTTCTTTAGACTGTATTTTTGTTGGATTAAGACTGTATTTTTGTTGGATTAAGAAAAAGAAATACATTTTAAAAAAAAGCTTGCAGATGATTTTTGCACTTATCTAGCTAACCAGAATTTAACATACTAAATTGTGCAGATAATTTCCAAGCTGAAAATTGATATGGATTTATTGTGATGTCTAAAAGCTAAATTATACAAAATGAGGACATTCTGTCAAATCTCTGGCCGAAAAACAATGCAAATATGTATAAAAGTGCCAAATTCATATAAAGCAACTGAGTAAGTGTTAATATAAGCACTGTTGACAATCTGTGATCAAAATAATCAGGCAGATTTTCAGAATTTGGGCAATGTTAATGTTTAGTTATGTTTTGGACTTGCACCTTGTATGCTTCTCTATCAGACAAAAAATTTAGACTCATCCAAGTGTAAAGCATTTGTAGACAACAAAAATGGCTTAACTCTTTACCTGACAACAAAATTTTACCTTTGACCAAAATGGAAGCTGTTGCAGAAGATATTTTTAATGTAAGAAAAACTGAAATTTGTCTCTTGTTGGTCAGAAAACATAGTGGGAGAAGGAAAAAATGCTGGTTACCAGTTTTTCCCTTAGAGTTTTCAAAAGCCTTCCCACTCAAGCTGGGATTGTGTAGTAATGGGTTCAGAATGGAATTTGACTGTGAGAGAGTTGAAAATGTTTTGTTAAAAGGAGGAAATAGTGGTAATTCCAGCATTTTCTCCTCTGCCCACAATGTTTTCACAAGCTTTCTTCCTTGAGGTTACAAAGACATATGATTGTTTAAAAAAGAGTGAATTTTTGGCAGAGATAAATGACAGAAATCTTTAAGAGAGAATATCAAGAACAGCTATCCCTCCCAAATTTGCTGTATTTTATAATTTACCCCAATAGCTTATGAGACAGAACCACTGAAATGGTAATTTTCACAGATATTTAGCAGACTAGTTTGTTTCTAAGAGGGAATCAACTCTTTACCAAACGACAAAATCTGAGACTTCTCCATATTGAAAGGATTTGCAGACAACAAATTCAAGTTGGCTCAGATGGTAGAATTTATCTTTGATAGAGTAGAAAACATTGTGGGAAAAGGAGAAAATGCTGGGAACCAGCATTTTCTCCATTTCCCACAAAGTTTTCAAAAGTCTTCTTTCTCAGGGTTGTTAAAACTCTAGATTGTGTGGTAAAGGTTTAAGTATTTATCTAATGAAATCAAATTATTGTGATCAGGGTGGCATTCAAATATAAACTCACCAGTGAGACATTATTTTCCCAGAAATTTTGAGTAACAGGGTATCGCGTAGAGGGGAGAGCACCTTTTAGTCGAGTGTATAAAATAAATCTGCAGACATTTATCGTAACTTGAGTTCATTTTACCAGCAAGATAAAAACCAACGAAAAAGCTGACTTTACGGGATTATTATATTGAATGGTAGCTCTGTCTTGTCGGCTATTTGATTCAGCACGTGACCTTTGGCAAATAAATTTTTTGTCTTTTGATAACATTGTGACATAAAGAAAAACATTGTGTAGAAAAGACCAAATTTCTCCTTTTGACACATTGTTTTCATGTATTCATAAATCAAACCTTCGATACTGAAGGATATAACAAAATGTAGCTTGTTTTGTATAAGCATTCACGTCCATAATTATATTATAAACCAATTCCCTTTCATATTCTGTTTTTGGGAAATTTTTACAATGTTATTTACAGGCAGGAATACAGATATCATGTTGAACTCTTTACCAAATGACAAACTTTTAGTCTTGAAAGCATATGGAAAGGACAAAATAAATGTGACTCAAAAATTGAAATTGTTCATGGAGGAGTATTAAACATTGTGGCAAGAAGAGAAAATGCTGGTTAAGAGCATTTTCTCCTTTTCCCACAATGTTTCTGAAAGCTGTCTCCTCTCAGAACCGTTCAAAGTCAGGATTGTGCAGTAAAGGCTTAACCATATACCAAACAGTCAAGGGTTTTAACGACCTTTAGAAAGAAACCTTTTGAAAAAAATTGTGGGAAAAGGAGAAAATGATGGTAACCAGCATTTTCTTCCTTTTCCACAATTTTTTCTATTATTTCAGAGACAATTTTCATCATTTGAGCTACATTTAATTTGTCGTCTGCTCATGCTTTCAATTTGGACAGGTCTCAAATTTTGTCGTTTGGTAAAGAGTTAAATGTTTTCCAAGCAATAATGAATGTGTGTCATCAAGAAGAAGAAAGCTTTAGAAACATTGTGGGAAAAAGAGAAAATGCTGATAACCAGCATTTTCTTCTTCCTCAACAATGTTTTCTACCGTTTCAAAGACAATCCCAGGATTTGAGCCACATTTAATCAAGAGTCTGTAAATGCATTGACTTTGACAATTTTGTTATTTGATAAAGAGTTAATGGTTCTCTCCCCCTGTTCTTGTTCTTGACTTAATGTTTCTTTTCACTTTATGAAGACATGCAAGAATACATTTGGGCATAGTCTAAATATTGTGTTAAACATTGATTTAATAGGTGTTTGTCATAGTTTAGAATTTAACATAGTGTTACAGAACTGATGAAAACACATGACAGAGTAATTTGTTGTTAAAATTTAATAATTTAATCTTAAATATGACATCATTGTCTAGTTTAGAAGCATACAGTGTTGAAAATCAGAAATGTAGAGTGATGATGAAAGATAGTTTGTTTTGTAATCTGAACTTTTTAGTAGGATTAAATGGAAATGCTTCTTCATTTTTGGCTCGGCTGTTTGCGAAATGTCGAGGTATTGTCATTGCCCTGTTATGGTCATGCAAAAAGTTTGACATTTTATAATAATTCTATCATCACTGATATTTACTTCAAACTCGGACCAGTTGTTCACTATACCAGCGTGGCAGGTGATCATCAAAACATTTTTGACACAGTTATGCCCACTTTTTTATTTAGAATTTTCACTGAAAAACAGTCAGTTTCTAATTTCTTTTTTTTTTTTTTTAGATTTATTTATTTATTTTTTTTTTTTTTTGATAAAGGTGTATATGTGTGCATGGAATGTATATCGTTTAACGTAAATTTTAATTGAAGCACTAAGTGTGTAATATTTTACATATATATGTGTGTGTGTGTGTTTGCATGATGTAAACTATTATAATTAGAAATTTTAAGGGCATGGCCAGTCCATATTTTTAAATTATTGAAAGATACTGATGAGTGTTTTAGGAATCAGTATGTGCATGAGGAATCAATACAGAAAAAAAAATTGACATCAAAATTTTTCACATTATTTATTTTGATGTTTGTTTTAGTCTCTTAGCAGCCAAAGATTCTAGATTGTACTTTTTTCTATTGATTCTATATTTTAACAAAATGAAAAGCAAAACAAAACAGTACTTAAATTTAAGTTTGTAATATTTTATTGAGTCTGCAAGAGTTCTGTACATTTGGTTTAATATGGACGGACCAAACTCTTGCAATAATGGGCTATCCAGTTTTGCTAAGTTTTGAATAGTTTGAAGAAAAAACAAAAGGCCATTTGCTATGGGTTTGCAGCAAATATTAATCATTCATCCTTTCCCACATTAGAGTTCCAGATAGAGGGAGTGATTTTGATTTCAAAATTGAAACTATTAGTTATTCTCCACTTAACCCTATGTTATGGGTACTCATTAGAATTGTCTCATAGAGACGATTCTAATCAGTACCCACAACATAGGGTTTGGAAGAGAAATAATGGATTTAGAATACCATCACTCCCTCTTATCTGGAGCTCTGACCACATGTCAAAATCTTAGACTCGTCCACATCAAAGGTATTTATAGACTACAGTTCAAATGTTTTTCAAACAGTCGTAATTGACCTTGAATAGGTAGAAAACCTTGTGGGAAATGGAGAAAATGCTGGTAACCAGCATTCTCTGCTTTTCCCACAATGTTTTCAAAAGGTGTCTTTAGTGTCGTCCAAAGTCTTGAATTGAGTGGTAAAGGGTTCAGAAAAGTAGGGCATGGTTGGTGTTTTGCTTGAAAAAAATCTCGTTTGTTAGATAGATATACAATGTGACATGCAATATTCCCTGTACAATGCTCAGACCAAAAAAAATAAAAAAAAAAACTTAGCAAAATCTTAATCATTGCGTTTTTATGACTACAAATATTGTATTAGGTGTTGGTATAGTGCTAACTGCATGTTTCTTTGTACAGAAAAGGCAAACCAAAAATAAAACTTTGTAGAAAGTATGGTATTGAAATTTGAAAGGGGAGGTAATTTTTTGTACAATGATGCTGCACAGCCATATTGCTGCATGAAATTCCATTCTAATTTTGTGTATATTTCTTCTTTATCAGAATGGCTGCTTACATGAGAACAGGCAGTGGGTTGATTTTGGCCAAAGTTCTGTCTTTCTGCAAGTTAAAAGGTAGAAACAAATAATGTTGTCAAGAGAAATAATTATTACAGAGTAATAAAGCTGCAGCTTTAGTATGAAACTTAGTGTGGTCTAAAAGTAGTAAATCAGTGGTCCAGTTACAAAGTCATTTAACTCTTAACCACTCAACAAATTCAAAGCATTTGCAGACCGCAAATTAAAGGTGGCTCTTCCATAATGGAACTTACCATTGATTGGGTAGAAAACATTGTGGAAAAAGGAGAAAATGCTGGTTACAAGCATTTTCTCCTTTTCTCACAATGTTTTCAAAAGGCTTCCTCACCAGGGTTTTTAAAACAAGGGATTGTGTGTTAGAGGGTTGAAGAATAGAAAATTCTTATACAAAATTTGATTTACACACAGTTCATGTTTGCTAACTTATTCACATGAACTTAAAATGTCTTGGTATGGTCATGAAGCATACAGTGTGTAACTACTGGTGCAGAATGTATACAGAATACTTCCAAGAATTTTATTCTTTTCCAAAAAATCTTTTTTTTCCAGGGTCATTGACCCTTTACCAGAAGACATAATTTTAGCCTTGTCCAAATTGAAAGCATTTGCAGACGACAATTTCAATGTGGTTCAAATGGTGCAGTTTTCTATTGATAGGGTAGAAAACATTGTGGGAAAAGGAGAAAATGTTGGTTACCAGCATTTTCTCCTTTTCCCACAATGTTTTCAAAAAGCTTCTTACCCAGGGGCGCTAACAGATGGCATGGTGCGGTAAAGGGTTAAATGGCGGGATTATTTAGCAGAGAGTTAATTGCCTTTTTTAGTAGTCAGCTGAACTGAAAATTATACAAATCTTACCAAACTTGCAGCAAGACAGAATTGTTTGGAATCAAAGTTGGCTCAAACACCCATAATGCTAAACCATTATATTCAGGAAATCCAAACTCATTGCTGTCTTGCAGAGGTCATTCACGTGCATGAACATTTTAAAAATTTACCCTCAGATGATGGCTGAGTATGGCATGTCACATGACTGATCATGTGATTTTTGTACCGTATGCCCTTCACAGTTGGTCTTGTAGGTAATCACCTCAAGTGCTCCTGTAAGATGCTCTTTTGTCATGATAAATTGTGTTGCAATTTTTGTTTGTTTTGCTTTATTTTAGGATTGAACCGGAATAATTTAACCCTTCCGACACCGCCTGTTCCCGGTTCTGTAGGTCCCAATTCAGATGGCCCTCGACCTATGGCCATTTTTGAGCTTTTAGATTTCATTGTCAATGAGGTATGTTTAGAGAGACACAGCAACATGTTGCAGTGTTCACTGTTTAGAGACCTTTCTTCTTGTTAATTAAGTTGATGTTATCATTGTTCTTGATTAGTTATGGGTGTTTATAACATTGAACCAGCAGACTTAATTGCTTGTTTTAACCCTTTACCAGACGACAAAATTTTAGCCTTGTCCAAATTGAAAGCATTTGCAGACGACAATTTCAGTGTGGCTCAGGTGGTGCAAGTTTCCTTTGATAGGGTGGAAAGCATTGTGGGAAAAGGAGAAAATGCTGGTTACCAGCATTTTGTCCTTTACCCACAATGTTTTCAAGATGCTTCTTTCCCAAGATCATCAAAAGGCGGCGTTGTGAGGTAAAGGGTTAACACTTTACCAACCAGTCCCGATTTTTGATGAAGTCAGCATTTGAAAACATTGTGGGAAAAGGAGAAAATGCTGGTAACCAGCATTTTCTCTTTTTCACACAATGTTTTCCACTTTTCCCAAACAAATTTCAATATTCAAGCCACTTTTATATTGTCGTCTGCAAATGCTTTCAATTTGGACAAGTCTAAACCTTTGTCGTCTAGTAAAGAGATAAGCAAGAGGTATTGCTGTGGCAATGTTTTCATGGATGTCCCGTCAAACAGCAAGACAATAATATGACCACTTGACTTACGCTCTAGCATCCAACAAAGACCTGGACAAAATGGCTTAGAAATGCAACCTGTACATAGACTGATGCAAAATACACGAGTCATGCTCTGTGATAAGGGTGTTTAATGCATCTGCAAACAGTACTGATTCAGGTCAGCCTGCGCAGGCTGACCTGGGTCGAGACTTGCTGTTGGTAAATTTTCTGCGTGTGTAAGGACCAGTCTATCTCATAGTTCAGTTGTTTGTTCGACAGAATGGATTTCATGGATCAAGAGTCATATGATGACTTGCTTGGTATAATGGATCCCTGAGGTACACTAAACCCCCTTTTCCCAGAGTACAGCTCACATTTATTGTTGTGACATGTTTAACTCTACCAAACGACAAAATGTTAGATTGGTCCAAATTGAAAGCATTTGCAGATGACAAAATAAATGTGACTGAAAAATTGAAATTTGTTTTGGAAAGGGTAGAAAACATTGTGGGAAAAGGAGAAAATGCTGGTTACCAGCATTTTCTCATTTTCCCACAATGTTTTCAAGAGGCCTTTCTCTCGGGGTCGTTAAAAGTCGGGATTGTATGGTAAAGGGTAAAAGGGGCTACCGTAATTTGCATATGTTTTGGGACACCCAAAGAATTGGGACACCATCAAAAATCGCGAAAATAATTATTTTTCACGACCCAAAGATTTGGGACATATTAAAAATTGCAAAACGATATCGGTAATTTTTTGTTCCAAAGAATTGGGACAGTGATTATCTATTTAGAGACAAAAAAAAATTCTTTCAATCCATTTGAAAACTTTTGTTTGCAAATATCTAATTCGCGTAGATCTATGTAGTTTTATTTCTCCACACTTAACGTCGTAAGCTTGCATGCTTCCCAACCCTCACGATTTCAATGGGACTTACCTGATTCAAGACAAAAAAAACGATCACCTGACAGTCTAATTTAAACCCTAAATAAAAAAGAAATCCGACGTAAGTGTAAAAAGGGTGTGATAAACTTCTATCCAAGATTCATAACATGTATAATAACGTGTGTACCGTACATCCGAAGTTGACAGAGTTGACACGCGTGTAATTCATGGTCAATCGAGTTCAATGTTTATAAATAGAAATCAAGGTACACAGTTTTATCCAAGGTTTATCGATCGAAGATCGACGAACCAATCAAATTTGAGATCGGTCGGAGCAGGTACTTGTCAAAGTGGAATTAACGTCGTTCACCTCACGTACATGTAAGGAGGTAAGATATGTTGTGAATTTATCTATAAACGCAAAATAACATCTTCATTGCGATCCAAAGATGCAGACAATAATGAGTGACAAATTAATAATCAACAAAAATAATGAGAAAAAGCGAAGTTTTAAACTCATAGTGCTCAAATTGATCGGTGGAATTCCAATCTGTCTAAAAATAGATCACCCTGCAAACCTGACATCAGTGACGTTCCAATATTTCAACGTCGGCAATATTCGACGGGTTAGCGGCGAGTGACTTTCAGTATGACAGATTGTCTTGTTTGACCATAATTTTTGGGACACCTGACAAAATAATTATTTTTTGTAGACCAAAGTATTGGGACACGAAAAAAATTAATTATTTTTTACTGTCCCAAAATTTAAGCAAATTACGGTATTTAGATTTTTTTTTTTTTCATCTTCAAAAATGATAAATCAAAGAATTAAGTTAGGCGATTGCTGGCAAACCAAAAGTAAAGAAGAGAAACATTATTGTAAGAAAAAAAAATTTTTTGAGTGGTGTTCCCACTATGGGCTATGTAGGCTCTTAATCCTTTGCCACACAATCCCAAGTTTTGAAGGCTTCGAAAAACAGTGTGGGAAAAAAGAGAAAAAGCTGGAAACCAGCATTTTCTCCTTTTTTCCCCCCCAGAGTGTTTTGTACCTTTCCAAAAGAAAACTTCAATTTATAAATTCACTTTTATTTTGTTGTGTGCAATGCTTTCAATTTGGACAAATCTGGGATTTTATCATTTGGTAAAGAGTATTAACCTTAGCTGAGAAAGGTATATTTCGTAGTGTGAAATTTAATTTGCAGCCAAAAAAAACCTGAAAAGGCCCCTTTAAACATATTGTAGCTCTGTTTAGAGAAGGATAAAATATTGATGGAATTTTGTTGTGTTTCAACCAGTTCTACTGCAGTCATTTGTGTTTGAAAGGGTAAAAAAACATTGTGAGAAAAGGAGAAAATGCTGACTGCAAGTCAAACAATGTTGTCTGCAGGAAGTGATGGGTTACTGTAGAACAACCTTGTTTGCATCGGTCTATGTAACATGGAAACCCTCAGAGTGCCAAATAAATCAATTTGCACTGTGCGATTAACACTTTTAAAGCGCTTTTTACAACAACAGTTGACCTTGCTGCCAGTATAAATCAAGATCAGACTGCACTAAATGTGCAGTCTGATCTTTGATCCACACTGTCTGCTTTCTTAGACATATTAGACAAAGGCAACATGGAAACTGCTGTTATTTGGATCGTACTTCCAGACTTAAATGTGTGCTGGGTTTATTCGGTGCTCTAAAGGTTAATAGTATCCAGAAATTACAGTTTCAAAGCTGTTTTGGTGAGAATATTTGACAAATTTGGTGACAATGCAGATTACGATCAGAGTGTAGAATCTGTACAGTCTGCGCATGTGTAGCAACCATTCTAAATTTCATACTAGTCAGTCGAGCTCTGTTGCCCAGTCGGTGACATACAGCGCTTGAAACCAGGGTTTTCTGGTTCCAATTCACAGCTCGGCCGATTTCTTTTAGAGGATTATAATGACCGTCTTGAGGAAGAGTATTGTAGAGTACTGGTATAAGAAACTCCAGGAAAGCATGGATGGATTGCACTAGCAGTAAGAGAAACAATGTCGAAAACAGCATTAAACACCATATTAACAAAATGTACCCTGGTCCTATTCTAGATTTAGAAAAGAAAAAAAAACAATATCTGGTTGGCTAAACCTCTGATTGGCTAAATCAAATGGTTCAGCCAATCAGAAATTTTGTTTCTTTGAATTTAAGATAATACTTGAACATTTGAAAAACTGGTTCCAAGAATGGTTGGTGAATATGGGCCAGATCTTGATCTACAGTGTATGCTAAAACATTTTTGTATCAGATGCTCCATGGGTTAATAGAACAGAAACGATGACCCCTTTCCTAACCTTCGGCCTAGAATTCAAAGTCTTGAATGCCCTGTAAGATTTTGAAAAAGAGGCAGAGTTGCAGTGCAAGCTAGTAACAGTTACATAGCTTGTTTTATCTTGGCACTAATTTAGTCACTTCTAACAGGCATAGTAGTGTTGTAGTTGCTAGCTTTTGGTGTGTTTTTGTGCCAGCTTGAATGGATATTTTGTCATGTGACTTGTGCTATCTCAGTGGTGAAAAAAATGTTGATAATTTAATCTTTCCCCAAACAATTCCACGTTTCAACAGCCCTGTAGAGAAAGACAATGTAAGGATTGAAGAAAATGGTAGTAGCCATCTATGCTGAAAGGATTAACATTGTGGGAAAGGCATAAAAACCTCTTTACCTGCCTTTTTGTCCTTTTCAAACAGTATTTGTAAAAGCCATCTTAATTACGGGGCGTTAAAATCACATGGTTTTTAGTAAAGGAATAACTCCTTACCACACAATTTCAGGATTAAACGATTCTAGGAAAGAGGCCTTTTGAAAACATTATGAGAAAAGGAGAAAAAGCTGGTAACCAGCATTTTATTCTGTTTTTATAATTTTTTCTTCATTTCGAATTATTTCGTTTGTTGTCTGCCAATTGCTTTTAATTTTGATCAGTCTTAAAAGTTTTGTTTGGTTACGAGTTAACCCTGTACCACACAGTCCAAAGTTTTAACGGATTAAAGGGTTAATTTTGATCTGTCAGCAGGAAATGCTTGCAGTATGATCAAATTTGCAGTATAGTTGTGTGGTAAAGAGCATGATTCATAATGAGAAAATCGTTAGACTGATTGCAGCTGGTGATGCGAATCATGTGGTGTCCTGGGGCTTGGCTCTGCAGGGCCCCTGTCTAGGGGATTTTAACCTTTTACCAGACGACAAAATTTTAGCCTTGTCCAAACTGAAAGCATTTGCAGACGAAAATATCAATGTGGCTCAAATGGTGCAATTTTTCTTTGATAGGGTAGAAAACATTGTGGGAAAAGGAGGAAATGCTGGTTACCAGCATTTTCTCCTTTCCCCACAATGTTTTCAAAAGTCTTCTTTCCCAGGGTCGTTAAAAGGTGGCATTGTGCGGTAAAGAGTTAAAAAGGTATTGGCATGATAAGTTCTCCTTAAAGTACAAATTCTCCTTTTTCAATGACACAGCAGATCATTTGGGCCATTTTGGATTATTGTTTGAAAAAAGCTTTCACTTAACCCTTTCCCAAACACGTGTCTGCAGTACAAGTCTTTTGAAAACACTGTGGGAAAAGGAGAAATTGCTCATAACAAGCAATTTCTCCTTTTCCCACAGTGTTTTCTACCCTTTTTGAGACCTTTCTGCCATTTTCATCAAATTTAAAATTGTCGTCTGCAAACTCTTTCAATTCGGACCAGTCCAAAATTTGTCGTTTGGGAAAGGGTTAAGACAGAATCTTTATTTCCATTGTTGTATAAAGAATTTAATTCACACTTGGCATTCAAGGGATCAAAGTACAGCACAAAACATAGGATTTTTGTATCAGAAATGGTTTCTGTCTCTTAAGTTAATGTTGCCATTGTTGGTAGGTATCATCACCATATTAGTGTAGAGATACATCTACTCGTTTTCAGCCAGTTTTTAACCCATGTTTATTTTTATCAAACTATAATCACTCTTGTAACTTCATGTCAAATGTTGCCCCAGACGTTTTCAAGGTTGCATACATTACGAGGAATAGAAAATGCACATCATTTTCTGGAAGACCTCAAAGAAATCACAGGTGTGACATTTCCAATTTTAATTTTGAAGATTTCCAATATAATATGTACTTATCCCTTACACCATGTAAATCAGTCATTTATCTATGTTTACACAGCTGACATAATTCTGAACCACTCTACAGTCTATCAAATTTTAACAGCACATTTTCTCTCTGGCTGTAAAGATGCATCTTTAAAGTTTGTTTTGTATAGGGTTTTTATGCCACCTGGCAGTGAAATTATCAAAATGAGCTATTTGATCTTTGTTTGACAGTTGTACGTTGACCACTTTAGGTTATATTTGATCTAGTTGTGAGGATTCCTTACTTGAATTAAACCCCACTCTAGTTATTGAAATGGGGAATGAGGGTCGGAACTTGCATTTATTGATTCAAGTTGATTTAAAACTATCAGTAAGTCAGAAAATCTGGTCCTCTCGGAATAAGCAACTTTTACCAGTCTTTGTTAGGTTGCGTTGTTTGAATATATCCAACATGGGATGCCTACTTGCCTATTTGGCATTTTAAATATTAGTTATTCCTTTCTGTCAGCTGCAAGTCAGCAAACTACATCTGTCGGGCAGGGGTCGGTACTAATTACAGAACTAAAGGTTTGAATGTTCTTTATTTGCATGAGATGAAGAAGGTATCTGGAGGCTTCATTAACTGTCATCTGTTACTAATAGTGTGGGGGATTTCTATGCAGAAAATGTTTTTTATTAATAGGGTCTCATTAACATAATTACCTATTTTAACCATTTACCAAAAATCCCCATGTTTTAACAACACTGAAGAAAAGGCGTTTTGAAAAAATTTTGAGAAAAGGAGAAAATGTGGGTTACCACAATTTTCTCCTTTTCTCACAAAGTTTTCCATCCTTTCAAAGACAGTTCTCACCATTTGAACAATGTTTAATTTGTCATCTGCAAATGCTTTCAATTTGGACCAGTCTAAAGTTGGTCCTTTTGTAAAGAGTTAAATGGACATTTCAGTTGGTCAAAAATACCATTTTGTCGCAGTTTCAAAGCTGTTTTGTTCAGAACATTTGAGTTGATGGTAAGTGATTGAAATGATGTTGAAAACATCAGTTCACCAATCAGTCAAACCATTTCAGTACATATCAGGCAATGTGAATTCCAAATTACGTCTTTACCATACGACAAACTTTTAGAGTTGTTCAAATTGAAAGCTTTTGCAAATGACAAATTAAACATGACTCAAAAATTGAAATTCATATTTAAAAGGTTAAAAAACATTGTGGAAAAAGGAGAAAAAAATGCTGATAACAAGCATTTTCTCCTTTCCCCTATGTTTTCAACAGACATCTCTCTCAGGGTCTTTAAAAGCTTGGATTGTTTGAAAAAGGGTTAAAATGCAAGACTAATCTCTTGCAGCCTGATCTAGATATTCACTCTTAAATCTTGATTGATGTTCGGAATCCATGTTATGAAGGTGTGTTTGTAGGGTTTTCTGGTGCAATATCCCATCTAAGGAAGTTTAAAATTAATTCAGTAATGTTTCTTTGTCACTAAAATTATTTTAGACATGTTTTAACATATCTTGAAGGAATGGTTGAAAAAATTCATATTTGAATCTAAGATAACCAGGAAAATAAGTGGGGAAAATGGTTAGAATGATAATGCACTAACAACAGATATTATGTGATATAATTTCAGCCTCCACCCACCTTGCCAAAAGGGAAGTTTTCAGATGAATTCATAGACTTTGTGGATAGATGGTAAGTGAGGAGTACTTATGAACTTGGCTGATTTCGAAGAAAATGTCATGGTACTGTCATAGCTCTGGGTTCTTATTCACCAACTATTCTATAGAATATTCTTTGTCTTATTCTCCAAGATTTTCCAAATTAGAAAGTAACACAACTTCTGATTGGCTAAACCAAATGGTTTAGCCAATCAGAAGTGTTACTCTCAAATATTGAAAATTCTGGAGAATAAGACTGAAAACATTCTTAAGAATGGTTGGTGAATACGAACCCTGGGGCCATCTGCATTGTTGTGCAAAAACTTTGACATTTTTAAAAATTTTGATAGTTTATAGTATCTCTGTCATTACTGAAGATATTTACTTTAGACATGGACATGTTGGTCACTGTCAAAAGGGGGACTCATACAACAGGAGTAGGTAACCATGAAAATATTTTTGACACACTTGTGCCCATTTTTTTACTTTTAATTTTCAATGAAAATCAGGCAGCTGCAGCTGAATGCTGGCACCTGCATGCGGTGCTCTTGTTGATAATATTAGAAACCATTTTCAGCTTTACGATGTGCAGCATACTGACTTGGCTCTTTACCACACAATCCCGACTCTGAACAGCCCTGCAAAAGAAAGCTTTGGAAAACATTGTGGGAAAAGGAGAAAAGGCTGGTAATTACAATGCATTATTCCCTTCCCAAAACAAATTTCAATTTTTGAGTCGCATTTATTTTGTCGTTAGGTAAAAAGTTAACTATATGAGAGCTGTACACTACCTATGGCAATTTTGCAGACAGTATAGATTAAGATCAGACTGCACAAAGTGCACAATCTGATCTTGGATCTACTTTGTCTGCTACTTGTAACATGCCTTGAGTTGCATTGTTTAGGCTGTTTTACTTGTTTGAAAAGATCGATCTCATCAATTGAGCACTGTAAAGGTTATCTCTTTACCAAATGATAAAACTTGCACTTGTTCAGTTTGAAAGCACTTGCAGATGTCAAATTAAATGTTGCTGAAATGATAGTAACTGTCTTTGAATGTGTAGAAAACCATATGGGAAAAGGAGAAAATGCTGGTAACCAGCAATTTGTTCCTTGCCCACAATGTTTTCTGCCCTATCAGAAACAGAAATCATCATTTGAGCTACGTTTACTTTGTCGTCTGCAAATACTTTAAATTAAGACCAGTCTTAAATACTGCCATATAGTAAAGAGTTAATGTCAACATCTGTTACAGTTGTAGTTTACTTACTGTATATAAGATTTAACTCTACTGAATGGAAAACAATTAGACTTGTCCAAATTGAAAGCATTTGCAGACAACAAAATAAATGCGATTGAAAAATTGAAATTTGTTTTGAGAATCGTAGAAAACATTGTGGAAAAAGGAGAAAATACTGGTTACCAGCATTTTCTCCTTTTCCCACAAGATTTTCAAAAGACTTCTTTCCCAGGGTCGTTAAAAGTCGGGATTGTGTGGTAAAGAGTTAATATTCATAATTATGATGTTGCTACTTACCATATATAAGATTTAACTCTTTACCAAACAACAAAAATGTTGACTAGTCCAAATTGAAAGCATTTGCAGACAACAATTTAAATGTGACTCAAATGATGTAAATTGTAAATGATAGGTAGGAAACATGGTGAGAAAAGGAGAAAATGCTGGTTACCAGCATTTTCTCCTTTTCTCACAATGTTTTCGACAAGCTTCTGTCTTAGGGTCGTTAAAAGTCAGGATTGTGTGGTAAAGGGTTAATATTCATAATTTTGATGTTACTCATATGCCATTTTTTCTCTTTTCTGTTTTTCAGTTTAAAAAAGAATCCATCAGAAAGGGCTGATCTTCATTCATTAATGGTAAGATTAACTTCTGTTTTTAAGAATATAGAGCCTTTCCGTTGTAGAGCTATAGAATGGCACATTATTTTATTTGTTCCAGTCTTGTCAGGTGTTATTTTGGCTACAAGCTAGTCGTGTATCTTGGGAGTCATAAAATCTAGCTGATTGAAAAGTGAAATACAATGTTTTGCCTCAAAAAGTCTCAAGAATGTACTGTTGCAAGCGAATTGAAAAGAGACTTTCCAAAAACATAACTACTATGAAAAAGATTTTGTCTGAACAGTATTTTTACCGTCTGCAGGAGTTGGAAATTAAAAAAGAAAATGGCTTGTATGTAGGGGGCCATCATATATGGCATTAACTCTTTACCAAACGAAAAAATTTTAGACCAGTCCAATTTGAAACCTTTTGCAGACAACAAAATAAATCTGACTAAAAAATTGAAATTTGTTTTGGGAAGAGTAGAAAACATTGTGGGAAAAGAAGAAAATGCAGGTTACCAGCATTTTCTCCTTTTCCCACAATGTTTTCAAAAGGCCTCTTTTTCAGGGTCGTTAAAAGTCAGGATTGTGTGGTAAAGGGTTAAAAATTGAGAGAAAGAGGTTTTGTTGAAACATTGTAGGAAAAGGGGAAAATGTTGATAACCACCAGGTCTATAAGATTTTGTCATCCAGTATAAATAGTTAACTCTTTACCAAACAACAAAATTTTAGACTGGTCCAAATTGAAAGCATATGCAGACGACAAAATAAATGTAACTCAAACGTTGAAATGTGTTTAGGGAAGGGTAAAAAACAATGTGGGAAAAGGAGAAAATGCTGGTTACCAGCATTTTCTCCTTTTCCCACACTGTTTTTAAAAGCCCTTCTCCATCGGGGTTGTTTTTAAAAGCCCTGCTCCATCGGGGTTGTAAAAACTCTGGAATGAGTGGGAAAGGGTTAACCCTTTACCACACAATCCTGAGTTTTCACGACCCCAAGTAAAAGGACTTTTGAAAACAGCATTTTCTCCTTTTCCCACAATGTTTTCTACCCTTTTGAAGAAAAATTACCCAAGTCAAGCAACATTTATTTTGTTGTCTGCAAATGCTTTCAATTTGGACCAGTCTAAAATTTTGTCATTTGGTAAAGAGTTAAACACACACACACACACACACACACACACACATAAATTTATTTTGCAGAGTCATGCATTTGTGAAAAATTCAGAAAATGCTGATGTGGACATGGGCAAATGGGTTAAGTTAGTGATGGGAATTCAGAGCTGAGAACAAGGCACATTCCACAACCAGGACAACAGTGACTCTAAATATAGAACATGTGGTCACAATATCAGTCGCAACATGCTGCATTATGCATGAAAGTGGACAAAGCTCATAGCAAATGAGGGCATAGGTTTTTGTTAAAGTACCAATAGCTGCCAAAAGTAAACAAAGTGGATATTAAAATGCATGTGAATTTAAATCATACCATTTAACCCTTTACCACACAATCCCAAGTTTTAACTACCCTGGGATAGAAGACTTTTGAAAACACTGTGGGAAAAGGAGAAAATGCTGGTACCTGGCATTTTCTCCTTTCTCCAGAATGTTTTCTACCCCATCAAGGACAAATATCATCATTGGAGCTATAATTATTTTGTCGTCTGCAAATGCTTTCAATTTGATATAGCCCAACATTTTCTCGTTTGGTAAAGAGTTAAAAGTATGGAAATTGTTGTGAAGATGAAAATCTGCTATGGTACCGTCTGTCCAAGTGTTAGTCAATGGTAGAGAAATTAATTCAAACCTAGGTTAAAAGTTACCAGGTCATTCTATCTTTTGTTTACTTTTTGCCTGATTTTAAAATTAATTTTTCTGCCAGCAACGAACACTTGGAAGGACCACACTATAACGGATTGTCATCGTCACAATATTTTCCATACTTTTGAATGGTAGGATTTAAATGTAAATGCATTTTGACTCCTGCATTGGTTTTCTGGCTGCTATTAGGCCTTTAAAATAAATTTTTGTAGCATATTTAACACTAAAAGTACTAATGTTATTTAGTATTTCTCAAAACTCTTTACCACACAATCTCATGTTGTCATGACCCTGGAAGGCTTTTGAAATTATTGTGGGAAAAGGAAAAAAGGGTGGTCACTGACATTTTCTCCTTTTTCCAACAATTTTTTTTTTTTATCCATTCAAAGAGACATCACATCCTTTTAGCCACATTTAATTTTGTGTTTGTGAATGCTTTCAATACATATTAGTCTAAAATTTTGTCACACGGTAAAGAGTTAAGTTTTCTCTATTACATTACAAGCATTTTGAAAGGAATCAAATACATGTATAATAAAGAGTCAATCTTCAGTCATTCTTAAGTTTTCCCTCTTCTAAATTTTAAGACTAGCCATATGATTTGCAGACAGAATGTCTCAGTCAATCAGATCACTAGTCTTGGACCTTAACATTAGAGCTTATTTTCGCTGGTGCAAGATAAACATGGTAGTTTGGCACAAAACTGTGGCAGCTGCAAAAGATCAAAAGTGCATCTACAAACCTTGCATGTTGATGCATGGAAGCTGGATGCATTGATGCTTGTCAGGGAGATTTCAAGCACTTGTTCAAACACTTCAGTAGCTTTGAAAACATTGGGGTAAAAGAAGAAAATGCTACAAACAGCATTTTGACTATTTCCATAATGTTTTCAAGGCCTTTCAAAGACCAGTTCTATCATTTGAACCACGTTGGATTTGTCAATTTCAACTGTTTTCAAATTGGACAAGAGTAAGATTTTGTAGAGAGATAGAATAGGGGAAGGCCATCTGTCAATAAGCTAGTCAAAATTGTACATGTATAACTATTTATAACTCGAACAAACTGACCTGAAATAAATGACCCCTATTACCATATATTACCCCCATGAATTACTGTCCAAACTTAGCTTTGGCTTTTGTTATCTGAATGCGGAACAGTGTGTGATTTTCAACTCTTTATGTGGCTAAAAGATTTATCGTGTCTTTAAAATAATATACATGTATCTGGAATGAACATGACTTTGTTGGTTTATATCGGTAATCTATGGTGGATCACATTGATCTAAGATGCACTTTCTGTGCAGTCTGATCTTATCCATGTTATCCGTAGAAGCAGCTTATTTTCACCATGGCATTGAAAGGTTCATATCGGAGATTTGCCATTTATAGATGATTATAAGCGATGATAAAAATATTCATTCTCTAATTATTCTTTGCATAGAGGTCAATTTTAGGTTAATTTGTTCGAGTTAGACAAAACAAGATTTTGGACTGGTCCAATTTGACAGCACTTGCAGTTGACAAATTTACTCTCAACTAAAAGGCTGCAAGGATCAAAACTTGAAAACATGTTGAAACAACATGGCAAAGGGAGAAATTGTACTTGTCATATGAAATTCCTCCTTTGCTTCTTTGTTTTTACAAGTTACTTGCTGCAAGACAAACAAGAGCACTGCGTATGGGTGCAGTTGCTTTTGGTGAAAATTCTAAGTTGAAAAAGGGACATAATTATCAAAAATAATTTGATGGTAACCTGCCCCTGTCATATTGGTTTCCCATTTTACAGTTATCAGCTAGTCCAAGTTTGAAGTAATTATCTTCAGTAATTATGGGGATATTATAAAATGTCAGAGTTTTTGCATGGTGACACATGCAACACCAGGGCCTGTATTCAGCTACCATTCTTAAGAACATTCTTAGTCTTGTTCTCTGAGATTTTCTAAATTTGAAAGTAACACAACTTTTGATTGGCGAAACCATTTGGTTTCGCCAATCAGAAGTTGTGTTACATTCAAATTTAGAAAATTCTGGAGAATAAGACTGGGAATGCTCTTAAGGATGGTTGGTAAATACGGACCCAGGGCTACGACAATACCTTCAAAAACAGCCAAGCTAAAAGTGTTAACTGCAGGTGGTATTATGTTCACTGTATTACCAAAAGACAATATTTTTTAGATTTCTCCTAATTATAAATATCTGCAGATGACAATACAACTGTGGCTCAAATAATGAGATTTACCTCTGAAAGAGTTGAAAATATTGTGGGAAAAGTAGAAAATACAGTAAAACCCCTCTATTAAGACCACCCGTGGTACTTTTGAAAATTGGTCTTATTAGCGGGGTGGTCTGATTTCCGGGTTTCACCCACCTAGATTTTGAATCAAACCCAGACTATGTGTAGACTTATGTGGATTTAAATTATGTTCCAAGTAATGTATCCATATTTTAGTCCGGGAAGCCTATGCCTACACATTTAAATGACAACAAGAAAATTTTCATGTTTATTGTAAAGTTAATATGTGCTTGAATTTTTATGAATAAATTCACATGCCCATTCATAATTGCCTATTTAAACCTCTTACAGCAAGATATGTACATTAATCAAGTATCCGAACTTAAAGATTACATAATTAAATGTTACTGATAGAACTTGTCATATTCCCTGTTTTAATCTGCTTTTTTTTTTATCTTGTGTAGTCTCAAGAACTCCTACTCCATGCGCTCATTTTCATTTTTAAATAAAGAATTTCGAACATTATTGAAGAGCCTGACGATTTTTTTCCCCCATTTTGATTCGAGTTGAATGTTCGAACAGTCCTACTAATCGTCGATCGCAAAGTTGAAGTGTTCGCCAGTTCACAAATCGCATATTCTCTACGATATAAGTATGGCTTTAATGTGGAACAAAAACCAAATAATTATCCCATCCCGATCGCTAGATATTAACCCAAGCGTCTCAAATTACAAAAGCTAGATGTACAAAACAAATCGTAATTACCCGGATGTCGAAATGTTTTTCACCCGTGTCAGCAGTGTGTGATAAACGCCTGATTACCGAATAAAAGCTGAATTAATTATCACCAATTCATTGGTCATTTGATTATGTAAGGTAACACCTTGATCACTTAACACGATTGTGTTACTGTAGTCAACAGATAAACAAAAGATCGCTAATTGATTGTCTACTCCATCGGAACCAAGAATATTCGTACATGAAGCACGGCCCCAAGTTCGCGATTATGGACGTGTGAAAATTAGCTGGTCGTAAAAAAAATGTGAAAATTAGTGGTCGTTTCACGGGGTTAAAATCTATTGGTAATTACTCATTGGTACTGAAAATGGTGGTCGTAATTTCGGAATAGCGGGGTGCCCGTATTTCCGGGGTCGTGGACATGGATTATGAAGAAGGAAAAATTTCGTTCTGACAAAAATCGTTCGTAATAGCGGGTTGCTCGTATTACCGGGGTGGTCGTGAGGAGAGGTTTTACTGTACTGGTTTTCAAAAGATTTCTTTGCAGGGGTGGTTAAAACATGGATTATTTGGTAAGAGGTTTAGAGTCCAATCTTTATTTGTAGCTTCTGCAAAAGCCCCATTTTGGCCTATAGTGGAGGAATAACCAAAGTTGTGGTTTATTATATGGAAGCAAGTTGAAAAGATTGTGGCAAAAGGAGAAATTATGTGCAAATCCCCTCCCTTGTCACAATGTTTTCAAAAATAATCCGCTTCAAGGGAAAATAATCATCTTAAGAAAACAAAAGGGTCAGTGCGTAATTAGCAGAATTCTATTTTGCTAAAAACCTGGGAAGGGGGGGGGGGGGGTTGCCTTAATTTTGTTCTCTTAACTTATTTTTTCTTCTATTTAGATGTTGTAAGTTTTTTTTTCTCTAGCTCTTGTTGGTACATAATGCATTGTGCTGCTGCTGCTTAACTCTTTACAATCCCGACTTTTAACTTTTAACAACCTGGTAGAGAAAGCTATTGAAAACATTGTGGGAAAAGGAGAAAATGCTGGTAACCAGCATTTTCTCCTTTTCCCACAATGTTTTCTACCCTATCAAAGACAGAAATCATTTGAGTCACATTTAATTTGTCATCTGCAAGTGCTTTGAATTTGGTCCAGTCCAGAATTTTGTTGTTTGGTAAAGAGTTAACTGTTTATTTGTGATCAAATGTTGCTTTATAATTATAGATTATATTCAGAAAAATTAATTTTGAATGAATGTGGACGTCATAATTTTCTAAAACAACAAGATAAATCCTATAGCAGATGAGAAAAAAAAAATTTTTTTTTTTCTTTTTCAAAATGGAAGTATTTGCAGACGATATATAAAGTATGGAGCAAATAATGGAATTTGGCTGTGAAAGAGAAGGAAAAATTGTGGTAAAAGGAGAAATTGGTGGTTATCAGATTTTGCTCCTTTTACAACAATGTCTTCTAAAGTCTTTATCCACATGGTCACTAACATGGGGGATTGTCTAGTAAAGGATTAAAAGACTGGTTTCCAGCATTTTCTCCTTTTCCCACAACATTTTCAGGTCTTTTTCTCGAGGTTTGTTTGGTAAAGGGTTAATGAAACTTGCATTGAAACAAAGCCATTCTTCAAAAGCCGTTTATTTGTGTCTTTTAAATATGGGAACATTGAAAAGGGCTTCAGGGCTTGAAAGGAATGAGACACAGCTACAATTATTGCACATGAGCTATGTTCTGTGAAAAGGGGGTTTAATGCTCCTGCGAAAAGTATCAACCCAGCTCAGCCAGTGCAGTCTGCACAGGCTGACATGGGCCGAAACTTTTCACTCTTGGTCAATTTTCTTTTTGCCGAAGGACAAGTCCACCTCCTGATTCATTCGGTTGTTAGACAAAGTGTATCTCTAGTTATGTGATGTTTGCTAGGTACGATGCAACATGAAGATGTATTATGCCCCCTTTTCATACAGCATGGCTGATGAATGTATTGTATGAGTCAAGTCATGCTTTGTCGTCATATGAAAAGGGAGATAATTCCGTAAATATGTTAAAGTGGGTAGATAAATCTGTAAGTCTGTTGAATGACTTGTCCTATCCGCATGTTGGAAGGTCAAAAGGCTTTTTTGTTTTCTATCTGAGCATTGATAAAGTTTTTACTACTATTATAATTATTATTATTACCATCAGTGAAACTGGTATGGATGAATTTGCTTTGAGAATGAACATTTTACATAGGTGTATTGAATTGTAACCCGTTACTAAATGATTTAGAATTTATCACTCTCTAGCTGATGGCTTTGAAAATAGTCCGAAAATGAGAAAAAGCTGGTAGCCAGCATTTCCTCCTTTTCTGACAATATTTGCTACTCTTTCAAAGACAAATTACAACAGTTTCGCTACAACAGTACATGTATATGTGGATAATTATATGAATTATAGTCAAGAAGTGAAAACATCGTGGCATTCTGAACACCCAAAAAGTCTTCCGTTAATCTCTGAAGTAAGGGGTTATGAATTATGCCTGGCAAAAGGAACCATTTTGATCTATAGATAATAATTTGGAAAAGGAAGCAGTTTGACGAATTGTGATCCTAGCAGGGACTTAATCTGTTCGCCCTGGACCACATTATTGGATGTTTAACTCTTTACCAAACGACAAAATTTCAGACTGGTCCAAATTGAAAGCATTTGCAGACGTCAAATGTGACTGAAAAACTGTAATTTGTTTTGGGAAGGGTAGAAAACATTGTGGGAAAAGGAGAAAATGCTGGTTACCAGCATTTTCTCCTTTTCCCACAATGTTTTCCAGAAGGCTTCTTTTCCAGGGTAGTTAAAAATCAAGATTGTGTGGTAAACGGTTGAACTTTAGGAAGGAGGCTTTAGAAACATTTTGGGAAAAGGAGGAAATGCTGGTAACCAGCATTTCCTTCTTATCCCACAATTTTCTGTGCCCTTTCAAAGACAAATTTCATTACCTGTGTGCATATTTGTGTTTGCAAATGCTTTTGATTTGAACAAGTTAAAATTTTGTCATTTAGAAAGAATTTACAGACGAAGCTCTGTAGTAAAATAAAAATGTGCTTAACTCTTTACCATACAATCCGGAATTTCTAACGACCCTGGGAAAGACGCCTTTTGAAAACATTGTGGGAAAAGGAGAAAATGCTGGTAACCAGCATTTTCTCCTTTTCCCACAATGTTTTCTACCCTTCTAAAAGCATATTTCAATTTTTAAGTCACATTTATTTTGTCGTCTACAAATGCTTTCATATTGGACAAGTCTAAAATTTTGACGTTTGGTAAAGAGTTAAGGAGAAGTTGCTAGTAACAAACAAAATTTCATTATTCCCCGATGTCCTCTACTCATTCAGAGAATTTAGGTGGATGGGTACTAGTGACAGCTCATCATTTGCAGATGTGTTCAGTTTGGAATTGTCTACAATTTCTTGTTTTGGAAAGGGTTGATTGTCATGTATACATGTGATTTAGTACGAATGTTTTCAGACAAAGTGTGATTTCAACTTATTTTCTCTGCATAAAAAAATATCATTTAATAAAATATGCATTTGTAATTAATCTCCTTTGTTTGTATTTTTCGCTTTCTCACAGTATTTATCAGCATTTTCCTCTTAATAAAAATGATTTCATAAGCCTCAGTGCTGTTAACTCTTTACCAAACTTAAAAATTTGGGATTACATGAAACTGAAAGCATTTGCAGACAAAAAAATAAGTGGAGCTGAAAACAGTGATTTCTGTCTTTGATAGGGTAGAAAACATTGTAGGAACAGGAGAAAATGCTGGTTACCAGCATTTTCTCCTTTTCTCATAATGTTTTCTAAAGGCTTCTTTATTGGGGTCACTAAAAGTTGGGACTGTGATATAGTGTTAACTCTTTACCACACAATCCCGAGTTCTAACAACCCTGAGAAAGAAAGCTTTTGAAAACATTGTGGGAAAGGGAGAAAATGCTGGTAACCAGCATTTTCTCTTTTCCCACAATGTTTTCTACCCTATCACAGCCAAATCTCATGATTCTAGCCACATTTATATTGTCATCTGCAAATGCTTTTAATTTGGATGATTCCAAATTATTGATATTTGGTAAGGAGTTAAACAGGATTGTTCGGAAAGATCGAAGGGTGAAGGTTTCATCTTTCCTAGTAAATTTGCTTCTAAACTCCTAGGTCCAAGAAATTGCCAGTGCTGCAGATAAAGCCGATAAGGTAACTGATGTTGTGAAAGGGGTTTTAACTCTTTACCAAACGACAAAAATATAGACTGGTCCAAATTGAATGCATTTGCAGATGACGAAATGTAAATCAAATGATATAAATTGTCTCTGGTAAGGTAGAAAACATTGGGAAAAGGAGAAAATGCTTGTTACCAGCATGTTCTCCTTTTCGCACAATGTTTTAAAAAGGCCTCTTCCCTGGGTCGTTAAAACTCAGGGTTATGTGGTAAAGGGCTAACCCTTTACCACACAATCCCGACTTTAAAAGACCCCAAGGGAGAAGCTAGTTTAAAACATTGTGGGAAAAGGAGAAAATGCTGGTAACAAGCATTTTCTCTTTTTCCCACAATGTTTTCTACCATTAGAATGACAAATTTCATGTTGTACGTAACATTTGTCATCTGCAAATGCTTTCAATTCGGACAAAGCTAGATATTTGTCTGGTAAAAGATTAAGGGTTAAGACATTTTCACGTATGAGCAGACAAGAAGCCATGTATGTAGAAAAGTAAGGGTTTGGCAGATGCATGTTTAGGTATTTCACTAAATACCATGCATTGTTGTCTGTCTTCATGTTTTCTTTGCCCTCAAAGGACCTTTCAAAGCTATAGTTGCCTTTGCTGCCAAAGTACATCAAGATCAGACTGCACAAAATGTGCAGTTTGATCTTTAATTTACATAAAATGTGCAGTTTGATCTTTAATTTACACAGAATGTGCAGTTTGATCTTTGATCTACACTTGGCAGTATAGATCAAGATCAGACTGCAGAAAATATGCAGTATGATCTTTGATCTACCCTGTCCTCTTCACCAACAAAAGCACCTTTGAAATTGCAATTATTTTGGTTTTATTTCTAGACTGAAAATGTCTGTTTGGTTTATTTGGCGCTAGAAGGGTTAAAACAGGGATAGATAAAGAAAAAGATCCAATATTTCCGACTATAATGCTTTAATTAAGATTCTCTGTCAACACCCACATATGAATATTGAAAACATTTGGGTAGCTACAACTTTCTGTTTTTTTCCACCAATATTTATCAAACTTCATATTGCACATCTAGTCAAAAGAAGACGGCTGCTAATGCTAAACATTTTACCTCCCAAATAAGCATTTGCAGCAGACAATACTGCAAGATGTCCGCTTAAATGACTGAGCCATGCTCTGTGGAAAGGAGGCTTAATGCCTCTCCGTGGTGTTGATACCAATTAACCCTTTCCCAAACGACAAATTTTGGACTGGTCCAAATTGAAAGAGTTTGCAGACGACAATTTTAAATTTGATGAAAATGGCAGAAAGTTATCAAAAAGGGTAGAAAACACTGTGGGAAAAGGAGAAATTGCTCGTTACGAGCAATTTCTCCTTTTCCCACAGTGTTTTCAAAAGACTTGTACTGCAGACACGTGAAAACCAGGGCTTGTTTGGGAAAGGGTTAAGTCATCACAGTAGTATAGATGCACAAAATCCATTTTATAAAACAACTGACTGAATCATAAGGTACACTGGTCCTTTGACATACAGGAAATTTACTAAAAGCAAAAAAGGTTTTGGCCCAGGTCAGCCTGTGCAGTTTGCGCAGGCTGACCTGGGTCGATTCTTTTTGCCAACTGCTTAAGCCCCCTTTTCATAGAATATGGCTCAAATATTGATAACCAATGTCAATTAACCCTTACCAACTAATTCAGTATTTTAGCAACCCCTAAAGAAGGGCTACTCAAAACATGGGAAAAGTAGAAAATGCTGTTGACCATCATATGAGCCACATTGGTCATCTGCAAATATTTTCAATATGGATGACCCTTT
Source organism: Tridacna gigas (assembly GCA_945859785.2). Classification (NCBI taxonomy): domain Eukaryota; kingdom Metazoa; phylum Mollusca; class Bivalvia; order Cardiida; family Cardiidae; genus Tridacna; species Tridacna gigas. The sequence goes on along the minus strand of OX244037.2, from coordinate 44,160,308 downwards.
ACCAGACATAAAAATTTTGGACTTGTTCAATTTGAGAGCATTTGCAGATGACATATTGAACATGGATGAAATAATGGGATTTCTCTTTTATAGGTTAGAAAACATTGTGAGAAAGGGAGAAAATGCTGCTTGTCAGCATTCTCTCCTTTTCCCACCATGTTTTTTGAGGCCTTTTCTGCCAGGGTTGTCAAAACTCGGGACTGTGTGGTAAAGGGTTAATATATAGAGAACATTATGTTGAAGTAACTTTCCTGGTGTTTGTATAAATTTTGCCTGGAGCTGCTTACGAAAATTTGATATTGTGAGAGATTAAAGGTCGAGCAAGATGTCAAAATTTTCTTACACAGTGAGAAGCAAATATAAGTCACTGTACTTCAATAATATTCCTTTTATCATATACCTATAAATTTCAACAACAAAATATTGGAATTATGCACAATTTTATGCGAAAATGGTATGAAGTTAAAAACAAATACTGGTTTATAAATGTTAAACCGTTCTGACCATTGCATGTATACCATGATGAAGCGGGTAACTCTACACAAAAAAGCACAATTTTTCCATTTGTTATGACATATGACATTACTGACTCTTCATTCAATCTTTGTGTGTCTCTCTGCTCTTCTCTTTTCCTCAGATAATATCAAATGGCTTATCAGTCCCTTACCACACATTAGCAGCAGGCAGCTTCATTAACCCTTTACCACACAATCCCGACTTTTAACGACCCTGAGAAAGCTGCCTTAAGAAAACATTGTAGGAAAAGGAGAAAATGCTGGTAACCAGCATTTTCTCCTTTTCCCACAATGTTTTCTATCCTTCCCACAACAAATTTCAATTTTTCAGTCAGATTTATTTTGTTGCCTGCAGATGCTTTCAATTTGGTCTAGTCTAACTTTTTTTTGTTTGGTAAAGAGTTAACTCTTTACTGAAAGACAAAATTCTAGACTTGTCCAACTTGAAAGCATTTGCAGACGAAAAAATAAATGTTATTCAAAAATTGAAATTTGTTTTAGGAAGGGTAGTAAACACTGAGGGAAAAGGAGAAAATGCTGGTTTCCCACGATGTTTTCCAAAGCCATTTCTTGTCAGGGACTCTAAAACTCCTGATTCTGAGGTAAAGAGTTAACATCTTTCAACAATCAACATGAATATATTATGATCATTATGAATTATATAACAAGCTGAACGAGGTGCACCTTGAATCAAAGTACTTCCATTTGTCATTTAACACTTCACCAAACAATCATATATTTGAACAAACCCTGATGAAGAATACTTTCTAAAACATTGTGGGGAAAGGAGAAAATGCTGGTCACCAGCATTTTCTCCTTTTCCCACAATGTTTTCTTCATTTTCAAAGACAAATCACATCATTTTAAACGTGCCTAAACTGTCATCTGCAAATGCTTTAACTCTTTACTACACATGAAAAATCCAGACTTTTCCAAAATGAAAGTGTGTATAGATTACAAATTCAATGTGGATAAAATGATGGGATTTATCTTGAAGATGGAAAACGTTGTGGGAAAATAGAAAATTCTGGTTACCAGTATTTTCTCTTTTTACCACATTTTTTTCAAAAGCCTTATTCAACAGGATTGTCAAAACTTGGAATTGTTTGGTAAAGGGATAGAGCAAGTCTAAAATTTCTTCATCTAGTTAACACTTATTGATGCTCCATTATCCAAAATCATTACTGATGCACTGGTCTACAAGTTCTCTAAGATTGGGGTTTTCAAGAGCTGCCGCTATCCTTTCTTTGTCATTGATCTGCTTATTCACTGGAAATATAATAAATAAATGAGCCATGCTCTGGCAAATTGGGGTTTAATGCATCTCTGTGATGTATGATACTAAGCAAGTCCTCATATAATTATGGATCCATAAAATCCATTTTGTCTATCACCCGGCTGACTCGTGAGGTAGGCTGGTCTTTAGACATGCAGAAAATTTGCCAATAGCAAAATGTTTTGACCAAGGTCAGCCTGTGCAGGGTGATCTGGGTCAATAGTTTTTGCAGATGCATTCAGCCCCCTTTTCACAGAAAATGGCTCAAATTATTTGCTGAAAACTGGAAAGATCAAGCGTTTAGTCAAAACATACGGGCTATTTTTAGATAAAATCACTTCCTAGTATATCAATAAGTGACACAAAAAATATTCAAGGCATAGAAAATTATGTTTTCTTTTTTAAATGATACAAAAACCTTTGTCTAAAAGAAACAATGGCTTGTAACAAACTGATTTGCTCCTTTTCCCGTTATAATTTCAAAACCTATCAATAGTTTAGAAAATCATACTATTTGGAATCTGGTTAAAAGTTTAACCATACTTATTGTACTCAATTGACCAGCATTTTCTCCTTTTCCCACAATGTTTTTAAAAAGCTTTTTTATCTGATTGTTAAAAGTCGGGATTGTGTGGTAAAGAGTTAAACAATTACATACCTTCATCCGCAGTCTCATGTGTTCCATCTTTAACAAATATATCGAGCTGTAAAGAAAAAATAGGAGGATAAGTTACCCTTCACCCAACAATCGTGAAAAAGAAAACACATGACACTGTAAGTTTTTCTTTATGAGAACATTATTATTAAATGAAAAGGAGAAAATACTGGTTGCCAGCTTTTTCTCCTTTCCCCACAATGTTTTTGAAGGCTACCAGAGACAATTTTCATCACTTGAGCAGCAATTAATTTGTTGTCTGCTTATTGTTTCAATTTTGGCAAGTATAAAATTTTGTTTTCTGGTAAAAAAATCAAATACCCTCATGCAAAAGGCCACTTCCAACATTTTCTCCTTTCCTCATAATGTTTTCTAACCTTTCGAAGACAAATTCCGACTTTCAATTTGTTGTCTATAACATAAATAAGTCTAGATGAAATTCTCGTGTTTGGTCAACATTTTTCCGCACAATCTCCAGTTTTAAAGACCCTGAAAGAGTAGGCTTTTGAAAACACTGTGGGAAAAGGAGAAAATGCTGGTAACCAGCATTTTCTCCTTTTCCCAAAGTGTTTTCAAAAGCCTTCTCTTTCAGGGTAACCAGCATTTTCTCCTTTTCCCACAATGTTTTCTACCCTATTATTGACACAAATCAACATTTGAGCTACATTTGTCCTCTGCAAATGCTTTCAATTTGGTCCAGTCTAGAATTTTGTTGTTGGGTAAAGAGTTAATAGTGGTAAAAAATTAAGATGCCTTGTTCTGATTTAGAATCACAACTATAAAATTGCAAAAGAGGCCAATGATAATGAGCACCTGGTTGGGGTGGGAGGAGTTCTGACAAAATTTTAAACATGTTTACCTTATGCTTCTCAGGAAAATCTTGCATCAGCTTTTGTCTGAGACATAAACCTGAAAAACAGACACACCTTACAACATGCAGATCCATTCTGTTATGATTACTGTTGCATGTGAGGTTGGACATATATCAAATCAATGCTTTGTAAAGCTGTGAATGCTTCATTTTCATCCCTCGACAAGCTTATAATTAACCCTTATCCTGCTAAATAGCTTAAATAAAACTTTCAAGCCAATAGTAAAAACCAGAATAATTCTATTTCAAACTTATTTTTTGGAGGAAAAATATCTCCTTGATGGACAGTGTATGTTCTGTACAGTCTGATCTTGATCTACATTGTCCACAAAAGGTCAGTGAGTTGCATTTAGCAGCCAAAAGGTTAATATTAAAATTCAGGAAAGATGCACACAGAAAATCATTGACAACTGGTAGAAAATCTAACAACAGTGTAAAGTTAACCAAATAATCTACTGTTTTCTACAATCAAAGGAAAAAGACTTAAGAAAACACTGTGAGCAAAGAATAAATACCTATAACCAATATTTTCATCTTTTTCAACACTGTTTCCTGTCCTTTCAAACAACAAATTTTATCATTTTAGCGACATTAAATTTTCTCCCAATGTGGACAAGTCAATTTCTCTTCACTCTTTACCAAACGACAAAATTTTGGACTAGTCCAAATTAAAATAGCATCTGCAGACGACAAAATAAATGTCACTGAAAAATTGAAATTTGTTTTGGGAAGGGTAGAAAAACATCGTGGGAAAAGGAGAAAATGCTGATGTCTCCTTTTCCCACAATGTTTTCAAAAGGCTTCTTACTCTGGGTCTTTAAAAGACCAGATTGTGTGGTAAAGGTTTAACAAGCTTTTTTTTTTCCTATTGCCATGTTAACACATGTATTTAGGTATCAAAAGCCTAAAAGTTTATACTGATTACCTACATTTTACAGAGATGGTTTCAAAGTCTCCTACTGCAAATTTGTTTTAGCAGTTTACCACACAAACCTGTGGTTTAATGACCCTTAGAAAGAAGCTTTTTGAAAACACTGAGAGAAAAGAAGAAAATGCTGGCACCCAACATTTTTTTTTTCCTTTTTCCACACTGTTTTCTACCTAATCAAGGACAAATACTATCACCTAAGAAACTTTCTAATGTCATCTGTAAATTTCCTTCAGTATGAACAAGTCTAAAATTTTTCCATGTGGTAAACCGTTAACCCTTATCATGCTAAATAAGTTAGATAAAAACTTTCAAGCCAATAGTAAAAATGCAAATAATGTTATTTCAAACTTACTGTTTGGAGAAATTATCTCCTTATCGGAAAGTGTAGATCCAAGATCTGACTGCATGTTCTGTGCAGTCTGATCTTGATCTACGCTGTCCCCAAAAGGTCAGTGAGTTGCGCTTAGCAGCTTAAGGATTAAACATTACCTATCAAGGAAGCTAGAGAACAATGAGGAACTGTAGGCACAAATGTTATCTGTATGAGGTAGGAGTCTTTGTTAAACTTGCACACACTGATATTTTCCTCTGACACAACATCCAAGTCTTCAAGAGAATTAGGCTTCTCAGGATCCCGTATGTCTTTGATTAAATCTAGAATAAACAAACATATTCTTTATTCTTACGGTCTCACCACTGGTTCACAATTATCACATGCTGACTGACAGATTCTAGAATTAACCCTTAAAGTGCCTTTCAAAACTACTGATGTGTTTGCAGCCAGTGTAGATCAAGATCAGACTGCACAAAACTTGCAGTCTGATCTTTGATGTACACTGCAGCTTTGCTGAATTACCCTGGACAAAAGTAACATTAACATTGCTCTTAATAGGGTCTTATTTGCAGACCGAAAATGTCAGTTGGGTTTATTTGGCTGTTAACTTTTGGATGGGACTGAAAAAAATTATTGACAGAAGTAGCTGGATTTGTTTGTATTGTAATATAACAATGTTTTAACAGCTTGGGTCATATCATGGTAGTCAGTGAACCTTTCTTTCCAAGCCACTGACTGCTTTTCTCACATGCATCAACGGTAAGAGGCGAAAAATTGCTGAAATGAAAGTCTTCCTCAACTGGGTATTGAACTCGCAACCACAAGGTCATGAGTCGAATATGCTAACCACTGACCTATGTAGCTGGGCGACCTGTAGTTGGGAGAAAACTAATAAATAATTAATTTATGTCGATTAAACCAATGACAATATATTTTGTCCCGACTGTAGATTGGTTATGTTGAGCAACGTTTGGACTAAAAACTCATTTTCCTCCACAATCCTACAGTATCCATGACATTTTTTGGACATTGATAGTTTAAAAATGGCATTTTCGCTAACGGCAGTGGATTGAATACACTTAAGCTCGATAGCTCCATACCATAAATTGTTTCTCTAGTTTCATTTAAACACTCGTCATGCTCCATGGCTGTCTTCATTTTTTCTGGAGGCATTTTCTCTGTCTGGTTGTCCTCCGCGTGATCATTGACTGACCTACTTGCATCTATTTCATTTCGTTCTTCTTTTAAACTCCGAGAGCTGTCAGGGACATTAACATTTCCAGCTGATGCAACTGCATATGGTTTAATTACGCTTTTGAAAAATCCTGCTATTCCTTGCATTTCAAACAAAAATTAACAACGATAAATATTTTCAACTTCTCAGCAAGCGAGAAACATAAAAACAGTAACCATTTTCGAATATCTGATCCTAATCATTCCACCTTTCGCTTTCTAAAATGGTTTGTCAGATGGAATTTTCTTTTAATTGGCTAAGATTCTAAGTGTAAATCAAAAGGGAAAACATTTTGTACCATTCAGTCTATTCACAAAATCAGATTGAAGAGTATTTCTACAAAAACTTGTTTGGCCATTTAACTTAGGTTTCACTCAGGACAAGTGGTCAAAGAGGGAGAAGGAAGTTTACGGTGTCAGGAGAAATCGGCCCCTGGAGAAATCGGCCCCAAAACGCTTGGGGCCGATTTCTCCGGAGAAATCGGCCCCAATAGAAAGTTTGGAGAAATCGGCCCCAATGTCAAATTTTATATATATAGATGTTGCTTTTTCAGAAAATATAATTTCCATTTAGGTTTTATTTAACACATACACTGTGTAAGCCATGTCTTGTTTCAAGTTGTATTTGATTACACCTTCTTTGTTGTTTTTATGGCAATTTTCACAGTTTTTCACACTGATTGTTCTTTTTTTCACACCTTCACACAGGTAGCCTACACCTGTAAGATTGTCGAATGTTTGTGTTTGTTTGAATGTGATATTGAACGAATTATGAAATATAAATGCTCACGATGCATATATGTGTATTTGTCATGTAATTAAAACCTTTTTTTTTTCACATTTCTGTCTCGATCTCTCTCTCCCTTTCTGCATGTTCGGCATAGGTAATTATTATCAATTTCATATTGTTGTTCTTCGTCGGATCAGATCTCTCTCTCTCTCTCTTTCTCTCTCTGTTTATGAATATTGTTCATGTTACAGAATGGTTTTTAGAACCATCAGATGTCTGTCTCCAACCTTTTGTGTCTTTCTATGTCTGTCTCCCCTCTCTCTCTCTCGAGTATTATACTCGCTCTCTCACACTGTATACTTCCGCTGCATTTTCTGACTCTCTCTTTCTATCATTTTTCATTGTACTACTAGTGACTCAGTTATTTTGTGTAATTAACTCTTTAACACGGCAAAAATTTAGACGGGTCCAAATTCAAAGGATTTGCAGACAACAAATTAAATATAACTGGAAGAATTGTTTTTGTTTTTGATGAGGGAAAAAAATTTTGGAAAAAGGAGAAAGTGCAAAAGTGCTGACATTTACTCCTTTTCCCACTATGTTTTTAAAAGCCCTCTCCTACAGGTTTATTAAAACTCGGGATTGTGTGTTAATGGGTTAAGTTAATCGATCATTGGTTCGATCAACGAAAGAGTTCTCCAACGAGAGTATGAATCATTGTGACGCTGTATATAAAAGAGTGATATAACTGATAATTAGGCCATTGTGGACTCGATTTTATTTCATCGAAAAAAAGGATGCATTTGCAGAAGAATGTACTGTATGGGTAGAATTCAAATAAACAAAAAGAAAACACATACATGTATATCAAATGTTTATATATTATTTCATTAAAGTATGAATAGTACATATAGAAAAATTATGGGACAGTACACAAAAACTAGAACAAGATTTTCGTTCGTTGATCGAACCAATGATCGATTAACTTAACCCATTAACACACAATCCCGAGTTTTAATAAACCTGTAGGAGAGGGCTTTTAAAAACATAGTGGGAAAAGGAGTAAATGTCAGCACTTTTGCACTTTCTCCTTTTTCCAAAATTATTTTCCCTCATCAAAAACAAAAACAATTCTTCCAGTTATATTTAATTTGTTGTCTGCAAATCCTTTGAATTTGGACCCGTCTAAATTTTTGCCGTTTGGTAAAGAGTTAATTACACAAAATAACTGAGTCACTAGTAGTACAATGAAAAATGATAGAAAGAGAGAGTCAGAAAATGCAGCGGAAGTATACAGTGTGAGAGAGCGAGTATAATACTCGAGAGAGAGAGAGAGAGAGGAGACAGACATAGAAAGACACAAAAGGATGGAGACAGACATCTGATGGTTCTAAAAACCATTCTGTAACATGAACAATATTCATAAACAGAGAGAGAAAGAGAGAGAGAGAGAGATCTGATCCGACGAAGAACAACAATATGAAATTGATAATAATTACCTATGCCGAACATGCAGAAAGGGAGAGAGAGATCGAGACAGAAATGTGAAAAAAAAAAGGTTTTAATTACATGACAAATACACATATATGCATCGTGAGCATTTATATTTCATAATTCGTTCAATATCACATTCAAACAAACACAAACATTCGACAATCTTACAGGTGTAGGCTACCTGTGTGAAGGTGTGAAAAAAAGAACAATCGGTGTGAAAAACTGTGAAAATTGCCATAAAAACAACAAAGAAGGTGTAATCAAATACAACTTGAAACAAGACATGGCTTACACAGTGTATGTGTTACATAAAACCTAAATGGAAATTATATTTTCTGAAAAAGCAACATCTATATATATAAAATTTGACATTGGGGCCGATTTCTCCAAACTTTCTATTGGGGCCGATTTCTCCAGAGAAATCGGCCCCAAGCGTTTTGGGGCCGATTTCTCCAGGGGCCGATTTCTCCAGCATTCAAGTTTACTATACGGAATCAATCAAAGGGACACGTTACAAGACAATAATGTTTATTGGTTAAAATATTGATGTGACTTTTTTTTTTTTATTGTTGAGAAGTCCTTGCCATGTAGCGTTTAATTACTTTTTTAAAATCATTTTACGTGTTTTTTCCACTAAATACGGCAAGATCATTAAAAACGGACCGCGCCGATCAGGGTCCTAGAGCTAAGCATAAATATTTTGCGAGTGTTAGATATCACGCGTAAAATTGAGAAACTTGTATGAATTCAGATGAAAGGATAAGTTTAGAATCATACTCATCCGTTTATAAAAAATCGCGAACTTCTCTTAATATATATATATCAGTCTCTATAAAACGGAAGACAAGTGAGTAGAAACCCGTGCACCTTGGCTATAATTATTTTTTTTTTTGATGACTAAATTATGGTTGAAATCATTCTTAAGTTTGCCGCAAAAATATTCGGTATGCAAATTTACGTACTTCATAAGATGGTCTATCATACCAGACCTGTATGCTTATTGTATGTATACAGGAGTTATCATTGTAGCAAAGATGAAGCCAAATCCATTTCCATTTTGCATTTTTTCGCCCTTTTTCCCATTGGCGGAGTTTATGTTTTAAGGGTCAAGCACAAATTTTGGTTGCTTTTTGGTAGGCAATGTAGATCAAGATAAGTCTGCATTTCGCCAGCAACATACATGTACAGTCAAACTTGGACTGAACAGAACCGTTGAAATCTATCTCATCTGTTAATTTCTCCGTCTGCCACACCAAGAAATTTTCCAGAAAAAAGAACCCGACATTGAAATTGTAATTTATTGATCTCTTTTCCTGATTGTGAAACTACATTCCATTTCATAAACGCTTAATGTTGAAGCCCTGGCTACCTGACATCTGCCTATCTGCGCATTTGAGATATATTTCGCTAAACTGCGTAGATTTACACAGATTTTGGGGGATTGAATATACACACGTGTATACAATCATATTTACTCAAATCGTAAAGTTCTACAGTTCAGTGAAACTTGATGTTTAAGACTTGATGCTTGCTTACCTAAACTGCGTATGCAAACTTCGTGCGTACGCAGTATAGAGAAAGGTGCCCGTGCTTAGTATACACAGATCCCTGGTATATACATGTATGTAGTTGTCTGATACCACTGTTAATCAAAGAAGTATATACTGTCCGGTAAGTTTCCGCGTGTACAATGCCGATGAAAGGGGGTGGGCTGTTTCATTCTTGCCATATCTCGTCCAAAGAAAATTATAAAAATCAACTCTGTGTGTGTGTGTGTGTGTGTAAAGAAGACTGCATACTAACCCAGGAAGGTTTGCATTATGGGGGACGTTTTTTTTTTATATTTCATGGTAGTGGGTCAAAATTTCTTGTAAAATACCAATAAATGTCTTCTACCAGATATATAAATTCCACTCGTCACAACTCGGCCGATTCCGTACCTACATCTAACCTCGTCCGTATTAAGGCGGCTTCCATTTTGAACTACCCATCACATGATCTTAAACATGGCGGCGCCCCTGTAAATCGCTTAGCAACGACATGAACAACCACGATGGAGTTATTCACATCTATCGATCTGTCGATGAAAGCTCCCAACGGAAATAAATAAACCAAGCTAAGAATTGAATGTACAAACTGTTTGCCGACTGAAGTATTGTTAGAAAGATAAAGATATGAAAATTGACTCATGTTTTCTTTAAGAGGAGCCTTACAATTTCAAACGGTAAAACGGTGTGCTTCCGGAAACGTGCGAAATGTACCGTGTAGGTGCATATCAAGCTACGTGATACAGCCGAGGGATTTGATCACCGGATCACCCGAGATATGCCGAATGATATAAATTCAAGACATGCATCGTACGCGGATAAAATGACATACCCGACAGAAAAAAGAAAATCCGTATCTACACACTGTGAAATACGATTCCAAATATGGTCTGATGACGTATCTCACGTTCGGAATACGTATTTATTTATTCGCGATTTGATTGGCCAAAATGGTACTCTGTAATATTCATCCGCCATTCACAAAAAACGACGTTACTGGCCACTTTACCATTATTTCCTCTTTCTCCGTTTACCGTTATCGAATAACATGCATCACAATGATTGCAATATATATTGAATGATTTGATTGGTCAGAATGTTACTCTATAATATTCATCCACCATTCATAAACATGAACGATGCTGCTGGCCTCTTTACCATTATTTCTTCTACTCCGTGTACCGTTATCGAATAAACTGTCAATAATTGCAAAATTTTGTCTTTGAAGGTGGTAGGTATATCATAAAAGGAATATTATGTGGTACAGTAACTTTCCTGGTGCTTTTATTTGCTTCTCGATCCGTAAGAAAAATTTTGACCTTCGGTCTCGCGCGATATCAAACATGTTTTCTCACGCAGCTCGAATTAAATTTAAGTACCGGAAAAAGTCACTATAATATAATATTCCGTATGTATTAAATAATTATTCCTGTGAAAGCGGAAAGAAACTGGACGGTAACAAGGTCGTAGCGTGCATTACACACCATTCCCGTGCGTGATGCAAAATTTTGCGAATTTATAGATCGAAGTTTCCTTCGAGTTATGCTTTTTCAAAAGACATTTTCTGTTTTCATTCACGCGAAATTGCTTCAAATGCAAATCTGAACAGATTTGTCATTACAGAACTATGTGCTGCTGGATACGCCACAGATGGTCTGTTTGGGTCTTTACGTGAATTGCAATGACGTCACCACTTACTGTGATGTTCACTTCAATTTTAACATATTTCATAGCTATATATATACATGTTAACATAAGCAATACACGTATAAAACAATATGAGTACATAGAATGATACACTATTATGCATGTACTTTGGCAAAGGGGTCTGGCCACAAGTTCTTACAACCTAGGTTCGGTCATTCCTCATTCTCCAATTACATATTTAAGAAAGCAGTCTTATATGGCAGCTGAAAAAAATATTTTCAAACATTACAGTAGTTAAGGAATAATAAAGAAAAGCAGATATTGAAATGTGCGAACAGAGACTCAAAACAACATGACATATGAGCGATAAAGATAGAAAGATGGATCAGAAATATAGGCTATATTATACTATGATGTAGGGAGGTCTTACAAGGACAGTACAACTCACAGTTTGTCTCTCTGACTAAAAACGCTTTGTAAAGTTTTACTCCCAGGTATTTTACTGTATTAGTTTACTGATTTTTGCCTCAAAGTGGTTGTGTAAAGTATTGATATATACTGACAGTGATAGATCTTGTCAGTGATCGTATGTAACATTAATGTAATTTACGAACGCTGATCTAGTCAGGTGTAATACAGTTACAGACAGACCGCTTTTTTGTTGTCCTGAGCAGCTGGCTCCCATGTGAGCTTCTAGTATATCCTGAGATCTGTCGTCCGCCCGTCTGTCATCCATCAACTTTTTCAAATAATTATATATTTTTTCTCATTTTATGTCTTTGAAATTATTATCTTTCTGCTGAAAAGACCGATTATATAATCCTGCAATGTTGAATGAGGTGTACTTATTCCCCCCTTCCATGGTGCTCCTCCCCTCTCGTGCATTCGGCGCTCGTGCACGCCTTTGGCTTGAGTATCGCCCATAATCTCTGGCTACGCTCCTGGGTAACATTGTGTAAAATGTAAAATATCGCAGGTTTTAAATAACAGGGTGGTCGCTTTCAAAACGGGAAATCAGTCTACTAGAAGTATATTGTTCGAGACTATTTTTCATGTCATCGTTTGAACAGGTAGAGTATCATCCCATATATAATACATGTGTTATTCAACGCGTAGCCAAGAGCCTTTGCAAGCGTTTTAGTGCGAAATAAAAAACATGAATACGCTACGACTGAGAAATTATTAGCACTAAAAAGACTTAGATCTTCCTTCACACTCGTTAAATTTCTTCATTTATGGAAAGCTAAAAATGAAGCATCTTGCGATCTGAATTCTGGCATTCATCCTTTAAATCTTTATTAGTTCTTTTTCAGATTAAAGGAATACAAATTTCATAAAAGAGGAATTATGTCTTTAGGCTTTAGTTTTTAATGCTGGCCAGTAAATGCGTAATCTCTGTCGTTTTGTGTATTTTTTATGCGTGAGTGTTTCATACATGATTGCTATGCAAGCATCAAAATGGCGACGAATTTATCGCAGGTAAAAAAGACAATCTTTTTTCTCGTCTTTTTATGGTCACATGACTTTCTTTACATATTATACATGAAAAAAAGATTATGAAAGAAATATAAGCGATAGAAAAATTTAATTCAGGGGATGTTTATCTCTGATTATGATCGCCGAAACCTTCCTTACATTGGACGCGAGTGTATTCGACCCTTAATAATCTCGCCCCATTCAACTCGATCTAGTTCAACAAGCACAGTTTATCATTCTGATACGACGGTTGTGCTTCTGACTCCTCACCAAACAACAAAATTTTAGACTGGTCCTTATTGAAAGTAATAAAAAAGAAAGAAATAAAGTTTACTGAAAAATTGGAATTTGTTTTTAAAAAGACAGAAAACATTGGATTTACGGATGTTTCGGTAACAGACGAGTTCGGTAAATTGGACTTATAGAGTAAATCGATTGGATGTTTCGGTAACAAGGCAATAATATAGTGCCATGACGTTTTTTCGTTTGTGCAAACGTTTTTTTTTTTTTAATTTGCAATTGCCACTCGTTTTCTGACATAATTATATTTGTTATGTTGTTCCTTCCATGCTGTATACATAAATACCTGAAATTAGTAAGTTTTGATCACCATATCTTATTTATGTAATGAATGATATCCAACCCTAAGCTTGTACCCGTAGTACTTAGCCGTCCTGTAGATAACAGACTCCAACTTTAGGCCAATTCTGAAGTTTTATAAAAATTTTTCATCAAAAATGACACAACGTTTTCTGTGTGAAAATAATTTCTTTCGGAAACAAGTTGGTCAACTTCCAAACCAGCCATTTACCCAACGGTCATTTTCACTCTAGAAATAAAACCCTAATTTTAGCAATGTCAAGGTTTTTCTTGTTCAGAATGTCATAAGAAAGTGACAAATGAAGATCAGAGATCAAACTCCTTGTTTGGTGTAGTCTAATCTGGATCTGCACTGGCCGCAATGGTAACAAAAGTAATGACTGACGCTCTAAGGGTTAATGGCTGGTTTGGAAGTCTTTCAGTAAGAAAATATTTTCACACTGAAATGTTTATAAAACATTGGTTTAAAAGGAGATACAACAGGTTTCAAGTTTAGGATTGGATGCTATTCATTACCTCAACTTTGGTTAAGTGATCAAAAATTAGACAAAGTGATTTCAGGTATTATTTTACGTACAGCATGACAGTAGCAACATAGCAAAAATATCGTGTCTTATAGTGTGTGGGGAAAGAAAGAAACTCTGAAATGGTGTGAAAAACGTCACGGTGCATTACCAGTATTTAATTACCTTGTTACCGAAACATCCAATCGATTTACTTTATAAGTCCAATTTATCGAACTCGTCTGTTACCGAAACGTCTGTCACCCAAACATTGCTGGTTACCGGCATCATTTTCTCCTTTTCCCACAATTTTTTCAAATGCATTCTTTTTCAGGGTTGTTAAAAGTTGGGAATGTGTAATAAATTTAAAAAAATACTGTCTAGAAGTATGTGTGAGTCCAACACAATTGTGGTTCTTACATTTGAAAGTTTGCTAATCAAAATGGCTCAAAATCATGCAGAAACATAAAATATGGTTTAATTTTTCCATGGACTAATAGGTATCCAGAATGTTAATTTTCTTTCATTCTTAAAGAAAGATAATAAAGATGATAACATTTTAAGGCTTGAAAATTTCACTTGTCTACTCATTTTGATCAGGATTAGTGGCCTTTTGCCATTGGTTGTCCTGTCAGAAGTGTGAAAAATATTGAGACGTTACAGTTGAGAAATTGTGATAAAGTCAAATCAAATGATTGATGAAATCAAATAGTTGTCTCAAGTTTTGCAGAAAAAAAAATCATACCTGTATGATATAATGATTAGCTGTTATGCATGGACACAGCACAGACATATTTGATTTTGTTGTCTGCAAAATGCATTCATTATGTATGGGTCTAAGATTGTTTCGTATAGTAAAGACTTAACATTGTACCAACCTTAATATAATAAATGATAGTAAAAATTCTATGCTGAATTGTGAAATGGTCTTTTTGCAGGATACTGAAAGAGATAAGGCAGTGACAGCATGGAAGAACAAAACAGAGGCAGCAAAGAAAAGTGAAATTTTAAGAGAAGTTCAAAAGTTGAAAGTGCAGTAAGCAAGATATGCTAATAATAATAATTATATTAACAAGAGCACGGCATGCGGATGCCAGCTCTTGGCTGAGGATGCTTGAATTTCACTGAAAATTCTAAATAGAAAAAGGAACATAACTCTGTCAAAAATACTTTGATGGTTACTTGCCATTGTTGTATAGGTTCCCCTTTTGATAATGAACAACTTGTCCAAGTTTGAAGCAAACAGTTTTCATTATATTCGGTAACAATAGATATATTATAAACTGTTTTCGCATGACAATGCATATGGCTACGTCAGGGCTACGGCAATACCTCATCATTTTCTTCAAAAACAGTCGGGCTTAAAATGGTGACACAACTAATCTGTGACCAAACAATCCGGTCTTCTGAAAACATTGAGGGAAAAGGAGAAAATGCTGGTAACCAGCATTTTCTCCTTTTTCTACATTGTTTTCAATCCATTTATAGACATATCTCACCATATGAGCCCTATCTAATTTGTCATCTGCAAATGCTTTCAGTTTAGACAAGTGTTAAATTTTGTTGTGTGGTATTATAAAGGGTTTAACCCTTTACCAAACGACAAAATTTTAGACTGGTCCAAATTGAAAGCATTTGCAGACAAAATAAATGTGACTGAAAAAATGAAATTTGTTTTAGGAAGGGCAGAAAACATTGTGGGAAAAGGAGAAAATGCTGGTTACCAGCATTTTCTCCTTTTCCCACAATGTTTTCAAAAGCCTCCTTCCTCAGGGTCGTTAAGAGTCAGGATTGTGTGGTAAAGGGTTAAAAAAGTCCAACAAATAGTATTATTTCTTTACCATATAATCCTGATTTTTAATCTCTCTGAAATGGAATGCTTTGGAAAACATTTTGGGAAAAGGAGGAGGAGTGCTAGGAACCAGCATCTTCTCCTTTCCTCACAATTTTTACTACCCTTTCAAAGGCAGATCTCATCATTTTAGTCCCTCTTACTTTATTTGCAAAATTATTGCTTTCAATCTAGACAAATGTTGAAATATGTCATATGGTAAAGAGGTTATCAGTCAGTAGAAATTACTGCAGTTTGTGATGATGTATATTTCTGTATTACGTTGATGGTAATGTTTAGATCTTTACAATTTTTTTTTTTCTTAAAAAAGACATCTTTCATTATTTGAGCAACATTAAACTCTTTACCAAACAACAAAATTTTAGACTGGTCCAGATTGAAAGAATTTGATGATAACATAACAAATGTGGCAGAAAAAAAACAGGTTTCTTCTCTGAAGGCTTAGAAACAATGTGGGAAAAGGAGAAAATGCTGGTTACCAGCATTTTCTCCTTTTCACACAATGTTTTCTATAGCATTGTTTCTCAGGTCGTTAAAACTTGGGATTGCGTGGTAAAGGATTAATTTGTCACATTCAAAAATCTATGAATGTTGATAATTCTAAAATTTTTTCATGTGGTAAAAGAGTTAAAGTTCTGTTGTTGTAGAATTCAAGCCATGGAGAGAGAAAAGTGTACACATTTGTACAGCAAGAGAAGTGACTTCAGGGACGATTTTAGTCAGTTGGAAGAAATGGATACAAAAAGTACTAGTGAAAGAAAAGCTGAACGTAAGGAATATTCATCTTGACATCTTAAGCCCTCAACTCTGTACAAAAGGGTAAATTTTTGGACCTATCCAAATTGAAACTGTTTGTAGACCACATATTGAATATGACTCACATGATGGAATTTATCATGTGTTTGGGAAGAAAACATTGTTGGAATAGCAGAAAATGCTGGTTACCAGCATTTTGTCCATTTCCTACAATGTTTTCAAAAAGCTTCTAACCATAGAAAATTAAAATTGGCGATTGTGTAGTTAAGAATTAACCAAATAATCCTGAGTTTTCTAAGAGCCAGAGAAACAAGGCCTTTGGAAACAAGCATTTTGACCTTCTCCTGCAATGTTTTCAAAAGCTGTCTTTCTCAGGGTTATTAAAACTCATGTGGAAGAGGATTAAATTGCTGTCTTCAGATGCTTTTATCTCT
This sequence comes from Tridacna gigas, assembly GCA_945859785.2. Taxonomy (NCBI): domain Eukaryota; kingdom Metazoa; phylum Mollusca; class Bivalvia; order Cardiida; family Cardiidae; genus Tridacna; species Tridacna gigas. The sequence goes on along the minus strand of OX244037.2, from coordinate 44,143,454 downwards.
TTACCACACAATCACAGGTTTTAACGAATCTGAACAAAAAGCCTTTTGAAAACATTGTGGGAAAAGGTGAAAATGCTGGTAACCAGCATTTTCTCCTTTTCACACAATGTTTTCTAACCTTCCCAAAACTTATTTTAATTTTTGAGTCAAGTTTATTTTGTCGTCTGCAAATGCTTTCAACTTGGACAAGTCTAAAATTTTGTCATTTGGTAAAGAGTTAAGTTGGATGAGTCAGCGCTTTTCTTGTCTAGTAAATGCTTTAGGGCTGGTTCGTTGGGCAGCTTAGGTTGAATCAAGGCTTTGCTTTTGTACTCATTTTCTCTGTTTTGCATTAACCCTTAGGCTGCTAAGTGCGACTCATTGACCTTTTGCGGACAGTGTAGATCAAGATCAGAATGCACAGAAAGTGCAGTTTGATCTTGAATCTACACTGTCCGATAAGAAACAAAAAAACTTAGATATAATTATATTTGGATTTTCACTGTCGGCTTGAAAGTTTCATTTAATTTATTGTTTACCAACTGACAAAAATTTAGAACCATCCAAATTGAAAGCATTTGCAGAATACAAATCACAAGCAGCTAAAATAAAAGTATCTCATTTTGATAGGATAGAAAACTTCATGGGAAAGGAGAAAACGGTGCTTACCAGCATTTCCTCCTTTTCCCATTATGTTTTCATCAGCCTTCTCGCTCAGAGTCATAAAGACTCCCAATTTTGGGAAAAAGGGTTCATCTTCACATATTTCTTTGATTATGTGAAAAGAAAATCAAGTTGAAACATGAGTGAGATTGTGATTCAATTTCTGCAATGCCAATAGAAGTAAAGGTTTTTGTTCTGTGTAGTATAAATGGAAATTAAGTTAACAATGATACTTTTGTCATTTTCTTTAATATGAATTCCAGTCCTTTTTGTTTTATTGCATGAATAGAAATCAAGCTGAAACAGCAGTTGGAAAAGATCAGCCACATGGTGAAAAGGTTTCACAAGGAACTCAGGGATGTTCAGCCAACCCCAGAATGTAAGTCATGATCTTGATCCTCCTGTACTAATGTACAATAAATGACATGGATATTGTACCAGTTTGCCATACAATCTCAACTATTAACGATCTTCAGGAAAAGGGCTTTGGAAAACATTGTTGGAAAAGGAGAAAATGCTGCTAGCCAGCATTTTCTCCTTTTCCCATAGTGTTTTCAATCCTTTCACAGACACATCCCATCATTTGAGCCATATGTAATCTGGCATTTGCAAATGCTTTGTTTTTTGGCAAGTCTAGAATTTTGTCTTTTAGTGACGTGTTATGTCTGTAGTACAGACCTAAATTTTAGAAGTTCAGGGTTGTTTTTGCCAGATTATTGAAAGAAACTGCATGTACTCACTATCAAATCTGACTTTCATGTACATTGTCAGCAACACATCTAAAACAGAAGCAAGAAATACAGAGGTATGGGGAAACAATTTTTAACTTAAACTTTTTATCAAACAACAAAATTTTAGACTAGTCCAAATTGAAAGCATTTGCAGACTACAAAATAAATGTTAACGAAAAACGGAAGTTTGTTTTGGGAAGGGCAGAAAACACTGTGGGAAAAGGAGAAAATGCTGGTTACCAGCATTTTCTCCTTTTCCCACAATGTTTTCAAAAGGCTTCTTTCTCACGGTCGTTAAAAGTTGGGACTCAATGAAAATGAAAGCATTTGCAGATGACGAAATAAATGTAGCTCTAGTAATGATTTCTGTCTTTGATAGGGTAGAAAACATTGTGGGAAATGTTTTGCATAATGTTTTGAAAGGGTTTACTTTCAGGGTCATTAAAAATCTGGATCATTTTCTTAACCCTTTCCCAAACGACAAATTTTGGACTGGTCCAAATTGAAAGAGTTTGCAGACGACAATTTTTAATTTGATGAAAATGGCAGAAAGTTCTCAAAAAGGGTAGAAAACACTGTGGGAAAAGGAGAAATTGCTCGTTACGAGCAATTTCTCCTTTTCCCACAGTGTTTTCAAAAGACTTGTACTGCAGACATGTGAAAACCAGGGCTTGTTTGGGAAAGGGTTAAATGGTTAAAGGATAATAGGACAGAAAGTGTTTATGAAAAAAGGAAAAAAGAAAAAGAATATACATGTACAGATATTAGAGGACTTATATAATGAGCCATTCTCTGGCAAAAGGGGGCTTAATGCATCTCCATGATCCATGATACCATGCAAGTCATAACATACTGTCATTACATACTGTAATTATGGATCCATAAAATCCAGTATGTCTAACAACCAACTGAATCATGAGGTACACTGGTTGTTTGACATGCAGAAAGTTCACCAAAAGCAAAAAGTTTCAGCCCAGGTCAGCCTGCATGGACTGCACAGGCTAACCTGGGTCGATACGTTTAGCAGAGTCATCAAGCCCCCTTTTTGGAGAGCATGGCTCATATGTATTTTCAGTTGTAGAAAAGCTCAAGGTGATGATGGAAGATATCGAAGGAACTATAAATGCATTTAAAGAACAGCAAAGAAAAAAGTAAGCTAGCTTTGTCAATGATGTGATAGAGTTGCATACAATTCAAGTCATGCGCAGTAGGTTTGTTGGTGTATTTGTCTGTATGTAGAATTTCAGTCAAATTTGTCCAACCACTCATACTTGAGCCATGCTCTGTGAAAAGGGGGCTTAATGCATCTACAAAAAGTATTGATCCATGCCAGCCTGTGTAGATTGCGCAGGCAGACATGAGTCAAAACTTTCTGCCATTGGTAAATTTTCTACAATTCCAGGGATCATTCATCTGTTGATAGAAAAAAAGGATTTTACAGATTCTTCATTATGTGATGACTTGCCTCATGGAGATGCATTAAACCCCATTTTGCCAGAGCACCTCTCACTTGATTTTGTTGAGGAAGGATGCAAACATTATCAAATTTGATAGGTATGACTTCATGTTGTCAAGTAAAAAGTCAACAATCACCACATTTTTTCAGGTTTTTTCATGTAGTCAGAAGTTGTTAAAAACATTGAAAAGTTAGGTTGACTCTTTACCATGGAGCAGAATTAAAGACTTGTCCAAATTGTAAGAATTTGCAGACGACAATCTAAATGTGGCTCAAATTATGCAAATTGCATTTGATTGGGTAGAAAACATTGTGGAAAAGGGGAAAATGCTGGTAATCAGCATTTTCTCCTTTTCCAACAATGTTTTCAAAAACCCTCCCCATCAGGTTTGTTAAAACTTTGGATTGTGTGGTTAAAGAGTTAAATATATCAATATTAGTTTCATTTTTACCCACCATTGCTGTAGGTATGAAGAAATTTTACTTGAAGAAAGGACAACTTGGTTGGAAATTCAGGCTCTTGAGAAGAAGTTCGATTCTTGGTCACAGCTGAATTCTGAGAACTCGTTCACACGGAGAACAGGTGCTCCCAACAAACCATTGGCGAGTGCCAGAGACATTACAAAGGATTTACCACCTGAAGTTGCAGCGTTTGAGGTAAAACAGCTTTTAATTTACAATCCTTTATGAAACAATCGTAATGTTCTTGGATTTACCACCGAGGACTGCAGAGCTCCAGATAAGAGGGAGTGATGGTATTCCAAATCCATTATTTCTCTTCCAAACTCTATGTTGTGGGTACTCTTTAGAATCGTCTTGATGAGACGATTCTAATGAGTACCCACAACATAGGGTTTAGTGGAGAATAATTGATATTTTCAATTTGGAAATCAAAATCACTCCCTTTATCTGGAGCTCTGGGACTGTATTCACTAACCATTCTTAAGAACATTCTTAGTCTTATTCTCCAAGATTTTTTTCAAATTTGAAATTAACACTCCTTTTGATTGGCTAAACCATTTAATTTTTTTTTAAATTTGAATTTAATACATCTTCTGATTGCCTAAACCAAATGGTTAAGCCAATCAGAAGTTGTGTTACATTCAAATTTTCAAAATTCTGGAGAATAAGACAAGTAATGTTCTTAAGAATGGTTTGTGAATAGGGCTCTGAAGTTGCAGTATTTGAGATGAAAAAGCTTTTCATTTATAATCCTTTACAAAACAATCATAATGTACTTCTTTTAGGAACCCGCATGAAGAAGAAATTTGAAATTTTGCTGGAAAAGGAGAAAATGGGAATTGCTCAGTGTCAGCATATGTACTTTGTAGGGATACCAAGTTGTTTTGAATTAACCTTTCCTCTTGTGCAGGCTCCTGTTAAGGTATTTGAGATATCTGAGAATAGAAGGGGATCTTTTGAAAATGAGTTTTTTTTTTTTTCTCTAATTTTTCAAACGGTTACAGTGTATTTTCATTATTATAGGCTTTTTTTTCCTTTATATTCAGGTGTTCATTTTGATTGAAGCACATTTAACCCTTTACAATCCCAAGATTTGACAAATATGATGAAAAGGAATTTCGAAAACATTGTGGGAAAATGAGAAAATGCTGGTAGCCAGCATTTTCTCCTTTTTCAACATTGTTTTCTACACTTTTAGAGAGAAATTTCATCATTTGAACCACCCTTTATTTGCTATCTTCAGTTGCTTTATTCAGTCAAAAATTTTCTGTTTTTGTAGAAAATTAATCAGGGAGTAATTGATTTGGGAAAAAAAAAAAAATGGGAAAAAAAAAATCATTTTCAGGTTGAAAATGAATTTTTTCAGAAATTTCTAGAACAGACAGGTGGAATGAGAGGTGGGTGGGATGAGTATGATCATCAAACATTCCTGAAATTCAGACAGAGGTACCAAGTAAGTGATCAGAATAATTTGAGGATGAGAAAAAAATTTATTTCATGCTTTTTGGTATTTTATCAAGAAATAACGGATTTGCCAAAAACAACTGTCCTGGATTTTGATGAAAGTTCCAACAAAATAGGGGTTAGAAGCAGGAAATAAATAGACTATTTCTTTTTATACCCCTGCAAACGAAGTTTGTGGGGGGTATACTGGAATCAGCCTGTCGGTCAGTCGGTCGGTCGGTCGGTTGGTCGGTCATGCGGTCGGTCGGGCGGTCGGTCTGTCTGCAAAATCTTGTCTGGACAAATCCTCCTACAGTTTCAATCCAATTCCCTTGCTACTTGGCAGAAGTGTTCATTAGGAGCTGTAGATGTGCAAGACACACATTTTGTAAAAATTCCATCAAGAATTACTGAGTTATTGCCCCTGGTTTGACTTAAAAATGCTTGTCCGGACAACTCCTCCTACAGTTTCTGTCTGATTCACTTTAAACTTGGCATAAGTGTTCATTAGGAGCTGTAGATGTGCAAGACACACATTTTGTAAAAATTCCATCAAGAATTACTGAGTTATTGCCCCTGATTTGACTTAAAAATGCTTGTCCGGACAATTCCTCCTACAGTTTCTGTCTGATTCACTTTAAACTTGGCATAAGTGTTCATCAGGAGTTGTAGATGTGCAAGACGCAACTTTCGTGAAAATTCTATGAAGAATTAATGAGTTATTGCCCCTGATTCACATTTAAAATGCTTGTCCGGACAACTCCTCCTACAATTTCAGTCCGATTCGCTTTATACTTGGCAGAAGTGTCCATTTGGAGTTGTAGATGTGCAAGACACACATTTTGTGAAAATTCCATCAAGAATTACTGAGTTATTGCCCCTGATTTGACTTAAAAATGCTTGTCCGGACAACTCCTCCTACAGTTTCTGTCTGATTCACTTTAAACTTGGCAGAAGTGTTCATTAGGAGCTGTAGATGTGCAAGACACACATTTTGTAAAAATTTCTTCAAGAATTACTGAGTTATTGCCCCTGATTTGACTTAAAAATGCTTGTCCGGACAACTCCTCCTACAGTTTCTGTCTGATTCACTTTAAACTTGGCATAAGTGTTCATTAGGAGCTGTAGATGTGCAAGGCACACATTTTGTAAAAATTCCATCAAGAATTACTGAGTTATTGCCCCTGATTTGACTTAAAAATGCTTGTCCGGACAACTCCTCCTACAGTTTCTGTCTGATTCACTTTAAACTTGGCATAAGTGTTCATTAGGAGTTGTAGATGTGCAAGACGCAACTTTCGTGAAAATTCTATGAAGAATTAATGAGTTATTGCCCCTGATTTGACTTAAAAATGCTTGTCCGGACAACTCCTCCTACAATTTCAGTCCGATTCGCTTTATACTTGGCAGAAGTGTCCATTTGGAGTTGTAGATGTGCAAGACACACATTTTGTAAAAATTCCATCAAGAATTACTGAGTTATTGCCCCTGATTTGACTTAAAAATGCTTGTCCGGACAACTCCTCCTACAGTTTCTGTCTGATTCACTTTAAGGAGGTCTTTTCTGTCATATGTATAGTTGGCCAACATTATGCGAAAAGGCACCTTTGGACATTTGCAACAAGCGTGGATCCAGACCAGCCGGTGTGTCTCAGACATATTGTCAGATCATGGTCTACACTTTTTTACACTCATTTAGTTTTGTGTCCAATTAAATTGATACTTTGCATAAATATTCACCAGGAGCAGTAGAGGTTCAAGATGCATTTTTCTCAAATGTTTGCCAAATTAATTACCCCTGAATTTACTCAAAACTTCTTGTCCAGAGAACTATTCCTTCAGTTTAAGTCTTATTCACTTGATATTTGTCATGATATTCACCAGGAGCAGTAGATGTGCAAAGTACAAATTTCATGAGTGTTGGCCTAATGATTACGGAGTTATTGCCCCTAAATTGACATTGCAGAGTTATTGCCCCTGTGACATGAAATATAGGGGCGGGGGTATTTATCACCTTTAGTGATAGTTATTCTAGTTTTTTTTGTGAAAGTTTGAAATTTATTTCATCTCGTGAACATCATCAGTAAGATTTTCACTCGTGACTGCACCATTCATGAAAATATTACCGATGATGTTCACTCAATGAAATAAATTTTGATCTTTCACCCAAAACAACAAATATCCTCTATTTATTTCACTTGTTACAGTCGATACTGTTATCTCCCTTTACAAAGTTTTGGCTTAACTTTCTCCAAATAACAAAATATTGGACTGGTCCAAATCTAAAGTATTGGCAGACTACAAACGAAATGTAGCTCACATAGGGGATACTGTCAGTGAAAGGGTAGAAAACTTTGTGGGAAAAGAAGAAAATGCTGGTTACCAGCATTTTCTTCTTTTCCCACAATGTTTTCAAAGGCCATTTCTGTCAGGTTCATTAAAACTCATAATTGTATGGTATAGGGTTAAAGCATGCAAATGAGTTCAAGCAGTTTTTATTTTTGTATTTAGATGTTTTAAAAAGCTAGTGTTGACATTCTGTAAGAATGTCAGATGTCTAAGTCTGTTCTCTGCAGTGAGTGTTTGACTTTACATAATTTAAAGAAACAAGCATTGACCTGAATAAGAAGTTACCATTTATGGGCATATTGAGTACCTTGAACTAGAGAACCATCATAGGATGGAAAATTATCTTTGGAACCAGTTGCAAAGCTTCCTATCTTTAAAGATTCTTATATATATATTTTTTTCTTTTATCAAAAGTTCTATTGCTTTTGAGATACAAGCTACATTGGAATTACATGTATATTTCTCAATGGGGGAAAAAAAATTTAGAAATTTAAGGCTCTACTGCTTTTGAGATGCCCACCAAGGTAGCTCAGTGATTAGCCTATCTGACTTGTGACCTGGTGGTTGTGAGTTCGATACCCGGTTGAGGCAAACTTTCTTTCAGGCGATTATTTGCCTCTCACCTCCGATGCATGTGAGAAAAGTAGTCAGTGCCTTTGGAAAGAAAGTTGTGTCAGTACTGGTGTGAGAAAGCCAGGAAACACATGGATGCATCACTGACTGCCATGATATAACTTGAGCTGTTTAAATGGCATTAAACTCCAATACAAACCAAACAAACCAAGCTTTTGAGATGCAAGCTATAGAGGAATTATATGTACATGTCTGAATTGAAAATCAATTTTGAAATTTAAGGTTGTTTCAGACAGAATATCTTGTAAAGATCAAAGATCAGACTGCATTTTTTGTGTATTCCGATCTTGATGCTTTGCTGTTCACAAAAGCACACATGTTGTTTTCATGATTTATAGTATTAAATGGTCACATTTTCTTCCAAAGTTTTTTATATCTAGATAACAGTTTATCATTATACTGTTTCAGGGAAAATCTATATTTTTACAACACTTATTGCCTGCCTTACCAACTAGAACTGAAGAGGAGATAAATTCCCATGAAGAATGGTATCAAGAGTATTTATTCCTCAATGAAACCAAAAAAGATGCTATTAAGAAATGGAGGGAAAAGAGAGATGTAAGGCTCATGTAATTTTGTTGTCAGCTGTCCCAAAATAGCTCTTAACTCTTTACCACATAATTCTATTATAATGAATATGGAGAGAATGTATTTTGAAACCATTGTGGGAAAAGGAGAAAATGCTTGTAACAAGCATTTTCTCCTTTTCCCACAATGATTTCTACCCTTTCATTCAAAGACAAGTTGTAGTGTTTGAACCACATTTTGCCAGGTTAAAATGGTTTCAACTTGGATAAGTCTGAAATATTGTTGTGTAGTAAAGAGATTTATTAGTTTTTCAACAGTGTTTCAAAAGACGTAAAAAGTGGTCTGTTGGAGATACTTAGTCTATAGTTTCAATTTGGAAGTGAAAGAACAGTGCACAAAGGAATATTGAAATATTCACATGTTTTGTTTCCCCTGGCTTTCTATTCAGTTGCCCGGTCGCCGGTAGCTCAGTTGTTAGTGTATCTGACTCGCAGTGGTTGTGGGTTTGATACCCGGTTGAGGCAAACTTTCTTTGCGGCGATTTTTAGCCCCTCACCTTTGATGTATCTGAGAAAAACAGTCAGTAGCTTGGAAAAAAAGTTGTGTCAGTACTGGTGTGAAAAAGCCAAGAAACACATGTGTAGGTGCAGTGACCGCCCTGATATGACCTAAGATGTTAAACTCCAATACAAACAAACAAACAAATCTCAATTCAGCCTTAAATGTTGTCTTTGTGTAAAGCTGCTAATATCTTATTTTTGATAATTCATTTTGTAATAGCTAGTAGAAAAGTTAAATTTTTATACCCCTTTTTACAGTTCACACTTACACTTATTTCTTTATTCTGTGTGCAAGTCTTGTTACTATAGCTTTTAAGGCTTTTTTTGTCAGAATATCTCACTAAAAATTGGTCAGTGTAGATCAGACATCAAGCTGTACAGTCTGATCTTGATCTACATTGTCTGCAGTGCAACTTGGATTACCCATGGTCGATGACGGTCTTCGAACAGTTTAAGAAGAGGAAGTTAGCAGTTGTTATATTTTCTTTTCAGGAGGAGAAAGATGAGATTTTATCCAAGGCCACAGAAGAACCACTTGAAAAACCTGACAAAAAGAAAGAGATGTTGAAAGAGCAATTAGAACAAGAGAGGTTAGAAAGGATGTCCAGGTTAAATGCCTACAAGGTAAGTCCTGTATAGACAGGTTAGCTAAATTTAAATTGCCACAAATAATACAAGGATTCAATTTTGTTGTTTAACCAGCATTTTCTCCTTTTCCCACAACGTTTTCTACCCTATCAAAGGAAACTAGCATGTTTTGAGCCACATTGAAATTGTCATCTGCAAATGCTTTCAATATGGACAAGGCTAAAATGTTGTTGTCTGGTAAAGGGTTAATCATATAAAAAGGGGTTGACTAATAGAGTGCAAGAAACAAATAAGCTTTTGCAGATAGTGTAGATTTTTTTTTCAATTATCTTTCTTAGGTGCTAGTGAGTTGTTAACTATTGCCATGCTTAATTCAGCAATAATTATTTTTCAGTTTGATGGGGTTATTAAAATCTGAATAGCTCCCATTAAAGGACAGGGGAAAGAATATTTTGATTGAAAAATCATATCATATATTAAATCAAGACAAATGCTTTTCAACATGAAAAATTCAAAACTTGAATTTAATTTTCCATCAACAGGGAGATAAAAATCATTATTTCAAGTCAGGCTTTGGATGAAACTGCTGGCTTAATGTTTAAAAGCATTATTTCAAACCGATACAAGCACAAAATTTTCCATAAACACAAATAATTGTCATTCTTTTAACCTTGAACACAGGTACAGAAGGAGTTAGAAAGGGCACAGAAAGAGGAAAAAAAGTTGAGGGAAGAATTAGAGAAGCACAGAAAACAAGAAGAGTGGAAGAAGAAACAGGTATTTTTATTTATTTACAGTTTTTATTACGACAGTTACAGCCATCAATTGAGCTGAGAAATTTCAATTCTGCTTTTGATTCATGACTTAACCCTTTCCCAAACGACAAATTTTGGAATGGTCCAAATTGAAAGAGCTTGCAGACAACAATTTTAAATTTGATGAAAATGGCAGAAAGGTCTCAAAAAGGGTAGAAAACACTGTGGTAAAAGGAGAAATTGCTCGTTACGATTAATTTCTCCTTTTCCCACAGTGTTTTCAAAAGACTTGTACTGCAGACACGTGAAAACCAGGGCTTGTTGGGGAAAGGGTTAAAAAGGAATTTTTAGAAAGAGATATTGCCCTCTTGGCTTGTGAATTCAGTGGAGCTTTTTCACATTTGATGAGACATTTGGAAAAGAAAAACATGATTAAGGCCTAGCTTTTTAGCTCGGCTGTTTTCGAAGAAAATGTTGAGTATTGTTGTTGCCATGGCGTCGTCTGCATGGTTGTCTGCGCTGTCGTACGAAAAATTGACATTTTATAATATATCTGTTATTACTGAAGATGTTTGCTTCAAACCTTGACAAGTTGTAAACCATCAACAGCCGAACCTATGCAACAGGGGCAGGTAACCGTCAATGTATTTTTGACACAGTTATGCCCCTTTTACGAATTAGAATTTTCACTGAATATTAAGCAATGGCAGCCAAGCGTTGGTGCTGGCATGCAGTGCTCTTGTTTCAAAAATGTGTACATTATCATTCATTTTTAGCTGAAGATTTGTATGACATGGTGGATGGCATGGATCCAAGATCAGACCGCATGTTTTTACCAGTCTTAGTATTAAATTGCCTTTTGCAATAAAAGAGTTAACCCTTTACCAGCATTTTCTCCTTTTCCCACGATGTTTTTCTTACCTATCAAGGACATAAATAATCATTTTCACAACATTTAATTTGTTGTCTGCAAATGCTTTCACTTTGGTCCAGTCCCAATATTTGTCCTTTGGTAAAGAGTTAATGAGTGATCTTACTTACAGCAAGAACTGAAGTCCAAAGTGCTGCATTATAAGCAACAAAGAAATGAAGAGGAGGAATATTTGAAACAGCAACAACAAATGTGGGAGGAAGAAGAGAAAGAGAGAAAAAGACAGATATCTGCGAGGGAAATTGCTAAATTCCGACAAAGGGTAAGAACATGCTTTTACCAAAGCATGGAAGATTGAATTTTTTCATGAACAGTCTGACATAATTTTTTTAGGTTTGAATGAAATTTGATTGTCATTCATAGGGATATACTGGTATGTAATTTGCATGGTCGCTGGAGACACCAGGGAGTTGTTTATAACAGGTCATTTACACAGGAAAATTTGTTTGGGGGGAATTTCATGTGGTTGTTTACAGCACGGAGTCACTTATTGCAGGTGTTATCTAGGTAGGTTCCAATGTAAAATCAACATTGTTAGTTTTTATGGTAATAAAGAGATGCAATTTGCACATAGGACTAAAATGTTAAGGAAAAAAGAAAGAATTTTCAAACTGTATTGAAACATGCTAGGTAAAGGAGATACTCCTCATCAAAAGCACTATTAACATTGTAGGAAAAGAAGATATTGCTTTGGAGTCGCATATGCTCATTTTCCAGAATCTTTTCCAAAGCTGTTAACTACAGGAATTTAAAAAGGCAGTGTTGTTCCATAATAAGTTTGATATTTAGTATGAGAATAATAGAAGCAAAGCTTTGCGTTCAAACAAGTATTCTAGTACAATCTGTGAAATGTACATCAAGACCTAAATGTTGTAAATGCAGGAATATCACAGAAAATACTGTAAAAGTGGATATTATTGTCAGTCTAAAATTTCGCAAATTACCAAATACTGTCCTTACATGTGTTTTAATTTCTGCAAAAACTGCAACAGATGATCTTGCATGAAAGTCGTTTTTATGCCAGTGTCTTGTATTGATGAACTACAACCCCTTTAATTGGCAGTATTTACCGCTTCTAGACCTGTATTCTGGTCGACTTTAATGAAAAAAGGCACTCATTGATGTCGAAAAGAGTCCCAGTCAATGGATTCCAAATGACCTGCTGTAAAATATACCTTAATCTAGCTTAACCCTTTCCCAAACAACAAATTTTGGACTGGTCCAAATTGAAAGAGTTTGCAGACGACAATTTCAAATTTGATGAAAATGGCAGAAAGTTATCAAAAAGGGTAGAAAACACTGTGGGAAAAGGAGAAATTGCTCGTTACAAGCAATTTCTCCTTTTCCCACAGAGACTTGTGCTGCACACGTGAAAACCAGGGCTTGTTTGGGAAAGGGTTAAATTTATGCTTGCTGATATCTTCGCGATTTTTATCAATATGCAAAAATCATGAAGGTTTCCATGATGTGAACATTTCTGGTTTTACAGTATCAGATGATGTGAGAGTTTTAGCTCAAAGAAGCACCTAAGGTTGCGCATAGTATACTGTCAGTCTGTTATATTTCAGGACACAGTAGCATTGCGAGATAAAATGGCCAGGGAGAAAGCAAAAGAACTGGAACAACAGGAAAAGGAGCGACGATTAGAACAGCTGAAGAGTCAGGTACTTTTAGCATGGTCTTCTTTAACCCTTTACCACACAACAAAGTTTTAGACTGGTCCAAGTTCAAAACATCTGCAACTAACAAATTCAAATTGGTGCAAGCATACTTAAGTTTACTGATAGGACAGAAAACATTGTGGGAAAAGGAGAAAATGCTGGTTACCAGCATTTTCTCATTTTCCCACAATGTTTTCAAAAGCTTTCTCCTGCAGGATTTTGTGGTAAAGGGTTAATGCTTTTGTATTATACACACATTTTTAAGTCTTTACCAAATGACAAAATTTTAGACATGTCCGCATTGAATGTATTTGTAGGGGACACATTTCATGTTGCTCAAATGATGATAATTGTCTTTGAAAGGCCAGAAAACATTGTTGGAAAAGAAGAAAATGCTGGTCTCCAGCATTTTCTTTTTTCTCACAATGTTTTCAAAATCCTTTTCCCTATGGTCATTTAAACACAGAATCACTTTGCAAAAGGTTTATTATTCTTCTTATGATACCCTTGCCAAAAAGGTGAATGGGTGTTGTTATGGCATTGTCTGCCTGTACTTCTATCAGATTAGGCGGGGGAAAGCAATTCAAACCAGGTACTAGTTTAATTTGCTGAAACAGATTGCATTTTGAAAGCTTAATAGTGAAATATTTATGGTCATCATGATAGCATGGCTACCAGCTTTATCTCCTTTCCACACATTGTTTTCTTCCCTTTTAACTCTTTACCAAACAACAGAATAGTAGACTTGTCCAACTTGAAAGCATTTGCAGACCACAAACTAAATGTTGCTCTAAAGATGGAATTTGTCTTTTATAGGATAGGAAACAGTGTGGGTAAACAGCATTTTCTTCTTTTCCCACAATGTTTTCGAAAGCCTTCATTCTCAAGGTTGTTAAAACCTTGGATAGTATGTTAAATAAAGGGTTCAAAACTCCCATAATCTTTCAGTATTTTTGACACAGTTATGCCCCTTTTTTGACTTATAATTTTCACTGAAAATCGTGCAACTGCAGTCAAGCCTTGGCACCCACATGTGGTGCTTGTTTGCTTTTCCAACAATGTGTTGAAAAGGCCTCTTTCTCAGGGTTGTTAAAAATCAAGATTGATTGGGATGGGGTCAGCTGGACTCTTTATAAATGGTGCAACCTGATGTACAAGATCATGTCATTAGCTTCATTAGTGGGCCTTGATTTATGCCTCTACCATATAATCCTGAGTTTTAACAACACTCAGAAAGAGGTCTAATGAAAACATCGTGAGAAAAGGAGAAAATGCTGGTAACCAGCATTTTCTCCTTTTCTCACAATGTTGTTCTACCCTTTTTTCTGACAACTTTCTCCATTGAACCACATTTGTCTTCCGTAGTTGCTTCTGATTTGAAAAAAATAAAGATTTAGATGTGTGGTAAAGAGTTAATGTTCTGTTCTTATTGTAATGTGCCCTGATAGACAGTGTGTACTATAGCCTGTAAAATATACCATGCCAAATGAGTAACAAGATAAAACAAAGCACAGGAAAGTGCAAAGATTGTTACTTGTATTTTACGTTTCCACAGGTCGAAGTTGAGGTTGACAGAGATCCGAATAGATTGTTGAAACCCACAGCAGGATGGAGAAATAGGAAGAAAGATAAAACATCTACTGGTGGACAAATATACCATATGCCCCACAGGTATGTATTTTAGTGCAGGGAATTTTCATGGAATGCTCTGATTTTCATAGTTCTTAAATGTTCATTGACTTGTTTTATCATTAACCTCAGATTTGCATTTTCTAAGAGTAGCTGGTTGTATATTTATCCAGAGTTCCAGATAGAGGGAGTGATTTTGATTTCAAAATTGAAAATATTAGTTATTCTCCATTAAAACCTATGTTAAGGATACTCATTAGAATCGTCTCATCGAGACGATTCTAATGAGTACCCACAACTTAGGGTTTGGAAGAGAAATAATGGATTTAGAATACCATCACTTCCTCTTATCTGGAGCTCTGTTTATCTGTTGCACTTCTCACTATTCTGTGATATATGAGCCATGCTCTGGCAAAAGGGTTTGATGTATGTCCATGAAGCAATATAAATAGCAAGTCGTCACACAATAATGGGTCCACAAAATCCATTTTGTCTTACGTCTGGTCGAATCCTGAGGTAGAATAGTTCTTGAAAATTGAGCTACAGCAAAAGTTTCGACCCAGGTCAGCCTGCGCTTGAGATTATGTCATTAACAGTTATATAGATCAGTCTTCATCATTCCTGTCAGTCACATTGGCAGATTCAGAGATATTGAACAAATGATACAAATATAAATATTCCTGCTAAAATACCTACCTCTACCTTCCTGTGGTGAGCAGGGGAAATAGGCCTTAAGCATAACATTACATATGCAGGTGCTGGTCAATGGAAGAGGTATTGTCACAGTAGTGTATACATGTGAGCCATGCTGTAGCAAAAGGGGGTGTAATGAATCTCTGTGCAGCATTATACGAAGCAAGTCATTACATAATTATGGATCCATAAAATCCATTTTGTCTAATTGCCAACTTTATCAGGGGGTAGGATGGTCCATTGACATGTGAAAAGTTCACCATTAGCAAAAAGTTCAAACCTAGGTCAGCCTGCCAGAGTGTGCAGGCTAACCTTGGTTTATACTTTTTGCACATGCATTAAGCCCCTTTCCACAGAGCATGGCTCATATAATTGTCACTGTAATGTATATATTTTTGTGGCTATATTGTGTATGTCACAGTTATTTCTATTTTCAAAAATTTTACGATAATGTAATACACCCATTATATGACCGATTTTGTATCAAGGATACAAAGAGATTTTTTTTTTTTTTTGTTAAAGAGCGATTCCAGCCTGGAGACAGGGACCTTGAGAAGTTTCGTGAAAACAATTATCAGACTAGACTTCCGTATCAGAATAACTTGATGAGCATTCTCTGGAACTGTCTTCTATGCTCCTTTGTTGAAACAAATTTGAAGGTTTCAGATGTAAAGTATATACAGATAGGTTGAATACAGTATCTGGAGTATAATGAGTATACGGTAGTTGGTTTGGAGAAAACTCACATAGACTTTACCATGGAGCAAAACTTAACCCTTCACCTGCTAAGTAAGTGAAATGAATCTTTCAAGCTGATATTAAAAACCCAAATTTTGCTATTTCAATAGTATTTTTGGGAGGAGAAAATATCTCCTTATCTGACAGTGCAGATCCAATTTCAGACTGCACATTCTGAGCAGTCTGATCTTGATCTACACTGTCTGTATAAGGTTCTTGAGTCACGCAGAGCAGCTTAAGAGTTAAGACTCGCACATGTTGAAAGCATTTGCAGACAATGGATGCATTAGTCAAGATGGGTAAAAATGTGGGAAATGGAGAAAATGCTGCTTATCAGCATTTTCTTTTTTCTCCACATTGTTTTCATGTCTTCCTCAGAGCCTTAACATGGGCTTATTTAACTTGATTGTGCATCTAATGGATGAATACAAATGAGCCATGCTCTGGCAAAAGGGGGCTTAATGCATCTCCATAATACATGATGCCAAGCAAGTCATCACATACATGTAATTATGGACCCATAAAATCCATTTTGTCAAACAAATGACTGAATCATGAGGTAGAATGGTCCTTTGACATACAAAAAAATTGACCAGTGGTGAAAAGTTTCGGCCCAGGTCAGCCTGCGTGGACTGCTATTTGTAGCCCCCTTGTCACAGAGCATGGCTCAAATTTAAATGTACATTAGTTTTGTCAAATGATTCAATCTTGGCACAAATTGTGAGCACTGTACCTTAGAAAACGGGGTAACAGAAGTTATGATTGCTCATGTGAGCAATGAGAACTGCCACTACACAGTTCTTTCAAGATATACCATGGTGCAGATTTTCTCTGGTTTATGTGAACACAAACAAGAGCACCTCATGTTGGTGCCAAGGGTCAGCTGCGGATGCTTGATTTTCAGTTGAAAAAGGGGCATAATTCTCAAAAACACCTTCATGGTTACATGTCCTCAGTCTATAGTTTCCTTTTTTGATAATTAACAACTTGTCCAAGTTTGAAGCAAATATCTTAGTAATAACTGAGAGATTATCAAATGTCAAAGTTTTCGGATGATGACGATAACCCGATGTTTTCTTGGAAAACGGCTGAGCTACTAATGTATAAGCTTTTCCATTGATGATATTATTTATATGTACCAACATGAAAACAGAAACCTTCTAAAATATATATATTTTTTTTTTGATGAAAATCTCTCCATGCAGGAGCATGAAGCATGTGCTGACAAAAGGGGGTTTAATGCATCTCTGTGACGCATCATACATGTACCAAGCAAGTCATCACATAATCATGGATCCGTATAAATCCATTTTGTCTAACAACATGCTTAATCTCTGGGTAGATTGGTCCTTGGACATGCAGATAATTTATAAATGGCATAAGTTTCTATGCCTGTCAGCTTGCACAGACATGGGTCGATACTTTTTTCACAGATGCATTAAGCTCCCTTTTCACAGAGCATGGCTCACATAATTAAATGAGCCAAGCTCAGTGACAAAGGGGCTTAAAGCATCTAGCCTGTGCAGGCTGACATAAGGGCACAAGATCCTCGAATATGTAGGAGGCAGAATACCAAAGGACAAAAAGTAAATATGTTTATTTATTCATCACATTTTCATAAGTTTTCCATTTTTCTTTCAGTTTCTCTTTTATGTCTTTCTCAGCAAAAATACTATCAATACTATTATAAGACAGATCCCATATTTGTTTTCTGCTGAGATCAAAGGTTTCTGCTGCTTTCACATACTCTTCTGTAAGGGAGGTAGAAAACACGCCTTTGTCGTCTGTCTGTGGAAAAAAAAAATCACATACTTTTTTACTTTCAGCCAACTTATTCAATCTAACCTCAATACCAGATCACAAAATTTCAGACTTACCCAAACTGGAAGCATTTTCACATGACAAGTTAACTCTTGCTGCCAAATAAATGGATCCGATTTTTCCTGAGGTTCATATGTATTTTTTTGTTATGTATTTTTTTCTGGGCAAATTTCTTTTCCAGGATTGATGATGGTCATTGTGACAGGATTTATTCCTCTTTCACCACTTATCTTTATTTTGACAATGGTTATGTGTGAAAGCAGCCAGTGGCTTGGAAAGAATATTGTGCATAGTACTAGTAAAGGTAACTCCAGGAACGCATGGATAGGTGTGCTAGCTGCCGCCATATAAATGAAATAATGTTGAAAACAGCACTAAACATCAAACAGTCGATAAAATTGTTCGACCAAAAAATGGGTGAGGCTCACCCAAGTTTAAAATCTTCCCACACACTCTTGAGTTTTAACAACCGTGAAAGCTTTTTAATACAATGTGGGAAAAGGAGAATATGCTGGTATCCAACATTTTACCTTTTCCACAGTATATTCTACCCATTCAAGGACAAAGTTCAGAAATCGAGCACTGTTGAATTTGTCGCTTGCAAATGCTTTCAGTTCGGATCAGTCTATAATTTTGTCATTTGGCAAAGAGTTAAAATGGCTTTTGCCCTTTAGGTAATATTGACATGTGTAATAATTCGAACATACAGTTATAGCCATAACACATTTCAGTGTTATGGAATGGTAATAACTATGTGTAGAAATAAGTGTAATGTGTGATCTGTACACACAATGTAGAAGTTGTCTGAAGGTATCACTTACTTTTGTAAACTTTGAAACAGGACTTTAAACCTTTACCACACAATCCTGAGATTAAATGACCCTGAGAAAGAAACTTTTTGAAAACGTTGTTGGAAAAAGAGAAAATGCTGATAACTAGCATTTTCTCCTTTTCCCACAATGTTTTCTACCCTATCAAAGACAAATACCATCATTTCAGCCCTGTTTAAATTGTCATCTGCACATGCTTTCAATTTGGACAAGTGTACATTTTTGTCATTTGGTAAAAAATTAAACATGTGAAAGAAAGGTCAACAGATAATGGCCCGCTGCAAGCTGTCCCTAGATCACACACATAGAAGTGACCTGACTTTAATGTGATTACAATAAAACCTACTTACACATATAATACAAGGATGGTTGAGCTGGTACCAGAACTTGAAATGATGACTGTCATAGTCGGGAACCACCTCATTGACTATATTGGAAGTGAGACATAATTCTAAATGAAAGAAAAAAGCTCTTTTCTGATTGAATGTTAAACAGATTTCATACCACTACAGGTAATGCAAATACTGTACTCATAAAACTTAAAAGAATCCTCAAATATATCTGGGCCATGTCCTGTGAAAGGGGAGCTTAATGAAAAAAAAAAAAAAAAAAGGTATGGATGCAGGCTGACATGGGTCAAAACTTTCTGCTATTACTGGTAATCAATTTTCTGCATGTCAAAGGACCATTCTACCTCATGATTCAGTTGGTTTTTAGACAAATTGGATTTTATAGATCCGTAATTTTGTGTTGTCTTGCTTGGTACAATGCATTACAGAGATGCATTAAACCTTGTTTTGCCAGGGCATGGTGCTATACAATGAAAAGAGGCATTAAAAGTCAGTTGAGTTGGTTGCACAATTTACTGCCCTTTCATTTGTCACACTGTTTGAAGGAGATAGCAACAGTGTTTGCATTTCACGCAATATTATGAGAGGACATTATTACCAATACATTAACCCTTTACCACCCAATCCCGAGTTTTAATGACCCTGAATATGAAGCCTTTTGAAAACATTGTGGGAAAATGAGAAAATGCTGGTGACCAGCATTTTCTCCTTTTCCCACAATGTTTTCTAACCCGTCAAAGACAAATTCCATCATTTGAGTCACACTTAAATTGTCGTCTGCAAATGCTTTCAATTTGGATGAGTCTACTTTTTGGTCATGTGGTAAAGAGTTAAGCCATACGCTCATAACAAATATTTTCTGTTGATAGATAAAGCCAAATTATTGAAACTTCAAATCAGTTTTTGCCACAAAGCCTTACAAAATATCAGGCAATGAAGATCTAACATTAGACTTTTAGACTGTTAAATAAAAACATTTCTATCTTATAGGCTTGAATAAAAAAGTAAATGATGCAGATCCAAAATCAGACTGCATGTTCTGTGCAGTTTGATCTGGATCTATGCCCTCTGCAAAAGTTTGTTCTTTTACCTCTCGGATGACCCTTTACCAAACGAAAATATTTTGGACTAATCCAAATTCAAAGCATTTGCATACTATAAAACACATGTGACTTAGACTGAAATCTGCATTTGGAAGGCTAGAAAACATTGTGGAAAAAGGAGAAAATGCTGGTTACCATCATTTTCTCCCTTTTCCACAATGTTTTCACAAGCCTTCTTTTTAAAGGTCAATAAAACTCGGGATTGTTTGGTAACGGGTTAAAAGTGTTAGCCAATGAAAATTCACCTAGAGGTATACTGTGTTTAATGACCATATCTACCAACTCCTGTGTTCCACCGGTCTCTGGTTGAAGACAAGTCCCATGACCGATACGATCTGGTACCAACTGAAGTAATTCTTTGGTTTCCTCTGGGGCTGGAATCTAGAATTACATGTACCTACTGTAAAACTGGAAATGTTTGCGTCATGGAAGACTTCATGATTTTCATGTATTGATGATAATTGCAAAGATACAGCCCAGCTAAATTTAAGCTATATTTTACCTTAACACCAGGTCATGTTAAAGTGATTGGCCAGGACCCTTTTTTTTTCATAGACGACAACCAGAACATCAGTCTAATGGCGGTTAATACTGCCAATTAAACATGTTTCGTTGAAGTAAAGATCACATGCAAGATGGTCCTCTGCATTTTTTATGGAAATTAAAACACCCTTAACCCTTTACCGCTCATGGCTGACTTTTAACAACCCCCATGAAAAGCAAATTTTATGTTTTGAGCAACTTTAGATTTGTGGTCTGCCAACGCTTTCCATTTAGACAAGGCTAAAATTTCGTTGTCTGGTAAAGAGTTAAGGCTGGTACATGAATCTGGAAATTCATGAAAATTTTGACCCGCAATAATGTCCACTTTTATACTATATTGGTAGCTGTTACACACCGCTGCATCATTCTGTGTCGTCTACACCAATTGCTTTGTTTGCTTGAAAGGGGTTTTACGCATCTTTCAATAATTTTTGGTAATATTTGACCTTTTGTGTGAATGGCACTGGGACAGAACTAGGATTTCCTTCCTATGAATCCAATGTCTTAATCACTGAACCAAGCAGGACCCTGTCCAAAGTGCAAGTACGACTGTTTGCCTCTTTACCACAAGAAAAAATTGTAGACTTGTCCAGTTCCAAAGTAACTGCAGACAACAAACTAAATGTGGCTCAAATAATAAGATATGCCTTTGAATATGGAGAAAACATTGTGCAAAAAGGAGAAAATGCTGGTTTCCAGCATTTTCTCCTTTTCCCATTATGTTTTCAAAAGTCTTTTTCCTCGGTGTTGTTAAAACTGGGGATTGTCTGGTAAAGGGTTAAGCTTGTCTGAGTAAACATATACAAATACTATGCCATGTTGAACACTTTTTTAAAAGTCTTTAAACTCTTTACCAGACAAGACTTTGACGAAGAAGGCTTTGGAAAACATTGTGGGTATAGGAGAAAATGCTGGTAACCAGCATTTTCTCCTTTTCCAAAAATCTTCTCTACCCTTCCCAAGGCAAATCTCAATTTTCAAGCCACATTTGAATAGTTATCTGCAAGTGCTTTCAATTTGGACCAGTCAAAAATTTTGTCGTTTGGTAAAGAGGTAACAATCTTTACTTACAGAATACTGAATAAAAAACAGTCACCCTACATCAGTAAAAAGGCCTGGACAACATACAGGATTCTGGTTAAAACTAAAGTGAATTTTAGTTCAACAACATTTGAAGCAAGACGAAGTCACTTAAACACTGAATTTCCTTTTGTGTAAGATGTATGTCTTATAGAAAATACAGCCAATGACATACCTCAGCCAGATGGAGTGCCAGTTTTAACCCATGGTTCTTGGCTTTCTTCAGGGCTGGTATAAATGTAGCAGCATTTCCGACCTGAAAACAGTGGTTAACCCTTTACCACACAATCCCTACTTTCAAAGACTATGAAAAAGAAGGCTTTTGAAAACATTGTGGGAAAAGGAGAAAATGCTGGTAACCAGCATTTTCTCCTTTTCCCACAATGATTTCTACCCTATCAAGGAGAAATTTTGTCATTTAGGCCATCCTTGATTTGTAGTCTGCAAATGCTTTCAATTTTGACCAGTCTAATATTTTGTCATTGGTAAATTCTACCCAACATTATAATAGTGACACATAAGAGAAGAATTAGATTAAACATGTGAGTGACACACTGGCAAAAAGGGGTTTAATGCATCTCTGTGCTTGAACATATACCAAGCAATTCATCCTATAATCACAGATCAATAAAATCCATTTAGCCTAACAATCGACTGAATCATGAGGTTGAGTGGTCCTGTGACACACAGAAAATTAACAGCAAACACTTTCCACCCAGGTCAGCCTACCCAGCCTGACCTGGGTCTGTGCTTTTTGTAGATGCCTTAAACCCCTTTTTCACAAAGCATGGCTCATATCCTTATTACAGTATAGAAAATAATGAATGAAAAATCCTGAAGCAATGACTGCTATCCAGGCACTATTTAAAAAAAAAAGGTTACCACAGTAACATACAAAATTCAATCAAACTTTTTTAAGTTTTGCAACAATTAGCTATAAAAAACAATGTGTAAAAAGGAATTATCTCTTCTACAACACTGAAATGGCTAAAACTTGACTGTATAGCGGAATAAAAATTGATGACATTAAAAGCAATGTCATCAAAAGCATTAACTTATAAAATTCATAAAATATCCAGCCTTACATGACTATGCATGAATTCATAGATACTGAAGACAAGATCAGCCTATACATTCTGCAGTCTGACCTTGATCCACACTCTGAGCTGCATTACAAATGGTTGCAGTCATGGCACTGTGACCTTGACCTTTGACCAGACCAAGGTTAATCAAATTTGAAAGGTATCATCCATAGGTCATACACATTATATTCCAGAGACATTTTGCTGTGTGAAATAGGCTCTATTTCGAAAATGATTCTGTTCACTTTCCTACCATATTGCATGGTTCAGTGGGCAATAACCCTCTATCACACTATCCTGTGTTTTAATGTGCCTGGGGAAGGGGCCTTTTGAAAACATTGTGGGAAAAGGAGAAAATGCTGGTAACCAGCATTTTCTCCATTTCCCACTAATCATTTAAGAAGTATTCAATTGTTATAGAATTGCAGACGACGTA
Source organism: Tridacna gigas (assembly GCA_945859785.2). Taxonomy (NCBI): domain Eukaryota; kingdom Metazoa; phylum Mollusca; class Bivalvia; order Cardiida; family Cardiidae; genus Tridacna; species Tridacna gigas. Next base: position 44,120,410 of record OX244037.2, on the reverse strand, counting down.
ACGAGATTGAATACAGGGCTGATAAGCAGACTAAATGGTCATGAAAAGATTGAAAGTGCTTGGTTTTTTAATGGTTCTGTATTTGGGCGCACGAAGAATGGAAGGAGATTGAAATTTGAGCTTTTTGATGATATTAATCACGTGATTTCAAAAAACGATTAACTTTTTACCACGTGAGGCCGAATTTCAGCAATCCTGAAGGAAAATGTTTGGGATCGTTTTGGAGGGAGGAAGGGATGCTGGCACAGTACTTTTTTTCCGTTCTTCACACTGTTTTTTTTTTAAACTACCATATCAGAGACAGAAACCATCGTTTTGGATCAGTTCATTTGTTGTCAGTATTGGTTTTGAATTCGGTCTTGACCTAAATGTTGTTGTCTAGTAAGGATTTTACTCGGTCAGACAATTTCGACTTTTAATGACCCTGGGAAAGAAGCTTTTTGAGAGCATTTTGAGAAGGGAAAAAATGCTGATGGTCAGCTTTTTCTGCTTTTCCCATAATATTTTTTCTGGTCTATAACGGAAAAATTGTACCATTTTTGCCATCTTAAATTCGTCATCTACAACTGCTTTGAATTTAGACAATTCTAAAATTTTGTTGTTTTGGTTAAGAACTAATATAACATTCCGATACTGAATAACTGTGAGACAGTCTTGAGTTATTGAATATGGATCGACTTGTACATGTATTAATAATTCTGTATTGTACAGGATATATCTGAGTAAGGGATAAGGGTTATCATTGTACAAAGAGTTAAAGCTGTTGAGTTTAGACTTTGTGCTTGAATTGTAGGCGATGTAACATATTCCGTGAAAATGACAAAAAATCACGTAAGATTACCATTCTTTTGATGTGCTTTTGAGATTCTTTTTTAACGCTTATTGTGACTTTCATCCTGCCCAACACGATGTTGATATGCTTCGAAGACAATGTGATTGATCAACATGTGCTGTAGTCTGTGTTGGTTTGATGTACAATTGAAGTACAATTAGGTTCCATTAACTCTTTACAACACAATCATGACTTTTAACACCCCTGTATAAGAAGCTTATTGAGGGCATTGTGGGAAAGGGAGAAAATGCTTATAACCAGCATATTTCTCCTTTTCCCACAATGTTTTCTTCTCTATCTAAAATAGAAATCATTTACACGACTTTTAACACCCCTGTATAAGAAGCCTTTTGAGGGCATTGTGGGAAGGGGAGAAAATGCTGATAACCAGAGTAATTCTCCTTTTCCAACAAATGTTTTCTTCTCTATCTAAAACAAAAATCATTTTTACAGTTATATTTAATTTGTCGTCTGCAAGTCCTTTCAATTTTGTCAGAAAATCACGTAAGATTAGCATTCTTTTGATGTGAATTTGAGATTCTTCTTGAACGCTTATTGTGACTTTTATCCTGCCCAATACAATGTTGATATGCTTCGCAGACAATGTGATTGATCAACATGTGCTGTGGTCCAACCAATCGCAATCTCTGTGTTGGTTTGATGTACAATTGAAGTACAATTAGGTTCCATTAACTCTTTACGACACAATCACGATTTTTAACACCCCTGTATAAGAAGTTCTTTGAGGGCATTGTGGGAAAAGAAGAAAATGCTGGTAACCAGCGTTTTTCTCCTTTTCCCACAATGTTCTTCTTCTTTATCAAAAACAAAAATCACTTGTACAGTTACATTTAATCTGTCGTCTGCAACTCCTTTCAAATTTGACCAGTCTAAAATTTTAGTCGTTTGGTAAAGAATTAACTGTGTGTTATATCCATTTCTTCTCTATCTAAAACAAAAATCATTTGTACAGTTATATTTAATTTGTCGTCTGCAAGTCCTCCCAATTTAGTCAGAAAATCACGTAAGATTACCATTCTTTTGATGTGCATTTGAGATTCTTTTTTAACGCTTATTGTGACTTTTATCCTGCCCAACACGATGTTGATATGCTTCGAAGACAATGTGATTGATCAACATGTGCTGTGGTCCAACCAATCGCAATCTCTGTGTTGGTTTGATGTACAATTGAAGTACAATTAGGTTCCATTAACTCTTTACGACACAATCACGATTTTTAACACCCCTGTATAAGAAGCCTATTGAGGACATTGTGGGAAAAGGAGAAAATGCTTATAACCAGCATATTTCTCCTTTTCCCACAATGTTTTCTTCTCTATCTAAAACAAAAATCATTTACACGACTTTTAACACCCATGTATAAGAAGCCTTTTGAGGGCATTGTGGGAAAGGGAGAAAATGCTGATAACCAGCGTATTTCTCCTTTTCCAACAAATGCTTTCTTCTCTATCTAAAACAAAAATCATTTGTACAGCTATATTTAATTTGTCGTCTGCAAGTCTTTTCAATTTTGTCAGAAAATCACGTAAGATTAGCATTCTTTTGATGTGCATTTGAGATTCTTTTTTAACGCTTATTGTGACTTTTATCCTGCCCAACACGATGTTGATATGCTTCGAAGACAATGTGATAGATCAGCATGTGCTGTGGTCCAACCAATCGAAATCTCTGTGTTGGTTTGATGTACAATTGAAGTACAATTAGGTTCCATTAACTCTTTACGACATAATCACGACTTTTAACCCTTTCCCAAACGACAAACTTTGGTACTGCACCAAGTTGGGGGCATTTGCGGACGACGGTTCAACTCTTGCTGGGGGGATGATTTCTGTCTATGATGGGGTGGAGGGCATTGTGGGAAAGGGAGAGAATGCTGGTTACCAGCATTTTCTCCTTGTCCCATAGTGTTTTCAAAAGGCTAATATTCCAGACCCGTAAAAACCAAGGATTGTTTGGGAAGGGGTTAACACCCCTGTAAAAGAAGGCTATTGAGGGCATTGTGGGAAAGGGAGAAAATGCTGATAACCAGCGTATTTCTCCTTTTCCCACAATGTTTTTCTTCTTTATCTAAAACAGAGATCATTTGTACAGTTGCATTTGATCTGTCGTCTGCAGGTCATTTCGATTTTTACCAGTCTAAAGTTTTGTCGTTTGGTAAAGAATTAACTGTGTGTTATACTCATTACCATTCTACACATATCCTTTTTACATGCTTTTGCGGACAGTGTGAGCTATGGATCAGACTGCATGTACGTGTGGGCCGACTTTTGTTCATGTTCTTGCTTTCATTTTCTTCAGTTTATGTTTTTATATGCAAATAAGTCCCATTCACGGTCAATTACACCCATGTTTTTTTAGCGTACAGATTCATTTAAAAATATCTGGGAGACGGGATATGCCGTGTTCGGCCCAGTTTGTCTATGGGGTCTGATCCTGTTTGACATTCTCCCTTTTTAGGTCTACTTGAAATTCACCCAATTTTTGGGTTTTTTTTTTTTTTGAAATTATACTTTGACATAAAGATTGACTTAAACTTTAAGACTTTTCATCGGACAGTGTGGCCCATGATCGGCCTGTATGTAAGTGCAGTCTGATCTTGGCTCAATGTGTCCGATTATAATTTATGTGCATTTGAGTTCCATTTACCGTTACTGTACCATTCATTCTGCTACGAAGAGTTTATTTATAGACAATGTGGATTATGGTTGGCTTGCGTATGCATGTAGTTTGATTTTGAATCACTGTTTTCGCTAATGTATATGAATTCAAATTACTGTCACCTTCACTCAGCCATTTAGAGATATATTTTCTTTTTTTCGGAAAATATAACCTATGATCGGCCTGCATGTCGGTGCAGTCTGACCTCAGTTGACTTCTTTCGTTTTCGTTTTATATACATTTGAATGTTATTAAGCTGTTTATTGTAATCCTTATTCTGCTATGTTGAACTACTTTGTTATGATTGTAAAAGATCGGCTTGCGTATGCTTGCGGTCTAATTCTGTCACACCATGTTCATTCTTTGAATATTTAGGCTTCATTCATTGCAAGTCTTACTCTACCATACAGAGCTATACCTACTTTTTCTTATTGAGCAATGTGTGACATGATTGGCCTACATAGGGGTGCGTTCCGATCTCTATTCTATTTCTCCGTTTTTGTTTTATGTACATAATAGTTTCACTCACTGTTCATTGTTTCTCTTATTCTGCCATGCAACTATTTTGACATTTTTTTGCGGACAATGTGTGTCGTGGTCGACCGATACATACGGACAGGCTGACCCCGGCTCATTTTTCTCCGTAATTTGTCTTATGTACATACGATTTCCATTCATTGTTCATTGTTTCCATTATTTTTCTATGCAGAATTACTTTTTTTTTACAGACAACGTGTGCCATGGTCGACCAGTAGTGCCTACATGCAGGTTGACCTCGGCTCTTTTTTTTTTACGTTTTTGTTTTATGTACATGTAAGTTCCATTCAATGTTTTTTGTTCCCTTTGATTCGCTATGCAGAACTATTTTGACATCTTTTGAGGACACTGTGTGCCGTGGTCGGCCAGTGCATATGGGCAGGCTGGCCTCGGATTACCTCTTATGTTTTTGTTTTGTGTATATGTAAGTTCTATTCACTGTTCATTGTTCCCCTACTCTGTTATGCGGAACTATTTTGACATTTTTTTTTCCATGTGGATTAGTCATATAGTTTAGTCTCACTCAATATTTGCATATGTTTGCGGACAACGTGTGCCGTGGTCGGCCAGTACATTTGTCCAGGTTAACCTCAGCTCACTTTCTCGGTTTTTTTTTTGTTGTTTAATGTACACGAATTCCATACATTGTTTATTGGTCTCTTTGCTTGCTATGTATAATTAATTTGACATGGTTTTGCGGACATCGTGTGCCGTGGCCGGCCAACACATTCGTGCAGGTTGGCATCGGCTCACTTTTTCCGTATTTTGTTTAATGTACATGTATATGAGTTCCTTTTACTGTTCCCCTTACTTTGTCATATAGAACTGTCCGACATGGTTTTGAGAACAGCGTGTACCATGTGTGGCCGGTATATACGTGCAGGCTGAACTAGGCTTAGTTTGTCCATTTTTTTTTGTTTTTTGTTTTATACACATGAGTTCCATACATTGTTCATTGGTCCCTTTAGTCTGGTATGTAGAATTATTTCGATATATTTTTACGGACATCGTGTATGTGGTCGGCCAATACATACTTGTCGTTTTGACATCGACTCACTTTCTCTGTTTTTGTTTCGTCTATATGAATTCTAATCACTGTCAATTCTTTTCGTTGATCTGTTTTCTAGACCTTTCATTGCTTGTATTCGCACCCCTCACAACGTACGTCAGTGTGACGTCACAGGTAGTGATATCGGACCCTTGTTATAAAGTCCATGTGTGTGTTTGGTAAGAGTGTTTTTTTTTTTGTAATCGTTCCTTTAAATGACCTGAAAAATTCTTTTTTAATATGTACTTGCAGCCAATATGCGCTGAGATCGGCTAACATGTGTATGCAGCTTTTCTCTGATCTCTGACGGCTTTCCCTTTTTCCTTCCCTTCTTTTCTTATCAGCATTTACTTTTCATTCCATTTTAACGCTCTCGTTTGAAACCTTGACTGTCCATTAACACGAGTTCTTACGTCTTGAAATTAATACTTTTTGAAACAATGCGGAAAAAGAAATAATTGGCATACATGTTTACTCCTACCGCTTCCCTGAATTAGTTACAGACCGAAGGTCAAACCCAATTTTTGGGTGGCGGCCCGGTTTTTAGGTTTCAAATTTACGATTGAGATTCGCTAATAATGTATTGTGTAAAGAAAAAAAACGTGTATACAGAAATATCCACTCTCGCACAATGTACACAAATTCTCTTTCAGTTTTTTTATCCTTTCTACTCAAACATTACTCAGAACACCCGAACATAGCATTCACCCATACAATGCATTTAACGGTAAACTATACTGGTTACAACGGAGAAATTAAAAATGATGATATATTGATAACACTGATGCTTCTGATGACCGAATATAGGTAGTTTGAAAATTTGTTCCTACAATTGTCGTGGACTGAACAATACTAAAAAACGATTTGATATATTCACACTCTTTAAAGAAAAGAACGTTGACATTTTATGTTTACAAGAGACTCACTTTTTTGAAGAAATTGAAAATAAAATTTATCAAGAATGGGAAGGAAATTGTTTCTTTAGTCATGGTAGTTCAAATTCAAAAGGAGTAGCTGTTTTGATAAAAAAAGGTACAGATATCAAAGTTTTGGCATGCAGAAAAGATACTAATGGACAGTTTATTGCTCTCAATATATCTTACAGCGACAAACAAATTATACTCGCAAATATATATGCACCAAATACTGATAACCCTGGATTTTTTATAAATGCTTTTAGTCATATTGATTCTTTCGGAAAAATGGATAATATCATTGTATGTGGTGACTTTAATCTTGTTCTTGATAGCTCAATTGACTATGAAAACTACAAAGATTCTAATCATAACATCAATTCGAGAAAACTTTTAATTAAGACAATCAATGAAAGAGAACTTATGGACCCATTTAGACATTTGCATGGGGAGACTCGGAAGTATACCTGGAAACGCTTTTCATCTTTACAGAGAGGGAGATTGGATTTCTTTTTAACGACAAAAAGTTGAATTCCATTACTCAGAAATTGTGATATAGACATAAGCTATAGATCGGATCACTCTATAATTGTACTTGAACTACAGTTTTCTAATCAAAAACATGGGAAAGGATACTGGAAATTTAATAATTCATTATTAAATGACATAGAATATGTTAATCTCATTAATAAAAAAATAAATAATGTTATCCTGCAATACTCTTTACCAGTTTATGATAGAGAAAATATTATCAATATTGATCGTTCAGAGTTACAATTCATAATAGATGATCAGCTTTTTATGGAAACTTTGTTAATGGAAATACGGGGGGAAACAATCTCATTTTCAAGTTATAAAACAAAAGCAAAAAACCAGAGAGAAAAACATATTGAAAATGAAATTTCTTTTTTAGAAACAAATTTAAATGAAACGAATAAAGATAGGTTATCTTCATTACAATCAGAGTTAGAAAACTTACGAAAAGAAAAACTACATGGCTCTTTTATTAGGTCTAGAGCAAACTGGGTCGACAGTGGAGAAAAAGTGACGAAATATTTCTGTAATTTGGAAAAACAAAATATTGCATCAAAAACTATTCCCTTTATAGAAACAGAAGATGGCAATCACTTATTTGACCAAAGGGAAATCCTTAAAGAAGCAAAACATTATTATGAAACTTTATATAATGAATCAAATAATTTGATTGACGTCAATTTAGAGGATGACTTAAAAAACTGTACTTCAAATAAGCTAGACGAAAAGCAGAAGAAGGAACTTGAAGGACTATTACAATACAATGAGGTAACACATACACTCAAAAACATGAAAAATGACAAAAGCCCAGGAGGGGATGGTTTTACTTCCAATTTTTATAAGGTGTTCTGGAATAAGATAGGTCATTTTGTTGTAAGAGCATTAAATCACGCATTTATTTCTAGATCCTTTTCACCAAATGTTAAATTAGGAACTATAACTTGCATACCAAAAGATAATAAACCAAAAAAGTTTTTAAAAAACTGGAGACCTATCACTCTTTTAAATGTTCTGTATAAGCTTGCATCTGGGAGTATTGCAAACAGGATGAAACACGTTTTGGATCATATCATATCAAGCGACCAAACTGGGTTCTTAAGAGACAGGTTTATAGGTGAAAACACAAGACTAGTTTATGACATTATGCAATATTGTGAAGAACATAGAATACCTGGACTTTTAATGTTAATAGATTTTGAAAAGGCCTTTGATTCTCTATCATTTAATTTTATTGAAAAGACGCTTGAATATTTTAATTTCGGTGTAATGTTCAAAGAATGGATTAAATTATTTCTGCACAATACTGAGGTATGCGTACAAATAAATGGTTTTCTTTCAGATTATTTCAAAGTCAGAAGGGGATGTCGACAAGGTGATCCAATATCCGCTTATATTTTCATCCTTTGCACCGAAATTCTTAACATTAAATTAAAGCACGATAGAAATATAACGGGACTAAAAATAAAAAAAGAAGAATATATCATATCACAATTTGCTGATGACACAACACTCTTTTTAGACGGTTCTGAAAAATCGATTAAAAGTACTCTTGAATTACTAGAAAAATTCTCACATATTTCTGGCTTGAAAGTTAATTTCGACAAAACAAAACTTATATGGATTGGCAGTTTGAAGTATAGTACAAGATCTATCAAGACGAAATGGAAATTAACATGGGGGGAAATAAAATTTAAACTTCTTGGACTGGAGTTCCATGTCGATCTAGATAAAATGATAAAGTTAAATTTTGAAAGCAAATTCAAAAGCATTAATAACATTATAAATTATTGGAAGAAAAGAAAACTAACACCAATTGGAAGAATAACTGTAGTCAAAAGTCTTTTATTACCTTTACTCACACATCTATTTATTAGTTTACCATCACCAACGAATGAATTTATGAAACAACTGAACAATACACTTTATGAATTTGTATGGGACGGTACTGCTAAAATTAAACAAACTGTCTTCACAAAAAATTATATGGAAGGAGGTCTAAACATGATTGATATCAATAACTATAATAAAAGTATGAAAATTAAATGGATAAGAAAACTAGTTGCTTGCGGTAAAAGTTGTCATAAATTCATGAATAATGTAATTGACACACACAAACTATTTAATTTTGGAATGATGTACTGTGAAAAAATTATTACCAACATAAGAAATGATTTCTGGATTGATGTTTTAAAATCTTTTATGGTATTTATCTCTAAATGTAGTTTTACGAAACTGCTGGATGTAGTTAACATGCCTCTGTTTTTTAATAGCAATATTTTGGTAGATTCTAAGCACATTTATAATAAAATATTATACGATTGTGGTATAAGATATGTAAAGGATCTGTTAAATGTAGATGGAAGTTTTAAAAATTGGTTAGACATAAAAACAATGACTAGAAACAAAGTGAATTTTTTAAATTTCTATAGCATTACAACATCAGTTAAAACTTTCCTTTCAAAAAATCACATTTTGATTAAAAAGGATGCTTTAAATGGATGTCATAATCCTTCTATTAGTTGTTATTTCTTTCATATGCTTACTAAAAGTAACATAAATAAACATGTTTATAATATTTTGACACACAACGATGAAATACCTTCGAGTAGAGTTAAGTGGGACTCATTATATAACCACATAAATATAGATTGGAAGCAAGTTCATGGAAATGTGTTTAAATGCACAAAAGACACTTATACACAGTGGTTTCAAACAAGAATAATACATAGAATAATTCCAACAAATTCTCTGCTTTTTAAAATGAAATTGATAAATACTAACTCATGTACATTTTGTAAACAATATGAAGAAACTATTCTACATTTATTTCATGACTGTGAACACACCAAATCATTAATTAATAATATAGCAACAATTTTAAGTACTTTTGACCATACACTGCAAATTGATAGTCGAACTTTACTTTTAGGCACACGTACATCAAACGTACCATTAGACAGGCTACTTATAGAAGTTAAGAAATATATTTATCACTGTAGGAATAAACAAAAAATACCCTCAATGATCGGTTTTAAAAATACTCTAAACTTGACCTTAAATATTCATAAATGCACAAACACGCATGAAATTGACAAATGTCACATGACAATTGTAGAACATGTTTATCAAAGTCTCCTTTGCCAGTATAGTGCACAGGTAGTAAATATTAACGAATTTCTATAAAATTTCTGAAGGATTCCAATTTCTTTACTACATATGCACATATCCACTCACCCACACACACACACATACTTACATCTATTTCATTTTTTTTTACCCTGATTTCTGATTCTCTCTCTCTCTCTTTCTCTCTCTCTTAATAAGGCCACATTCAAGTGATGGAATAAATCTACAAAAAATACAATTTTTGTTAGGTATATGAAACATCTTTTGTTTAAGAGTGCTAACAAATTATTTAGAAACCTACTAACATTGAATTGTAAGGTATGGTGGGAGATGGCCACGACTCCCATCATACCAGTTGACGTGGCTAATAATAAAAAAAAAAAAAAAAAAGTATTCAATTTGTCGTCTGCAAATATTTTCACAATGGAACAGTCTACAATTTTGTTGCTTGGTAGAAAGGTAAACAAAGGAAGTTTACACAATACCACTATGAATTCCTCGGGGAATGAATGAAACACTATGAAAAACAACACTTTTGAACTCTTGAAAAAGGCAATAGCTGAAATATCAAACAATAGAGTGTTGTTTTTCATAGTGTCAAATGGAGTTTATTTCGTGTTTTTCGGTAGTTTATCAGAAAATAATGGTGGATTATGGTTTGATAATTTCACCACTTTGACCAGTGAATTTACCGATTGATAAACTCACTGGTATGGAAATGCTGAGAGCTCTCACTTACTTCCTAAGTCCCAACAAAAGAGGGATAAGAAGCATGAAATAAATCGAACACATTTATTTTTACGGTGAAAGATAGAAATTTATTTAATTTCGTTAGCATCATATGTTAATATTTTCACGCATGGCTACTCCACTCCTGAAAATATTAACGACATATGATGTTCACTCGATGAAATAAATTTTGATCTTTCACCTAAAAAAAACAAATATCCTGTATATAAATGCAGACTTACATATGGATTCCCACTAAGATCTATCCCAACAACGGTCCCTTCACTTCTATCTCTAAAATATACAACATCAATTGAAAGCATTTCCTTACAGAATTTGCACCTAAAATTAAATCTTGACCAAACAAATCTGAGTTTTACTGATTTTTTTAATTTTAGAAGCTATCTGGTGGCCCCTGACAAGTATGCTGTTTTAATGCTTAATTCTTTTGTATTTGGTACTCTTAATGAGAGTTTTGTCGTTAGTAAAAACCACAAGAAATTTCTGCTTTTTTACATGAGAACTAACCTTTAAAACTTTTCTGCAAAAACACATACATGTATTTAGAATAAGTAGTACAGCTTGTCACACCTTTAAATACTACTAACTCTGAGTTCCAGATATAACACTGTAATGATGTCATTCTGTTCCTTAGAGTAAGGCTTGGATTAGAATCGACGTGTATCTACTGTCATAAAATTAATGTGTCTCTCAACTGGTAACGTGTCTCTCAACTGATAGACATTGTTTTCTTTGATGGCAGACAATGTCTATTTTTCCATAGAGGTGAACTAAATGTAGGTTCAAGTGACAAAATTATATAAGTCCTGCTCTGGCTCTGGCAAGAGCGGGTTTAACCCTTTATAGCACAATGCCGACTTTTAACAATCCTGAGAAAGAAGGCTTTTGAAAACATTGTGGGAAAAGGAGAAAATGCTGGTAACCAGCATTTTCTCCTTTTCCCACAATGTTTTCTGCCCTTTGAAAGACAAATTCTATGTTCTGGGTAATTGCTAGAACAAGGCTAAAATTTTGTTGTAAAGAGTTACTGTATCTCTGTGATCCATAATGCCAAGCAAGCCATCATGATCATGGATCTATTAAGTCCATTTTGCCAGATAACCACCCGAGTTATGAGGTACAATGATCCTTTAACATGCAGAAAATTTACCAAAAACCAAAAGTTTCAACACAGGTTGGACTGCGCAGGCTGACCTGCTTCGATACCTTTCGCAGATGCATTAAGCCCCCTTTTCACAGAGCAAGGCTCATATGATGAATATAAAACCTTACCTGTATTTCAATGCTAAGTCCACGGTATCATAAGCTGTGTCTAGTGTACCTCGTCTGTCTATAGCTAGTAAAAGTTTGACCATTATATCTAGATTTTTTTCTCTACAGTCATCTATAGCTCTTAGTACAGCCTCCACATAGGTCTCCCTTGTCATGCCAGTGGAGTTGTCTTCTCTTGGAGTGGTTCTCAGTTCTAAGTATTTTACGTTATCTTCAGCAAACTCATGAATCACATCATAAGCAATCTGTAAGAGGACTGACGATTACCTTACAAAAAGGACATTATATATACCTTGGATAACAGCTTTTGAAAACATTTGGGGATAAAACAGCTGCGTAAAAACTAATCAACCCTTTACCGCATAATCCCATGTTTTAACAACCCTGATAAAAGAATGCTTTTATAAACATAGTGGGAAATGGAGAAAATGCTGGAAACCAGCATTTTCTTCTTTTCCCAGAATGTTTTCTACCCTATCAAAGACGGAAATCATTTTTTGAGGTACATTTAATTTGTCTGCAAATGCTTACAGTTTGGTCCAGTTCAAAATTTTGTCGTCTGAGAAAGGTAAAGGCTCAATAGTGGCCAAAAAGACAATGCAGGTGTTAAAGTGGATTTAGATTTATTTGTACCATTCAAAAGTATGGAAAATATTGTGAAGATGACAGTCTGTTTTTTTGTCTTAGTCAATGGCATAAAAAATGAATTTTAAAATCCGGCAAAAAGTAAATAAAAGATAGAGTGACCTGGCAATTTTCAACCTAGTTTTGAAATTAATTTCTCTGCCAGCAATTTACTCTTGGACCAACCATATAACAACAGATTGTCATCTTCACCATAATTTCCATACTTTTAAATGATGTGATTTAAATTAAAATGCATTTTAACATCTGATTTGTTTACTTTTGGCAGCTACTGTTAATTTAATGTCTACATTTTCTGTGGGATCTGAAAATGCCTTTTCCTCGCTTGTATCCATTGTTTCCTTGTTTTAACCTTCCCAACAGAAGAAAGCTTTTGACATCATAGTGGTAACACTAGTGGTGACATTTTTACCATTTCCCTGAATATTTCCACTATTTCAAAGACAAATTCCATCATTTAGCCACATTTAATTTGTCATCTGCAAATGCTTTCAATTTGGAGAGGTCTAAAGTTCTATTTTCTGTAAAAGAATTAAACTGAAAATCTGAGGCTAGGGTTCTCACCTCCTACTGTGAAGTGACTTCACTGATATCAAAGACAGAAGGCATCATTTGAGTTTTATTTAACACTTTACCAAACGACAAAATTTTAGACTGGTCCAAGTTGAATGCATTTGCAGACAAAAAGTAGGTGTAGTTCAAATAATGATTTCTGTCTCTGCTAGGGTAGAAAACATTGTGGGAAAAGGAGAAAATGCTGGTTACTGGTATTTTCTCCTTTTTTCCACAATGTTTTCAAAAGTCTCCTATTTCAGGGTCATTAAAACCTGGGATTGTTTGGTAAAGGGTTAATCTGTCATCTGCAAATGTCTCAACATGGTCAAGTCGAAAATTTTGTTGTTTGGTAAAGCATCTATCCAGAAAAACATTTATTCTGAAGATATTGTGGCTCTCATTCTGAACATTTTGTCCTTCTCATAATGTTTCCGAAAGTGTCTAGCAGCAGGATACCAGCTAACAAGCAAGCTATAAAGTGTACCTTATAAGCTGCATCTACACTGTTTGAGACTTGATGAATTAATTTAAACATCTTGAAAGTGCTGAAAAGAAAAAATAGATTTCAACAGCCTTTTACCAAATCAACTGATTTGTTATGTCTCTGAAGAAGAAGGCTTAACGCCTTACCAAACAACAAAAGTTTAGACTGGTCCAAATTCAAAGCTTTTGCAGACGACAAATCAAATCTGGCTCAAAAATTGAAATTTGTTTTTGAAAGGGTAGAAAACATTGTTGGAAAAGGAGAAAATGCTGGTTACCAGCATTTTCTCCTTTTCCCACAATGTTTTCCAAAAGCTTTTTTCTTCAGGGTCGTTAAAAGTCGGAACTGTGTAGTAAAGGGATAAAAACCATCGTGGGGTAAAATGAATACTTTTAGCCAGAATCCTTTTCCCACAGTACTTTTTACCCTGTTACGAGAGACAAAACAAAGGTAGAAATCTACACAGAGATTTTGTGTGCACATTTAAACTCTCATGGCAGATGACAACTGTGAAATTACATTTTAGCCATGCTCTGGTAAAAGGGGGCTTAATGCATTTCTGTTATGCATGATGCCAAACAAGTCATGACATGTTCATGGATCCATAAAGTCCATTTTGTCTAACAACTGATTCATAAGGTAGAATGGTCCTTTGACACACAGAAAATTGACAAATAGCAAAAAGTTTTGGCCCTGATCAGCCTGCGCAGGCCTATCTGGGTCAATACTTTTTGCAGATATATTAATCCTCCTTTACATAGAGCATGACCCATTTTATGATACATATGAGCTGTGCTCTGGCAAAAGGGGATTTAATGCATCTCAGAGATGCTTTACACCAAGCAAGTCACCACATAATTATGGATCCATAAGATCCATTTTGTCTAACAACTGCCTGAATCTTGAGGCAGACTTGTCCTTGACATGCAGAAAATTGGCCAATAGCAAAAAGTTTCAATCCAGATCAGCCTGTAGAGTACCTGCAGGCTGACTTGGATACTTATTGCAGATGTGGTAAACCCCTTTTACACAGAGCATGGCTTGTATATGTAATTTTCTTTTTCCTTTTTTTGTGCATTTCTATGTACTTGAGAAGTGAATTTAAGTATTTTATATTGTACTGTTTAAATTTACTCTTGTAATGATCCTGACTCCCCCTTTCTAAACATCAGCCTCCAATTTGGGTCTATTCCATTTCTCTTCATTTTCAGGATGTCTCCCATTGTAGATTCACTGATTGAGCCATTAATGTGAGCATGTAGTTCCTGGCAAGAAGTAAATTAGGTACATGAGTCATCACTCTTAAACTCTTCACAAAACAACAAAATTTTAGACTTGTTGAAATTGAAAGCATTTGCAGAGGACAAAATAAAAGTGACTTACAAACTGAAATTTGTTTTGGAAAGGGTAGAAAGCATTGTTGGAAAAGGAGAAATGCTGGTTACCAGCATTTTCTCCTTTTCCCATAATGTTTTCAAAAGCTTTATTTCTCAGGATTGTTAATAGTCGAGATTTGCGGTAAAGGCTTAAACTGTTTCTTTAGTGACCATGAGATTGTGACTCAATTTCCATCCATGATTAGTCTGTAACACCTGGCACCAAACATGGTGCCAAAGGGATGTTGGTAGTCGTCTATCAAGCCTTTGGCACTTTCATAACCATATTTTTATCCTTGACTCTTAGTTATCCTCAAATAAAAATGACTGCCCATGTGCAGTTAGCTGAATTTTTAATGAGTGTTTGTGTACAAATTAACCAGATGTATTTATGTCAAATAAAAGGGAAATTACAAAAAGATCAATGAAAAGCCTGTACTGCACGTGGTGTTATTGTTAAGTTAAATCATTTATCTATCTATCGATTCATGTCCATTTTTATAACCGACAAGCAGATTAAAGACACATTAAGCTGACTGAAAGATGGCCATAAGATTTTGAAATTTCCAGAAGCTTTAAAAGAATTACTGATAGGAAGGAAAAATATAAATACTTTGCTTTAAAGAAACAAGAGAGAAACTGAGAGAGAGCAAGAGAGAAAGGGAGGGAGAGACAGAAAGAGAGAGGGATAGAGGGGGGGGGGCGACTGAAAATGATAGACAACAAAAGCTCGTATACCACTTTTGGAATTTGGTGACAGTATGCAGCTGTGGTCATTCTTTCGCTCTATCAAAGATATTTAGCGTACATCTAAAATCGGCCTGCTTCATCAACCCGTTTTATACAAATGTAAACAAATCTTTTTCGGACTGTGTACTCAAAACCTACTGGGCTTTCCGTGAACGTTGATAATGCTACTAACTAGTCAAAATGCTTAAAAAGATATTAAGCATGGTCCTAAACATTTTTTAAAGTTTCGACAGATCTGTCTGGGTAAATAAAAAAGACACATTTCTTTATTTAGGAAAACTTTACAAGAGGGGGGGGGGGTTCTACTTTAATAATTCGAGTCAACTGATCGAATATTCTATACAAAAATGTGTGTGCCGCCAAACTACAACAACAACATTGTCCTAGCAGACGGTAAAGACATGCGATTGTATTTTAACTCAAGACTCTAGAAAACTTTCCATCTCTGAAAAATCAAAGTTTATCGACAGGGAAGATTATACCGTTTGCTATCTTTGAACATCTGGTGTGAAATTTTCACGCGTTCTGCAGCATGTACATTTGTCTTTGGTTTTCGCGACTTTAAAGAATTATGCGCGACCGACATATTTTCGAGGGGTACCAATTTTCAAACCCAAAGTTATGTCCGAGTTTTCAGTGAGGTGAACGACGTCACTGTTATGTGTGACCCGCATATTTTAATGCAAACAGCCGTGTCACAGGAGTTGTTTTACGAAATCATTTAAAAAACAAGCATGTTTCTATAGGAGAGATTGGTTTTAGTGACAAATTTCTTATAATATTACCGTTTTCAGTCCGATATTTGCCATATTTAAATTCTCTGTCAAACATTTAATTTCTATATTGAAAAGTCCCTAACATGCAACATATTCGGTGTTGATGTCAAAAAGTCATTTGACCAACTAGGATAATGTAACAAGATTCTGATCTATAATTAGATCAGAGAATTTTGTGACCTATTCTGTTGAGTTACTTATGACTGAACAATACTTCCAGAATGATGCTACTGATGGTAAATGTCTCCAACCCTTTAGTTGAGCTACTCAATATTTAAAGATATTTTATGGTAAACTGGTGTTTACAATGATTCCTGATATGTTCTCATACATGTAAGTGTATATAAATTGATAAAAGGGACCAAAATGCCTTGAGTTTTGCTGTTCTGGTATTCTGGTGTTGCTGTCACAAGAGGAGGTATAGCCATTATGACTCTGACATCCATCCCTTTCATCCTGCTTCATAAACGGAAGATGTTTGACTCGGAACTGTTTATTTATATTGTTCAGAATGGTTCCTTCTTGTAATAGTTAACATCATTGTTGAGTTTTACATGATGTATACATGATGTTTTTCAGTTCTTTATTTATGAACTGATCTATATATTAAGATATACTATATAAGATCTTGAAAGCCTTGAAATAAGGTTGGGTTTTCCCATGTGCCAATTCAACCTCTGGCACAAGATAGAACTTGGGTGAAGTATGTTATCACCATAGAATGAGCATGATTCAAGCAGAATTTATGGTTACATATATGCAGGTGACGTTTCTGGTATCAGACATTTTTGGTAATCAGTACTTTAATTACATACTAACCATGCTCTGTGAAAAGGGGGCTTAATACATATGAGAAAAGTATTGACCAAGGTCAGCCTGCGCAGACTGTGCAGGCTGGCCTTGGCTGAAACTTTTTGCTATTGGTCAATTTTCTGTCTATCCAAGGTCCATTGTACCTTGTGAATCGGTTGTTACACAAAATGGATTTCATGGATTTATAAGTAGGTAATGACATGCTTGGTATCATGTATCACAGAGATGCATTGAGTCCCCTTTTGCTAGAGCATGGCTCATAGGCATTAAATGAAACTTTCAATTAAGTCCCTCGTAAACTGGTCAGGCTATTGTTCTTCGTCTCTTATTTCATGAATTAAGAATCCTTAAATATCTGTTTTGAATCTTTATTTAGTAATGGGTTTCTGAACATTGATTACAGCAGACCAACGCAGTAATGTAATTTCATAGCAGGTGCCTGATATATTTTGTCATTGTGAAAAATTTAACTGGTATATCCAAGCAGTATGTGAAGTGATTTAGTATATGTAAAATAAGGAAAAGAAGATAATACATCTACTCCTTTAGTGAACCAAGGTAGCAATGATGTTCAGTGATACTACTGTGTAGTACTGGCTCAGTCCTGAGAATGAGGGATCTGTAATATGGGTCCCTTTGTAACCCCACTTTCTGAGCTGCATTTTGCCTTATTTGCAAAAAAGATAAATTTAATAGTTGGCATTGACTTGTGGCGATGGTTGGAGTTGTTTTATCATCAAAAAAATTTGAATGGGAGAGGGTTTAGGGAATTAACTATAGCAGTGAGTTGAGCAGTCCCATACTGTGTATGGCAAGAGCACTTGTGCTGCAAGCAGGGGGTCCAGAGGTTTGATTTAATGGTGTTTTATGCGGCTTTCAACATTATTTCAGACATATCATGGCAACAGCTCACATTTTCATGTATTTCCTGGGTTTTACCAGTACTAGACTAGGACTCTGAAGTGTCTTGCCCAAGGACACACTCACGAAAAACCCAGCGGATCAGGTGGGGCTCGAAACCAGGGCCTCCAAGTTACGAGTCCCACACTTTACCACTGAGCCATGCAGGACCCCTCCAGAGGTTTGATAGAGGGCCATTAAAATATATCTGTACATGTGGTAGCAAGTGTTCAAATCATGCTGCAGTTAAAGAGAAACTGGTTATCCACCATGCCTCGAATTCAGTCACAAGTTTGCACAGCAATATATGCAGCAATATTTGATCCTATTTAAATTGATAATTTACCTTTTGTGAAAACTTATGTTTCTTTAACCCATTGCCTTACAAACCCACTTTTAACAAGCCTAAGGAAAAAGCCTTTTGAAAACATTGTGGGGAAAGGAAAAAATGCTGGAACCCAGCATTTTTTCCTTTTCCCACCATGTTTTCTGTTCTTCCCAAAACAAATTTCAATTCTTTAGTCACATTTGTTTTATCATCCGCAAATGGTTTCAATTTGGACTAGTCTAAAGTTTTGTCATTTTGTTAAGAGTCAAATAGTATTGGTTATAACATAATGTTAGTATTTTGTTTTGCAGTGTCACTTTCAAAGTTACATACCTATTTCAAGATTTTTAAACATTTTCTTTTTCTAATTTCAGAACCTTGTATCACCTTTCAATCTCATTCTCTAGAAGCCATGTTTGATGGGTTTTCAGCCTGGTTTTCTAGCAGTGTAGATGAAAATAGAATAAACCAGTGGAGTAAGCATTTACATACACCAAGTTTATTTTTAGCTGGGCTATTTTCCTAGAAAACATCAGGGTATTGTTGTAGCTCTGGTTTGACTGCATTGTTGTGTGAAAACTTTTACATTTTATAACATGTATGTTATTACCGAAGATATGTGCTTCAAGCTTGGACAAGTTGTTAATTATCAAGAGGAAACCTATACAAAAAGGGCAGGTATCCATCAAAGTATTTTAACAGAGTTATGCCCCTTTTTTACCTAGAATTTTCACTGAAAATCAAGCAACTATAGCCAGGTATTGGCACCAGCATGCAATGCTCGTTTTTGTTGTGTTGTCATTATATCTTGACCCATGATTACCAACCCAGCTATTTTAGGCCATTCAGTTACTGGCACACTAGAGATAAAGGATTTTTGAGAAGCATTTTCATTGATGTAAAAACATTGTGAGAAAAGGAACAGTTGCTTTCAAAAGTATATGCAGTTGCTCCTTTTATCAGTGTGTTTTCAAAAGCTGTCTACTGTATAGGTTTAAAAAGTTGTATCTGTATTGTATTGGATTACATCTAGCATCAGAGAAGTTAAAAGTCAAAGTCAGGGAATTTGTTTCATACGTGAAAGGTTTGTAGAGTCAAGACTGTGTATTATGATGTTCACCTTGAACAAGAGTATTTTATATACAAATACACGAAGCTTTTCCCTGCTACAAACAGCAATTATTTGATTAACACCATAAATTGATGTATATATGATAAGTCAAATATGGAAAGCATATATCTTCGACTTCAAGTAAATTGTAATAAAAAAGAAAAAAACACCTTGTCCATCTAATAGAGACATTGTTTATTTTGTTATTCATTTCATTCAAATTCATTTGGATATAGATTATAGAGAAGTTTCTTGAAACTCAAAGAGCAGTCCATTTATATACTTTCACAAAAACGAATGACAGTTCTAAGGAGTACTTTCAACATACATGTACATAATTTGTGACTATATACATGAGTCAAAGGATAATGCTACTTAACCCTTTACCAGACAACAAAATTTTAGCCTTGTCCAAAATTAACCCTTTACCGCACAATGCTGCCTTGTAACGACCCGGAGAAAGAAGCCTTTTGAAAACACTGTGGGAAAAGGAGAAAATACTGGTAACCAGCATTTTCTCCTTTTCCCACAATGTTTTCTACCCTATCATAGAAAAATTGCACCATTTGAGCCACATTAAAGTTGTTGTCTGCCAATGCTTTCAATTTGGACAAGGCCAAAATTTTGTCGCCTTGTAAAGGGTTAAAAGCACTTGCAAGACGACAATCTCAATGTGGCTCAAATGGTGCAATTTTTCTTTGATAGGGTAGAAAACATTGTGGGAAAAGGAGAAAATGCTGGTTACCAGCATTTTCTCCTTTTCCCACAATGTTTTCAAAAGGCTTCTTTCCCAGGGTCATTAAAAGGCGGCATTATATGCTGGTAAAGGGTTAAAAGGAATTTCAATGCATCTGCAAATAACATCAACCCATGTCAGCCTACACAAACTGCAGAGGCTGATATGGGTTGAAACTTTGCTATCAGCCTGAGAAAATCAATCAGTATTATTGCAACGACTTGCTCAGTACAATACATTTTGAAGTTCCTTTTCCCAGAGCCTGTCCACATGTGATTTGTTTTGAATTTTGGTAAGTTTCCTACTAATCTGAACCTCTGCTGTTTGTTTCTTTTAAAGGTGACAACGGTGGTTTGATTGCATCTTCTGAGACAGCAGATTATTTATTTAGTAAGGACGCTACATGCAATGACACGACAGAGTACGTATGTTACCCTTTATTTAACTCTTTACCACACAATTGCGACTTTTAAGGACCCTGTGAAAGAAGCCTTTTAAAATCATTGTGGGAAAAGAAAAAAATGCTGGTAACCAGCATTTTCTCCTTTTTTTACAATGTTTTCTACCCTTCCAAAAACGAATTTCCACTTTTCAGTCACATTTATTTTGTCGTCTGCAAATGCTTTCAGTTCGGACCAGTCTAAAATTCTTACGTTTGGTAAAGAGTTAAAGTAACGATGGCTGCCAAATGTACACAAAGTGGGTTTTAACCTTTGTCCTGCTGGTGAACAGAAATGATACTTTCAAGCCGATAGTAAAGACCCAAATTTCCCCATTTAAAAGGCATTTTTGGAGGAGAGATATCTCCCTATCGGACAGTGTTGATCCAAGATCAGACTGCACATTATGTGCAATCTGATCTTGATCTATGCTCTCTGAGAAAGGTCAGTGAGTTGCACACAGCAGCGTAGGGGTAAAAATGCATTTAAATGTAAATCATATCATTTAAAAGTATGGCAATATTGTGAAGATAACAATTTGTCGTCGTACGGTCGGTCCAAGTATTAGTCACTGGCAGAGAAATTAATTTCAAAACTAAGTTGAAAGTTGCCAGGTCACACTATCATTTGTTTACTTTTTTCCTGCTTTTTACACTATCCAACAGAAATCCAATGATTTCTACTATATTTAATCCTTTGCTGCATGGTCCCAAGTTTTAAAGACACTAATGAAAAGGCCTTGAAAACATTGTGGGAAAAGGAGAAAATGCTGGCGACCAGAATTTTGTTCTTTTCTCTTAACCCTTTACCACACAATCCCGACTTTTAACGACCCTGGGAAAGAGGCCTTTTGAAAACATTGTGGGAAAAGGAGAAAATGCTGATAACCAGCATTTTCTCCTTTTCCCACAATGTTTTCTGCCCTATCCAAGACAGAAATCACCATTTTAGTTACATGCGACTTGTTGTCATCTGCAAATGCTTTCAATTTGTTTCAGTCCAAAATTTACGTTTGCTAAAGGGTTAATGTTTTCTGCCCTTCCAAAGACCTCTCCTATCAGTCAGACCACAATTAATTTGTCCTCTACAGATTCTTTCAATTTGAATACGTCCAAAATTATGTCATGGTAAAATGGTTAATTTGTCAACAACAAATACTATCAATATGGTTGGGGCTAAACTTGTATTGTTTGGGTAAAGAGTAAAGTGATCGATGTTTTTACAGGATTTTTGAGACGGAGGCATACCTGGATGAACACCTGTCCATTTTTCATCCAGAATATATCTCAGCTTGCGTCAGAAAGAAGTCACGGGACAACATAAATATCGGAAAATATTTTTTCCCACCTGAGGAAGTACAGGAATGTAAGTCCTTTGCAAAAGAAATGATAATAACAAAATTTACATGCTCAGGTTAAATAATTTACTCACAAAAGTGCTTGGAAGATTTTATCTGTGGAGAATATTGATGGATTAACTAGGAATGGGAATTGTTATTGGAGATTAACCCTTTACCAAAACAACAAAATTTTACACTTGTCGAAACTGAAAGCATTTTCAAATGACAAATTAGGTATGGCTCATATGGTGAGATTTGTCTGTAAATGTACAGAAAAGATAGTGGGAAAAGGAGGAAATGCTGGTTACCAGCCTTTTCTCCTTTTCCCACAATGTTTTCAAAAGGCTTCTTTCTCAGGGTCGTTAAAACTCTGGATTGTGTGGTAAAAGGTTAATCAAGACTGAAATTAGTGACTTACCTTTTCCACTGTTTAGCTTGGCTGTTTTTGAAGAAAATGTTGAGTTATTGCCGTAGTCCTGTGGTTGTCACAACCTGTGTCGTCGTTGTTATGGTCGTGCAAAAACTTTGATATTTTACAATATCTTAGTTATTACTGAAGATATATTTACCTCAAACTTTGACAAGTTGTTCACTATCAAAAGGGGGAACCTATACAACAAGGGCACTTAACCATCAAAGTATTTTTGACACAGTCAGGCCCCTTTTTATACGCCCGTCGAAGACGGGACGTATTATGGGATCACCCGTGGCGGGCGGGTGGGCGGCGTCCAGTTCTTTGTCCGGAGCATATCTCCAAAACTATACTACCTACGGTTATGAAATTTCATGTGTGGATAGATCTCATCAAGGGGGAGTGCAGTGCACAGGAATCATAACTCTTGCTTCCTTAATTTTTGAGTTATTGCCCTTTCTTGTTTTTCATACTTGAATTTTGTCCGGTGAATATCTCCAATACTATACTACCTAGGGTTATGAAATTTCATGAGTGGATAGATCTCATCAAGGGGGAGTGCAGTGCACAGGAATCATAACTCTTGCTTCCTTAATTTTTGAGTTATTGCCCTTTCTTGTTTTTCATACTTGAATTTTGTCCGGTGAATATCTCCAATACTATACTACCTAGGGTTATGAAATTTCATGAGTGGATAGATCTCATCAAGGGGGAGTGCAGTGCACAGGAATCATAACTCTTGCTTCCTTAATTTTTGAGTTATTGCCCTTTCTTGTTTTTCATACTTGAATTTTGTCCGGTGAATATCTCCAATACTATACTACCTAGGGTTATGAAATTTCATGAGTGGATAGATCTCATCAAGGGGGAGTGCAGTGCACAGGAATCATAACTCTTGCTTCCTTAATTTTTGAGTTATTGCCCTTTCTTGTTTTTCATACTTGAATTTTGTCCGGTGAATATCTCCAATACTATACTACCTACGGTTATGAAATTTCATGTGTGGATAGATCTCATCAAGGGGGAGTGCAGTGCACAGGAATCATAACTCTTGCTTCCTTAATTTTTGAGTCATTGCCCTTTCTTGTTTTTTATACTTGAATTTTGTCCGGTGAATATCTCCAATACTATACTACCTAGGGTTATGAAATTTCATGAGTGGATAGATCTCATCAAGGGGGAGTGCAGTGCACAGGAATCATAACTCTTGCTTCCTTAATTTTTGAGTTATTGCCCTTTCTTGTTTTTCATACTTGAATTTTGTCTGGTGAATATCTCCAATAC
Source organism: Tridacna gigas (assembly GCA_945859785.2). Classification (NCBI taxonomy): domain Eukaryota; kingdom Metazoa; phylum Mollusca; class Bivalvia; order Cardiida; family Cardiidae; genus Tridacna; species Tridacna gigas. The sequence goes on along the minus strand of OX244037.2, from coordinate 44,096,769 downwards.
TATACTACCTAGGGTTATGAAATTTCATGAGTGGATAGATCTCATCAAGGGGGAGTGCAGTGCACAGGAATCATAACTCTTGCTTCCTTAATTTTTGAGTTATTGCCCTTTCTTGTTTTTCATACTTGAATTTTGTCTGGTGAATATCTCCAATACTATACTACCTAGGGTTATGAAATTTCATGTCTGCATACATCTCATAAAGGGGGAGTGCAGTGCACAGGAATCATAACTCTTGCTTCCTCAATTTTTCAGTTATTGCCCTTTCTTCTTTTTCATACTTGCATTTTCTCCGATGAATATCTCCAAAACTATACTACCTAGGGTTATGAAATTTCATGCCTGCATACATCTCATTAAGGGGGAGTGCAGTGCACAGGAATCATAACTCTTCCTTCCTTAATTTTTGACTTATTTTCATACTTGAATTTTGTCTCGAGCATATCTCCAAAACTATACTACCTATGGCTATGAAATTTCATGCGTAGATAGATCTCATCAACTGGGAGTGCAGTACACATGAACCATAACTCTTGCTTAATTTTTGACTTATTGCTCTTTCTTTATTTTGAAACTTTAATTTTGTCCAGTGCATATCTTCAGAACTATACTAGCTAAGGATATGAAATTTCATGCGTGGATACATTCCATCAACAGGAAGTGCTGTGCATATAAATTTCAACTCTTGCTTGCTTAATTTTTCAGTTATTGCCCTTTCTTGTTTTTTTTTCGAACTTGAATTTTGTATGATGCATATCTCTCAAACTATACTACCTCGGGTTATGAAATTTTAGGGCTGGATACATCTCATCAAGGGGTAGTGCAGTGCACATGAAATATAAATTGCTTATTTTTTATGCACCAGCATTTTCTCCTTTTCCCACAATGTTTTCTACCCTTTCCAAACCAAATTTCAATTTTTGAGTTACATTTAGTTTGTCAACTGCAAATGATTTCAATTTGGACTAGTCCAAACTTTTGCTGTGTGGTAAAGAGTTAATAGTAATACAATAATAAACAAGAGTTCCGTCAACACAAATACACTGCCATTATCTTCAATCAACAGTAAAAAAAATATTCTGCACTACTATTTTTCTATACCTCCCCTTTATCATTATTATGCCCCAACTTTACAACTTGGGGTAAGACGGGCGTATCTTGCGACAATTTGCCGCTCTTGTTGGACTTAGAATTGTCACTGAAAGTCAAGCAACTGCAGCCAAGCTTTGGCACCTGTATGCGGTGCTCTTGTTTACATAATCTGGTATGTAAATGGGTTTATGACCTTCTTTTTTTCAAGAGGGTAGGGTATTTTGAATGTTAGTTGCAAGCACAAGTGATCCAGGTATAACTTAGACACTAGTACCAGCGTTGCATCTTGTTTCTTCTGTGTTTTCAAAAGCCTTTTTCCTCAGATACTTACAAAACTCTGTCATTTTAGAAAAGGGTAAACTGACAGAATACATTTGAGTCATGTTCTTTGAAAAAGGGGCTTAATGCATCTGCGAAAAGTTTCGACCCAGGTCAGCCTTCGCAGTCCATGCTAGCTGACCTTGGCGGAAACTTTTTGCTACTGGTCAATTTTCTGTATGTCCAAGGACCACTCTACCACATGATTCAGTCAGTTGTTGAAAAAAGTGGCTATTATGGATCCATAATTATATGATGGCTTGATTGGTAGAATGCATCGCAGAGATGCACTAAGCCCCCATTTCCCAGAGCAACACTCATTTTATTTCTAACTCATGGAACTTTTCAAGTTAGCATGTTTAGACCTACTGAGACCACGGGTAAACAAAGATCATTGGCATCGTTATGAAGTACAACCAAATACAACCACCTACACTGAGCTATGCTCTGTGAAAATGGGTTTTAATGCATCTCAATGATGCATGATGCAAAGCTAGTCATCTCATAATTATGGATCCGTAGTGTCCATTTTGTCAAATAACTGACTGAATTATGGGGTAGAATGGTCCTTGGACATGCAGAAAATTTAATAGTAGACCACCGACTGCACCACTCGTCACAACTCGGCCGATTCCGTACCTACATCTAACCTCGTCTGTAGAAAGGAGGCTTCCATTTTGAACTACCAATCACATAATCTTAAACATGGCGCCCCCCCCTGTAGATTGCTTAGCAACGACATGAACAACCATGGTGAAGTTGTTCACTTCTATCGATCTGTCGATGAAAGTTCCCAACGGAATTGATAAACCACGCTAAAAATTGAATGTACAAACTGTTTGCCGACTGAAATATTCTTAGAAAGATAATGACAGAAAATTTACTCATGTTTTCTTTTTTAAGAGGAGCCTTACAATTTCAGTAACGGTAAAGGGCCGTGCTTCCGGAGATGTGCGAAATGTACGTGATACAGCCAAGGGATTTGATCACCAGATCACTCGAGAAATGCGACTGCACGGGATGAACTGGGTTAATACTGTTTCGCAGATGCATTAAACCCCCTTCTCACTTAGCATTACTCATAATAATGGAGGCAAGTTTCATTGCAACGCTGTGTCTAATAATAAATATATTCAGGCTTTCATTTCTCATTTGTTATTCTTGTTATGGGTTAGTTAATGTTTTGTCTATGTTAGCTCTTTACCACACAATCCCAATTGATTGATTGATTGTATGGTGTTTAACACTGTTTTCAACATTATTTCAGTTATGTTGCGGCGACCAGCGCACCTATCCATGCTTTCCTGGAGTTTCTTGTACCAGTACTATGCACAATATTCTTTCCAAGCCACTGGCTGCTTTCCCACATAGCCATCGTGGAAACAATGGTCAGCGGTGAGAGAGGAATGAATCCTGTTGCAATGACTATCATCAATCCTTGGAAAGAAATTGGCCGAACCAGGGATCGAACCAGCGACCTCCTGTTCTCAAATCCTGTATGCTACCGACTGAGCTACAGGGGCTTGGCACACAATCCTTAAGAAAAAGCCTTTCGAAAACATGGTGGGAAAAGGAGAAAATGCTGGTAACTAGCATTTTCTCTTTTTCCCACAATGTTTTCTTCCCTTTCACAGCCAAATCTTACCCATATGAGCCATAATATTATGTAATTTGTCATCTGCAAGTGCTTTCAATCTGGACAAGTGTAAAATTCTGTCGTGTGGTAAAGGGTTAAGCACACCTTGTATGTTCTGATAAGCTAAGCTGCCTTGAGATACGTGTTTATTTTCTTACCAAATATGCGCAAGAGTGCTCAGGGAGAGATACTGCAGGACTGGGGATAATAAATATTAAAAACCTTTACTAGACGACAAAATTTTAGCCTTTTCTAAATTGAAAGCATTTGCAGACGACAATTTCAGTGTGACTCAAATGGTGGAACTTTTCTTTTACAGGGTAGAAAACATTATGGGAAAAGAAGAAAATGCTGGCTACCAGCATTTTCTCCTTTTCCCACAATGTTTTTCAAAGGCCTCTTTCCCAGGGTCCTCAAAAGGCGGCATTGTGTGGTAAAGGGTTAACAGCCCCATGTTTACAAAAACTTGCACACTGTATACAAAAATAAGAAATGCACATTTAAAGTAGCCTGGGATTGTAATTGTTTTCTCTTTCACTGTTCTAGACAGTAGCACTGAGCCCCGCTAGCACAGTCAATAGCATACAGGACTTGAGAACAAGGAGTATCTGGTTCGATCCCCGGCTCAACCAATTTCTTTCTGAGGATTGGTGATAAGTCATTGGTGATAGTCATTCACTCCTCTCTCTACTGCTGATCATTGTTTTGACGATTTTTATGTGGGAAAGCAACCAGTGGCTTGGAAAGAATATTGTGCAGAGCTCTGGCAAGAAAAACATAAGGAAAGCATGGATAAATGCACTAGCCACTGCAATATAACTGAAATGATGTTGAACACCATACAGTCATTCAATCAATCTGGGCAGTAAATACTTAATCAACAATATTGATACTTTGCATCATTCGCTATGTTTGAATTTCTGTCATTTCAGACATGAAGAGAGAGGGTCAGTTGCTGGAATGGGAGAAAGAAAACTTCAGTGCCAGAACAGACACAAATGTGTGTAGTTTATTTTTTGTCATGTTGATGTATGTTCATGAATTCTCCTCTGTATTTATGCCAGCAGTTGTACTTTCCAAAAATTTTTTTTTTTCAGTTGTTTTAGAATCACCCTCCTAATACATATGAGCCATGCTCTGTGAAAAGGGGGGCTTAATGCTTCTTCAAAAAGTATAGACCCATGTCAGCCTGCACACGCTGACATGGGTGGAAACATTTTGGTATTTGTAAATTTTCTGTATGTCCAAGGACCATTCTACTTCATGATTCAGGCATTTGTTAGACAAAATGGATTCTATAAACTTGCATGATATAATGCATCACAGAGATGCATTAAACCCCCATTTCACAGAGCATGGCTCATAATTTATATATGCCTTTACCTTTGCAAACAAATATGCTTTTTTGCCCTGTGGTTGTCTTTTTCAGAATCTTTGTCTATTTGTAGACTCATGCTGTTTTTTGTTGACATTTTAAATAACTTTGATGTACTCTACCTCTCTGCATGTAAGGAGTTTACTTAAGTGTCAGAGTGATTTAGGATCTTCAAGATTCCCCAACTCTTTAGCAGATGAATAAATTCCAAAATGAAAGCATTTGCAAACATCATACTTAATTTGAATTGTAGAATTCACCTTTCAAAAGGAAGAAAACATTGTGGGAAAAGAAAAAAATGCTGATTTCAAGCATTTTCTCCTTTTCCCACAATGTTCCCAAAATGTTGTTGAGTGTTAACCTTTAGGCTTCTAAGCATGACTCACTGACCTTTTGTGGACAGCGTACATTAAGATCAGACTGCACAGAACGTGCAGTATGATCTTGAATCTACACTGTCCTATAAGGAGATATCTTTCCTTCAAAAATAACTTTGGAATAGGAAAGTTTTGGTTTACAATATCGGTTTGAAAGTTTCATCTCTTTTGTCTAGCAGGATAAGTGTTAATTTTAAGCTTCATACACACATAGGTTGAAGCAGCACCTACCATTGATAGTGACTGTAAACATGGTTTCAATTAGATGAGTTCATTACCTCTGCCAATGATTTTTTTCATCTGTCACATTTTGAATCATTATTGTAATAGTAGAAAATGCTTGCGATGAGCAGTTTGTCCTTTCACCACTGTGTTTTCACTTTTATTCATATTTTTGCTGAACGCATGTTGGATAGATACTGTTTTTATCTTGTTTTATCTTCTTTTTGTCCATATGGCCCCCATCCCTCTGTCTATATATGGCTGTCTGATTCTGTGGTGTGTCTATACCACTGATCTGTCTACCGGTCTGATTTTTTTCTCTGTATAATAATATGCTCCCTTGGTGTGGGGAACACCAGTGTATTGCAGTAATTTTTTTCCTTCTATGATTGTCTTCATTTAGGAATCACTGAAATACTTTTTGTCTATGGAGAAAAGAGTAAACTACATATAAGCCATGCTCAGTGAAAAGGAGGTTTAGTGCATCTGCAAAAAAGTATCAACCCAGGTCAGCCTCCACAGGCTGACTGTGGTTAAAATTTTTCAGTCTTCCAATTTTTGTGAATTGTGTTCATGTTCAAGGACTAATCTACCTCAGGATTCAGTTGGTTGTTAGATCAATGGCTTTTATGGATCCATAATTATGTGATGATTTGCTTGGTATCATGCATCACAGAAATGCATTATACTCTATTCCCAAAATGACATTCATATACTTTCAGCATTGCAATTTAGGTAGTTTCTGATTTGAACTGGTCCCCTTTGTAGATATACATATTACAACTAGCACAGGCTATTGTGTTGTTGCTTTTCATTGGGCTACATGTATATCACAGAATAGCCAATCAGAGCAGCATACATATTTGCAGTTTGGCTGTAGAGGTAACATTGGGATTTTTTGCACAATTTTAAATTGATAATCAAAACTAAAAAGAATATTCGCAGGCATGAATATAAAAGGTGATACCAAAAATACAATTCACTTTTTTGTGAGGTCAAAAATATCGGAAAATCTGCTGCTCTGGAAGTGAGAGTGACCTCCCCTGAATCTTTATAGTCTAGCATCATGGCTGTTCTAAAAATAGACAGGCAGAATTCCGCCTGTTTTTAGTAGCCTATACTAACCCTTATACACTTGCTGTATTAGGAGAGGTAACCAATCTATATTTGATTGTAACATTTCCAGAAAGAAAACCAGTATCAGAGGGTCAGGGAAGATAACCACAAAAGACAATATCAAGGTCAACAGAAGATTGCATCATCTAGTCAAACACCACAGCAACCATGCACTAGTGCAGGAAAGACACCTCCACATAAAACACATATAATTTCTAAAGGATCTGAACTTAAAAGGAGAAAAGATAACAGAGACATTGATGATGTGCCATTAACAGAATCTGGACAAGAAAAACAAATAGAAAATACAGAGAATAGAATGAGTGAGAAAAAAGATCGGAGAAAGAGTGGAAAAATGAAAGAAAATTTGAATGTTTCTAGAAAAACCAGACAGTACGAGCAGAACGCTAGTGTAGGGGAATGTGCAACGACTTCAAAAGTGACTAATAGTCATTTTGATGATGAAAGTGATGGCGTACAAAACAGCCAAGTATCGGAAAGTGGGAAGCATTGTGAGCCCGTTTATTACTGGAATGATTCAGGTAAGAAAGTTCAACTCTACCACACAATCCCAAGTTTTAACCACCCTGGGGATGGGGGCCTTTTGAAAACATTATGGTTTCTACCCTTTGAAAGACAGATTTTATGTTTTGAGTAACATATGATTGATATGTCACCCGCAAATGCTTTCGACTTGGACCAAGCTAAAATTTTGTCGTGTGATAAAAAGAATTAATAGTTTATCTCTATGAGTGGCACTCTTGTAAAATGGGCTTCATACATCTTTGTCATGCATTATACGAAGCAAGTTGTTGCATCATATAAATCTGCTATGTTAAAAAAAAGGCTGCAGCATGAGATGGAATGGTCCTCGGGGCATGCAGAAAATAAACCATTTTCGCTGAAAATCAGTTTATTTCTAAAAGAAATTGCAGCCAAGTGTTGACACCCACATGCCTTGCTCTTGTTTAATTTATAGGCCATCTTTGCCCACAAATGAAAATTTGCAAAACGAAGTAAAGCCTGGTGCCCCTTTAATTGATAAATTTGTTGAGTGTGTGTTGGTTAAATCTGTTTTCAACATTATTTCAGTTATATTGTGATGGCCACTGCATTTATCCATGCTTTCCTGGATTTTCTTTAACCAGTACTACACACAATGTTCATTCCAAGCCACTGGGGGCTTTTCCACATAAATATAGTCAAAACAACCGTCAGCGGTGAGAGAGGAATGAATCCTGTTGCAATGACTACCATCAGGAAAGAAATTGGCGAATTAGAGGGGCAGACTGGTGACCCTCTGTTCTCAAGTCCTGTACACTACTGACTGACTTAGCGGGGCTCGTAGTGTCCCTTTAAGTATCACAATCGTTAAATAATATATGACCATGCACTGTTGGAAAGTTAATTTTAAAGAAAGCAATGCTTCAGACATTCAGTCACATTCTGACTGACTGGATTGATTTTATAATGGGTAAATTATGCAGTTAGTGTATTTGTATATTCAAATTTTGGACCTTGAGATTTTTAATTTTTCTATTTTCAGAGATTTTGCGCTTAAAGGACCTAGCTAAAGTGTCTGGCAAGTTAGTAGCCTTTGTCATGGGAGAAGATGGTTGTGAATTTATTGATTTAGATTAGGGATTGAGAAAGTTGTTTGGAATTGAGAAAGTTGTTTGTATATTTATAGTGTCGGACATTCCTTTATAATATTGATGTGTAACTCATAACTAAAGATAGAAACATCTTTTTTCGCTCCCTGTAGTCGACAACAGTTACTATTGAAAACAATGTGGAAAAAGAAGCAAATGCCTTTAACAAGAAATTGATTCGTTTTCCACAATGTTTTTGTTGAAGGAAAGTATATTTCTGTTAGATTTTCGTCCATTGTGTATTGGATGAATGTAATTTTACTTTTTGATTGAACTGATTGTGGTTGTGTGGTGTTTAACACCGTCTTCAATATTTCTGTTATATTGCGGCAGCCAGTGCTCCTATAAATGCTTTCCAGGAGTTTCTTTTACCAACCCTCCACCAACATTCTTTCCAAGGCACTGGCTACTTTCCCACATAACCATCGTCGAAGCAATGGTCAGCGGTGAGAGAGGAATGAATCCTGTCACAATGACCGTCATCAATCCTCGGAAAGAAATTGGCCAAGCCGGGGATCAAGCCAGGGACCTCCTGTTCTCAAGTCCTCTAGGCTACCAACTGAGCTAGCAGGACTCGGCTTGACTGACCTGAAGATAGTCTTTGTGACAAAGGGTTATTCCATATTACAGTATACTGCATAGTGAATTTGGGTCTTCAATGGTTGAGGTATTCAATTTCTAATCCAGAGGTTTGGATAAAGTCTCTGCTGTTGGCACTGAAAACAGTTGTCGTTTGACTTGGCACTGCAAAACCAAAGCTATTTAACGGTAAATTGAGGAAACACATTTTTTTTTCAGGTGTGTTGTCCCAGTGATATAACTGAAATACTGTTTGAAATGATGTCAAAATTCAAACACCTTAGTATTATAAGTATGATTTAAATCCAGTGGGAAAGAGCTGAATCTTGCAAAATCAAGGTTGTTTCGGCCAGTTTATTCAAAGAAAAAATGTAATTGGAATATTTCTTCTAAGTGACCAAGCTATACTATTTTTTTTCCGTGCAAAAAAAAAATAAAAAAGATTTACTCTACTCTGTTCATCTGACTCTTTGGTAACTTTCACAAACTTTAAATTGTTTGTTATATCAAAGGTTTATATCTATTTGGGTTTTTCCCACCCCACTGCCATTTCTAACAGATACAAGTCAATAGAACTCTCCTATTTGTGTAAAAACACTTCTGTCATACATTTCCGTAGGCAAACAATTTTGAGATTAAATAGTTCATGAGCCAAAATTTCTCTTGTCCTTTTATAAAGTCTTACACATCTATTGATAGTAATCTACGATTCTTGCCGCAGTTTTTCCTTGCACATTTCAACTTGCCTGTATATGCTAAATAATAAAGTATTAATTGTGTGTCCACCCATGGTGGTTGCTAGTTTGATACCCGGTTGTGGCAAACTTTCTTTCCGGCGATTTTTGGCCTCTCACCTCTGATGTATGTGGGGAAAATAGTCATTGACTTGGAAAGAAAGTCTTGTCAGTACTGGTGTGAGAAAGCCAGGAAACATGTGTAGGTGCACTGGCCGCCGCGATGTGACCTTGGCTGTTAAAACAGCATTAAACTTCAATACAATCAATCAGTAAAAACCAAATTTAAATTGTTGTGTGCAAATACTTTCAATCTGGAGAAGTCTATACCTTTTTGTTTTGCCCTAAAGAGTCTGCCCCTCAGCAATGGGGCATATGTGATTGATCCCCTGAGCAACTTGATTTGAACTATCAAGTGTTTGGTCAGTAGTTCTATGCCTTAATTCTTTATCAAATGACAAAATTTTAGACTTGTCCAAATTGAAAGCATTTGTAGACGACAAATTAGATATGGCTCATATGGTGAGATTTGTCTGTAAAAGGACAGAAAACATTGTGGGAAAAGGAGAAAATGCTGGTTACCGGCAGTTTCTCCTTTTCCTACAATGTTTTCAGAAAGGCTTCTTTCTCAGGGTTTTTCAAACTCGGTAAAGTGTGGTCAAGGGTTAACTGTTTACTAAACGACAGAATTATAGATTTGTACAATTTCAAAGCATTTCAGGATGACATATTGTTAAGTACAGCTCACATGATGGAATTTGTCTCTGAAAGGGTAGAAAACTTTGATGGAACGTTGCCCAACATGACGGAAGGCTGCCAAACATGACCCACTGTGCTCAGTGCACAGAATTTGCACTCTGATTTTGGGTCGTCACTGTCCCGTATTTGTTGAGATTTCGCTGAGAAGAAATTCAGCTGTTAACCCTTTACCTGAGAAAGAAGCCTTTTGAAAACATGGTGAGAAAAGGAGAAAATGCTGGTATACAGCATTTCTCCTTTTCCCACATTGTTTTTTCCTCAATTGAAGGCAAGTTTCGTCATTTGACATGACTTAAGTCATTTAACATCTTTCTGTTTCTCTCTCTCTCTTCGGAAAAAATGAAAAACCTGACAAAAGCATATACATTTGAGCTGTGCTCTGGCAAAAGGGGGCTTAATTCATCTCCGTGATGAATTATACTAAGCAAATTGTCACACCATGGATCTATAAAAAAAACATTTTGTATAACAACCAATTAAATCATGAGGTACACTGGTCCTTTGACATGCAGAAAATTGACCAGTAGCAAAAAGGTTTGACCCAGATCAGCCTGCGTGGACTGCCCAGACTGACCTGGGTTGATACTTTTAGCAGATGCATTTAACACCCCCCTCCCCCTTTTACAGGGCATATCTCAATTATATAATTCTTTACTAAGAAAGAAAATTACAATTAGTTTACAATTTATATACAGTTTACAGCAATAGATAAATGCATAGGTGTATCAAACTACATTTTAGGGCAAAATACAATTTATGCAACATAAGATTTAGACAAAAAATAGCATTGTACTCCGAATCTGACTTTGCAGGCTGCCCTTGGTTGATACTTTTTGCAAATGCATTAACCCTTTACCACACAATCCCAAGTTTGAACGACCCTAAGAAAGAAGCCTTTTGAAAACATAGTGGGAAAAGGAGAAAATGCTGGTAACCAGCATTTTCTCCTTTTCCCACAATGTTTTCTACCTTTCCAAAGAGCAATTTCAGTTTTTGATTCACATTTACTTCATCATCTGCAAATGCTTTCAATTTGGATATATCTAAAAATTTTGTCGTTTGGTTTTTGTTTGTATTGGAGTTTAACGCCATTTTAACAGCTCAGGTCATATGATGGCAGTTAGTGACGCATCCATGTGTTTCCTGGCTTTCTCACACCAGTACTGACACAACTTTCTTTCCAAAGCCACTGGCTACTTTTCTCACATGCATCAGAGGTGAGAAGTGAAAAATCGCCAGAAAGAAAGTTTGCCTCAACCGGGTATCGAACTCACAACCACCAGGTGATGAGTCAGATACGCTAACCACTGAGCTACCCGGGCGGGCTTGTTGTTTGTTAAGAGTTAAGCCCCTTTGTACAGTTATTGGCTCAATTACATAATTCTGTATCAACCCCTAGATCGCCGATTGAATCCGACATTTTCAGTTGAAAAATACGGCCCAAATAATTGGAATTTCGTGGTTGCTTTTGTCTATAAAGATTTAGCAAAGCGGACAGTGTTGATCAAAGATCAGACTGCACAAATTGTGCAGTCTGATCTTGATCTACAGTGGTTGCAAAGGCAACTATAGTCATGAAAGGCGCTTTAACGATTAAGTAAGAAATCTACATTAAGTTTACAAATGTACGTACATTTTACAGCTATAGATACATGCATAAATGTATCTAACTAAATGTTAGGGAAAATTACAATCTATGCAACATCACAGAAGGCATAAATAAAAAAGAGCATTGTACTCAGTATTTGACATTCTGAAAATTGACGAAAATGCTGATGGTTAGCAAAATTTCCTTTTATCAGAATGTTTTGTACCCTTTCAACAACAAATAACCACAAATAATCTTCATTTCTTTTGCTTTGTAATTCCTTTCAATATAAAAGATGAGTTTAAAACTTTGTCATCTGGTAAATAGCTGACAGGATAAATTTTAAATCTTTACCTGATGACAACATTTTAGACTTATGCAACAAGACCTGCTCTCCCCTCCCTTTACTCGTATGACCCCCAATAATTATTTCTCGAAAAAACTTGAAAAAAAGATTTAACTCTTTACTAATTCGCTGCTGACAAAAAAATGCAGGCTCGTCCAAACTTAAAACATTTGTTGACGGCAAGTCAAATGTGGCTCAAATGATGGTCCTTGTCTCTGACAGGGTATAAAACCTTGTGAGAAAGGGGGAAATGCTGGTTATCAGCATGTTCTCTTTCTTTTTCCCACGATGTTTTCAGAAACCTTTTCTTCAGGATCGTTAAAGCTTGGGATTGTTTATTAAAGAGTTAACTCTTTACCACACAATCCCGACTTTCAACGACCCTAAAAGAAGCCTTTTGAAAGCATCGTGGGAAAAGGATAAAATACTGGTAACCAGCATTTTCTCATTTTCCCACAATGTTTTCTACCCTACTCAAAACAAAGTTCAATTTTTCAGTCACAATTGTTTTGTCATCTGCAAATGCTTTCAGTCTGGACAAGTCAAAAATTTTGTCGTTTGGTAAAGAGTTAAATGGGTTGGACGACCACTGGGTTGCAACAGCAACAACACGAGCAACAACTAGGACAACAGGTGCTCTGTGCCGCACAACACGTCGAACAACAGGCGCCCTCGCCAGCGCAACATGCCAAGCAACAAGCACCCTCCCCCGCGCAACATGCCGCACAACAGGCACCCTCCCCAGCACAAGACAAACATTTACAGGCTCCCCCTCCCGCGCAACATGCACACGTGCCAATACAGGTTCCCAGTTTACAACAAAGCCCAGCAGAACAGCAGAAAAAGGATCCAACGTAGACAGACGTGCAACCAGGAACACCCAGCAAACAGAACAATGACGTAAATGGTAGGCAAAGAGCCGCAAGGAAATGATGATCTCCGAAGCATTTATCCTTTACGTCTAAATCACGGTCCTTTTGGATCTGATCCTCCTCCCATTTGGCCTTTTTGATATAGCAGAGTCCACAATGACTGCAACCATAACACACGTGCTTGATCGGACAGATACAGCAAACAACTGCATGTTTACAGTTGTGTTTGGCAACACTCCAGCAAGATTCTTCTCCGCAACCTAAGATTGCGTGAGAAAAATTAGTGAAATGTGGAGAATCGTACCTACCGTATTTTGCAATATTTCATACCGTGACTGTGTAAGCTAGCTTCCTGCCTCTTCTTAGTATTAGACTTGTATGAATAAATCATAATTTGCGATTGGTCAAAAATTGAAAATATTTATTTTGCGGGCCTCGGTAAACCGCTTGCGGGTCTAATTGGTGGCATTTTTATGATATGTAACAGTTTGTAGGGGCAATCGATACCCCCCGACGCTAATTCCAGCTTTAGCAAATGGATATCGTAAGGAATAATCGCTTTTTTTTTACTCTGACCGGTATGTAATTTCTTCTAATGCGTACTTCTATTACATTAGTCTACGTATATTTTCAGGCACGCCATTTTAACAGGTGCTCGTTTTCCAACGACATGTTTGACTAAGATCCCATCTTATAAAATATATATCTAATTCAAAATTTCAACTGTTCAAAACAGCAAGAAAAAAAAAAAAGGCAGTTTTTGGCGGGTTTCTCTTGATATTTAAACACAAAAGACTTTTGATGTTTCATTTAGAATCTCCTGAGCAGTCTATCCTTTTTTCTTTAAAGATCTTTCTTTTTTAAGCAGACAACAAAACTTGAGACTTATTCATGCCGATAGTATCATAAGACGACAAATTAAACGACCAACAGCGGCCAAAAAGACAATGCAGGTGTTTAAATGCCTTTGAATTTAAACCATACCATTCAAAAGTATGGAAAATGTTATGAAGATGACAATCTGTTACTGTTTGGTCAGCCAGTGTAAGTCGCTGGCAGAAAAATTAATTTTAAAATCGGGCAAAAAGTAAATAAAAGATAGATTGACCTGGCAACTTTTAACTTGGTTTTGAATTAGGAATTAATTTCTCTGCCAGCGACTAACACTTGCACCGACCGTACAATAACAGATTGTCATTTTAAGACCCGCTTTGTTTACTTTTGGCAGCTACTGTTTCTTTAAATATGGTTCAAATAACTTTAAATATCTATGAAAGGGGTAGAAACATTGTGGTACGAGGAGGAAATGCTGGTTACCAGCATTTTCTCGTTATACCATGATTTTTTAACCCTTAAGCTGCTAATCGCGACCCACTGACCTTTTGCAGACAGTATAGATCAAGATCAGACTGCACAGAATGTGCAGTCTGATCGTTGATCTACACTGTCCGATACGGTATTTTCTTTCCGGTGAAATCAACTTTGAAACCGCAATGTTTTGGCTTTTAGTATTGAGTAGAAATTTGCGTTTCATTTATTCAGCAGCTTAAGTGTTAAAGCCTCCCGGGATCGTTTGGTAAATATACATGTATGTTCTTAATACCCAGATCGAAAAGATAATAACTGAGCCATGATCTGTGGGAAAAAAAGGGGCTCAATGCATCTGCAAAAAGTATCTTCCCGGGTCAGCCTGGGCCAAAACGTTTTGCTTTTCGTCAATTTTCTGTATTTGAAAGGACAATTATACCTCGTGATTAAGTCTATTGTTAAAAAAAAGTAGCTATTATGGATCCATAATTATGTGATGACTTGCATGGCTTTATGCATCACGGAGATGCATTAAGCCCCCTTTTGCCGGAGCATGGCTCATATATGTTTGGCATTGTAAATAAATGTGAGAATAAGACAGTAAAATGTAATTTGAAACCATTTTACGTTCTAGTTTTCACCCTTAGACTGCCTATGACTTGTATCGAGAAGTTGACATAGCGGATAGTGTAGATCAAGATCAGACTGCATAGAAGGTGCAGTCTGATCTTGATCTGCACTGGTCGCCATACCTAGATACTATAGTCAAAAGGACCCGAGAAATTAAAATCAGCGGAACCTTTTCTCGTCTTCTCTGTCGCTCTAAAGTTTACCAGACGGCAAAAGGTGACGTTACCTCTACCAAACGACAAAATTTTGGACTCGACTAAACTCAAAGCACTTGCAGACGACAAATGAAATGAAGCTCAAATGATGATATCTGTCTTTAATTGGGTAGAAAACATCGTGGAAAAAGGAGAAAATGCTTGCATTTTCTCTTTTATCCATAATGTTTTAAAAATCTTTCTTTTTCAGGATCGTTAAAACTCGGGATTGTGTGGTAAAGGGTTAAGATCAGAAGCTTTTTAGACAACAAATCTAATAAGGCTAAAATAATTGAATTTTGCTTCCAAAAGAACAGAAAACAATATGGGAAAAGGAGAAGATGGTGGTTGACAGTATCGATCTGGCAGTATGATCTTAGATCTCCTACATGTTATCAGATCTGATGATCAACGCAGTCTTGAAAAGTTGTAATATATTCTTCTTCTTCTTTTCTTCTTTCTTCTTCTTCTTTTTTCTTCTTCTTCTTTCATCTTCTTTTTCTTCTTCTTCTTTTTTTTTCCCTCTTCTTCTTCTTCTTTTTCTATCACCAGGCAATATTCCTTTCGTTTATGTTCTAGGACTCCTTTGGGTTAAAATGGCTAAAGAGGTCACATGCTAGTGTTTACCTAGTTACCAACAATCCGGAGGGTTTTCGACCCTGAAGAGGCTGAAGGCTTTAAAAACGTAGCGGGAACAGGAGTAAATGCTTGTAACTAGCTTGTTCTCCTTTGCCCAAACCATTTTCCTACTCCTCCAAAGATAAATGAACCATGCTCTGTGAAAAGGGGGTTTAACGCATCTGCAAAAAGTATGGATCTGTGTGATCTGCACAGGCTGACCTGGGTCGAAACTTTTTACTTTTGGTGAATTTTCTGCACTTCCAATGACCATTCTACCACATGATTCATTCAGGTTTAACCCTTTCCCAAACAAGCCGTGGTTTTCACGTGTCTGCAGTACAAGTCTTTTGAAAACACTGTGGGAAAGGGAGAAATTGCTCGTAACGAGCAATTTCTCCTTTTCCCAGAGTATTTTCTACCCTTTTTGAGACCTTTCTGCCATTTTCATCAAATTTAAAATTGTCGTCTGCAAACTCTTTGAATTTGGACCAGTCGAAAATTTGTCGTTTGGGAAAATGTTAATACGAAATGGATGATATGGATCCATAACTACGTGATGACTTGCTTTGTATAATGCATCACGGAGATGCATTAAACCCCCTTTGCCAGAGCATGGCACTTTTTTCTCCCTATCCTTGGTTAACGTGTCGTCGGCTAACGCATTCAATATGGAACAAGAAATATCTTTGACCCTTTACCAAACAGCAAAATTTTGGACTGGACCAAATTGAATGCATTTGCAGACGACAATTGATGCCCACAATGTTTTCAAAAGCCCTCTTCATCAGGGTCGTTAAAAGTCGGGATTGTGTCGTACAGGGTTAAAAATAAAATGGACCGCGTAAAATCTTTCAGCAAATAGGCAGGGGCCCTTAGAATAAACATGTCTACATTTTTGACCAATCACAAATTTCTATTTATTCATGATCAGTTTTTATCAGTATCAAAAAGTAGGTCGAAAAAGGCTGGAATATTGTCGTCTGGTAAAGAGTTTTAACCTGAAAATCAAGGTCACTAGGTGGAACTACTTTATGGAGCAAGTTTTTTCTTTCGTCTGTATTAATCCTAGGCCAGATTTTGACGAGATTTGAACAATTAATGGTTAAATATATGATATCCAACTTAGACAGCCGGTCTGTTTGTAATTTGGCTTAGCCTACTGTCCATTAGGTATAATCCTTTACCGAACAACCTCGGACGAGGACTTTTTAAAACATTGTTGGAAAAGGAGGAAATACTGATAAGCAGCATTTTCTCCTTTTCCCATCAAAGTTTTCTATGAACAAAATAAAATTTTATCATTTCAACAAACATCAAATGTTTGTTCTTCAAACGCTTTAACGCTTAAGCTGCTAATCGCGACCCACTGACCTTTTGCGGACAGTGTAGATCAAGATCAGACTGCACAGAACGTGCAGTCTGATCTTTGATCTACTCTGTCCGATATGGTATTTTCTTTCCGGTGAAACAACTTTGAAACCGCAATGTTTGGGCTTTTACTATTGAGTAGAAATTTGCGTTTCATTTATTCAGCAGCTTAAGTGTTAAATATGGATAAGTCTAAAATGTTGTCGTCTGTTTAGAGTACATAGGTTACATTCCTGTAGACGACATTTTTGCATCTTGCGACAGACTATTTTTGAAAACATTGCAGCAAAAGGAGTATTTTGTTACGAGCAGTTCCTTCTTATGACTCATGGATGTTGTCATATTCTAATTTTCGATTTATGTTTATTATCGATCTTTTACAGGGATATTTTCAAACTCTTTAATTATCTAAGGAGGTAATTTAAGCTAAAAATACGCTCTGTTTTTCCCCCCAACACTGTCCCAAATTAATTGCCTTCGTATAGCAAACTTTAATTTCCTTTGCGATGAGAGTAGATCGAGATCAGCTTTCACACCCTTACGGTCTGATCTTTGTTCTCTTCAAAACCTGATGGGCGACCCTTTGCTGACTGTTGATTCATAAGCGGGTAAAAATCTCGATAGGTCGATAGAAAATTAGAAGGGCCCATAGACATTATCCGTTTAGCTAACAATCCCCAGTTCTAATTGTTGTAAAACATCTTTGGGGAAAAAAAAAAAAAGAAAAAACTGCTTACACGCATTTTCTTCTTTCCTCACAGTGTTTAGCCCTTTACCACATAATCCCGAGTTTTAACGACCCTGAGGAAAAAGCCGTTTGAAAACACTGTTGGAAAAGGAGAAAATGCTGGTAACCAGCGTTTTCTCCTTTTTTCCAAACTGTTTTCTACCCTATCAAAGACAGAAATCATCATTTGAGATGCGTTTAATTTGTCGTCTGCAAATGCTTTAAATTTGGTTGAATACAAAATTTTGTCGTTTGGTAAAGAGTTAATATTCTTTCCGTAATTTTAGTCGGGTTTAGTATGTCGTCTGCTAATCATATCAATTTGAACAAGTTTATTATATTCCTGTCTGGTACAGGTTTATAAATCCCTTTACCAACACAATACCGACTTTAACGACCTTGAGGAAGAATACAGTTGAAAACATTGTGGGAAAAGGAGAAAATGCTGGTAACCAGCATTTTCTCCTTTTTTTCACAATATTTTCTACCCCATATCACGGACAAATTTTGCCATTTGGATCACCTTTAATCTGTCGTCTGCAAATGCTTTCAATTTTTTATCAGTCTAAGATTTTGTCATATAATAATGGTTTAAATAAATACATTAGAAGGATTCAATAAGCCACTAAAAGCGTCACTCGTGAAAATTTGGGGGGATCGAATCTTCTGACATTATTTAACGCTTTACCAGACGACAAAATTTTCAGACTCAGTCGTAATGAAAGCATTTGCAGACGACAATTTAATAGTGGCTTCAGAGAGAGAGAGAGAGAGAGGATGGAGAAAGAGACAGAGTGACAGAGAGACAGAGATTGTTGACAATGAATTTAAAACAGGTGAGAAAAAAGATTTTTTTTTCAGAATGAAAACTAAAGGAAAAACATCAGACTGACATGAGTACAACCTTTTTGTTTTGGGTAAATTTTCTGCATGCCAAAGGACCATTCTACCTCACGATTAAGCCTGTTAATTTAGACAATATGGATCAATATCATGGGACTAATTGCTTGGTATAACGCATTAAGAAGATGCTTTAAATCTCTTTTTCCAAATGCACCGCTTATTGGAGAGGTCATCAGACCTCTCCAACAGTGGTGAGTTTAAAAGGCAGACTGCCACAGAAATCGCTGTCTAAATCCATTTGTTTTTTCGAAATTGTTCTGATACACAGTCTATTTCGTCATGGTTTTATAAACAAACCGAAATCAAAAAACTGAAATAGGAAATAAACGTTTTCTTTTACATGACGGATTTCCAAAAAGATTTATTATACTATATTGATAGTTAATGATCTCTCCAATAATTGCAATTTTTCATTAAACAAATAAATCTAAGCAGAGAGAAAAAAATTTCGTTAAAAAAAAAAAGAGAAAGAATACCGCGGGAAAAGATCACGTGACTTGATACTATCTGGAGAATTCGTACCCTGGAGAACTCGTACCCTAATCTCGAGAGCACGAGTTCTCTGGAGAACTTGTACCCCACAAATAGATATACATTGTAAATAGGTTGATCAGTATGTTTTCAAGTTCTATTTTTCAAAACTGACTAGACTCTAGCATTTTTCTCAGTTTTATACAAAAATTCTATGGATTTATAATGATATAGATTTGATGAAATAACACGGAGAGATGCTTCTACGATTCGCGGGATTGCGAGAATCCCGTGAAAATCAACTTATGAGCGGGAAAAAAAGTCGTGCCTCTTTGCCCTACGTACCGCACACCTCAAAAGAGTCCGTGGTCGTTTGGTTTTGGGCGGATTGCGCAGGCTGACATGGGTCGATACTTTTTGCAGATGCATTAAGTGCTCTTTTCTCAGAGCATAGCTCATTTATCTACTCTCTTAAATTTTTAACTTTTAGACAAACAACCTATTCATTTTACATGCCTGAAGCAGACAACTTTCTCAAAATATTGTGGAAAGAGGAGAAGCTGTAACAGTTACTCACTGCAGTTTCTCCTTTTGTCACAATGGTTTCCATCACATCAAAGCACCATCTTCCACATTAATTATCAAAGTTTGAACTGTCGTCTGCATGCTTTTTCTACTTGGGACAGTCCAAAAATTGCTGTTTGTTAAAAATTTAAAAAATGTTACATTTATTTTTAACATGTCTGGTACTAGTATTATGTATAGGCCACGTTTATTTGTTGTTATCAGGTAAGATTCTTGCCTCTTTAGTGGAATTAGCATATTGTATCAAATTTTAATTGAACGATTTCTCCTTTCCAAAAAACAAAATGGCTTAACTGAGCACACATTACAAACATTCATTAGAGGGTTGTTCCTTTTGAAAATGAGCTCAATTGGATCATCATCTTCGGTTTTGTGTCCTTGAATTTTGAAAAAAATATGCATTTCTGAGCATGTTAATAGCATATGGCCTCCAATTCCTAGAATATTATAAAAATGTGGAACATGTACTGTTTTGTGCCTTTACACCAGCAAGATTGAGAAAAAAAATGTTTTTTCTCATTCATTTAATGCCTAATTTGTTTGTTTACATCTACCAAAATATATTAAAATCAAAAGCCAATAAACTATTTGAAAACATTGATGCCGACCTCTCCTGGCTTCTTTTTTAAAGAAGCCAACTTGTATATATATATATCCCCAGGTCAAACACTCCTCCCCCCTTTCACCACCACCACCAAATTTGCCGACTTCCCATGTGCTTAATTTGGATATGTTTTGTATTCATTGTCGGGTGTGTTAGTCACTTGTGTAAATGTTTGTTTATGAGACGATGTGTGTTTGTGTGTTTTAATTTGATGGACTATTTGATTAATAAATAAATTATGGAAATAATAAACATAGAGGTAGGTAAATGTATTCTGTGATTTTCCTCTTCTACTTTATGCCAAAAGGGCATAATACCGGCAACTCTGCACCACCATATCGCGAAAACCCATGAAAATCAAAATTATGCGGTTAAAAAAAATGCATTTTTTTAGGGATTTATTCGGTGTACATCAAATACAATATCGGTCAACGGAATGAAGCTGTAATTTCATTAATTTCTTTTCTTTTCACCATTAAAACAACGCTACATACACGTATAGAACTGTATTTTAGTGGTGGGGGTTTGCCGGTATTGTGCCTTTCAAATGTCATTTTTTTTTGTTAAATCATCATCATTCTCACTATGGGCTCAGTCGGTAATGTACTGGGCTAGAAAACTTGAGTTGTTAGTTCGATGCCGAGCCAGGTAGCTCAGTTGGTGACAACAGGGCAAGAAGATGTAGGAGCTGTGAGTTCGATGCCGAATACAGTAGTTAAATTGGTGACAACATGGCTTGAAATTTAGGAATTATGGGTTTGATGCGTCAGTAACGTTAACTCTTTACCCGAGGACAAAATTTTAGACTGGCCCAAATTGAAAGCATTTGCAGACGACAAATTAATTGTGGCTCAAATAATTGGGTTTGTTTCTGAGAGGTTAGAAAACATCGTGGTGACCAGCATTTTCTCCTTTTCCCACAACGTTTTCAAAATGTCTTATTTCCAAGAGGCGTTAAAACTCGTCATTGTTTGGTAAAGGGTTAAACATGTAAGTTCCTGGCTCGGCCAAAGGGTTTCATAGTCCGCCAGTCATGGGTTCACTTGGCTACTAATCCAATAAATACCACCGCAGGGCTCTTAACCTGAAGGCGCCGAGTTCAAGCCTCACTGGAATCACTGGGAGTGCCCCTGGGCAAGACACTTCAATTCTTCTTGCTTTTCACCAGTATTACACTAGGGCTTTGCAGTGCCTTGTCCAGGGACACTCCAACAAGAATTACCCTGGAAGCTGGGATCGTTCAAGAAGATATTAGATTATTTATTGAAAGAAGAAAATAACTTACGTCACGATATTTACATGTCTACCATAGACAAACACTACAATGTTAGCTATGCTTGAATTGCTGTCTGCAGATACTTCCAATTTGGACAAGTCTACAATTCTGTCGTCTGAGGTTCAAGCGTCGATCCTCACCGGCAACACTGGTTTTTCTTGGTGTCCGTGGTTGTGAGAAAGAGCGTCGGCCTCGTAACCATTAGGTATCTAGTGCGATACCCGGAAGCGGGTGTCAACGTTTCGGACCGTTGATTGGCCCACACATTCTACGCGAGTTCTGGTGTAGTTTCCAGGAAGCAGAATCAAGTGAGATTGGTATAAATTGCAAGAACTTGTTTCTGAATCGATGTAGAACAACCATGTTTAACTCTTATCCTGCATAATCAAAAAAATGAAACTTTCAAACCGATAGTATTAATCCAAATTTTTCTATCTGAAAGGTATTTTGTGGAGAAAGATTTCTCCTTATCGGACAGTGTAGATCTAAGATCAGACTGCACGTTCTGTGCAGTCTGATCTTGCCATGATCTACGCTGTCCGCAAGAGGTCAGTGAATGGCGCTTGGCAGCCTAAGGGTTAAACTAAACACTGGTTTTTAGCGGGAGTGTCCTTTGGCAAGGCGGATTATTACTAGCCTAGAACTGATGATGTTTAGGAAACACGTAGCAGACAACATGGTTCAAGATCGGACTGTGCATGACAGGTAGTCTGATTATAGTCATAAAAAAATCTCGTATTCCAGTCTCTTTGTTTCAGTTGGTGTTCTAGGTTTTGAAACACTATATTGCTACATGTAAGTTCTTCAGTCGTATTTGTTTCTATTTTCCTACCTCCCAGATAATGACTATCTATAGTCTTTATTTTTCCACGCATGTGGACCCGTAATTGCCGCTTACACTTTAAGCTATAAACATGCAAGTCCGGTTTTATGCCGAATAAGAAAATATTATGTCATGAATAAGCGAAGTGTTGCTATGGCATGCTTGTACTTTTGAAAGCGGCATAACGGCAGCCTGGGTTCCAATCTGATCATTTTTCCCTTCTATTTGATCCATACTCAGGCAAAAGAGGAGCTTAATGCATCTCCGTGATGCATTATACCGGTCAAGCCATCACATAATTATGGATCCATAAAAGTCACTTAAAAAAAAATCAACTTTATCATAAGGTAGACTGGTCCTTTTTGACATAAAGAAAATTGACCAATAACGAAAAGTTTCGGCCCAGGTCAGCCTGCGCGGACTGCGTAGGCTGATCTGGCCCAATACTTTTTCGCAGATGCATTAAGCCCCCTTTTCACAGAACATGACTCTTTTAAGTTTCTTTGTCAAAAACGAAAACCAAAAGCGCTACAGATTTATAGATAATTTTTGAAGGTCTGTGCAGACCCAGCAGATTGATAAACCCTTAAGCTGATGAGCAAAACTCACCGACTTTTTGTGGACAGTGTAGATCAAGATCAGACTGCACAGAACGTGCAGTCTGATCTTAGATCTACACTGTCCGGTAAGGATATATTTTTCTGGAATAAACAAAAAAATTGAAATAACATTATTCGGGTTTTTACTCTCGGCTTGAAAGTTTCATTTAATTTTAACCCTTTACCGTACAATGCCGCCTTTTGACGCCCCTGGGAAAGAAGCCTTTTGAAAACATTGTGGGAAAAGGAGAAAATGCTGGTAACCAGCATTTTCTCCTTTTCCCACAATGTTTTCTCCCCTTTCTAAGAAAAGTTGCACCATTTGAGACACATTGAAATTGTCGTCTGCAAATGCTTTCAATTTGGACAAGGCTAAAATTTTGCTTTCTGGTAAAGGGTTAACTTATTTAGTATTTAGCAGGGTAAGCGTTAAGAAACTACTGGCGCCTGGACCCAGGCTGAACAGCTTCTTTTGTCACAGTCTTTTCACGAGCATTCATGTTTGGTATCATCACAGTTCACCATCAGTATTTTACAGGGATATTTTCAGTCATCTGCTGCATACGTATTTTATTGTGGTGGTGCTGAGTTACTTTAAGTTTAACAGGGCCCGATCGTATATTATATGTGATATACGATCCCTGGTTTAACCCTTAGCATACAATCCCGACTTTCAACGACCCTGAGAAAGAAGTCTATTGAAAACATGGTGGGAAAAGGAGAAAACGCTGGTAACCAGCATTTTCTCCTTCTCCCACAATGCTTTCTACCCTTCCCAAAGACAAATTTTATTTTTTTCAGTCACATTTATTTTGGCGTCTGCAAATGTTTTTTTTTTTAGATTGGACTTGTCTAAAACTTTGTCGTTTGGTAGAGTTAACAAAACGAACACTTTACCAGACGATAAAACTCAAGAATCGTCCATAATAACCGCCTTTGCAGACGACAAATCAAACGTTGCTCAAATAATGGGATTTTTCTTTGAAAATGAAGAAAACATTGTGGGAAAAGAAAAACATTGCTTGTTACAAACATTTTTCTCCTTTTTCCACATTTTTTTTCCCAAAAGACGTCTCTGTGTGGTTTTTAAAGCACGGGCCAGTTTGGTAGGAAGTTTCGATTGAAGAACTTGACACACCTGGCGTTTATAGCTCGACTTCCGGTACAACTTTTTTTTTTTTTCAATGTTTTTACAAGACATTGTATTCAAATAGAAACTACGAACTTCTTCTTAGAGGCACCAAAGTGGTGTAATGGTAGTGGAAGTTGACTCTGGACTCGGCGAACCGAGATCGAGACCGCACGCCTGACCGAGTAAAAAAGAAGCACATACACGGGGGCAAACAGAGAAAGGCAGCTGGATAGAGGAACAACAGCCGGATAGAGAACGGGCAAGAAAGACACTTGATTAGGCGATCGTGGGACCCAGGTAAATTACCTTTTACTACTCTGTGTATTTGGAATTATGAATTTTAATAAAGAGGTGTTTAATAATAGTTGAATAATTAAGATTTTTTGTATGTTTATAGAACTTGGCGTTTTTTTTGTGTGTGTGTGTGCAAGATCAAGTTTAATCAAGAAGAACAACAAAGTCTAAAGAGATAATTTTTTAATACTCAAAATAAAATGTTCATGTATACAACAAACATTACCCAAAAATCAATTTCAACAGACTTAAATTTAAAAGAAGGCTTTAGAAAACATTGTGGGAAAATGAGAAAATGCTGGCTGCCAACAGTCTACCTCCTTCCCACATTGTTTTCTACCCTTTCACACACAATTACCATTATTTGAATCGTACTTAATTCGTTGTCAGCAAAAGCCTTCACTACAGATTTAAATCTAAAATTTAGTCACCTAGAAAATCGTAAATATACAAATACAAAAATCTTAAATAAAATCATGAAAAAAATGTAAAAAAGTTCATTATCTCTCCACCAAACAACACAATTTTAGACTGATCAAAATTGAAATACAACAATTCAAATGTAGCTATGACCATGGAGTATGTCTTTCAAGGTGCTGAAAACATTGTGGAAAAGAGAAAATGCCGATTACAAGCTCATTCATCATGTTTCTATAATGTTTTCAAGAACCCTATAACATCTTTTTGTTTAAAAATAATGGCTGGTTTAACCCTGTACCACACTATCCCGAGTTTTAACAAACCTGAGAAAGAAAGCCTTCTGAAAACATTGTGGGAAAAGGAGAAAATGCTGGTAATCAGCATTTTCTTCTTGTCCCACAATGTTTTCTAGCCTTTCAGAGACAACTTCCACACTTTAAATCACATATAATCTGTCGTCTGCAAAAGCATTCAATTTCGATGAGTCTAAAAATTTGCTGGTTCGTAAAGGGTTAACCCTTAGAGCTCGAATAAACCTATCGGACATTTTCAATCTAGAAATATGACCCAAGTATTCGCACTTCCATGGCTTCTTTTTCTCTACAAAGTTTCATCAAAGCCAACAGTGTAGATCAAGGATCAGGCTGCATGTTTTGTGCAGCCTGATCTTGATCTACACTGGCCGCAAAGGTAACTATAGTCGTGAAAAGCGCTTTTAGGGTTAAGAGAAGGTTAAAATCAAGACTATAACCTCATCACAATACAGAATATTTTCACCCTTATTCACCATTTTCCACAATGTTTTCAAGATCATATTCAATCATGCTTGTTCCGCCTTGTCCAAATTCGAAGCATTTGCAGACGACATGTCAAAGGTTGCTCACACATGAATCTCGACTTTAACCCTTACAGCACCACATAAAACCAACAGTAATTTTCATCCTAGAAATACTATCCGAATAATAGCAATTTCACAGTTGCTTATATCTAAAGTGTTTCAGCAAAGCGGACAATGTAGAACATAGATCAGGCTGCACATTTTGTGCAGCCTGATCTTAATCTACACTAGCCGCATTGGCAACTATAGTGGTGAAAGGTGCTTCAAGGGTTAACCCTTTACCACATAATCCCGACTTTTAACGACCCTGAGAAAAAAGCCTTTTGAAAACATTGTGGGAAAAGGAGAAAATGCTGGTAACCAGCATTTTCTCCTTTTCCCACAATGTTTTCTAGCCTTCCCAAAACAAATTTCAATTTTTGAGTTACATTTATTTAGTCCCCTGCACATGCTTTCAATTTGGACTAGTCTAAGAATTTGTCATTTGGTAAAGAGTTAACTGAGTAGAAAACATTGTGGGAAAAGGAGAAAATGCTGGTTAGCAGCATTTTTTCCTTTTCTCAATATGTTTTCAAAAGCTTCCTTCTCAGGGATAGTGTGGTAATGGGTTATGACAAACTCATCACAGTACAGACTTTTTTAACTTTTTACCAAACAGCAAAATTTTAGTTTTGTCCAACTTGAAAGCATTAGCAGAGGACAGGAAATGTGACTCAAATGTGGCTTGTCTTCGAAAGGGTAGAAAACATTATGCAAAGAGAAGAACATGCTGGTTACCAGCTTTTTCTCCTTTTCACACAATGTTTTCAAAAGTCCTTTGCCTTGGGGTCGTTAAAACTCAGGATTGTGTGGTAATGGGTTAATATATTGTTTGTAAATACTTTCAATTTGGACCAGTATTTAACCCTTTACCACACAATCCCGAGTTGTAACGACCCTGAAGAAAAAGTCTTTTGAAAACATTGTGGGAAAAGGAGAAAATGCTGGTAACCAGCATTTTCTCCATTTCCCACAATGTTTTCTACCCGTCCCAGAACAAATTTCTATTTCTGAGTCACATTTATTTTGTAGTCGGCAAATGCTTTGAATTCGGACTGGTCTAAAATTTTGTCATTTGGTAAAGGGTTAATTTTGTCATTTGGTAAAGAGTTAAAACTATCTACATTCTTACAGTATAATCTTTACCCTTTAAAGATAATCCCATATTCTGAGTCTTCTGGAGAGGAAGGTTTTTGAAAACATTGTGGGTAAAGAAGAAAGTGCTGGTAACCAGCATCTTCTGCCTTCTCACAACTTTTCTACCCCTCTCAGACAAAATTTCACCAATGACAAGTCTAAAATTTTGTAAGTTTGGTATAGAGTTCAACAAATTCCAAGTTTTTACATCATCATTTACATCCTAAACCCTGTCACCTTAAACCAAAAACTTGGACTATGCCAAACTCAAAAACCTACAGACAAAAGTGAAGGAATGGAGACACAAATTTTTGAAGCAGGAACTGGGTAATATTTATTACCCAGCATTTTCTCCTTTTCCCACAATGTTTTCAAAAGGCTTCTCCCTAAGGGTTGTTAACAGTTGGGATTGTGTGGTAAAGGGTTGAACACAACACTTTAATCACATTTTTTTAACAGCAATAACAAACCAATAGCAAACTTCCAAAATATTTCAGAACAATAAAGCCATATATTAAAGGCATTCATCCTATTTCTTTTGATGGAAAATCTCACTGTATCCGACAGTGTTGAGCAAGATCAGACTGCCCATTCTGTGTAGTCTGATCTTTGATTTAAACTCCGCTGCTCTTAGCAGCCAAAGGGTGAAATAGCACTCTGGATTCGGAGTGTGCAATGATGCAGTTGCATATGTCTGATCTTGGATCTGCACTGTCTGATACGGAGATATTTTTTACTCCAAAAATAAAAGTTTGTAGTAACATTATTCAGGTTTTCCTATCAGTTTTAAAGTTTAATTCAACTTATGTAGCGGGATAAGGGTTAAGGTTGTATTGATTGTATGGTGTTTAATGGGGTTTCAACATTTTTTCAGTTATATCATGGCAGCCAGTGCACCTATCCATGCTTTCCTGGAGTTTCTTTTAACAGTACTCCGCACAATATTCTTTCCAAGCCACTGGCTGCTTTCCTATATACCCATTGTCGAAACAATAGTCAGCGATGAGAGAGGAATGAATCCTGTCGCGATGACTATCAATCCTCGGAAGGGAATTGGCCAAGCCAGGGATCAAACCGGTGACCGACCTCCTGTTCTCAAGTCCTGTAGGCTAACAACTGAGCTACAGGGGCTTGGCGATACAGGTTAAGGAGTAAAAAACTTGCAGTGGGTGATTTTCAATACATCCTTTAACTCTTTACCGCACAATGTCGAGTTTTAACGCCCCTGGAAAATTAGACTTTTGAAAACATTGTGGGAAAAGGAGAAAATGCTGGTAACCAGCATTTCCTCCTTTTCCCACAATGTTTTCTACCCTACCAAGAGAAAATTGCACAAATGAGCCACGTTTAAATTTTTGTCTGCAAATGTTTTCAATTTGGACAAGGTTAAAATTTTGTCATCTGGTAAAGGGTTAACAGGAGGGCCATAATGGTCCTGTGTTGCTCAACTTCCTTAAATGTAAATGTTAGTGATCCAAATATGGCATGAAGAAGGACATTAACTCTTTAAAATAACAAAAATTTAACCTTGACCAAATTAAGAGCATTTGCAGACAACTAATTAAATCTAGCTTAAAAGATGATTTCTGACTCTGAGGGCTAGACAACATTTTGGGTAAAGGAGAAAATGCTGGTTACCAGCATTTTCTCTTTGTCCCACAATGTCTTAAAAAGGCTTCTTTCTCAGGGTCATTAAAACATGGCATTGCTCATTAAAGGGTTAACTCTTTACATAATGATAAAACCAAGTATAAAGCATTTCCAGACAATAAATTCAGAGTGGCTAAAGAGATAATTTCTGTTTATGAAACGGTAAAAAAACATTGCCAGAAAAGGAGAATATGCTGGTTAACAGTATTTTCTCTTCCCCCCCACAATGTTCTCAATAGGCGTCTTCTTCAGAGTCAATGAAACATGGGATTGCGTTGCAAAAGGTTACTCAAAAAGATTCTACAATATTCTATAAGGAATATAAGCCAAGCCTCCAAAAGTCATGTTTTTATAACACACCAAGATTATGTCTGTAATTATACTGGTAACCAGCATTTTCACCTTTTCCCCAAAATGTTTTCTAACCTTCCAAACATGAATTTAAATTTTTGGGTCAGATTTATGTTGTCGTCTGCAAATGCTTTGGATTTGGACAAGTCTCCAATTTTATCATTTGGTAAACAGTTAACCCTTTACGTTACTATCCCAACTTTTAATGACCCTGAGGAAGAAGACTTTTGAAAACATGGTGTGAAAAGGAGAAAATACTGGTAACCAGCATTTTCTCCTTTTCCCAAAATGTTTTCTAACCTTCCAAACATGAATTTAAATTTTTGAGTCAAATCTACTTTGTCGTCTACAAATGCTCTCAATTTGGCCAAGTCTTAAGTTTCATCATTAAAATTTTAGTAAAGAGTTAAGTCATTACCAACCAATCATGAGTTTTAATGACCCTGAGTAAGAAAGCTTTTAAAAACATTATAGGAAAAGGAGAAAATACTAGTAACCAGCATTTTCTCGTTTTCCCACAATGTTTTCCATTGTTTCAAAGACAAGTTCAATAATTTCAGCTAAGCTTAATTTGTCGTCTGCAAATGCTTTGAATTTAGAAAAGTCCAAAATTTTGGCATTTGGTAAAGAGTAAAGACAGACACAGCAATGTAGCTCCTTGGCCACACTGCCTATTCTCTGCAGTCTGGCTCAATTCACACCTGCCAAAAATGCAGCTAGCTATTTGTTTGTACGCATTTTGACTCTTTACCAAACAACAAAATTTTAGACAAGTCTGAATTCAAAACATTTGCAGATCACAAAATAAATATGACAAAAAAGAATTGAAATTTGTTTTGGGAAGGGTAGAAAACATTACGGAAAAAGAAAATGCTGAACTCCTTTTCACACAGTGTTTTCACACAATGTTTTCAGGGTCATTAAAACTCGGGATTGTGTGGTAAAGGGTTAAAGATTACAACATGTTTTAAAGAAATCCATTCTCTTTCATGAAACACTTCAAAACATAATTGGAAAAATAAGTATGTACAAGTGGGCTGATTTACCCCATGGGGTATAATTGAAAATTTCTTGGTAGAGGACTAGCAGATACTGCCTTTCAGTTTGCTGAAAGGAGATATTTAACCCTTTACCAAATGACAAAGTTTTAACCTTGTCCAAAGTGAAAGCATTTGCAGATGACAATTTCAGTGTGGCTCAAACGGTGCAATTTTTCTTTGATACGGTAGAAAACATTGTGGGAAAAGGAGAAAATGCTGGTTACCAGCATGTTCTCCTTTTCCCACAATGTTTTCAATAGGCCTCTTTCCAAGGGGCATCAAAAGACGGCATTGTATGGGAAAGGGTTAAACTTTTTACAGTATAAGCCTGCATAAAAGTTGTGAACCCCCAGAGAACTTTTTTTAGAAAGGGCAATACTTTGAAAAAATCTTGGTTAAGTCCACTGGAGGAATCTACATTTATAACAATTCTTTTTGGCCCAAGGCTCCAGATAGAGGGAGTGATTTTGATTTCAAAATTGAAAATATTAATCACTCTCCACTAAACCCTATGTCATGGGTACTAATTAGAATCGTCTCGTTGAGACGATTCTAATGAGTACCCACAACATAGGGTTTGGAAGAGAAATAATGGATTTGGAATACCATCACTACCTTTTATCTGGAGGTCTGTTGGCCTATGCCCTATTGTCCAAGACAAGACAGTTCTTGATTAAATTTCCCCATGGGTCAAAACCGCCTTGATATTACATTTTTTTCTTCAGGCAGTAACAGGTTAAATCTTCACTGCATAACCCAGTGCTACCAATTGGAAAGATTTGGTCTGATACCCATCTCTACATCACATTGTTTTCCTGAAAATAGAAAGCAAAAATATACATTTCAACTCTTCTAAATCTTTAAAACCAATCAAGTGAAAATACATGTATTAATTATTCTCCACTAAACCCTATGTTATGAGTACTCGTTAGAATCGTCTCATCGAGACGATTCTAATGAGTACCCATAACATAGGGTTTGGAAGAGAAATAATGGATTTAGAACACCATCACTCTCTCTTATCTGGATCTCTGAAGGTGCAATTGATAGTTTTATAAACTGAATGGAGTTTCACGCCACTTTCATCATTATTTCAAGCATGTCAAAGCAACATCTCATTCAAGTATGTCCTGGGTTGCAACAATGCTAGGTTAGGACTCTGTAATGTCTTGCTCAAGGACCCTCCCTTGAAAAGCCCTACCCTACATCAAATCTAACATATGTTTTATGATAATATACCAGTGTAAATCATAAATGTGACAGATAAATATTTTTACATGACATATATTTACACCTGTTTTAACCCTTTACCACACAATCCCGAGTTTGAACAACCCTGAGAAAGAAGGCTTTTGAAAACATTGTTGGAAAAGGAGAAAATGTTGGTTATCAGCATTTTCTCCTTTTCCCACAATATTTTCTACCCTATCAAAGGCAAATTCTACCATTTGAGTCACATTTCTATTGCCGTCTGCAAATGCTTTCAATCTGGACAAGTCATCATTTTTGTTATGTGGTAAAGAGTTAAATGATGGTCCCACTCAAAATGTATTTAAAGATGACAAACAGAAACCATTTTCGGTGTTAACCCTTAACCAGACGGCAAAATTTTAGCCTTGTCCTAATTGAAAGCATTTGCAGACGACAATTTCAATGTGGCTCAAATGGTGGAATTTTTCTTTGATTGGGTTGAAAACATTGTGGGAAAAGGAGAAAATGCTGGTTACCAGCATTTTCTCTTTTTCCCATGTTTTCAAAAGGCTTCTTTCCCAAGGGCGTTAAAAGGTGGCATTGTGCAGAAAAGGGTGAACAGGATGTCCATGACATATCTACAGACAGCAGGGAAACTATATGCCACCTACATTTAAAATGGCAGGAGCACTTTGATTATTTAGAACAAAGTTTGTTTATGTACCTCTGTCCAATGTTCATCTCCAGCCAGTCAATGATTTGTCTCCATCTGGTGTTTTACACCATTTTCAATTGTGTACTAGTTACATCATGGCAACAGCTAACTTGTTCATCTGTTTTCTGGGTTTCATCAGACTTAGACTAGGGCTCCGCAGCGTCATTCCCCAGGATACACCCATGAATACCACTGCTGCAAGTGAGGACCAAACCCAGAACCTCTAAATAATAAATCGAGAAGTATGTTCCCATGTCACCTGTAAGTAGATAACATAATATATCAGTAAATAAATTCTCTACCAGACCACAGTTATCTCTTTATGAAGCAACAGTATTTTAGACTGGTCCAAGCTGAAAGAATTTCCAGAAGACAAAATAAATGTGGCTCAAAAACTGAAATTTGCCTCTGGAGGGATAGAAAAGATTGTGGGAAAAAAGAGAAAACACTGGTTACCAGCATTTTTTCCCCTGATGTTTTCAAAAGCCTTCTATGTAAAGGTCGTTAAAACTCTAGACTGTGTGTTAACTCTTTACCACACAATCCGGACTTTTAACAACCCTGAGAAAGAAGCCTTTTGAAAACACTGTGGGAAAAGGAGAAAATGCTGGTACCCAGCATTTTCTCCTTTTCCCACAATGTTTTCTAGCCTTCTCAAAACAAATTTCAATTTTTGAGTTACATTTATTTTGTCGTCTGCAAATGCTTTCGATTTGGTCTAGTCTAAAAATTTGCCATTTGGTAGAGAGTTAAAGGGATAATTACTGTTGTTACAAGAGTTCTAATTAAAAGTATTTGTGGAAAACAATTGCTGCTCAAATATGGGATTGCTTCTGAAATTGTGAAAAAAAAAAACATGGTAGAAAAGCAGAAAAAGCTGGTTACAATTATCAGTTTCTCCTTTTTCCACAATATTGACTGATTGATTGTATGGTGTTTAACGCCATTTTCAACATTATTTCAGTTATATTGCAGCAGGCAGTGCACCTATCCATGCTTTCCTGGAGTTTCTTTTACCAGTACTATGCACAATATTCTTCCCAAGCCACTGGCTGCTTTCCCCCATGACCATTGTCGAAACAGCGATCAATGTTGAGAGATGAATGAATCCTTTCGCAACGACTATCATAAATCTTCGGGGCATACAGCCATTTGACACGATGCTGGAATTTTTATTTTTCAATCAAGAATGGCCATATGAATGGCTGCTGCGGGGGCTAATGGAGCTATACACACACACGCACACAAAACCGCATCGGAACAAGCCTTCGAACTGGGGGTAGGGTTCCTCCCTCACTTGAATTAATTATCTTCAACAACGACAGAGATATCATAAAATTTGCACGATGCAGACGACGACCAAGACGACATCTGGGCTATTACGTTACCTCGATGTTTTCTTTGAAAACAGCCGAGCTAAACTTTGGGAAGAACGCTTGTTCCTTGCTTTTTCAAATTTCCTTGTGGTTCGTCGTCTTTAAATCACTAGCTATTCATCATAGCGGTATGCATACCTTTAAGACTGTCTCTATTTGATCGCACAGATCTATATTTGACTTTAAAAAGGAAAACCTTTGTTTACAGTAGGATTTTCTGCACGTGCACCTCAGCGAAGAACATTTCCGCTTACCGCCTTAGCTGGTGCCCGCTTTTGGAACAGACTTTTTTTCGTCCGTGGACTTGTTCGCCCCAACTTGTTTGAACACAGCATCATACAAATTACATGTGTACATTTTGTTTTTTTTTTCAAACTACTACTAACTCGTCAACTTCTTAAATATTACACACTTTAAATGGGAATCTTTGATAAGCTTTAGATTCGTCTTTGTTTCACTAGTGTATATATGAATTAAATAGGATGAATATATACTAATTGGAATCAAAATGTTTAAGGTTTTGAAATCTTTCGTGTCGTCGTCATGCATAAACTTTGACATTTACTTATATATTTGGTATTTACATAAACACTGGTGATAGTTGTTAACTAATAAAAGGGGAATTCATACCAGTAAAGCAAGTAAACCTCCAAATGAGCGGCGCTATATGAAAAGGTGATTTACAGTCATTCCAAAATTTTGGTTGCCATTTACATTGAAAAATGTGGAAAAATGATGTCACGAGAAAGCAAATATGTTGTTGTATTCAGTAAATACAGCATTTCAGGAGTCCAACTTCATTTTTAGAAGGTAGGGACCTTTCACGTCTCACCTTCTTATATCGACCATAAAACTGAAATCCTGTGACGACGAATCAGTCCTCTGTTTCAAAGAAAATAGGTCCTTAAAGATCATTAAACAGACGCGTCCGTGTCATTTGATATGTGAAAATAACATGCTGATTGGAATACTATGCAAGTTAATTATATAAACAATGAACTTCATAGTAAGATGTCATTGTATAGATTTAGCTTTGGCTTTGAATTGACCTTTCTGCAAACGCGAGTTTGGCACGCCCACCTTAGTAACGCGGTATTTTGGTCGTTATGCCCGACAAACAAACCAGAAAATGGCGTCGAATACAAAGAGAAAGAGAGATTGTTTCAGTTTTATTCTAGCTTATGTTTCTCTATAATTGAAGTACCCAAAGCTTTTTTCCCAACGTTCTTTTCAGTTTGGACTAAATCAGCAAAGTAACAAGAAAAATACTTTGAATAATGTTATATTTATGAAAAATCGAAAAATCAAAATAGCGCAGATATGTTCGTAATTCCATGTTTGGTCACAGCACTTGAACAAAAAATACATTGTGAGTAGATTGCAGTCGGCATTATCCATAACTATAATAGGAGCATGTGTTTTTAATACATTTCTTCAGTATATAACATGTTTGACCGAGTGGATCCAGTGAGGCTCGAATCCCGGACCTCCAGGTCACGAGTCCTACACATTACCACCGAGCCACGCAGGAACCCCTCCCCCCCGGCCGGTTTGTTCATATATGTGACAGAAAATGCTTCTATCAAAGCTTAAATGAATGTGTCAGTCGTCAATCTAATTCAACCCTTTACCTAACAACCCTGTGTTTAAACGACCGTGATGAAAAGGGCTTTCCAAAACATTGTGGGGAAAGTAGAAAATACTGGTTACCAGGATTTTGTCCTTTTTCCACGAAAATTGGGCTTGTGTGGTAATAGGTCGATCTAACTGAAAGGTCTCACATAAACTATGCTTGCACCTAAGCACCTAAAGTTATACTAAGGCACATGTGTCGATCAAGCAATTTTTCTCATGAGCGGTCTGATACAATCTGAACCATGACGAGTATGACAATCAATAAATGAGGGAAGCCGCAGTAAATCAGACAGTAATGTCTTAGTTTGTAATCCTTGAGTCAAGAGTTTTATCCCCTACCCCCTACTAAGATTTTCAGGGGGTGGTGGAGGGGGATGGTTCTGGACCCAGACTCCAACTGAATCCACCAATTGAGTCTTTTTTTTCCAAACGAAAAAATTCTAAACTTGTCCCAATGAAATCATTCAAAGACAACAAAATAAATGTGACTCAAAAATTGATATTTGTTTTGGGAAGTATAGAAAACATTGTGGGAAAAGGAGAAAATACTGGCTAACAGCATTTTCTCCTTTTCCCGTAATGTTTTTTAAAAAATCTTCTTCCTCATGCTTGTTAAAACTTGGGATTGTTTAGTAAAGGCTGGCCAGGCTAAATCATCACCTAAAACAAATTGGTATCACAATCCAACATAATCAAGAGTTTTAATGACCCTTAAGAATGAAACTTTTGAAAACATTGTGGGTCAAAGGAGAAAATGCTGGTAACCAGCATTTCTCCTTTTTCCACAATACTTTGTGCTCTTTCAGACACAAATTCCATCATTTGAGCCACATTTAATTTGTTGTCTGCAAATACTTTCAATTTAGACCAGTCTTAAATTTTATTGTTTGGTAAAGAGTTAACCCTTTATCACACAATCCTGACTTTCAACGACCCTGAAAAAGAAGCCTTTTGAAAACCTTGTGGGAAAAGGAGAAAATGCTGGTAACCAGCATTTTCTCCTTTTCCCACAATGTTTTGTACCTTTTCCAAAACAAATTTCAATTTTTAAGTTACATTTATTTTGTCGTCTGCAAATGCTTTGAATTTGGACCAGTCTAAAATTTTGTCGTTTGGTAACGAGTTAAACCAAAATAATAATCAGGATTATTAACCCTTTACCATACAATCCCTACTTTTAATGACCCTGAGGAAAATGCCTTTTGAAAACATTGTGGGAGAAGGACAAAATGCTGGTAACCAGCATTTCTCGTTTTTCTGCAATGCTTTGTGCTCTATTAGACACAAATTCCATCATTTGAGCCGCATTTAATGGTCTCAGCGTCTGAAAGAGATATAAAAATGAGTACCTCATGATCCAGAACCTATGTAAAAGGGACCTTAGACCATAGCATTCAAACATGCCTGGAGACCAAAACAAAATAACATAACCCAAGACAGAGATATGATAATAAGACAGTAAACAAGAAATACGAGTACAAAGGGAGTAACTCTGTCTAGTGCATAGCAGCTCTACTGACGAGACCTGATGCTGGCCAAAACAGAGAGACAGACAGAGAGAGAGAGAGAGAGAGAGAGAGAAGGGGGGCAGTCCTACATAGGATTAAGAACTGCTGCTGCAATGTTTTCAGAGGGAAAAAAAAGGAGAGAGAGAGAGGTGAAGGAAGGAAGAGAGAGAGAAAGAAAGAGAGAGATAGTGAGAAAGATAGAGAGTGAAAGAGATAGCGACTGATTTGGGGAAGGGTCTTGTATAAAATACTTGCTCCTTCTGCCACACAGTTTTCAGAAAAATGGGGGGGGGGCAGACAAAAACAGGTTGGGGATAGTAGAGACAGCTGGACAAACAATGGGTTAGGAAAAAATATGCAAAGAGGCTTACAGCATTAAAATGGTACATACAGACCCCAAAATCCAAAAGGCAGTCTGGCTGCTTTTGTTGCAACAAAGAGAGAGAGAGAGAGAGAGAGAGAGGGGTGGGGCATTCATATATATATATGTTTAAGAATTGCTGCAGCAATGTTTTCAGTGAAAGAAAAACAGTAGAGAGAGAGAGAGAGAGAGAGAGAAAGAGAGAGTGAGACTGAGAAAAATAGAGAGTAAAAGAGAGGGAAAGTGGCTGATTCAGGGGAGGGTCCTGTATATAATTCTGGCTCCTTCTGCCACAATGTTTTCATATAAAAGGGGGGGAGACAAACAGGTTTAGGGATAGTAGAGACAGCTAGACAAACAATGAAATGGGACAAAATATGCAAAGAGGATTATAGGTATTAAATGGTACTTACAGCCCGACTAAGTCCAAAAGGCGGTCCGACTCCTTTTGCCGCAATGAATGTACACAGCCAATGGAAATGCCCCTGTCAAAATAACATTTCTAACCCTTATTAAGAAAACTTTTCTTCAAGTTAATGTGCTCTGTATTCACACAAAGCTTGAAATTACAGAGGTGGCTTGCATGAAACTTTGGTCGATATTTCAGAAATTTCCAATTGACCATAACTGCCATTATGTGGGCTCTGCGGTTCAAAACCCGGACCCAGCAGGATCACTTGGATCCTTGGATCTGAACTGCCCATATTAGGTCATACTTACACAATAAATCAAAAACAAGCATTTTCAATTTGCATGCAATTCAGATGCATTTTCATGTTTTTCCTGGCATTTCGTGAAAAGTAATCCAATTCTAAATTCTAAAAAAAAAAAAAAAAAATTAAATTAGAATTGAATAGTTTAAAATGATGATTAAATCAAATATCTGAAAAGGTATTCAACTGCTTGGCATTTGAAAACCTGCAGACAAAGTTGCCATAGATTATATCCGGTGCAAAGAATTTTTTGACAAAATTCTCCACATGTCGGTCTGAAAACTTTGAAATTTCGCTATTTTAAATTCTAAATTTAATTCAAAATTTAAATTCTAAATACGTGAACATAACTTTTGATAGAATCCTGTTTCAAAGCCTCTCAGCTACTTGTCTGCAAAATTTCAGCCGGTTCTGCCAGAAAATAAAAACACCAGACTGGTTCCCGTTTTTTCATTACCTTCTCAAATATAATACGGACTTTGACTTTCAAGTCAGGTTTTTTTATGCCTTTTGGCTGAATCCGAGTATTGCGACAAGGAAAAAACGAGCCAGAGAGAAATCAGGGCCATTTTCAAAAAGAAAACCCAGTTTTCTTAACATGGTTGTTTTTGCGGCCAAGACCTAAAAAAATGGAAATTTTAAGCCCATTGACCACTCTTACAAAATCAAACATATCTCAGTCAAAACCCAATGGATTTACATGAAATAAAAAAGTATACTGTTCTGGATTCTTTGGTCTATCTTTTTAACCCATTTTCATTTATATAAATTGAAAACATTGCATGAAAAGTAGCCTTTTGACCCCCAAAAACCCCCACTCTGATGGCTAAAATTCAGGGTTTTCTTCATTTTTTATCTCTAAAATCTTCAATGTGACCAGCCAAATTCACATTTCTACGCTTTTTATTCTATAGTCAAGCATTATCAATCAAAACAAGGGTGGAATACATGAAAGAAGGAAAGTAGATGGCCTTTATAGAACATGACGGACATGAACCCTAATCTTCATGAAATACCAGTACTGCAAAATTTAATTACACATGGCCCTTTTTATCACAATGTTTTCATCTATGACAAATGATGAATAATATCTACAGACCAGACTATCTATGATGTAATCAGCTCAAAACTCTGATATCGAAGTAAACATCCAGACAGCCAGAATTCATTACATAGGCCCAGCTGGGCTTATCGGTACCTGTCCGATCGGATTAGAGTATTGGGTAAGTAGGTCATTGGGCGCATAGATTTGAAAGAATGACAGAAAGAAAAGTATGAAAGACCATACAAATCCAGAAACACTCATTATGTAAGAAGAAAACATCTAGAGCAAAGAACAAAGAAAATAGAATGGGCCAGATACAGACAGAATATAGGGAAAAAATGGATAGATAAGACAGAAGAAAAGAAAGAGAGGCCCTTATCTTGAGCTTGTTCTAGAAAGGGAATTTATTCTCAAAGAAAGAAGAAATTACCTGAATATAAACAGCATGAAATTAGTGTAACATCTCCAGTCAGCTCAACAAACATTGATGATGTCACAGCCACAGGGAAGCGGTGCGAACTTCGGTCACAGCGTCTGAAAGAGATATAAAAATGAGTACCTCATGATCCAGAACCTTTGTAAAAGGGACCTTAGACCATAGCATTCAAACATGCCAGGAGACCAAAACAAGTTAACATAACCCAAGACAGAGATATGATAATAAGGAAATAAACAAGAAATAAGAGTACAAAGGGAGTAACTCTGTCTAGTGCATAGCAGCTCTACTGCCGAGGCCTGATGCTGGCCGAAACAGAGAGAGAGAGAGACAGAGAGAGAGAGAGAGAGAGAGAGAGAAGGGGGGCTGTCCTACATATGATTAAGAACTGCTGCTGCAATGTTTTCAGAGCAAAAAGAAGGAGAGAGAGAGAAAGGTGAAAGAAGGAAGAGAGAGAGAAAGAAAGAGAAAGAGATAGTGAGAAAGGGAGAGAGTGAAAGAGAGATAGCGACTGATTTGGGGAAGGGTCTTGTATAAAATACTTGCTCCTTCTGTCACACAGTTTTCAAGAAAAAGGGGGGGGGGCAAACAAACACAGGTTAGGGATAGTAGAGACAGCTGGACAAACAATGGGTTAGGAAAAAATATGCAAAGAGGCTTACAGTATTAAAATGGTACATACAGACCCCAAAATCCAAAAGGCAGTCTGGCTGCTTTTGTTGCAACAAAGAGAGAGAGAGAGAGAGAGAGAGAGGGGGGTGGGGTATTCATATATATATGTTTAAGAATTGCTGCTGCAATGTTTTCAGTGAAAGAAAAACAGTAGAGAGAGAGAGAGAGAAAGAGAGAGTGAGACTGAGAAAAATAGAGAGTAAAAGAGAGGGAAAGTGGCTGATTCAGGGGAGGGTCCTGTATATAATTCTGGCTCCTTCTGCCACAATGTTTTCATATAAAAGTGGGGGAGACAAACAGGTTTAGGGATAGTAGAGACAGCTAGACAAACAATGAAATGGGACGAAATATGCAAAGAGGATTATAGGTATTAAATGGTACTTATAGCCCGACTAAGTCCAAAAGGCGGTCCGACTCCTTTTGCCGCAATGAATTTACACAGCCAATGGAAATGCCCCTGTCAAAATAACATTTCTAACTCTTATTAAGAAAACTTTTCTTCTAGTTAATATGCTGTGTATTCACACAAAGCTTGAAATTACAGACGTGGCTTGCATGAAACATTGGTCGATATTTCAGAAATTTCCAATTGACCATAACTGCCATTATGTGGGCTCTGCGGTTCAAAACCCGGACCCAGCAGGATCACTTGGATCCTTGGATCTGAACTGTCCATATCGGTCATACTTACACAATAAATCAAAAACAAGCATTTTCAATTAGCATGCAATTCAGATGCATTTTCATGTTTTTCCTGGCATTTCGTGAAAAGTAATCCAATTCTAAATTCTAAAAAAAAAAAAGAATTTAAATTAGAATTAAATAGTTTAAAATGATGATTAAATAAAATATCTGAAAAGGTATTCAACTGCTTTGCATTTGAAAACCTGCAGACAAAGTTTCCATAGATTTTATCCGGTGCAAAGAATTTTTTGACAAAATTCTCCACATGTCGGTCTGAAAACTTTGAAATTTCGCTAATTTAAATTCTAAATTTAATTCAAAATTTAAATTCTAAATACGTGAACATAACTTTTGATAGAATCCTGTTTCAAAGCCTCTCAGCTACTTGTCTGCAAAATTTCAGCCGGTTCTGCCAGAAAATAAAAACACCAGACTGGTTCCCGTTTTTTCACTACCATCTCATATATAATACGGACTTTGACTTTCAAGTCAGGTTTTTTTATGCCTTTTGGCTGAATCCGAGTATTGCGACAAGGAAAAAACGAGCCAGAGAGAAATCAGGGCCATTTTCAAAGAGAA
Organism: Tridacna gigas; assembly: GCA_945859785.2. Taxonomy (NCBI): domain Eukaryota; kingdom Metazoa; phylum Mollusca; class Bivalvia; order Cardiida; family Cardiidae; genus Tridacna; species Tridacna gigas. The sequence continues at coordinate 44,056,178 of OX244037.2, read as the reverse complement.
AACCCATTTTTCTTAACATGGTTGTTTTTGCGGCCAAGACCTAAAATCAAAGTACTGATAGTACTGAAGGCCAGGAAATTTAGTGATCTGTAATCTCTAAAGAACGAAGGATACGAACTCACACGAGACCTCATTTTCTAATTATCACTACCATACAGACAGTCAGGCCAATTCAATTATGCCAAAAGAATTCATTGGTAAAGGGGTACTGTCACGCATAATATGGAATAATACAATAATCAACAGGAAAAATTAAATTAATGCAAAAAAAAAAAAAAAAAAAAGCAGTGCTCAGAAGCCAGTTTCTATAATTAAACCGAAGCAAATAGTGGATACCAACGCTCGGCTATAAGCTGCATGATAATGGCTTTAAAAATTTCTAAGTCGAAAAGGGGCTTAAATCAAGCAAATTTATTTTTGAGTTATTTGCCTTATTGGTTAAGGTTGGTCTTTATGATAACGCACATATATTCCAAGTTTTAAATAAATATCGTCAGTGATAAGAAAGATAAGACACAATTTAAAATTGGACACAATGCGAATACCAACGCTTAATATCGCGAACGCAGGGCAGGGTGATGTCAGTACATCGCAGTTTTGTTCTCAAACAGTCGATCTAAATCTATTCTTTTGACTATATCATACAAAGACGTCCACTAGCCCTTCTGGTCCCATTAGAGAGAGAGAGAGAGAGAAAAAGAGAGAGAGAGAGAGATTCCAACGACGGCTTCTGGAGCTTGAAATGAATTTGCACATTCGGGATGTATTTCAAAATAAATATTCTTAAACTTTCATTTCTCCTTTTCAAACAATGTTTCGGAAACTACCAGTTATGTGAATGAAACTCTAGGTATGTAAATGTGATGAATAACTGATAAATTAAAACCTAATTTTTTAAACACACCTTTTATTTTCAAATTATTTTGTTTGAAAGTTAAAAAATGTCCAAGGATCGCATAACACTTTCATGATTTGTAATCAATCAACAGTCGTCACAAAAAAAGAATATAAGCAGATAACATGGTTGATTATCGGAAAATGTAGATAGAACAAAAAATTCTTATTTTTCCATAATGTTTGCCTATTCTTCTGACAAAAAGAGAGATGTTTTGAATCGATTCACACAGAAAAAAGAGAGTATAATTTCTTTTAATTTCTGCATATTTCTTAATTCTATCGTTTTTTTTTTTTTTCTAAACATATAGAGATGTTGCGCGCAGGCTGCACAACTCTGATAGGTCGTTGGACGGGCCGGTAAACAAAGGAAAACAAGAAAAAAAGCTGGTCTCCTGAGGGCGGTACTGGATAAATAACTAAAACGAAATGTCGCAGATAAAGCAAAAAATAAGCGTTTTATTTAACTCTTTGTTGATTTCTGGTTCTGATCTTTGCAAAAAGCCTTTGTGTTGAAACGGTAAAAAAAAAAAAAACACGAATCTGTCAGCTCCGGTCAAGGATGGGATGGTTGGGTTAATCGTTAAACAAAATAGTGTGTCGTAAAACCTTTGTTGTTTTCCTAACCTTTTGTAATTGAAAGACCTAAAGGTTGCCCTCGTAAATTTGATGGAAGTTGGAGACCAAGACTGACGCAATGCACGGGTATTTATACTATTTGCATGCACACAACAAATAGTTGTGTGCACACACAAAACTGTTGTGGGGTGAAACAGCACGCAAAAATAATTTGCGTGCAAGATGCAAAATGATTGGCTGACGGATGTACACAGTCAAACATTGTGTACTGGCAACCAAAATCTTGAGGTCAGAATCTATAACAACGGGATAGAAACCCAAAAGTCTATGAAACATTATAGTAAAAGGAAAAATAAATGCTGAATCGGCATTTCCGTACCGAATAAGACCTTTTCATCGTGGAATTGGGTGTTTTGACCAGTAGGCGGTTGAAATTCAGCTTCCTTAGTGTTGCTAGGGAGAAATTTACTGTTACACCGGGTAAATCAAAATGGCCGACAAAGATACGGAAGCGCGTGGCTTCAAGCTAACAAATGATGAATACGAGGACAAACGGACGTGACCGAGTACAAAGACGCTATATTTGACCTGAAGTAAGTAAAATCTAAACGGGCGAATTCCTAATTTGACCGGCTGACACGAATAACTGCATATATGAGTGAAAATAATGCGTGTAAAACTCGTGCACCAAAAGATACGCGAGTGTTCACACACAGAGTCAACTTTTGTTTCAACACGAACAAATAATCAATAAATAAATACGAACTATAGAGAAAGTAAGATCGGGACTCTACATCACTCCCCCTCTTACTTTGTCAAAGTTCCGACTGACAAATAACAAACAGATGACAAAATGACTGGTAAGGTAGAAAACCGCCAATGCTTGCCACTAGTACTTTCTTCTTTTCAAAAATTTCTAGCTAAATGCTAAGACACGGGATTGTACCGTTAACATCGGTTAATAACTATGACAAATATGCTTTTGCTTAAAACAATTAAACACCTTTTAAAACTTTAACAATAACAGGCTTAATAAATAACACTTCTACATTTTAAAGTCCACTTCAAGAGTTCATTAATCTAGCTTAGGTTGATATCACTGTTGGCCTAAATTACAGTCCCCGAGTACCACATGTTTTATCACTTGGTTTATCACATTTCAGCTTAAAACTTAGTTCACATAATGGATCTAAAACTCTGTCCAGATTATCTTCAAACCGTAGTAGCACTTGAAACAGTTTCACTTTTAAACAATATTCTTCAAAGTCCTATTTCTTATTAATGACAGACTTCAGCGGCTTGTTTTCTTTTGACTTCTTATCGGTCTTCACGTCAGTGCTCTTATGCTTCTCGCTGCGTCTCTCTGGTTTCTCATGGGTCACTGTTGTTCTTTCGCGGCTATGTTCTCTCCTGTGTGTCTCTGATGTGCTCTCTCTACTTCTATCTCGATTTTGGTCCCTCAATTCTTCTCTCCTCCTCTCGTGCTCTCTCCTTTGCTCCTCACCCATTCTTTCTAGTGTCCTGCTCATCTTTGTCACGACGTCGGTCAGCGTTCCTAATGTCTTATCTATGCCCCTAATGGCCCGACTGTTCTGTTCAAAGGCGTCAGCTAATTGTCCAACGGCCGTCCGAATCACGTTCACGAGCGCCTCCCCTGCCTGGAAATTTTGAGTGGTCTCCTCCTTCTTTGGAGATGGTTTCGCCTCAGCCTCAGTGGCCTTGTCTGTATTTGTTGCCTTTTCCTGAGCCTGGACGGATATCGGTAAACTTTCAACAGTCAGGTCATCATCAAAATCATAGTCCAACTCTGTCGAGGCATTGTCAACGTACTGGTCCAAAAAATTGGTGGTGGAACCTAACACTGGTGTGTTCAATGATGTTGACGGAATTGGCACCATGTTAGTTGAAGTCAGTAGAGGGCTCAGCATTGGATTGACTACACTTGGTGTTTGTTCTGGCTTTGTTTGCTTAACTTCAGTTGTTGTGATCGAGGGGACAGGACTCTCCAGGGTTAACTTTGGTTTCTTCAGTGGTGGCCGAGGAAAAGATAGGGGTTGCTTCGCGACTGGTTCTGGTATCTGCTGGGTCGGCATTTCAGGAATTTTGACTATAGGTGTTGGTGTGTATAAGGGAAAAGGCAGTGAAGGAGCTGGGCTATATGGGACAAAATCTTGCTGCTGTAGTGCTTGACTGGTGCTCTGGATGGATGGGGAGCTCTTGCTGCTTACCAGGGCGGCAAGTACTTCTGGAGTCACCTGGATGCTGATTAGGTTGTTGCTCATGGTTGATGGGGTCTGACTCAAAGTAACCAGAGGCCGGGCTACAAACTGCTGGTCATAGGCATCAAACGCCTCGTCTCCAGACTCGGGTGCAGGTTTAGTTGGTACCATCCTACTTGCTTCCTCGCTCGTTAGTTCTCTGAAGTCAGTGCCCTGTATGACTGTAGCAGGGTTAGGGTTCTCAACCAGAAACCGTTGGCTGTCGACTTGCCCAAGTTCTGTTACTGCTTGCCTGTGTCGACTGTACTTGGAAACGTGGTTTACAAGGGCTGACTTTGTTGAACACCGCAGCAGACACAAGGTACAGTAGAACGGTGCTCTGTCTAAGGCCAGGTGGTGCTTGTAGATGTGAGCCACCATTCTGTAGCGCGCCTCCACATACGTCTTGCCTTGGGCCTGGCAGTGAAGACACGCATAACACTTCCCTCGTCTATCTGCCATCATATTCTGAAAATATAAAGATATCCTTCTTGCACTTTTGGTAAGACATTTTGACTTCTAGAGGGTATTAATCGAGGCAATGTGGGGAGAGCTGACAGATTTTCTTGTGGCGCGCGCACACCACCCCGGACCCGATGTAAAATCTAAATCGTAAAGAAACCGCCGTGTGAGGATCTTTTCAGAAGACTGCTGATGTTGTGGATGTTGAACCTGCCTAGCTAAGACCAACATATGTAGAAGTGAAACTACTGATTACCTAATTTAAGGACTTCTTTAATTTGTTAACGCAGTTGGGAACATTAGTTCCTTCATATGGCTTGAGTTTGTTGTGATGAACAACACGCTCTGACTGACCATTGTTTGTTTTAAGGACGAACGATACGGGGGATAGCTTTTGCACTACTAAGCAAGGGCCTTCATATGCGGGTACCAATTTTGGCGACTCCCCAACCTTACGGGTTTCAGAGAGGCACCATACAACATCACCCACATCATAATGATGGAATAACATCTTCCTGTCGTAAATGGCCTTGCTCCTTTCGCACGAGGACTTTAGGTGTTTCCGGGCTACAGCATGAGCTTGATTCAGCCTTTCCCTGATGCTACTGACATAGTCTCCATAATTGGTAACATGAGCTTGGGCCGGATCTGAAACGGAACCAAAGATGAGTTCGGCTGGAAGTCTGACCTCTCTACCAAGAGTCATGAGATTTGGACTCAGTTTGGTGGTCTCGTTCGGAGTTGCCCTGTAGGCGCCTGCAAGACACCCAAGGTTCATGTCCCAATTCTCTTGTTCACCCTTCAAGTACGCTCGCAACATTTTCAACAAAGTTTGGTTGAACCTCTCAGCCTGGCCATTGCATCTGGGGTTTCTGACACTTGTCCGAAGTTTCTTCACCTCCAGCATTCTGCACAGTTCTTTGAAAACCTTACTTTCGTATGTTCTGCCTTGGTCACTTAGGATTGACAGTGGACATCCCCACCTACTGATGAATTCGTTAACTATCTTATTAGCACAAGTTTCAGCTGTTAGGTCTGGAACCGGAATCACCTCAGCGTATTTAGAAAAGAGGTCAGTAAGAACAAGAATGTAGCGATTGCCATTATTTGTGATTGGGAAAGGACCCAGGTAGTCTGTGGCTAAGACATCCCATGGAGCTCCAGTTCTAACCGAACCCATAGGTGCCCTTGGCGCTCTTGGTGGCTTCTTGTCTCTGGCACAGATATCGCATTGTCGAATAAACATTTTGATGTCCTCCTTCATATTGAACCAATAAAACCGCTGGCCTACTTTTGCCTTAGTTTTCTTCGTTCCCATGTGACCAGACATAATACCACTATGCATCTGCCTCAGGACCTCCTTCTTCAGATCTCTTGGTATCACCACTTGACCAACGGTTCCAGTACCATCACGCTTTGTGAATTCTTTGACCAGTACACCATCCACAACTTTGAGGTTGTCCCATAGTAAGAAGTAGTGTCTCATTGCTGGACTTCCAATGTCAATTTGCTCCTTTGGAGGCTTTGCATTTTGCTCCCTCGATTCTAAGATGGGTCTTATATCTTCATCTTCTAGCTGACTTTTCCTCATATCCCCAGCAGTGGTCATCAGTCCGCTCATCCTCCAGTCTATTGTGTCACAACTCGTAGAAGGTTCATCAACTCCTCTTATTATGTCTTCTCTTGTCTCAGCAACAGCATCTCTGTTATTAGCATTTGCTGGCCTACCTTGGTTTGGCTTTTCAAGGGCCATGGTTTCTGCTCTTCGTTTACACTTGCGACACGGGCCACATTTGATCACTTCGGTCATGTCTACCTCATTGCACTCACAGTCTCTCGGATTTTCGCACCTGGACAGTGCATCGCAGTGTGGCTGCTGTTTCCCTGGTCGGTACTCAACACAGAAATCAAAGGCGGCTAGGATTTCAATCCATCGAGCAATCTTGCCATTTGGCTCCTTTAGACTGAAAAGCCAAACTAGGGCTTGATGGTCGCTTCTAACAATGAACTTGCGCCCCAAAAGGTACTGCCTGAAATACTGCACGAAGTAAACAACTGCTAAGAGTTCTCGTTCTGTTACGCAATAGTTGCGTTCAGCCTTGTTTAGTGACCTGCTCGCATATGCAAGCACCCTTTCTTGCCCAGATTGTATTTGAGATAGAACCCCGCCTATACCAACTCCAGATGCATCAACATCAAGGTAAAATGTGCCAGCATCATTCAGAGGATAACCCATCACATCCGTGCTAGTAACTCTCTCCTTTAGTTTCTGAAAGGCATGTTCACACTCATCTGTCCAAGTGAACTTAACATCCTTCTTGGTCAGCTCGGTTAATGGTCGAGCAATCTTGGCAAAATCCTTAATGAATCGACGGTAATATGACCCAGTTGCTACAAATTGCTTTACTTGCTTTGGGTTCAAGGGTCTTGGCCAATTTGCAACTTTTGTTATATTACTCGGGTCAGGTCGCACTCCCTCCCCAGACACAACATGCCCAAGAAAGACTACTTCGGTTTGCAAAAGCTGGCATTTGTCTGGTTTAAGTTTTAGTCCTGACTGCTTTACTCGACCAAGCACTTCATCGACTCTTTGCATGTGCTCTTCAAAGTTCGCGCCATAAACGATTATGTCGTCGATGTACACCAGGCAGGTTTGCCACTGTAGCCCTTGTAATGCCAGTTCCATTGTCCGCTGGAATGTCCCACTACTATTGTTTAAACCAAAAGGCATGCGTGTCATCTCATACAGGCCATACTTGCAGGTGAATGCCGTCTTTGGGATATCCTCTTTCTTCAGGGGGATTTGAAAATACCCACTCGTGAGGTCAAATGAGCTGAACAAGGTCATTCCTCCTACTGCGTCGAGACAGTCGTGAATCCTAGGAAGTGGAAAGCCGTCCGGTTTAACTAATGCATTGACCTTTCTATAATCAATACAAGGTCTGACCGCCCCAGACTTCTTCCAAACAAATACAATGGGACTGCTCCAGGGGGAAGTGCTCTTCTGAATTACCCCCTTCTTCATAAGATCATCTATTGCCGACTTCTCCTCAGCAGCAAACGCGAGAGGAACACGTCTCGGCCTTTGTCTGACAGGACTGGCATCTCCAGTGTCTATGGAGTGTTCCGTCAGGTTGGTTAATCCTATGTCCCATTCATCTTTGGAGAATGTGTCACTGTACTTATTCAACAGGGAGGCCACCATGTTTCTCTCATAGTCCTTTTTACCGGCTGTTGATTTTTCATACAATGTTGCCAAGTGGTCTGGTATCACGGGTTCACTGGCATCTCTGGTTACCTTAAGGTTGAACCCATCTGTAATTTTTCGAGGGGCTGCGCCTATTCGTCTTATCCACTCATTGCAGCCCTCCTCCCCTTCATTTTCGCTGTCTGCTAGCACACTGACAATCCTTTCTATCTGTTCTGCATTGCCAACATACGCGTTCTGATGCAATGTTGCTTCTACAGGAAATGGGTTAAGGACCCTCACTTTACACGTGGGACTCTTGTTGATGTCAATCAATGTTGAAGCCATAACAAGGCTATACTTCTCCTTGAATAACTGGACTGGTTCCACTAAGTACTCGGACTGCTTTGCCAAATCATCAAACTCTTCTCTTTCGACAAAGACTTCAATAACTGCCTCGGTTTGCCCAGGAATGGTGACGTCATCTACAACTGTTACTCGCCTAGACCTGCTTCTACGACCCACTTGGAAACAGGGGACACTGACCCCATCTAGCACTATCGTTCCTCTGCTAAAAAGTAGGTCGGCTGGCCCCTTTTCACTGCCCATCAATATGTCAAAGCCTAACAGTGCTTCGTCCTCAATGTCAGCAACTACAAACTCATGGACTAATTCGTAAGACCCTAACAGCACCTTGAAATCACCCTTGCCAATCTCCCTTATGGGCGCCCCGTTTGCCCCTCGAAGATTGCATGATTTCCTCAGCTCTGGTCTTCTCTCCTTCTCTAGTCTCTGAAATACCTTAGTTGATAGCACTGACCTAGCCGCACCCGTATCGGCGGTGAATACGATCTTCTGGCCCTCTACCTCACCTTTCACGTAGACCCCGTCGTTTAGGTGCACCTTTTGACTTTGACCCTCAAGTCCTTTATCCGGAACTTCTTCTTTCCCGTGGCCTGTTGAGCTTACTGGGACCTTTCCCTGGCCACCTGGGTTGGTCCTTGGTAGTTTAAAGGTTTCTCTGTTTGGTTTTGATTTTTGCATTGCCACCCTGTCTTGGCTCTCCTACCTTTTTCTGGGCACTCTCTCGCAAAGTGACCCATGGTGTGGCAGTAATAACACTCTTTATCGGATTTGCCCTTGCTTTCTCTAGGTCTTGCTCCATTTACTGCCTCTAGTTTATCTAGCCGTTCTAATATCTTCGTTAGAAGTGGTGTTGGATCTTTGCTCAAACTGATTTGATGCAAAGGTTCGCTCGTTTCTATCTTCTGCAGGGGTATTTGGTCAACATTGTCATGTTCAAAGCTCCGGCCATCCTCATGGAATTGAACCATCCTGGTTTGTTTCACCCTTCTTTCGCCTCCCTGACTGCTTCTTGTCTGTATAAAATTCACCACGTGATACACCGCCTCATCTATTGTCCGTGGTTCCTTATGGAATTCGACTTCAAACCTTATCTCTTCGTCTCTTAGGCCGTCAAGGAACTTTTGCACCAAGTCCTCCTCTCTTGTTCGCCTATCTCTGTAGCCGTGTGCTTTATCATAAAGCATCTTAAGGTCGGCTGCAAACTCTTCAGCTGTCTCGCCTACCCTTTGGATTCGTCTACTGAACTTTGTAGCGAAAGCTCTGTGAGTTTCGATCACCCTATAACGGGTGTGCATCTCGTTGATAAGGTCGTCGTAACTACTCAGGGTTGCTTTTGGCAGCTGTCCAAACAGAAAGTCAGCCGCTTGGCCCTCGATGCGAGGTAATAGATGGTCAAGTTTATCCTCATCACTCCAGGAATGCCTTTCCGCTATGGCCTCAAATCTGGCCAACCACACTGACCAGTCCTCTTTACCTGTAAAAGAGGGTATCCTAATGTTCTCTGCTAGTCTTGGTCGGGCATGCACGGCCCTGGGGCTGTCCCTGCTATTCCTGATGTATGGGTGGTCCATATCTCGCCTGTCAGGTGGACTATTTCTATAGCCTGATCTGATTCTGTCATACTCAGTGTTAGCCATACGGAAATGGTCGTTCTGCTGATTTTGATTCACATTGTGATAAGTGTGTCGAGGCCTTTGTCTGTACATGTGATCCTCGCAACCAACACTACCTGTAGTAAGGTATGAGTGATTTGGCCCAATACCTCCCACTATACTACTCTGGGGAACAGCCTGCTTAAGACTCTTGAGTTCAGACACAACTTCCTTAAGAACACCAGAAATGCTGTTCAGCAAATGTGTTTGTGAGCTTGTATCTGTATCCCTATCACCATTTGAAGTTATGTTTGTGTGTACATTACAAGGCTGCTGACCGCTGTTTGCAAAAGTCTCGGGATCTGTAGCTGATGCAGACTGATCATCGTCATCGCTGCGAACGGATCTTGCAGGGCTGTCTTCCCTATTACACCTTCCTACTTCATCAATTGTCCTACAACTCGGCTGTCTAAAATAAACTTCCCCGTCGTCATAAGATGATCCGGGCTGATCCATGTTAGGCCTAAATGCCGTCAATTTACTTCCACGACGTGTGGTTCGTATCACTGGACCCCTTTAAATAATAGGATCCCACTTCTGACACCAAAATTATGTTGCGCGCAGGCTGCACAACTCTGATAGGTCGTTGGACGGGCCGGTAAACAAAGGAAAACAAGAACAAAAGCTGGTCTCCTGAGGGCGGTACTGGATAAATAACTAAAACGAAATGTCGCAGATAAAGCAAAAAATAAGCGTTTTATTTAACTCTTTGTTGATTTCTGGTTCTGATCTTTGCAAAAAGCCTTTGTGTTGAAACGGTAAAAAAAAAAACACGAATCTGTCAGCTCCGGTCAAGGATGGGATGGTTGGGTTAATCGTTAAACAAAATAGTGTGTCGTAAAACCTTTGTTGTTTTCCTAACCTTTTGTAATTGAAAGACCTAAAGGTTGCCCTCGTAAATTTGATGGAAGTTGGAGACCAAGACTGACGCAATGCACGGGTATTTATACTATTTGCATGCACACAACAAATAGTTGTGTGCACACACAAAACTGTTGTGGGGTGAAACAGCACGCAAAAATAATTTGCGTGCAAGATGCAAAATGATTGGCTGACGGATGTACACAGTCAAACATTGTGTACTGGCAACCAAAATCTTGAGGTCAGAATCTATAACAACGGGACAGAAACCCAAAAGTCTATGAAACATTATAGTAAAAGGAAAAATAAATGCTGAATCGGCATTTCCGTACCGAATAAGACCTTTTCATCGTGGAATTGGATGTTTTGACCAGTAGGCGGTTGAAATTCAGCTTCCTTAGGGTTGCTAGGGAGAAATTTACTGTTACACCGGGTAAATCAAAATGGCCGACAAAGATACGGAAGCGCGTGGCTTCAAGCTAACAAATGATGAATACGAGGACAAACGGACGTGACCGAGTACAAAGACGCTATATTTGACCTGAAGTAAGTAAAATCTAAACGGGCGAATTCCTAATTTGACCGGCTGACACGAATAACTGCATATATGAGTGAAAATAATGCGTGTAAAACTCGTGCACCACAAGATACGTGAGTGTTCACACACAGAGTCAACTTTTGTTTCAACACGAACAAATAATCAATAAATAAATACGAACTATAGAGAAAGTAAGATCGGGACTCTACAATATAGAGAAAATCAAGTTCAGTTCTAAATGATTAAAAGAAACTGATAATAAATGCAGTTAATACACCAATAATCTCATTCAACTACCGACATTTCCATGGAAAATCGTATATCTCAATCTTTTCACCAGGCAGTCAAACGAGATGCGGCGTGCGGTTCCCTTTGATCTATATTTGAAACGCGGACAGTAACAAGCAAGTGACAATGGAAACTAAAAATAGAAAACTGGTTCTCGGGTTTTTCCCTCGCGCTAGTACACGAGAAAGTGATATCAGGGGCTGTAATCATGTCTATAATACGAGAGGATTTCAGTATCCAATCACAGTGATGGAAAAGTTGGTAGAGGTTAAATGTACACCGAATAAGTCTGTACACCGAATAAGTCTGATGTCAGTCATAATACCACTCGTCACAACTCGGCAGATTCCGTACCTACATCTAACCTCGTCCGTATTAAGGCGGCTTCCATTTTGAACTACCCATCACATGATCTTAAACATGGCGGCGTCCCTGTAAATCGCTTAGCAACGACATGAACAACCACGATGGAGTTAATCACATCTATCGATCTGTCGATGAAAGCTCCCAACGGAAATTGATAAACCAAGCTAAGAATTGAATGTACAAACTGTTTGCCGACTGAAATATTGTTAGAAAGATAACGATATGAAAACTGACTCATGTTTTCTTTTTAAGAGGAGCCTTACAATTTCAATAACGGTAAAACGGTGTGCTTCCGGAAACGTGCGAAATGTACCGTGTAGGTGCATATCAAGCTACGTAATACAGCCGAGGGATTTGATCACCGGATCACCCGAGGTATGCCGAATGTCATAATACAGCAACGCCTTAATACACAGTTCCTGACAAGATTTGTGTAACTATAAACTCCGCCCATAGGCGGTATCGGATAAAAATAGACATCAGACTTAAACGGTGTACAGACTTATTCGGTGGACGTTTAACTTTTACCTGGAAAAGTTATTGACCGTCTGTTGTGTATTCAGCAGGGACACAACCTTTAAAACACACTCGTTGGTTATTAAAGGGATGTAATACCCTTGCAATTCCATAGCACTATGCAGATGTCGTAAAGCTTTGAGGAAAGGAAAACATTCACACCGTGTGATAAGCGATCTCTGTACTTACGAAACTAGTTGTTTTGGCGGACTCAGCGATATAGAGTGGACACACCGTTCAACATTTTGTCTGAAAGTAGTCCGGAAAAGTCAGCTTACGATCGCTATAGGCAAGGGAATCCCTTGAGAGGGATTCCCTGGCCTAAAAATGGAAATTTTAAGCCCAATGACCACTCTTACAAAATCAAACATATCTCAGTCAAAACCCAATGGATTTACATGAAAAAAAAAAAAGTATACTCTCCTGGATTCTTTTGTCTATGTTTTTAACCCATTTTCATTTATATAAATTGAAAACATTGCATGAAAAGTAGCCTTTTGACCCCCAAAAACCCCCACTCTGATGGCTAAAATTCAGGGTTTTCTTCATTTTTATCTCTAAAATCTTCAATGTGACCAGCCAAATTCACATTTCTACGCTTTTTATTCTATAGTCAAGCATTATCAATCAAAACAAGGGTGAAATACATGGAAGAAGAAAAGTAGATGGCCTTTATAGTACATGACGGACATGAACCCTAATCTTCATGAAATACCAGTACTGCAAAATTTAATTACACATGGCCCCGTTTATCACAATTTTTTCATCTATGACAAATGATGAATAATATCTACAGACCAGACTATCTATGATGTAATCAGCTCAAAACTCTGATATCGAAGCAAACATCCAGATGGCCAGAATATATTACATAGGCCCAGCTGGGCTTATCAGTACCTGTCCGGTCGGATTAGAGTATTGGGTAAGTAGGTCATTGGGTGCATAGATTTGAAAGAATGACAGAAAGAAAAGTATGAAAGACCATACAAATCCAGAAACACTCATTATGTAAGAAGAAAACATCTAGAGCAAAGAACAAAGAAAATAGAATGGGCCAGATACAGACAGAATATAGGGAAAAAATGGATAGATAAGACAGAAGAAAAGAAAGAGAGGCCCTTAATCTTGAGCTTGTTCTAGAAAGGGAATTTATTCTCAAAGAAAGAAGAAATTACCTGAATATAAACAGCATGAAATTAGTGTAACATCTCCAGTCAGCTCAACAAACATTGATGATGTCACAGCCACAGGGAAGCGGTGGGAACTTCGGTCACAGCGTCTGAAAGAGATATAAAAATGAGTACCTCATGATCCAGAACCTATGTAAAAGGGACCTTAGACCATAGCATTCAAACATGCCTGGAGACCAAAACAAGTTAACATAACCCAAGACAGAGATATAATAATAAGAAAGTAAACAAGAAATAAGAGTACAAAGGGAGTAACTCTGTCTAGTGCATAGCAGCTCTACTGACGAGGCCTGATGCTGGCCGAAACAGAGAGACAGAGAGAGAGAGAGAGACAGACAGAGAGAGAGAGAGAGAGAGAAGGGGGGCTGTCCTACATATGATTAAGAACTGCTGCTGCAATGTTTTCAGAGCAAAAAGAAGGAGAGAGAGAGAGAGGTGAAAGAAGGAAGAGAGAGAGAAAGAAAGAGAGAGATAGTGAGAAAGATAGAGAGTGAAAGAGAGATAGCGACTGATTTGGGGAAGGGTCTTGTATAAAATACTTGGTCCTTCTGTCACACAGTTTTCAAGAAAAAGGGGGGGCAGACAAACACAGGTTGGGGATAGTAGAGACAGCTGGACAAACAATGGGTTAGGAAAAAATATGCAAAGAGGCTTACAGTATTAAAATGGTACATACAGACCCCAAAATCCAAAAGGCAGTTTGGCTGCTTTTGTTGCAACAAAGAGAGAGAGAGAGAGAGAGAGAGAGAGAGAGAGGTGGGGCATTCATATATATATGTTTAAGAATTGCTGCTGCAATGTTTTCAGTGAAAGAAAAACAGTAGAAAGAGAGAGAGAAGGGGGGGGAAGAGAGAGAGAGAGAGAGAGAGAGTGAGACTGAGAAAAATAGAGAGTAAAAGAGAGGGAAAGTGGCTGATTCAGGGGAGGGTCCTGTATATAATTCTGGCTCATTCTGCTACAATGTTTTCATATAAAAGGGGGGGAGAGACAAACAGGTTTGGGGATAGTAGAGACAGCTAGACAAACAATGAAATGGGACAAAATATGCAAAGAGGATTATAGGTATTAAATGGTTCTTACAGCCCGACTAAGTCCAAAAAGCGGTCTGACTCCTTTTGCCGCAATGAATTTACACAGCCAGTGGAAATGCCCCTGTTAAAATAACATTTCTAACCCTTATTAAGAAAACTTTTCTTCAAGTTAATATGCTCTGTATTCACACAAAGCTTGAAATTACAGAGGTGGCTTTCATGAAACTTTGGTCGATATTTCAGAAATTTCCAACTGACCATAACTGCCATTATCTGGGCTCTGCGGTTCAAAACCCGGACCCAGCAGGATCACTTGGATCCTTGGATCTGAACTACCCATATCCGGTCATACTTACACAATAAATCAGAAACAAGCATTTTCAATTTGCATGCAATTCAGATGCATTTTCATGTTTTTCCTGGCATTTCGTGAAAAGTAATCCAATTCTAAATTCTAAAAAAAAAAAAAAAAATTTAAATTAGAGTTAAATAGTTCAAAATGATAATTAAATCAAATATCTGAAAAGGTATTCAACTGCTTGGCATTTGAAAACTTGCAGACAAAGTTTCCATAGATTTCATCTGGTGCAAAGAATTTTTTGACAAAATTCTCCACATGTCGGTCCGAAAACTTTGAAATTTCGCTAATTTAAATTCTAAATTTAATTCAAAATTTAAATTCTAAATACCTGAGCCCAACATTTGATAGAATCCTGTTTCAAAGCCTCTCAGCTACTTGTCTGCCAAATTTCAGCCGGTTCTGCCAGAAAATAAAAACACCAGACTGGTTCCCGTTTTTTCACTACCTTCTCATATAGGTGTCACACCACTGGTTTTTTGCCATATTAAAAATAGAGTGAAATTGACCATCTTTGAAGCTTCACAAATCGCTTAATGGCAAAACGTTGGCTTTACCGTCTCTTGCTCTCAAACGTACAGTCATAGTCCTTCAAAAAGTGCATAAAAAACAACATGTCAACCGATTGCGTTTTTTGCTAAATCCCAATCAATACAGGCACCCTAGAAATTGTCCTCTCAAAAATGCCTGTTCACGGCCATGACCCCAATTTTTTGGTCCTCCACTGACATAAAATAGTCCAATCAATATATGATAAAATCACATCTAAATGGTCCCCCACTATCTAACTTTGAAGCAAATCTAAATTATATACCACCAAGCCCTCTCAGCTCCATGAAACGGTGCAACAAAAGTTCTACTGCAAAATTTCACATCGGACTAGTTTTGACTACTCCTGTCCGGAAGCAATCTCGCAGTGGTGCGACACCTATATAATGCGGAATTTGACTTTCAAGTCAGGTTTTTTATGCCTTTTGGCTGAATCCGAGTATTGCAAAATGAGCCACAGAGAAATCAGGGCCATTTTCAAAGAGAAAATCCATTTCTCTTAACATGGTTGTTTCTGCGGCCAAGACCTAACAAAATGGAAATTTTGAGCCCATTGACCACTCTTACAAAATCAAACATATCTCAGTCAAAACCCAATGAATTTACATGAAATAAAAAGTATACTCTCCTGGATTCTTTTGTCTATGTTTTTAATCCATTTTCATTTATATAAATTGAAAACATTGCATGAAAAGTAGCCTTTAGACCCCCCAAAAAAAACCCCACTCTGATGGCTAAAATTCAGGGTTTTCTTCACTTTTTATCTCTAAAATCTTCAATGTGACCAGCCGAATTCACATTTCTATGCTTTTTATTCTATAGTCAAGCATTATCAATCAAAACAAGGGTGGAATACATAAAAGAAGGAAAGTAGATGGCCTTTATACAACATGGCGGACATGAACCCTAATCCTCATGAAATACCAGTACTGCAAAATTTACTAGACATGGCCCCTTTTATCACAATATTTTCATCTATGACAAATGATGAATAATATCTACAGACCAGACTATCTATGATGTAATCAGCTCAAAACTCTGATATAGAAGCAAACATCCAGACGGCCAGAATTCATTACATGAGCCCAGCTGGGCTTATCGGTACATGTCCGATCGGATTAGAGTATTGGGTAAGTAGGTCATTGGGTGCATAGATTTGAAAGAATGACAGAAAGAAAAGTATGAAAGACCATACAAATCCAGAAGCACTCATTATGTAAGAAGAAAACATCTAGAGCAAAGAACAAAGAAAATAGAATGGGCCAGATACAGACAGAATACAGGGACAAAATGGATAACACAGAAGAAAAGAAAGAGAGGCCCTTAATCTTGAGCTTGTTCTAGAAAGGAAATTTATTTCTCAAAGAAAAAAGAAATTACCTGAATATACACAGCATGAAATTAGTGTAACATCTCCAGTCAGCTCAACAAACATTGATGATGTCACAGCCACAGGGAAGCGGTGCGAACTTCGGTCACAGCATCTGAAAGCGATATAAAAATGAGCACCTCATGATCCAGAACCTATGTAAAAGGGACCTTAGGCCATAGCATTCAAACATGCCTGGAGACGAAAACAAGTTAACATAACCCAAGACAGAGATATGATAATAAGAAAGTAAACAAGAAATAAGAAAACAAGGGGAGTAACTCTGTCTAGTGCATAGCAGCTCTACTGACGAGGCCTGATGCTGGCCGAAACAGAGAGAGCGAGAGACAGAGAGAGAGAGAAGGGGGGCAGTCCTACATATGATTAAGAACTACTGCTGCAATGTTTTCAGAGGAAAAAGAAGGAGAGGGAGAGAGAGAGAGAAAGAGAGAGGTGAAGGAAGGAAGAGAGAGAGAAAGAAAGAAAGAGAGAGATAGTGAGAAAGATAGAGAGTGAAAGAGAGATATCGACTGATTAGGGGAAGGGTCTATTATAAAATACTTGCTCCTTCTGCCACACAGTTTTCAGAAAAAGAGGGGGGGCAGACAAACACAGGTTGGGGATAGTAGAGACAGCTGGACAAACAATGGGTTAGGAAAAAATATGCAAAGAGGCTTACAGTATTAAAATGGTACATACAGACCCCAAAATCCAAAAGGTAGTCTGGCTGCTTTTGTTGCAAAGAGAGAGAGAGAGAGAGAGAAAGAGGGGTAGGGCATTCATATATATATGATTAAGAATTGCTTCTGCAATGTTTTCAGTGAAAGAAAAACATTAGAAAGAGAGAGATAGAGAGAGAGAGAGGGGGGGAGAGAAAGAGAGAGTGAGACTGAGAAAAATAGAGAGTGAAAGAGAGGGAAAGTGGCTGATTCAGGGGAGGTTCCTGTATATAATTCTGGCTCCTTCTGCCACAATGTTTTCAGATAAAAGGGGGAGAGAGACAAACAGGTTTTGGGATACTAGAGACAGCTAGACAAACAATGAAATGGGACAAAATATGCAAAGAGGATTATAGGTATTAAATGGTACTTACAGCCCGACTAAGTCCAAAAGGCAGTCCGACTCCTTTTGCCGCAATGAATTTACACAGCCAATGGAAATGCCCCTGTCAAAATAACATTTCTAACCCTTATTAAGAAAACTTTTCTTCAAGTTAATATGCTCTGTATTCACACAAAGCTTGAAATTACAGAGGTGGCTTTCATGAAACTTTGGTTGATATTTCAGAAATTTCCAACTGACCATAACTGCCATTATGTGGGCTCTGCGGTTCAAAACCCGGACCCAGCAGGATCACTTGGATCCTTGGATCTGGACTGCCCATATCCGGTCATACTTACACAATAAATCAGAAACAAGCATTTTCAATTTGCATGCAATTCAGATGCATTTTCATGTTTTTCCTGGCATTTCGTGAAAAGTATTCCAATTCTAAATTCTAAAAAAAAAAAAAGAATTTAAATTAGAGTTAAATAGTTAAAAATGATAATTAAATGAAATATCTGAAAAGGTATTCAACTGCTTGGCATTTGAAAACTTGCAGACAAAGTTTCCATAGATTTCATCCGGTGCAAAGAATCTTTTGACAAAATTCTCCACATGTCGGTCCGAAAACTTTGAAATTTCGCTAATTTAAATTCTAAATTTAATTCAAAATTTAAATTCTAAATACCAGAGCCCAACTTTTGATAGAATCCTGTTTCAAAGCCTCTCAGCTATTTGTCTGCCAAATTTCAGCCGGTTCTGCCAGAAAATAAAAACACCAGACTGGTTCCCGTTTTTTCACTACCTTCTCATATAGGTGTCACACCACTGGTCTTTTGTCATATTGAAAATAGAGTGAAATTGACCATCTTTGAAGCTTCACAAATCGCTTAATGGCAAAACGTTGGCTTTACCGTCTCTTGCTCTCAAACGTACAGTCATAGTCCTTCAAAAAGTGCATAAAAAACAACATGTCAACCGATTGCGTTTTTTGCTAAATCCCAATCAATACAGGCACCCTAGAAATTGTCCTCTCAAAAATGCCTGTTCACGGCCATGACCCCAATTTTTTGGTCCTCCACTGACATAAAATAGTCCAATCAATATATGATAAAATCACATCTAAATGGTCCCCACTACCTAAATTTGAAGCAAATCTAAATTATATACCACCAAAACCTCTCAGCTCTATGAGATAGTGCAACAAAAGTTCTGCTGCAAAATTTCACATCGGACTACTTTTGACTACTACGACCCGGAAGCAATCTCGCAGTGGTGCGACACCTATATAATGCGGAATTTGACTTTCAAGTCAGGTTTTTTATGCCTTTTGGCTGAATCCGAGTATTGCGACAAGGAAAAAATGAGCCACAGAGAAATCAAGGCCATTTTCAAAGAGAAAACCCATTTTTCTTAACATGGTTGTTTTTGCAGCCAAGACCTAAACAAGAGGACCATGATGGTCCTATATCGCTCACCTGAGTACTAAGCAGTACAGGTTAAGAATGAAGATAAATACCAAATACTGAAGTTCAAGGCCAAATGATTATGAAAGAGAGACAACTCACAACTTTAACAGAGGTCTAGGCCTTTGGTTACCCAGAAAATTTTCTTATAATTGCACAAAAGATACCTAAGTACAAACGTCAGCCCCGCGGCTGGACCTGTAATGATCCCAGGGGCATCTTGTGTGCAAAATTTCTTGAGGTCCACAAGGTGATACTTCATGCAAAGTATCATAGCTCTAGGCATTTTGGGTTTAAATAAAAGATTTTTCAGTTTGCATTATATATACATGTAGATGCTACATAGTAAACCAGTCAAATACAGCAACTCTAATTGAAGGGCAAATAACTCATGTTGTTTAGGTCTAATAAGACCAATAATCAAAACCCATCCAAGATCTTATCGTCATATAAATTTTTACCAAGTTTGGTACTGATTGGTATATATTTGTAGATGCTAGAGTGTAAACAAAGTCAAATATGGAAATTTTGTCCAATTCAAGGGCAAATAACTCTGGATGTTCTGGTTCAATTTGACCCATAACTGAACTCTTCCGAGACCTTATGGAAATATATATTTTGACCAAGTTTGGTACTGATTGGTCAATATTTGCAGATGCTAGAGTGTAAACAAAGTCAAATATGGCAAATTTTCTAATTCAAGGGCAGACAACTCAGACAGTTCTGGTCCGATTAGATCCATAATTGAACTAATCTGACATCTTATGATCACACACACTTTGACAATGTTTGGTGCTGATTGAGTCATATTTGTAGATGCTAGAGTGTAAACAAAGCCAGATTCAGTAATTTTTGCAAATTCAAGGGCAAATAACTCCTGATGTTCTGATTGATTTGATCCAAAATCGAACTCATCCGAGACCTTATAGGCATATACATTGTGGCCAAGTTTGGTACTGATTGGTCAATATTTGTAGATGCTACAGTGTAAACAAGAAGATTTTTAAAGATTTCCCTCTTTATCTCTATGTGAAATCCGAGAACCCACAACATTGGGCCAATTTCAACAACAGCGCTATAATTTGAAGTATTCTGGTATAGGGCTATTAGGTGATGCTACATGGCAAATATGAAAGCTCTAGCCCTTACGGTTTGGGGCAAGAAGATTTTTAAAGTTTCTTCTCTCGGTTGCCATGGCAACCAGAGTTCTTCATGGAATTAAAATCTTTGAAGTATTCTGAAAGTGCATCACCTAAGGATCATTTCTGTGAAGTTTCATTGAAATCTGTTGGACGGTTTCAGAGGAGAAGATTTTTTAAGTAATTGTTCACGGACAGACACACGGACGGATGGACGCCGGACAACGATCGATCACAATAGCTCACCCTGAGCACTATGTGCTCAGGTGAGCTAAAAAAGCTAAACTAATGATATTGGCGGACTATCATAAGGAACACATGTATGAAGTTTCACAAATTTTTGTCCAGGATTTTGAGTTGAAGATACATGTATATTGATCCTTAACAGAAATATACATGAATCCCCTTTTTCCTATGAGACAGTATTTGATATCAAAAAGGAAAAAAAAAAAAAAAACAATAAATATCAGCAGACATCATTAGGAACACCTGTATGAATTTCTATTAATTTTTGTCAAGGATTTTAGAAGATATCTGTCCTGAAATATGGACAAACAGATGGTCATTGGTCCATGACGAAATTAAACACTGAACCCCCTTTTTTCATGACATGGTGTTTCATGAAATAAAAACAAATAACTATTGTCTGTGGCTTGGAATAAACAATAAGAAGATGAAGTTTCATGACATTTTGTCCTTAGTTAAAGAGATATTGGTCCACAATGAAAATATACGTCAAGCCCCCTTTTTCCATGACACAGCAATAACTGGTCCTATTAGACCTACAATCAAACTCATTCGAGATCTTACGGTCATATATATTTAGACCAAGTTTGGTGCTGATTGGTTATTATTTGTAGATGCTAGAGTGTAAACAAAGTCAAATATAGCAATTTTTCTAATTCAAGGGCAAATAACTCCAGTCGTTCTGGTCCGATTACACCCATAATCGAACTCATCCCAGATCTTATGGTCATATACATTTTGACCAAGTTTGGTGCTGATTGGTTATTATTTGTAGATGCTAGAGTGTAAACAAAGTCAAACATAGCAATTTTTCTAATTCAAGGGCAAATAACTCCAGTCGTTCTGGTCCGATTACACCCATAATCGAACTCATCCCAGATCTTATGGTCATATATATTTTGACCAAGTTTGGTGCTGATTGGTTATTATTTGTAGATGCTAGAGTGTAAACAAAGTCAAACATAGCAATTTTTCTAATTCAAGGGCAAATAACTCCAGTCGTTCTGGTCCGATTACACCCATAATTGAACTCATCCCAGATCTTATGGTCATATATATTTTGACCAAGTTTGGTGCTGATTGGTTATTATTTGTAGATGCTAGAGTGTAAACAAAGTCAAACATAGCAATTTTTCTAATTCAAGGGCAAATAACTCCAGTCGTTCTGGTCCGATTACACCCATAATCGAACTCATCCCAGATCTTATGGTCATATACATTTTGACCAAGTTTGGTGCTGATTGGTTATTATTTGTAGATGCTAGAGTGTAAACAAAGTCAAATATAGCAATTTTTCTAATTCAAGGGCAAATAACTCCAGTCGTTCTGGTCCGATTACACCCATAATCGAACTCATCCCAGATCTTATGGTCATATCCATTTTGACCAAGTTTGGTGCTGATTGGTTATTATTTGTAGATGCTAGAGTGTAAACAAAGTCAAATATAGCAATTTTTCTAATTCAAGGGCAAATAACTCCAGTCGTTCTGGTCCGATTACACCCATAATCGAACTCATCCAAGATCTTATAGTCATATACGTTTTGACCAAGTTTGGTGCCGATTGGTTAATATTTGTAGATGCTAGAGCGTAAACAAAAAAATGTGGACGGACGGACGACGGACGGGCGGACGGACGGACGACGGACGCCGACGGACGGTGAGTGATCACAATAGCTCATCCTGAGCACTTTGTGCTCAGGTGAGCTAAAAATGGAAATTTTAAGCCTATTGACCACTCTTACAAAATCAAACATATCTCAGTCAAAACCCAATGGATTTACATGAAATAAAAAAGTATACTGTTCTGGATTCTTTTGTCTATCTTTTTAACCCATTTTCATTTTTTAAGTTGAAAACATAGCATGAAAAGGCTAAAAAACCCCACTCTGATGGCTAAAATTCAGGGTTTTCTTCATTTTTTATCTCTAAAATATTCAAAGTGACCAGCCAAATTCACATTTCTATGCTTTTTATTCTATAGTCAAGCATTATCAATCAAAACAAGGGTGAAAGAAGGAAAGTAGATGGCCTTTATAGAACATGACAGACATGAACTCTAATCTTCATGAAATACCAGTACTGCAAAATTTAACTACACATGGCCCCTTTTATCACAATGTTTTCATCTATGACAAATGATGAATAATATCTACAGACCAGACTATCTATGATGTAATCAGCTCAAAACTCTGATATAGAAGCAAACATCCAGATGGCCAGAATTCATTACATGGGCCCAGCTGGGCTTATCGGTACCTGTCCGATCGGATTAGAGTATTGGGTAAGTAGGTCATTGGGTGCATAGATTTGAAAGAATGACAGAAAGAAAAGTATGAAAGACAATACAAATCCAGAAACACTCATTATGTAAGAAGAAAACATCTAGAGCAAAGAACAAAGAAAATAGAATGGGCCAGATACAGACAGAATACAGGGAAAAAATGGATAAGACAGAAGAAAAGAAAGAGATGCCCTTAATCTTAAGCTTGTTCTAGAAAGGGAATTTATTTCTCAAAGAAAAAAGAAATTACCTGAATATACACAGCATGAAATTAATGTAACATCTCCAGTCAGCTCAACAAACATTGATGATGTCACAGCCACAGGGAAGCGGTGCGAACTTCGGTCACAGCATCTGAAAGAGATATAAAAATGAGCACCTCATGATCCAGAACCTATGTAAAAGGGACCTTAGACCATAGCATTCAAACATGCCTGGAGACGAAAACAAGTTAACATAACCCAAGACAGAGATATGATAATAAGGAAGTAAACAAGAAATAAGAAAACAAGGGGAGTAACTCTGTCTAGTGCACAGCAGCTCTACTGACGAGGCCTGATGCTGGCCGAAACAGAGAGACAGAGAGAGAGAGAGAGAGACAGAGACAGAGAGAGAAGGGGGGGTAGTCCTACATATGATTAAGAACTGCTGCTGCAATATTTTCAGAGGAAAAAAAGGAGAGAGAGAGAAAGAGAGCGGTGAAGGAAGAGAGAGAAAAAGAAAGAGAGAGAGATAGTGAGAAAGATAGAGAGTGAAAGAGAGATAGCGACTGATTGGGGAAGGGTCTTGTATAAAATACTTGCTCCTTCTGCCACACAGTTTTCAGAAAAAGAGGGGGGGGGGGGCAGACAAACACAGGTTGGGGATAGTAGAGACGGCTGGACAAACAATGGGTTAGGAAAAAATATGCAAAGAGGCTTACAGTATTAAAATGGTACATACAGACCCCAAAATCCAAAAGGCAGTCTGGCTGCTTTTGTTGCAACAAAGAGAGAGAGAGAGAGAGAGGTGGGGCATTCATATCTATATATGATTAAGAATTGCTGCTGCAATGTTTTCAGTGAAAGAAAAACAGTAGAGAGAGAGAGAGTGAAAGAGAGAGAGAGGAGGGGGAGAGAGAAAGAGAGAGTGAGACTGAGAAAAATAGAGATTAAAAGAGAAGTAAAGTGGCTGATTCATGGGAGGGTCCTGTATATAATTCTGGCTCCTTCTGCTATAATGTTTTCATATAAAAAGGGAGGGGAGAGACAAACAGGTTTTGGGATAGTAGAGACAGCTAGACAAACAATGAAATGGGACAAAATATGCAAAGAGGATTATAGGTATTAAATGGTACTTACAGCCCGACTAAGTCCAAAAGGCGGTCCGACTCCTTTTGCCGCAATGAATTTACACAGCCAATGGAAATGCTCCTGTCAAAATAACATTTCTAACCTATATTAAGAAAACTTTTCTCCAAGTTAATATGCTCTGTATTCACACAAAGCTATAGGTGTCACACCACTGTTTTTTTGCCATATTGAAAATAGAGTGAAATTGACCATCTTTGAAGCTTCACAAATTGCTTAATGGCAAAACTGTGGCTTTACTGTCTCTTGCTCTCAAACGTACAGTCATAGTCCTTCAAAAAGTGCATAAAAAACAACATGTCAACCGATTGCGTTTTTTGCTAAATCCCAATCAATACAGGCACCCTAGAAATTGACCTCTCAAAAATGCCTGTTCACGGCCATGACCCCAATTTTTTGGTCCTCCACTGACATAAAATAGTCCAATCAATATATGATAAAATCACATCTAAATGGTCCCCCACTACCTAAATTTGAAGGAAATCTAAATGATATGCCACCAGGCCCTCTCAGCTTCATGAAACAGTGCAACAGAAGTTCTACTGCAAAATTTCACATCGGACTACTTTTGACTACTACGACCCGGAAGCAATCTCGCAGTGGTGCGACACCTATATAATGCGGAATTTGACTTTCAAGTCAGGTTTTTTATGCCTTTTGGCTGAATCCGAGTATTGCGACGAGGAAAAAATGAGCCACAGAGAAATCAGGGCCATTTTCAAAGAGAAAACCCATTTTTCTTAACATGGTTGTTTTTGCGGCCAAGATCTAAAACAAAATGGAAATTTTAAGCCCATTGACCACTCTTACAAAATCAAACATATCTCAGTCAAAACCCAATGGATCTACATGAAATAAAAAAGTATACTCTTCTGGATTCTTTGGTCTATCTTTTTAACCCATTTTCATTTATATAAATTGAAAACATTGCATGAAAAGGCTAAAAAACCCCACTCTGATGGCTAAAATTCAGGGTTTTCTTCATTTTTTATCTCTAAAATATTCAATGTGACCAGCCAAATTCACATTTCTATGCTTTTTATTCTATAGTCAAGCATTATCAATCAAAACAAGGGTGGAATACATGAAAGAAGGAAAGTAGATGGCCTTTATAGAACATGACGGACATGAACTCTAATCTTCATGAAATACCAGTACTGCAAAATTTAACTACACATGGCCCCTTTTATCACAATGTTTTCATCTATGACAAATGATGAATAATATCTACAGACCAGACTATCTATGATGTAATCAGCTCAAAACTCTGATATAGAAGCAAACATCCAGATGGCCAGAATTCATTACATGGGCCCAGCTGGGCTTATCGGTACCTGTCCGATCGGATTAGAGTATTGGGTAAGTAGGTCATTGGGTGCATAGATTTGAAAGAATGACAGAAAGAAAAGTATGAAAGACCATACAAATCCAGAAGCACTCATTATGTAAGAAGAAAACATCTAGAGCAAAGAACAAAGAAAATAGAATGGGCCAGATACAGACAGAATATAGGGAAAAAATGGATAGATAAGACAGAAGAAAAGAAAGAGAGGCCCTTAATCTTGAGCTTGTTCTAGAAAGGGAATTTATTTCTCAAAGAAAGAAGAAATTACCTGAATATACACAGCATGAAATTAATGTAACATCTCCAGTCAGCTCAACAAACATTGATGTCACAGCCACAGGGAAGCGGTGCGAACTTCGGTCACAGCATCTGAAAGAGATATAGAAATGAGCACCTCATGATCCAGAACCTATGTAAAAGGGACCTTAGACCATAGCATTCAAACATGCCTGGAGACGAAAACAAGTTAACATAACCCAAGACAGAGATATGATAATAAGGAAGTAAACAAGAAATAAGAAAACAAGGGGAGTAACTCCGTCTAGTGCATAGCAGCTCTACTGACGAGGCCTGATGCTGGCCGAAACAGAGAGAGAGAGAGAGAGACAGAGACAGAGAGAGAAGGGGGGGCAGTCCTACATACGATTAAGAACTGCTGCTGCAATGTTTTCAGAGGGAAAAAAAGGAGAGAGATAGAAAAAGAGAGAGGTGAAGGAAGAGAGAAAAAAAGAAAGAGAGAGAGATAGTGAGAAAGATAGAGAGTGAAAGAGAGATAGCGACTGATTTGGGGAAGGGTCTTGTATAAAATACTTGCTCCTTCTGCCACACAGTTTTCAGAAAAAGAGGGGGGGGGGGGACAGACAAACACAGGTTGGGGATAGTAGAAACGGCTGGACAAACAATGGGTTAGGAAAAAATATGCAAAGAGGCTTACAGTATTAAAATGGTACATACAGACCCCAAAATCCAAAAGGCAGTCTGGCTGCTTTTGTTGCAACAAAGACAGAGAGAGAGAGAGAGAGAGAGAGAGAGGTGGGGCATTCATATATATATGATTAAGAATTGCTGCTGCAATGTTTTCAGTGAAAGAAAAACAGTAGAGAGAGAGAGAGAGAAAGAGAGAGAGAGGAGGGGGGAGAGAAAGAGAATGTGAGACTGGAAAAATAGAGAGTAAAAGGGAGGGAAAGTGGCTGATTTAGGGGAGGGTCCTGTATATAATTCTGGCTCCTTCTGCTACAATGTTTTCATATAAAATGGGAGGGGAGAGACAAACAGGTTTGGGGATAGTAGAGACAGCTACACAAACAATGAAATGGGACAAAATATGCAAAGAGGATTATAGGTATTAAATGGTACTTACAGCCCGACTAAGTCCAAAAGGCGTTCCGACTCTTTTTGCCGCAATGAATTTACACAGCCAATGGAAATGCCCCTGTCAAAATAACATTTCTAAACCTTATTAAGAAAACTTTTCTTCAAGTTAATATGCTTTGTATCCACACAAA
The DNA here is from genome assembly GCA_945859785.2 of Tridacna gigas. Lineage (NCBI taxonomy): Eukaryota > Metazoa > Mollusca > Bivalvia > Cardiida > Cardiidae > Tridacna > Tridacna gigas. The sequence goes on along the minus strand of OX244037.2, from coordinate 44,029,337 downwards.
GCTATAGATGTCACACCACTGGATTTTTGCGATATTGAAAATAGAGTAAAATTGACCATCTTTGAAGCTTCACAAATTGCTTAATGGCAAAACTTTGGCTTTACCGTCTCTTGCTCTCAAACGTACAGTCATAGTCCTTCAAAAAGTGCATAAAAAACAACATGTCAACCAACTGCGTTTTTTCCTAATCCCCATCAATACAGGCACCCTAGAAATTGTCCTCTCAAAAATGCCTGTTCACGGCCATGACCCCAATTTTTTGGTCCTCCACTGACATAAAATAGTCCAATCAATATATGATAAAATCACATCTAAATGGTCCCCACTACCTGAATTTGAAGCAAATCTAAATTATATACCACCAAGCCCTCTCAGCTCCATGAAACAGTGCAACAGAAGTTCTACTGCAAAATTTCACATCGGACTACTTTTGACTACTACGACCCGGAAGCAATGTCGCAGTGGTGCGACACCTATATAATGCGGAATTTGACTTTCAAGTCAGGTTTTTTTATGCCTTTTGGCAGAATCCGAGTATTGCGACAAGGAAAAGATGAGCCACAGAGAAATCAGGGCCATTTTCAAAGGGAAAAGCCATTTTTCTTAACATGGTTGTTTTTGCGGCCAAGACCTAAAAAAATGGAAATTTTAAACCCATTGACCACTCTTACAAAATCAAACATATCTCAGTCAAAACCCAATGGATCTACATGAAATAAAAAGGTATACTCTTCTGGATTCTTTGGTCTATCTTTTTAACCCATTTTCATTTATATAAATTGAAAACATTGCATGAAAAGTCTAAAAAGAACCCACTCTGATGGCTAAAATTCAGGGTTTTCTTCATTTTTTATCTCTAAAATATTCAATGTAACCAGCCAAATTCACATTTCTATGCTTTTTATTCTATAGTCAAGCATTATCAATCAAAACAAGGGTGGAATACATGAAAGAAGGAAAGTAGATGGCCTTTATAGAACATGACAGACATGAACTCTAATCTTCATGAAATACCAGTACTGCAAAATTTAACTACACATGGCCCCTTTTATCACAATGTTTTCATCTATGACAAATGATGAATAATATCTACAGACCAGACTATCTATGATGTAATCAGCTCAAAACTCTGATATAGAAGCAAACATCCAGACGGCCAGAATTCATTACATGGGCCCAGCTGGGCTTATCGGTACCTGTCCGATCGGATTAGAGTATTGGGTAAGTAGGTCATTGGGTGCATAGATTTGAAAGAATGACAGAAAGAAAAGTATGAAAGACCATACAAATCCAGAAGCACTCATTATGTAAGAAGAAAACATCTAGAGCAAAGAACAAAGAAAATAGAATGGGCCAGATACAGACAGAATACAGGGACAAAATAGATAGATAAGACAGAAGAAAAGAAAGAGAGGCCCTTAATCTTGAGCTTGTTCTAGAAAGGGAATTTATTTCTCAAAGAAAGAAGAAATTACCTAAATATACACAGCATGAAATTAGTGTAACATCTCCAGTCAGCTCAACAAACATTGATGATGTCACAGCCACAGGGAAGCGGTGCGAACTTCGGTCACAGCATCTCAAACAGATATAAAAATGAGCACCTCATGATCCAGAACCTATGTAAAAGGGACCTTAGACCATAGCATTCAAACATGCCTGGAGACGAAAACAAGTTAACATAACCCAAGACAGAGATATGATAATAAGGAAGTAAACAAGAAATAAGAAAACAAGGGGAGTAACTCCGTCTAGTGCATAGCAGCTCTACTGACGAGGCCTGATGCTGGCCGAAACAGAGAGACAGAGAGAGAGAGACAGACAGAGACAGAGAGAGAAGGGGGGGTAGTCCTACATATGATTAAGAACTGCTGCTGCAATGTTTTCAGAGGAAAAAAAAGGAGAGAGAGAGAGAGAAAGAGAGGTGAAGGAAGAGAGAGAAAGAGAGAGAGACAGTGAGAAAGATAGAGAGTGAAAGAGAGATAGCGACTGATTTGGGGAAGGGTCTTGTATAAAATACTTGCTCCTTCTGCCACACAGTTTTCAGAAAAAGAGGGGGGCAGACAAACACAGGTTGGGGATAGTAGAGATGGCTGGACAAACAATGGGTTAGAAAAAAATATGCAAAGAGGCTTACAGTATTAAAATGGTACATACAGACCCAAAAATCCAAAAGGCAGTCTGGCTGCTTTTGTTGCAACAAAGAGAGGGAGAGAGAGAGAGAGAGGTGGGGCATTCATATCTAAATATGATTAAGAATTGCTGCTGCAATTTTTTTGAGTGAAAGAAAAATAGTAGAGAGAGAGAGAGAGAAAGAGAGAAAGAGGAGGGGGAGAGAGAAAGAGAGAGTGAGACTGAGAAAAATAGAGAGTAAAAGAGAGGGAAAGTGGCTGATTCAGGGGAGGGTCCTGTATATAATTCTGGCTCATTCTGCTACAATGTTTTCATATAAAAACGGGGGGAGAGACAAACAGGTTTGGGGATAGTAGAGTCAGCTACACAAACAATGAAATGGGACAAAATATGCAAAGAGGATTATAGGTATTAAATGGTACTTACAGCCCGACTAAGTCGAAAAGGCGGTCCGACTCCTTTTGCCGCAATGAATTTACACAGCCAATGGAAATGCCCCTGTCAAAATAACATTTCTAACCCCTATTAAGAAAACTTTTCTTCAAGTTAATATGCTCTGTATTCACACAAAGCTATAGGTGTCACACCACTGGTTTTTTGCGATATTGAAAATAGAGTGAAATTGACCATTTTTGAAGCTTCACAAATTGCTTAATGGCAAAACTTTGGCTTTACCGTCTCTTGCTCTCAAACGTACAGTCATAGTCCTTCAAAAAGTGCATAAAAAACAACATGTCAACCGATTGCGTTTTTTGCTAAATCCCAATCAATACAGGCACCCTAGAAATTGTCCTCTCAAAAATGCCTGTTCACGGCCATGACCCCAATTTTTTGGTCCTCCACTGACATAAAATAGTCCAATCAATATATGATAAAATCACATCTAAATGGTCCCCACTACCTAAATTTGAAGCAAATCTAAATTATATACAACCAAGCCCTCTCAGCTCCATGAAACAGTGCAACAAAAGTTCTGCTGCAAAATTTCACATCGGACTACTTTTGATACTACGACCCGGAAGCAATCTCGCAGTGGTGCGACACCTATATAATGCGGAATTTGACATTCAAGTCAGGTTTTTTAGGCCTTTTGGCTGAATCCGAGTATTGCAACAAGGAAAAAATGAGCCACAGAGAAATCAGGGCCATTTTCAAAGAGAAAACCCATTTTTCTTAACATGGTTGTTTTTGCAGCCAAGACCTAAAGAATGGAAATTTTAAGCCCATTGACCACTCTTACAAAATCAAACATATCTCAGTCAAAACCCAATGGATTTACATGAAATAAAAAAGTATACTCTTCTGGATTCTTTTGTCTATCTTTTTAACCCATTTTCATTTTTTAAGTTGCAAACATTGCATGAAAAGGCTAAAAAACCCCACTCTGATGATTAAAATTCAGGGTTTTCTTCATTTTTTATCTCTAAAATATTCAATGTGACCAGCCAGATTCACATTTCTATGCTTTTTATTCTATAGTCAAGCATTATCAATCAAAACAAGGGTGGAATACATGAAAGAAGGAAAGTAGATGGCCTTTATAGAACATGACGGACATGAACTCTAATCTCCATGAAATACCAGTACTGCAAAATTTAACTACACATGGCCCCTTTTATCACAATGTTTTCATCTATGACAAACGATGAAGAATATCTACAGACCAGACTATCTATGATGTAATCAGCTCAAAACTCTGATATAGAAGCAAACATCCAGACGGCCAGAATTCATTACATGGGCCCAGCTGGGCTTATCGGTACCTGTCCGATCGGATTAGAGTATTGGGTAAGTAGGTCATTGGGTGCATAGATTTGAAAGAATGACAGAAAGAAAAGTATGAAAGACCATACAAATCCAGAAGCACTCATTATGTAAGAAGAAAACATCTAGAGCAAAGAACAAAGAAAATAGAATGGGCCAGATACAGATAGAATATAGGGAAAAAATGGATAGATAAGACAGAAGAAAAGAAAGAGAGGCCCTTAATCTTGAGCTTGTTCTAGAAAGGGAATTTATTTCTCAAAGAAAGAAGAAATTACCTGAATATACACAGCATGAAATTAATGTAACATCTCCAGTCAGCTCAACAAACATTGATGATGTCACAGCCACAGGGAAGCGGTGCGAACTTCGGTCACAGCATCTGAAAGAGATATAAAAATGAGCACCTCATGATCCAGAACCTATGTAAAAGGGACCTTAGACCATAGCATTCAAACATGCCTGGAGACGAAAACAAGTTAACATAACCCAAGACAGAGATATGATAATAAGGAAGTAAACAAGAAATAAGAAAACAAGGGGAGTAACTCCGTCTAGTGCATAGCAGCTCTACTGACGAGGCCTGATGCTGGCCGAAACAGAGAGACAGTGAGAGAGAGAGACAGAGACAGAGGGAGAAGGGGGGGCAGTCCTACATATGATTAAGAACTGCTGCTGCAATGTTTTCAGAGGGAAAGAAAGGAGAGAGATAGAAAAAGAGAGAGGTGAAGGAAGAGAGAGAAAAAGAAAGAGAGAGAGATAGTGAGAAAGATAGAGAGTGAAAGAGAGATAGCGACTGATTTGGGGAAGGGTCTTGTATAAAATACTTGCTCCTTCTGCCACACAGTTTTCAGAAAAAGAGGGGGGGGGACACACAAACACAGGTTGGGGATAGTAGAAACGGCTGGACAAACAATGGGTTAGGAAAAAATATGCAAAGAGGCTTACAGTATTAAAATGGTACATACAGACCCCAAAATCCAAAAGGCAGTCTGGCTGCTTTTGTTGCAACAAAGACAGAGAGAGAGAGAGAGAGAGAGAGAGGTGGGGCATTCATATATATATGATTAAGAATTGCTGCTGCAATGTTTTCAGTGAAAGAAAAACAGTAGAAAGAGAGAGAGAGGAGGGGGGAGAGAAAGAGAATGTGAGACTGGAAAAATAGAGAGTAAAAGGGAGGGAAAGTGGCTGATTTAGGGGAGGGTCCTGTATATAATTCTGGCTCATTCTGCTACAATGTTTTCATATAAAATGGGAGGGGAGAGACAAACAGGTTTGGGGATAGTAGAGACAGCTACACAAACAATGAAATGGGACAAAATATGCAAAGAGGATTATAGGTATTAAATGGTACTTACAGCCCGACTAAGTCCAAAAGGCGTTCCGACTCTTTTTGCCGCAATGAATTTACACAGCCAATGGAAATGCCCCTGTCAAAATAACATTTCTAAACCTTATTAAGAAAACTTTTCTTCAAGTTAATATGCTTTGTATCCACACAAAGCTATAGGTGTCACACCACTGGTTTTTTGCCATATTGAAAATAGAGTAAAATTGACCATCTTTGAAGCTTCACAAATTGCTTAATGGCAAAACTTTGGCTTTACCGTCTCTTGCTCTCAAACGTACAGTCATAGTCCTTCAAAAAGTGCATAAAAAACAACATGTCAACCAACTGCGTTTTTTGTTAAATCCCAATCAATACAGGCACCCTAGAAATTGTCCTCTCAAAAATGCCTGTTCACGGCCATGACCCCAATTTTTTGGTCCTCCACTGACATAAAATAGTCCAATCAATATATGATAAAATCACATCTAAATGGTCCCCCACTACCTAAATTTGAAGCAAATCTAAATTATATACGACAAAGCCCTCTCAGCTCCATGAAACAGTGCAACAGAAGTTCTACTGCAAAATTTCACATCGGACTACTTTTCATTACTACGACCAGGAAGCAATGTCGCAGTGGTGCGACACCTATATAATGCGGAATTTGACTTTCAAGTCAGGTTTTTTTATGCCTTTTGGCAGAATCCGAGTATTGCGACAAGGAAAAAATGAGCCACAGAGAAATCAGGGCCATTTTCAAAGGGAAAAGCCATTTTTCTTAACATGGTTGTTTTTGCGGCCAAGACCTAAAAAAATGGAAATTTTAAGCCCATTGACCACTCTTACAAAATTAAACATATCTCAGTCAAAACCCAATGGATTTACATGAAATAAAAAAGTATACTGTTCTGGATTCTTTGGTCTATCTTTTTAACCCATTTTCATTTATATAAATTGAAAACATTGCATGAAAAGGCTAAAAAAAACCCACTCTGATGGCTAAAATTCAGGGTTTTCTTCATTTTTTATCTCTAAAATATTCAATGTGACCAGCCAAATTCACATTTCTATGCTTTTTATTCTATAGTCAAGCATTATCAATCAAAACAAGGGTGGAATACATGAAAGAAGGAAAGTAGATGGCCTTTATAGAACATGACGGACATGAACTCTAATCTTCATGAAATACCAGTACTGCAAAATTTAACTACACATGGCCCCTTTTATCACAATGTTTTCATCTATGACAAATGATGAATAATATCTACAGACCGGACTATCTATGATGTAATCAGCTCAAAACTCTGATATAGAAGCAAACATCCAGACGGCCAGAATTCATTACATGGGCCCAGCTGGGCTTATCGGTACCTGTCCGATCGGATTAGAGTATTGGGTAAGTAGGTCATTGGGTGCATAGATTTGAAAGAATGACAGAAAGAAAAGTATGAAAGACCATACAAATCCAGAAACACTCATTATGTAAGAAGAAAACATCTAGAGCAAAGAACAAAGAAAATAGAATGGGCCAGATACAGACAGAATACAGGGACAAAATAGATAGATAAGACAGAAGAAAAGAAAGAGAGGCCCTTAATCTTGAGCTTGTTCTAGAAAGGGAATTTATTTCTCAAAGAAAGAAGAAATTACCTGAATATACACAGCATGAAATTAATGTAACATCTCCAGTCAGCTCAACAAACATTGATGATGTCACAGCCACAGGGAAGCGGTGCGAACTTCGGTCACAGCATCTGAAAGAGATATAAAAATGAGCACCTCATGATCCAGAACCTATGTAAAAGGGACCTTAGACCATAGCATTCAAACATGCCTGGAGACGAAAACAAGTTAACATAACCCAAGACAGAGATATGATAATAAGGAAGTAAACAAGAAATAAGAAAACAAGGGGAGTAACTCCGTCTAGTGCATAGCAGCTCTACTGACGAGGCCTGATGCTGGCCGAAACAGAGAGACAGAGAGAGAGAGAGACAGACAGAGAGAGAATGGGATGCAGTCCTACATATGATTAAGAACTGCTGCTGCAATGTTTTCAGAGGAAAAAAAAGGAGAGAGAGAGAGAGAAAGAGAGGTGAAGGAAGAGAGAGCAAGAGAGAGAGATAGTGAGAAAGATAGAGAGTGAAAGAGAGATAGCGACTGATTTGGGGAAGGGTCTTGTATAAAATACTTGCTCCTTCTGCCACACAGTTTTCAGAAAAAGAGGGGGGCAGACAAACACAGGTTGGGGATAGTAGAGATGGCTGGACAAACAATGGGTTAGGAAAAAATATGCAAAGAGGCTTACAGTATTAAAATGGTACATACAGACCCAAAAATCCAAAAGGCAGTCTGGCTGCTTTTGTTGCAACAAAGAGAGGGAGAGAGAGAGAGAGAGGTGGGGCATTCATATCTATATATGATTAAGAATTGCTGCTGCAATGTTTTCAGTGAAAGAAAAACAGTAGAGAGAGAGAGAGAGAGAAAGAGAGAAAGAGGAGGGGGAGAGAGAAAGAGAGAGTGAGACTGAGAAAAATAGAGAGTAAAAGAGAGGGAAAGTGGCTGATTCAGGGGAGGGTCCTGTATATAATTCTGGCTCATTCTGCTACAATGTTTTCATATAAAAACGGGGGGAGAGACAAACAGGTTTGGGGATAGTAGAGTCAGCTACACAAACAATGAAATGGGACAAAATATGCAAAGAGGATTATAGGTATTAAATGGTACTTACAGCCCGACTAAGTCCAAAAGGCGGTCCGACTCCTTTTGCCGCAATGAATTTACACAGCCAATGGAAATGCCCCTGTCAAAATAACATTTCTAACCCCTATTAAGAAAACTTTTCTTCAAGTTAATATGCTCTGTATTCACACAAAGCTATAGGTGTCACACCACTGGTTTTTTGCCATATTGAAAATAGAGTGAAATTGACCATTTTTGAAGCTTCACAAATTGCTTAATGGCAAAACTTTGGCTTTACCGTCTCTTGCTCTCAAACGTACAGTCATAGTCCTTCAAAAAGTGCATAAAAAACAACATGTCAACCGATTGCGTTTTTTGCTAAATCCCAATCAATACAGGCACCCTAGAAATTGTCCTCTCAAAAATGCCTGTTCACGGCCATGACCCCAATTTTTTGGTCCTCCACTGACATAAAATAATCCAATCAATATATGATAAAATCGCATCTAAATGGTCCCCCACTACCTAAATTTGAAGCAAATCTAAATTATATACGACAAAGCCCTCTCAGCTCCATGAAACAGTGCAACAAAAGTTCTGCTGCAAAATTTCACATCGGACTACTTTTGATACTACGACCCGGAAGCAATCTCGCAGTGGTGCGACACCTATATAATGCGGAATTTGACATTCAAGTCAGGTATTTTAGGCCTTTTGGCTGAATCCGAGTATTGCAACAAGGAAAAAATGAGCCACAGAGAAATCAAGGCCATTTTCAAAGAGAAAACCCATTTTTCTTAACATGGTTGTTTTTGCAGCCAAGACCTAAAAAATGGAAATTTTAAACCCATTGATCACTCTTACAAAATCAAACATATCTCAGTCAAAACCCAATGGATTTACATGAAATAAAAACGTATACTCTTCTGGATTCTTTTGTCTATCTTTCTAACCCATTTTCATTTTTTAAGTTGCAAACATTGCATGAAAAGGCTAAAAAACCAACTCTGATGATTAAAATTCAGGGTTTTCTTCATTTTTTATCTCTAAAATATTCAATGTGACCAGCCAGATTCACATTTCTATGCTTTTTATTCTATAGTCAAGCATTATCAATCAAAACAAGGGTGGAATACATGAAAGAAGGAAAGTAGATGGCCTTTATAGAACATGACGGACATGAACTCTAATCTTCATGAAATACCAGTACTGCAAAATTTAACTACACATGGCCCCTTTTATCACAATGTTTTCATCTATGACAAACGATGAATAATATCTACAGACCGGACTATCTATGATGTAATCAGCTCAAAACTCTGATATAGAAGCAAACATCTAGATGGCCAGAATTCATTACATGGGCCCAGCTGGGCTTATCGGTACCTGTCCGATCGGATTAGAGTATTGGGTAAGTAGGTCATTGGGTGCACAGATTTGAAAGAATGACAGAAAGAAAAGTATGAAAGACCATACAAATCCAGAAGCACTCATTATGTAAGAAGAAAACATCTAGAGCAAAGAACAAAGAAAATAGAATGGGCCAGATACAGACAGAATATAGGGAAAAAATGGATAGATAAGACAGAAGAAAAGAAAGAGAGGCCCTTAATCTTGAGCTTGTTCTAGAAAGGGAATTTATTTCTCAAAGAAAGAAGAAATTACCTGAATATACACAGCATGAAATTAATGTAACATCTCCAGTCAGCTCAACAAACATTGATGTCACAGCCACAGGGAAGCGGTGCGAACTTCGGTCACAGCATCTGAAAGAGATATAAAAATGAGCACCTCATGATCCAGAACCTATGTAAAAGGGACCTTAGACCATAGCATTCAAACATGCCTGGAGACGAAAACAAGTTAACATAACCCAAGACAGAGATATGATAATAAGGAAGTAAACAAGAAATAAGAAAACAAGGGGAGTAACTCCGTCTAGTGCATAGCAGCTCTACTGACGAGGCCTGATGCTGGCCGAAACAGAGAGAGAGAGAGAGACAGAGACAGAGAGACAAGGGGGGCAGTCCTACATACGATTAAGAACTGCTGCTGCAATGTTTTCAGAGGGAAAAAAAGGAGAGAGATAGAAAAAGAGAGAGGTGAAGGAAGAGAGAGAAAAAGAAAGAGAGAGAGATAGTGAGAAAGATAGAGAGTGAAAGAGAGATAGCGACTGATTTGGGGAAGGGTCTTGTATAAAATACTTGCTCCTTCTGCCACACAGTTTTCAGAAAAAGAGGGGGGGGGGACAGACAAACACAGGTTGGGGATAGCAGAAACGGCTGGACAAACAATGGGTTAGGAAAAAATATGCAAAGAGGCTTACAGTATGAAAATGGTACATACAGACCCCAAAATCCAAAAGGCAGTCTGGCTGCTTTTGTTGCAACAAAGAGAGAGAGAGAGAGAGAGAGAGAGGTGGGGCATTCATATATATATATGATTAAGAATTGCTGCTGCAATGTTTTCAGTGAAAGAAAAACAGTAGAGAGAGAGAGAGAGAGAAAGAGAGAGAGGAGGGGGAAGAGAAAGAGAATGTGAGACTGGAAAAATAGAGAGTAAAAGGGAGGGAAAGTGGCTGATTTAGGGGAGGGTCCTGTATATAATTCTGGCTCATTCTGCTACAGTGTTTTCATATAAAATGGGAGGGGAGAGACAAACAGGTTTGGGGATAGTAGAGACAGCTAGACAAACAATGAAATGGGACAAAATATGCAAAGAGGATTATAGGTATTAAATGGTACTTACAGCCCGACTAAGTCCAAAAGGCGTTCCGACTCTTTTTGCCGCAATGAATTTACACAGCCAATGGAAATGCCCCTGTCAAAATAACATTTCTAAACCTTATTAAGAAAACTTTTCTTCACGTTAATATGCTTTGTATCCACACAAAGCTATAGGTGTCACACCACTGGTTTTTTGCCCTATTGAAAATAGAGTAAAATTGACCATCTTTGAAGCTTCACAAATTGCTTAATGGCAAAACTTTGGCTTTACCGTCTCTTGCTCTCAAACGTACAGTCATAGTCCTTCAAAAAGTGCATAAAAAACAACATGTCAACCAACTGCGTTTTTTGCTAAATCCCAATCAATACAGGCACCCTAGAAATTGTCCTCTCAAAAATGCCTGTTCACGGCCATGACCCCAATTTTTTGGTCCTCCACTGACATAAAATAGTCCAATCAATATATGATAAAATCGCATCTAAATGGTCCCCCACTACCTAAATTTGAAGCAAATCTAAATTATATACGACAAAGCCCTCTCAGCTCCATGAAACAGTGCAACAGAAGTTCTACTGCAAAATTTCACATCGGACTACTTCCTTTTAAACACATTTATTTTACATCGATTGAGAAACAAGTTCTTACAACTTATACTAATCTCTCTCGATTCTGCTTCCTGGAAATTACACCAGTACTCGCGCCGAATGTGTGGGCCAATGAACAGTACCAAAGTTGACATCCGCTCCCGTGTATCGAACTCAAGACCTTTTGATTACAAGGCCGACGCTCTACCTCACAACCACGGACACCACACACGGACTACACACCACACCACACATCGGACTACTTTTGACTACTACGACCCGGAAGCAATGTCGCAGTGGTGCGACACCTATATAATGCGGAATTTGACTTTCAAGTCAGGTTTTTTTAATGCCTTTTGGCAGAATCCGAGTATTGCGACAAGGAAAAAATGAGCCAGAGAAATCAGGGCCATTTTCAAAGGGAAAAGCCATTTTTCTTAACATGGTTGTTTTTGCGGCCAAGACCTAAAAAAATGGAAATTTTAAGCCCATTGACCACTCTTACAAAATCAAACACATCTCAGTCAAAACCCAATGGATCTACATGAAATAAAAAAGTATACTGTTCTGGATTCTTTGGTCTATCTTTTTAACCCATTTTCATTTATATAAATTGAAAACATTGCATAAAAAGGCTAAAAAACCACACTCTGATGGCTAAAATTCAGGGTTTTCTTCATTTTTTATCTCTAAAATATTCAAAGTGACCAGCCAAATTCACATTTCTATGCTTTTTATTCTATAGTCAAGCATTATCAATCAAAACAAGGGTGGAATACATGAAAGAAGGAAAGTAGATGGCCTTTATAGAACATGACGGACATGAACTCTAATCTTCATGAAATACCAGTACTGCAAAATTTAACTACACATGGCCCCTTTTATCACAATGTTTTCATCTATGACAAACGATGAAGAATATCTACAGACCAGACTATCTATGATGTAATCAGCTCAAAACTCTGATATAGAAGCAAACATCCAGACGGCCAGAATTCATTACATGGGCCCAGATGGGCTTATCGGTACCTGTCCGATCGGATTAGAGTATTGGGTAAGTAGGTCATTGGGTGCATAGATTTGAAAGAATGACAGAAAGAAAAGTATGAAAGACCATAAAAATCCAGAAGCACTCATTATGTAAGAAGAAAACATCTAGAGCAAAGAACAAAGAAAATAGAATGGGCCAGATACAGACAGAATATAGGGAAAAAATGGATAGATAAGACAGAAGAAAAGAAAGAGAGGCCCTTAATCTTGAGCTTGTTCTAGAAAGGGAATTTATTTCTCAAAGAAAGAAGAAATTACCTGAATATACACAGCATGAAATTAATGTAACATCTCCAGTCAGCTCAACAAACATTGATGATGTCACAGCCACAGGGAAGCGGTGCGAACTTCGGTCACAGCATCTGAAAGAGATATAAAAATGAGCACCTCATGATCCAGAACCTATGTAAAAGGGACCTTAGACCATAGCATTCAAACATGCCTGGAGACGAAAACAAGTTAACATAACCCAAGACAGAGATATGATAATAAGGAAGTAAACAAGAAAAAAGAAAACAAGGGGAGTAACACTGTCTAGTGCATAGCAGCTCTACTGACGAGGCCTGATGCTGGCCGAAACAGAGAGACAGAGAGAGAGAGACAGAGACAGAGACAGAGAGAGAAGGGGGGGGCAGTCCTACATACGATTAAGAACTGCTGCTGCAATGTTTTCAGAGGGAAAAAAAGGAGAGAGATAGAAAAAGAGAGAGGTGAAGGAAGGAAGAGAGAGAGAAATAAAGAGAGAGAGATAGTGAGAAAGATAGAGAGTGAAAGAGAGATAGCGACTGATTTGGGGAAGGGTCTTGTATAAAATACTTGCTCCTTCTGCCACACAGTTTTCAGAAAAAGAGGGGGGGACAGACAAACACAGGTTGAGGATAGTAGAAACAGCTGGACAAACAATGGGTTAGGAAAAAATATGCAAAGAGGCTTACAGTATGAAAATGGTACATACAGACCCCAAAATGCAAAAGGCAGTCTGGCTGCTTTTGTTGCAACAAAGAGAGAGAGAGAGAGAGAGAGAGAGAGGGGTGGGGCATTCATATATATATGATTAAGAATTGCTGCTGCAATGTTTTCAGTGAAAGAAAAACAGTAGAGAGAGAGAGAGAGAGAGACAAAGAGAGAGAGAGGAGGGGGGAGAGGAAGAGAATGTGAGACTGCAAAAATAGAGAGTAAAAGGGAGGGAAAGTGGCTGATTTAGGGGAGGGTCCTGTATATAATTCTGGCTCATTCTGCTACAGTGTTTTCACATAAAATGGGAGGGGAGAGACAAACAGGTTTGGGGATAGTAGAGACAGCTAGACAAACAATGAAATGGGACAAAATATGCAAAGAGGATTATAGGTATTAAATGGTACTTACAGCCCAACTAAGTCCAAAAGGCGTTCCGACTCCTTTTGCCGCAATGAATTTACACAGCCAATGGAAATGCCCCTGTCAAAATAACATTTCTAAACCTTATTAAGAAAACTTTTCTTCACGTTAATATGCTTTGTATCCACACAAAGCTATAGGTGTCACACCACTGGTTTTTTGCTATATTGAAAATAGAGTAAAATTGACCATCTTTGAAGCTTCAAAAATTGCTTAATGGCAAAACTTTGGCTTTACCGTCTCTTGCTCTCAAACGTACAGTCATAGTCCTTCAAAAAGTGCATAAAAAACAACATGTCAACCAACTGTGTTTTTTGTTAAATCCCAATCAATACAGGCACCCTAGAAATTGTCCTCTCAAAAATGCCTGTTCACGGCCATGACCCCAATTTTTTGGTCCTCCACTGACATAAAATAATCCAATCAATATATGATAAAATCACATCTAAATGGTCCCCCACTACCTAAATTTGAAGCAAATCTAAATTATATACGACAAAGCCCTCTCAGCTCCATGAAACAGTGCAACAGAAGTTCTACTGCAAAATTTCACATCGGACTACTTTTGACTACTACGACCCGGAAGCAATCTCGCAGTGGTGCGACACCTATATAATGCGGAATTTGACTTTCAAGTCAGGTTTTTTTATGCCTTTTGGCAGAATCCGAGTATTGCGACAAGGAAAAAATGAGCCACAGAGAAATCTGGGCCATTTTCAAAGAGAAAACCCATTTTTCTTAACATGGTTGTTTTTGCGGCCAAGACCTAAAAAAATGGAAATTTTAAGCCCATTGACCACTCTTACAAAATCAAACATATCTCAGTCAAAACCCAATGGATTTACATGAAATAAAAAAGTATACTGTTCTGGATTCTTTGGTCTATCTTTTTAACCCATTTTCATTTATATAAATTGAAAACATTGCATGAAAAGGCTAAAAAACCACACTCTGATGGCTAAAATTCAGGGTTTTCTTCATTTTTTATCTCTAAAATATTCAATGTGACCAGCCAGATTCACATTTCTATGCTTTTTATTCTATAGTCAAGCATTATCAATCAAAACAAGGGTGGAATACATGAAAGAAGGAAAGTAGATGGCCTTTATAGAACATGACGGACATGAACTCTAATCTTCATGAAATACCAGTACTGCAAAATTTAACTGCACATGGCCCCTTTTATCACAATGTTTTCATCTATGACAAATGATGAATAATATCTACAGACCGGACTATCTATGATGTAATCAGCTCAAAACTCTGATATAGAAGCAAACATCCAGACAGCCAGAATTCATTACATGGGCCCAGCTGGGCTTATCGGTACCTGTCCGATCGGATTAGAGTATTGGGTAAGTAGGTCATTGGGTGCATAGATTTGAAAGAATGACAGAAAGAAAAGTATGAAAGACCATACAAATCCAGAAACACTCATTATGTAAAAAGAAAACATCTAGAGCAAAGAACAAAGAAAATAGAATGGGCCAGATACAGACAGAATACAGGGAAAAAATAGATAGATAAGACAGAAGAAAAGAAAGAGAGGCCCTCAATCTTAAGCTTGTTCTAGAAAGGGAATTTGTTTCTCAAAGAAAAAAGAAATTACCTGAATATACACAGCATGAAATTAGTGTAACATCTCCAGTCAGCTCAACAAACATTGATGATGTCACAGCCACAGGGAAGCGGTGCGAACTTCGGTCACAGCATCTCAAACAGATATAAAAATGAGCACCTCATGATCCAGAACCTATGTAAAAGGGACCTTAGACCATAGCATTCAAACATGCCTGGAGACGAAAACAAGTTAACATAACCCAAGACAGAGATATGATAATAAGGAAGTAAACAAGAAATGAGAAAACAAGGGGAGTAACTCTGTCTAGTGCATAGCAGCTCTACTGACGAGGCCTGATGCATGCCGAAACAGAGAGACAGAGAGAGAGAGAGAGAGAGACAGAGAGAGAAGGGGGTGCAGTCCTACATATGATTAAGAACTGCTGCTGCAATGTTTTCAGAGGAAAAAAAGGGAGAGAGAGAGAGAAAGAGAGAGGTGAAGGAAGAGAGAGAAAGAGAGAGAGATAGTGATAAAGATAGAGAGTGAAAGAGAGATAGCGACTGATTAGGGGAAGGGTCTTGTATAAAATACTTGCTCCTTCTGCCACACAGTTTTCAGAAAAAGACGGGGGGCAGACAAACACAGGTTGGGGATAGTAGAGACGGCTCGACAAACAATGGGTTAGGAAAAAATATGCAAAGAGGCTTACAGTATTAAAATGGTACATACAGACCGCAAAATCAAAAAGGCAGTCTGGCTGCTTTTGTTGCAACAAAGAGAGAGAGAGAGAGAGAGGTGGGGCATTCATATCTATATATGATTAAGAATTGCTGCTGCAATGTTTTCAGTGAAAGAAAAACAGTAGAGAGAGAGAGAGAGAGAAAGAGAGAGAGAGGAGGGGGAGAGAGAAAGAGAGAGTTAGACTGAGAAAAATAGAGAGTAAAAGAGAGGGAAAGTGGCTGATTCAGGGGAGGGTCCTGTATATAATTCTGGCTCATTCTGCTACAATGTTTTCATATAAAAACGGGGGGGGGGGGAGACAAACAGGTTTGGGGATAGTAGAGACAGCTAGACAAACAATGAAATGGGACAAAATATGCAAAGAGGATTATAGGTATTAAATGGTACTTACAGCCCGACTAAGTCCAAAAGGCGGTCCGACTCCTTTTGCCGTAATGAATTTACACAGCCAATGGAAATGCCCCTGTCAAAATAACATTTCTAACCCTTATTAAGAAAACTTTTCTTCAAGTTAATATGCTCTGTATTCACACAAAGCTATAGGTGTCACACCACTGGTTTTTTGCCATATTGAAAATAGAGTAAAATTGACCATCTTTGAAGCTTCACAAATTGCTTAATGGCAAAACTTTGGCTGTACCGTAACTTGCTCTCAAACGTACAGTCATAGTCCTTCAAAAAGTGCATAAAAAACAACATGTCAACCGATTGCGTTTTTTGCTAAATCCCAATCAATACAGGCACCCTAGAAATTGAACTCTCAAAAATGCCTGTTCACGGCCACGACCCCAATTTTTTGGTCCTCCACTGACATAAAATAGTCCAATCAATATATGATAAAATCACATCTAAATGGTCCCCCACTACCTAAATTTGAAGCAAATCTAAATTATATACCACCAACCCTTCTCAGCTCCATGAGACAGTGCAACAGTAGTTCTACTGCAAAATTTCACATCGGACTACTTTTGACTACTACGACCCGGAAGCAATCTCGCAGTGGTGTGACACCTATATAATGCAGAATTTGACTTTCAAGTCAGGTTTTTTATGCCTTTTGGCTGAATCCGAGTATTGCGATAAGGAAGAAATGAGCCACAGAGAAATCAGGGCCATTTTCAAAGAGAAAACCCATTTTTCTCAACATGGTTGTTTTTGTGGCCAAGACCTAAAAAAATGGAAATTTTAAGCCCATTGACCACTCTTACAAAATCAAACATATCTCAGTCAAAACCCAATGGATCTACATGAAATAAAAAAGTATACTCTTCTGGATTCTTTGGTCTATCTTTTTAACCCATTTTCATTTATATAAATTGAAAACATTGCATGAAAAGGCTAAAAAAACCCACTCTGATGGCTAAAATTCAGGGTTTTCTTCATTTTTTATCTCTAAAATATTCAATGTGACCTGCCAAATTCACATTTCTATGCTTTTTATTCTATAGTCAAGCATTATCAATCAAAACAAGGGTGGAATACATGAAAGAAGGAAAGTAGATGGCCTTTATAGAACATGACGGACATGAACTCTAATCTTCATGAAATACCAGTACTGCAAAATTTAACTACACATGGCCCCTTTTATCACAATGTTTTCATCTATGACAAATGATGAATAATATCTACAGACCGGACTATCTATGATGTAATCAGCTCAGAACTCTGATATAGAAGCAAACATCCAGACAGCCAGAATTCATTACATGGGCCCAGCTGGGCTTATCGGTACCTGTCCGATCGGATTAGAGTATTGGGTAAGTAGGTCATTGGGTGCATAGATTTGAAAGAATGACAGAAAGAAAAGTATGAAAGACCATACAAATCCAGAAGCACTCATTATGTAAGAAGAAAACATCTAGAGCAAAGAACAAAGAAAATAGAATGGGCCAGATACAGACAGAATACAGGGAAAAAATAGATAGATAAAACAGAAGAAAAGAAAGAGAGGCCCTTAATCTTAAGCTTGTTCTAGAAAGGGAATTTATTTCTCAAAGAAAAAAAATTACCTGAATATACACAGCATGAAATTAGTGTAACATCTCCAGTCAGCTCAACAAACATTGATGATGTCACAGCCACAGGGAAGCGGTGCGAACTTCGGTCACAGCATCTCAAACAGATATAAAAATGAGCACCTCATGATCCAGAACCTATGTAAAAGGGACCTTAGACTATAGCATTCAAACATGCCTGGAGACCAAAACAAGTTTACATAACCAAAGACAGAGATATGATAATAAGGAAGTTAACAAGCAATAAGAAAACAAGGGGAGTAACTCTGTCTAGTGCATAGCAGCTCTACTGACGAGGCCTGATGCTGGCCGAAACAGAGAGACACAGAGAGAGAGAGACAGAGACAGAGAGAGAGAGAGAGAGAAGGGGCGAGAGTCCTACATATGATTAAGAACTGCTGCTGCAATGTTTTCAGAGGGAAAAAAAGGAGAGATAGAGAAAGAGAGGGGTGAAGGAAGGAAGAGAGAGAGAAAGAAAGAGAGAGAGATAGTGATAAAGATATAGAGTGAAAGAGAGATAGCGACTGATTTGGGGAAGGGTCTTGTATAAAATACTTGCTCCTTCTGCCACACAGTTTTCAGAAAAAGAGGGTTGCAGACAAACACAGGTTGGGGATAGTAGGGACGGCTGGACCAACAATGGGTTAGGAAAAAATATGCAAAGAGGCTTACAGT
The DNA here is from genome assembly GCA_945859785.2 of Tridacna gigas. NCBI lineage: Eukaryota > Metazoa > Mollusca > Bivalvia > Cardiida > Cardiidae > Tridacna > Tridacna gigas. Next base: position 44,010,698 of record OX244037.2, on the reverse strand, counting down.
ATTAAAATGGTACATACAGACCGCAAAATCAAAAAGGCAGTCTGGCTGCTTTTGTTGCAACAAAGAGAGAGAGACAGAGAGAGAGAGAGAGAGAGAGACAGAGAGAGAGAGGTGGGGCATTCTATATATATGATTAAAAATCGCTGCTGCAATGTTTTCAGTGAAAGAAAAACAGTAGAGAAAGAGAGAGAGAGAAAGAGAGAGAGGGGGAAGAGAGAAAAAGAGAGAGAGTGAGACTGAGAAAAATAGAGAGTAAAAGAGAGGGAAAGTGGCTGATTCAGGGGAGGGTCCTGTATATAATTCTGGTTCCTTCTGCTACAATGTTTTCATATAAAAAGGGGGAGGGAGAGACAAACAGGTTTGGGGATAGTAGAGACAGCTAGACAAACAATGAAATGGGACAAAATATGCAAATGGGATTATAGGAATTAAATGGTACTTACAGCCCGACTAAGTCCAAAAGGCGGTCCGACTCCTTTTGCCGCAATGAATTTACACAGCCAATGGAAATGCTCCTGTCAAAATAACATTTCTAACCCTTATTAAGAAAACTTTTCTTCTAGTTAATATGCTCTGTATTCACACAAAGCTATAGGTGTCACACCACTGGTTTTTTGCCATATTGAAAATAGAGTGAAATTGAACATCTTTGAAGCTTCACAAATTGCTTAACGGCAAAACTTTGGCTTTACCGTCTCTTGCTCTCAAACGTACAGTCATAGTCCTTCAAAAGTTGTGCATAAAAAAACAACATGTCAACCGATTGCGTTTTTTGCTAAATCCCAATCAATACAGGCACCCTAGAAATTGTCCTCTCAAAAATGCCTGTTCACGGCCATGACCCCAATTTTTTGGTCCTCCACTGACATAAAATAGTCCATTCAATATATGATAAAATCACATCTAAATGGTCCCCCACTACCTAAATTTGAAGCAAATCTAAATTATATACCACCAAGCCCTCTCAGCTCCATGAAACAGTGCAACAAAAGTTCTACTGCAAAATTTCACATCGGACTACTTTTGACTACTACGACCCGGAAGCAATCTCGCAGTGGTGCGACACCTATATAATGCGGAATTTGACTTTCAAGTCAGGTTTTTTCTGCCTTTTGGCTGAATCCGAGTATTGCGACAAGGAAAAAATGAGCCACAGAGAAATCAGGGCCATTTTCAAAGAGAAAACCCATTTTTCTTAACATGGTTGTTTTTGCGGCCAAGACCTAAAAAAATGGAAATTTTAAGCCTATTGACCACTCTTACAAAATCAAACATATCTCAGTCAAAACCCAATGGATTTACATGAAATAAAAAAGTATACTCTTCTCGATTCTTTTGTCTATCTTTTTCACCCATTTTCATTTATATAAATTGAAAACATTGCATGAAAAGTAGCCTTTTGACACAAAAACCCACTCTGATGACTAATATTCAGGGTTTCTTCCATTTTTTATCTCTAAAATATTCAATGTGACCTGCCAAATTCACATTTCTATGCTTTTTATTCTATAGTCAAGCATTATCAATCAAAACAAGGGTGGAATACATGAAAGAAGGAAAGTAGATGGCCTTTATAGAACATGACGGACATGAACCCTAATCTTCATGAAATACCAGTACTGCAAAATTTAACTACACATGGCCCCTTTTATCACAATGTTTTCATCTATGACAAATGATGAACAATATCTACAGACCGGACTATCTATGATGTAATCAGCTCAGAACTCTGATATAGAAGCAAACATCCAGACGGCCAGAATTCATTACATGGGCCCAGCTGGGCTTATCGGTACCTGTCCGATCGGATTAGAGTATTGGGTAAGTAGGTCATTGGGTGCATAGATTTGAAAGAATGACAGAAAGAAAAGTATGACAGACCATACAAATCCAGAAACACTCATTATGTAAGAAGAAAACATCTAGAGCAAAGAACAAAGAAAATAGAATGGGCCAGATACAGACAGAATACAGGGACAAAATGGATAGTTAGGACAGAAGAAAAGGAAGAGATGCCCTTAATCTTAAGCTTGTTCTAGAAAGGGAATTTATTTCTCAAAGAAAAAAGAAATTACCTGAATATACACAGCATGAAATTAATGTAACATCTCCAGTCAGCTCAACAAACATTGATGATGTCACAGCCACAGGGAAGCGGTGCGAACTTCGGTCACAGCATCTCAAACAGATATAAAAATGAGCACCTCATGATCCAGAACCTATGTAAAAGGGACCTTAGACCATAGCATTCAAACATGCCTGGAGACGAAAACAAGTTAACATAACCCAAGACAGAGATATGATAATAAGGAAGTAAACAAGAAATAAGAAAACAAGGGGAGTAACTCTGTCTAGTGCATAGCAGCTCTACTGACGAGGCCTGATGCTGGCCGAGACAGAGAGACAGAGAGAGACAGAGACAGAGAGAGAGAAGGGGGGCAGTCTTACATATGATTAAGAACTGCTGCTGCAATGTTTTCAGAGGAAAAAAAAGGAGAGAGAGAGAGAGAGAGAGAGAAAGAGAGAGGTGAAAGAAGGAAGAGAGAGAGAAATAAAGAGAGAGAGATAGTGAGAAAGATAGAGAGTGAAAGAGAGATAGCGACTGATTTGGGGAAGGGTCTTGTATAAAATACTTGCTCCTTCTGCCACACAGTTTTCAGAAAAAGAGGGGGGGCAGACAAACACAGGTTGGGGATAGTAGAGACAGCTGGACAAACAATGGGTTAGGAAAAATATGCAAAGAGGCAGTCTGGCTGCCTTTGTTGGAACAAAGAGAGAGAGAGAGAGAGAGAGAGAGGGGGGTGGGGCATTCATATATATATGATTAAGAATTGCTACTGCAATGTTTTCAGTGAAAGAAAAACAGTGGAGAGAGAGAGAGAGAGAGAGAGAGGGCGGGGGGAAGAGTGAGATAGAGAGAGTGAGACTGAGGAAAATAGAGAGTAAAAGATAGGGAAACTGGCTGATTCAGGGGAGGGTCCTGTATATAATTCTGGCTCCTTCTGCTACAATGTTATCATATAAAAAGGGGGAGACAAACAGGTTTGGGGATAGTAGAGACAGCTAGTGTGTAGCGCTTTTCGGTAGAGTGGAAGGCTGTGACTACGCTACAGCAAACAGGTAGGTATTTCAACAGACGTGTCTCTTTGTAACGGCTGTGGCTCATTAGAAGGGCCACTACACAAAGAGATCCAGGCAGCTCGGACTTTCTCTTCGCAAGAGACGTTTTACTATACAGCTGAAACTTCTCGAACTGTCCCTTCACAAGAGACCAGTATTTACCGCGGCTATGAATGTCGTTTCCAGCCTATGTCACGATCTGGGTTGCACGGTAAAGTCCCTTTACCTGCAAGGAAGCGAGGCTTCTCAAGCTTTGTAAAAAGAGACGATGTTACCTTCTACCCAGGATCCAGGTAGCTCGCTGTTTAAGCAATATTTATTCACTTACTTATGTAACTTATCTACAGGTCTTACTGTGTCGGCAGCCAAATGCAGACTGACTGAAAAATGAGCGAGACAGCAGTATTTATACTTACTTGGGCCAGCGCCACTTAGCGGCTCCCCGGGTAGTACCGAATAATCCCGGAAATCGCCGATTCCTACCTTTTCTACCTAAACGTTTCACAAACGTTTTTTTCCATACAATAATTCGATAATCAGACATCGTACATTCCCAATGGTTAAGATCAGGTTGAAACGATATTATCAATTGATTAAAACTGTTTGTTTAATGTTTAAAGGGATACTAACCGGAATATAGAGGGCTTGTTGATCTGTGACTCGGGAAATCAGTTTGTTTGTAAAGGGCGGTGAACGTAACAAGGGAAGTAACTTTGTAGAGCTAAATTATGATATTGTGGACTGGATTCATCAGACTTGATGCATTAAACTGAATTCAAATAGTTTCCTCAACTTGATTGTGCCGGATATTCTAGGCTTCCTGGAGAATACACCAGTACTTATCACAAAAACTTTACATTACCCACGCCTCCGACTTGAATCGTCCCGATTCTCTTGGACGTGGATACAAATAAAAAAAAAAGTAAAAATGAGAAATAACATATATACATATTTCCAACATATATGTGAGTACTTTGAACATAAGACAATAAAACATTCTGATGATTCATGTGATCAACTACAAATATCTGAACAAAAAAAAAAAAAAAAAAAAACTGGCATCATAAAACTTATTTCACAGAGCTATAGTCTTTGACTAGAAAAAAAGAAGAAAAATGAGTAATACTGTTGCAACTATTTACAAAGGTGCAAAGTTATGGTATCTTTAATTGGCCACATGGCCTCTAGTGATATGCGAATAAAATTGGTACTTATCATCACAACATTGTCCACATATGTTACACTTGAAAGGGTCATCCCCATTATGGCATCCTTGGTGGATGGAATACTAGAAGGTATCTCATACATCAGATCAAGGGGACAGGTAGTTTCACGTCCTAACATGCACATATTAGGTGTGAATCCAGTTTTTTCGTGCTCACTGGATCTGTATGCCATCATTACGTATGGCATAGTAACAAGAGTTTTGTTGAAACGCTAAACCATACCGTCTGACTGAGGATGATACGGAGATGTTCGGGTCTTTTCTATTTGTAAAAATTACACATTTCAGTAAAAATCTTTCCCTCAGATTGCCTATCCTGATCTGAATGAACCTGACGGGGTATTCCAAACCTTGTTACTACCTGTTCGATAAGAATAGTTGCAACCGTTCTAGACTCCATGTTAGGCATGGGGTGTGCTTCTGTCCATTTTGTAAAGTAATCTGCGATTACTAGAATGTACTTGTTGCCCCTTTCTGTCATAGGCAACTCGCCGAGTATGTCTATTGCTATGCGTTCCATGGGATATCCACTTTGAACTATTTCCATCGGAGCTTTCTTGGTCTTGCAAGGATCTTTCCTTTTACAACAGATCTCACACCCATTTATATAAGCTCTAACATCGTTTTGCAACCCTGGCCAATAGAAATTTTGTCTTATTCTACCAATAGTTTTGCTTATTCCAAGGTGACCTGACGCTTTAATGTCGTGTGCGTATTTCAGCACATTTCGTCTATGTTGCAGAGGTACTATACCTTGCCAATTTACTAAGTCAGTTTTGAGGATATCCCAACGTCTCGAAACTATTCCTTCCTGAATCTCAAGTCTACTCCATTGACTCACAAGAGACTTGAGATAGTGACTTTCAGAGCCGAGGGAATTCACCTTGGGTTTCTCCTCATTCTCAAGCCATTCTCTTAATTTATTTAGATCTCTATCCTCTTTTTGAGCTGTCTTCAAATCTATCATTTCAGTTTCTACAGACCGTAGACCGAGACAGACGTCGGCATTTTCTTCTTGGCTTTCAGTTAGTAATTCTGACATGTCTCTGCCTCATTGTCTGCATTGCCGACGGCTCATTCCGTCCGCATTTCTGTGAACCCTGCCAGGTCTATGGATAATATCCATTTCAAAAGAAGATAATAATTCGATCCATCTAGCAACCTGTCCTTCTGGATTTTTTAAACGCATCAGCCACTTAAGGGAAGCGTGGTCTGTTCTTGCAGTGAACTTTCTACCATATAGGTAATGCCTGAAATAATTCACAAAATGCACGAGAGCGTAAAGCTCTTTTCTCGTCACACAGTATTTTCTTTCTGTTTTGCTCAGTGACTTACTTGCGTATGCTATGACATGTTCTTGTCCATCAATAACCTGTGATAGGACAACACCTATAGCCACATCGCTAGCATCTGTATCTAGAATAAATGCCTTTTTAAAGTCGGGATGCGCCAAAGGGGGTAAGTGACACAGACATTCCTTCAGTTTGTTAAAAGCCACTTCACAGCTCTCTGACCATTCAAAAACTTGTCCCTTCTCGGTAAGACGATGTAGCGGCTTTGCTGTTTCCGAAAAGTTCTTAATGAATCTCCGGTAGTAGCTACAAAGTCCAACAAAGGAACTACATCAGTAACATTTTTTGGTATTAGCCAATCTCGAATTGCTTCAGTTTTCTTAGGGTCAGTTTTAACACCATCAGCTGATATGATGTGTCCGAGGTATTCTACTTCCTTGCAAAATAATTGGCACTTTCTTGGCTTTAACTTAAGCCCAGCTTCCTGTAGCTTAAACAAAACTTTGTCTAGATTCTATATCATTGACTCAAATGAGTCTCCATGAACGATAATGTCATCTAAATAAATCAGACAAATATGCCAATTCAGCCCAGACAATACTAGTTCCATTAGACGTTCGAACGTCGCTGGAGCATTACAAAGTCCGAAAGGCAAAACTTTGAACTCAAAGAGCCCTTGTCCTGATGTAAAAGCAGTCTTCTCTCTATCTGACTCGTCTAGCTCTACCTGCCAATATCCAGAACTGGATGATGGCTGGATGACATCTTTCTGTAGCATTTCATCTATATGCTTGTCTATCTTATCATTCATATGTACTGGAGCTCGGCGAAGAGGCTGTTTTATCGGTTGGGACCCATTTGTTTTAATCTTGTGTTTAATTACACCTGTCCTTCCTAGATCATAATCAGATGTTGAAAAAGTATCCGAATATTTGGTCAACAACTTCGCTACATCAGTACACTGTTTCTTAGGCATATCTGTTACAGTTCGGTCATACATTTCCTTTAGATGTTCTGGTATTGAGCCATTAGTCCCATTCCCGGGTACGGAGGTTTTTATCTCCTTTACAGGGCTCATCGAAGCTACTCTTGTCCCAGAGTAGAACTTCTGCCTTTCGTCGGAGGTATTGATCATTCTGAGCAGTACACGACTTTTCCCTTCAACAAGTACCTTTGCAATAAGTCCCTTGTCTTGTTGTAGCAGCTGAGCGCTAGGTTCAGTTATACATAAACCTGTGCCAGCCGGAATGTCCCCAAGAACCTTTCCTTCTACAATTGACTCTGACCTAGCTGGTATCTCTACATCTTCGGCAACTACTACTCTATAGCAACCAAGTGAACCGCTGCAGGTTACTTGATGTGCCTTATTGCCTATTGCAAAAGTTTTCAGGTGAACATTTACACTGCATTGGTATCTCTGCATAAAGTCTAGTCCTATCATTAAGTCGCTTTCAACATCTGCTACAATGACTTCTGTCTCATACTTTTTTTCTCCTATCTCTAACAAAATAACTGCTTTTCCTAATATGTTCAGTGGAGTTCCAGACGCGGATATTACAGATCGTTGGTACTCTAGGAGGCTTCCATGGTCTGACCGTTGGTTGTTTCCCCAGATGCTTGAGGACATGACTGTAAGCGTCGCTCCAGCATCTATCAGGCAATTCAAATTTTTGTCACCCAGTCTTGCTTCTATAAACAAACCACATCCATTAACGCCAACACTTGAAACTGTACTGGGTTCGTTTTGCCTTTTTGTGTCCTTTTGGAACTTCAGCTTTGGACAGCTAGGGCGAATGTGATCCTCTGACCCACATTCGAAACAAGTCCTTTTTCCCTTTCTCTTGGGTCTGTTGTTATAGTTCTTTTGCTGTCTATCTGAGCCTTCGTATCTTGGCTGGTTATTACACTTAGGCTGTGGCGTACTCGGCAGAGAATTCATCTTTGAAATGGCTTGTTCGATCCTTTCTACTGCATGTTTTAATGATGTAAGCTCAGAATTTTGACTTGGCCTCTTGGTGTCTTCTAGGCTGACGTAGGTTGCATTCAGTAGACCTTGATGTTCCATTTTGGCCCTTTCTGCACGACCAAATGCCTCTAACTCTACTGCATGGCGAACAGCATCATTTAAGCTTGCTGGTCTAGCTTGCTTTACCCGAAGACGCATATCAACACCTACAAGAGAGTCAATAAATTGCTCCTTTGCCAATGTCTCACGTACATCGCTTGGTGCTGTAGGGTATGCACAATATGTTAACCGTCCTATGTCTTGTCCCAGTTCTGAAAGACTTTCACTGGCTTTTTGTCTCCTGTCTCTGAGTTGTACCCTGTAGAGTTCAGTCTGATTTGGGGGTGCAAAGCGTTCTCCGAGAGCCTTAGTTAAAGAGTCATAATCCTTGGCATTATGGTCAAGGTTCCCACATATTCCCTGTGCTTGCCCTCTGAGTGACACAGCTAAATGAAGACCCTTCTTCTTATAGCTCCAATTGTTAATCTCGGCACATGTATTAAAATGTGCCTTATAGTCTGTCCATGAGCTAAGACCATCATATGCTGCAGGTCTAACAAAGTCCTGATGTTTTGGTTCTTCAACACGTCTCTTGGTAACAAACTCTTCTGGGTCCCTCGGGTATCGTACAGAATCTAACAGACCCCTATCTTGTTGAAACAAACGTCTAAGCTCAGTGAAAGCGCCATCGGTAGGGGTGTCGTCACTCTTCCAAGCAACTTTCTTTTTAGAGATAGGAGGACTGCTCTAGGTGGGAAATATGTCTCTCTAAATGCGTAATTTCATTTTCAACCTTGAGTCTCTCATTTTCGAGCCTCGGTTCAGCTACCTGCTTTGCTAAGTCCGCCTTCGTTTCTGACTTATCTGTCTGTACGTCCATGGTAGGTAAGCGATAATGGTGGTTTTATCTAGTATCCCACCTCTGCCACCAATGTAGCGTTTTTCGGTAGAGTGGAAGGCGGAGACTACGCTACAGCAAACAGGTAGGTATTTCAACAGACGTGTCTCTTTGTAACGGCTGTGGCTCATTAGAAGGGCCACTACACAAAGAGATCTAGGCAGCTCGGACTTTCTCTTCTCAAGAGACGTTTTACTATACAGCTGAAACTTCTCGAACTGTCTCTTCGCAAGAGACCAGTATTTACCAAGGCTATTGATCTCGTCTACAGCGTATGTCACGATCTGGTTTGCACGGTAAAGTCCCTTTACCTGCAAGGAAGCGAGGCTTCTCAAGCTTTGTAAACAGAGACGATTTTCCCTTCTACCCAGGATCCAGGTAGCTCGCCGTTTAAGCAACATTTATTCACTTACTTATATAACTTATCTACATGTATTACTGTGTCGGCAGCCAAATGCAGACTGACTGAAAAATGAGCGAGACAGCAGTATTTATACTTACTTGGACCAACGCCACCTAGCGGCTCCCCGGGTAGTACCGAATAATCCCGGAAATCGCCGATTCCTACCTTTTCTACCTAAACGTTTCACAAACGTTTTTTTCTATACAATAATTCGATAATCAGACATCGTACATTCCCAATGGTTAAGATCAGGTTGAAACGATATTATCAATTGATTAAAACTGTTTGTTTAATGTTTAAAGGGATACTAACCGGAATATAGAAGGCTTCTTGATCTGTGACTCGGGAAATCAGTTTGTTTGTAAAGGGCGGTGAACGTAACAAGGGAAGTAACTTTGTAGAGCTAAATTATGATATTGTGGACTGGATTCATCAGACTTGATGCATTAAACTGGATTCAAATAGTTTCCTCAACTTGATTGTGCCGGATATTCTAGGCTTCCTGGAGAATACACCAGTACTTATCACAAAAACTTTACAAGTGCATAGCAGCTCTACTGACGAGGCCTGATGCTGGCCGAAACAGAGAGACAGAGAGAGAGACACACACACACACAGAGAGACAGAGAGAGAGAGAGAGAGAAAAGGGGGCAGTCCTACATATGATTAAGAACTGCTGCTGCAATGTTTTCAGAGGGAAAAAAAGGAGAGAGAGAGAGGTGAAGGAAGGAAGAGAGAGAGAGAAAGAAAGAGAGAGAGAGAGTGAGAAAGATAGAGAGTGAAAGAGAGATAGGGACTGATTTGGGGAAGGGTCTTGTATAAAATACTTGCTCCTTCTGCCACACAGTTTTCAGAAAAAGAGGGGTGCAGACAAACACAGGTTGGGGATAGTAGAGACAGCTGGACAAACAATGGGTTAGGAAAAAATATGCAAAGAGGCTTACAGTATTAAAATGGTACATACAGACCCCAAAATCCAAAAGGCAGTATGGCTGCTTTTGTTGCAACAGAGAGAGAGAGAGAGAGACAGACAGACAGAGAGAGAGAGAGAGGGGGTGGGGCATTCATATATATATGATTAAGAATTGCTACTGCAATGTTTTCAGTGAAAGAAAAACAGTAGAGAGAGAGGGGGGAAGAGAGAGAAAGAGAGAGTGAGACTGAGAAAAATAGAGAGTAAAAGAGAGGGAAAGTGGCTGATTCAGGGGAGGGTCCTGTATATAATTCTGGCTCCTTCTGCCACAATGTTTTCATATAAAAGGGGGGAGAGACAAACAGGTTTGGGGATAGTAGAGACAGATAGACAAACAATGAAATGGGACAAAATATGAAAAGAGGATTATAGGTATTAAATGGTACTTACAGCCCGACTAAGTCCAAAAGGCGGTCCGACTTCTTTTGCCGCAATGAATTTACACAGGCAGTGGAAATGCCCCTGTCAAAATAACATTTCTAACCCTTATTAAGAAAACTTTTCTTCAAGTTAATATGCTCTGTATTCACACAAAACTTGAAATTACAGAGGTGGCTTGCATGAAACTTTGGTCGATATTTCAGAAGTTTCCAATTGACCATAACTGCCATTATGTGGGCTCTGCGGTTCGAAATCCGGACCCAGCAGGATCACTTGGATCCTTGGATCTGAACTGCCCATATCCGGTCATACTTACACAATAAATCAAAAACAAGCATTTTCAATTTGCATGCAATTCAGATGCATTTTCATGTTTTTCCTGGCATTTCGTGAAAAGTAATCCAATTCTAAATTCTTAAAAAAAAAAAAATTAAATTAGAAGTAAATAGTTTAAAATGATAATTATATCAAATATCTGAAAAGGTATTCAACTGCTTAACTACGACCCGGAAGCAATCTCGCAGTGGTGCGACACCAACAGTGGTGAGTTTAAAAGGCAGACTGCCTCAAAAATTGCTGCCTAACTCCATGCTTTTCTGCGAAATCGTTCTGATACACAGTCTGTTTCGTCGTGGCTTTATAAATAAACCGAAATCAAAAAACTGAAATAGGAAATAGACTGTTTTGTTTTTATATCATGGATTTCAAAAAGGATTTGTTATATTGATTTGATTGCAAATGACCTTTCCAGTGGTTGTAATTTTTCATTAAACAAATAAAGCTACATACACACACACACAAAAAAAAGAATTTCGTTAAAAAGAGAACACCGCGGGAAAAGATCACGCGACTTGAAAACGTGGGAAAAAGGTCACGTGTCTGTCATGTAATGCATAAGAGGTTTCTCCTTTTTACACAGCGGCAATCATATAATGCCTTACTTATTTGTTTATATGTACCAAAATATATTGAAATTAAAAGCAGTAAGCTATTTGAAAACATTGATGCTGACCACTTCTGGCTTCTTTTTTTAAGAAGCCATCTTGTTCTGTGGTGTGTCTATACCACTGGTCTGTCTGCCTGTCTGATTTTTTTCTCTGTATAATAGTATCCTCCCTTGGCGTGGGGACCACCAGTGTATTGCAGTAATTTTTTTTCCTTCTATGATTGTCTTCATTTAGGAATCACTGAAATACCTTAATGGAGGAAAGAGTAAACTACATATAAGCCATGCTTTGTGAAAAGGAGGTTTAGTGCATCTGCAAAAAAAGTATCAACCCAGGTCAGCCCCCGCAGGGCTGACTATGGTTAAAATTTTTCACAGTCTTTCAATTTTTATGAATTGTGTTCATGTTCAAGGACTAATCTACCTCAGGATTCAGTCGGTTGTTAGATAAATGGATTTTATGGATCCATAATTATGTGATGATTTGCTTCGTATCATGCATCACAGAAATGCATTGTACTCTTTTCCCAAAGTCACATTCATATATTTTCAGCATTGCAATTTAGGTAGTTTCTGATTTGAACTGGTCCCCTCTGTAGATATACATATTACAGCTAGCACAGGCTATTGTGTTGTTGCTTTTCATTGGGCTACATGTATATCACAGAATAGCCAATCAGAGCAGCATACACATTTGCAGTTTGGCTGTAGAGGTAACATTGGGATTTTTTGCACAATTTGAAATTGGTAATCAAAACTAAAAAGAATATCGCAGGCATGAACATAAAAGGTGATACCAAAAATACAATTTACTTTTTCGTGAGGTCAAAAATACCGGAAAATTTGCTGCTCTGGAAGTGAGAGTGACCTCCCCTGAATCTTTATAGTCTAGCATCATGGCTGTTCTAAAAATAGACGAGAAGAATTCCGCCCATTTTTAGTAGCCTGTACTGATCCCTACACACTCACTGTATCGGGGGAGATAACCAATCTATATTTGATTATAACATTTCCAGAAAGAGAACAAGTATCAGAGGGTCAGGGTCAGGGTCTGGTAAGTTAGTAGCCTTTGTCATGAGAAAAGATGGTTGTGAATTTGTGGATTTTGATTAGGAATTAATTGAGAAAGTTGTTTGCATATGTATAGCGTTGGACATTCCTTTATAACAGTGATATGTAGCGCATAACTAAATATAGAAACACCTTTTTTTCGCTCCTTGTAGTTGACAACAGTTACTATTCAAAACAATGTGGAAAAAGAAGCAATTGCTTGTAGGAAGAAATTGATCTCTTTTCCACAATTTTTTGTTTGTTGTTGTTAAAGGAAAATAATATTTCTTTCAGATTTTTGTCCACTGTGTAAATTGGATGAATGTAATTTTACTTTTTGATCGATTTGATTGTGGTTGTGTGGAGTTTTACCCTTTACCGTACAATGCCGCCCCTGGGAAAGAAACCTTTTGAAAACGTTGTGGGAAAAGGAGAAAATGCTGGTAACCAGCATTTTCTCCTTTTCCCACAATGTTTTCTACCCTATCAAAGAAAAATTGCACCATTTGAACCACATAGAAATTGTCGTCTGCAAATGCTTTCGATTTTGACAAGGCTAAAATTTTGTCGTCTGGTAAAGGGTTAGCACTGTTTTCAACATTATTTCTGTTATATTGCAGCAGCCAGTGCTTCTATCAATGCTTTCCTGGATTTTCTTTTACCAGTACTCCGCGCAATATTCTTTCCAAACCACTGGCTACTTTTCCATATAACCATCACCGAAACAATGGTCAGTGGTGAGAGAGGAATTAATCCTGTCGCAATAACTGTCATCAGTCCTCAGGAAGAAATTAGCCGAGTCGGGGATCAAACCAGCGACCTCCTGTTTTCATGTCCTGTACGCTACTGACCGAGCTACCAGGGCTTGGCTTGAATGATCTGAGGAAAGTCTTTGTGATAAAAGGTTATTCCATACTATAGTAGACTGCATAGTGAATTTGGTCTTCCATGATTAAGGTAATCAACTTCTAATCCAGAGGTTTGGATACAGTCTCTGCTGTTGGCGCTGAAAACAGTTGATTGTTGTTGGACGTGGCATTGCAAAACCAAAGCTATATGACTGTTTACCATATGAGAAAAATGTAGACTTGTCCAAATTCAAGGCACTGGCAAGACGACAATTTAGATGTGACTCAAAAGATGAAATTTGTCTTCGATGGGGTAGAAAACATTATGGTACAAGGAGAAAATGCTGGTTCCCAGCATTTTCTCCTTTTTCCAGAATGCTTTCAAAAGGCTGCTTCTTCAGGGTTTTAAAAGTCGGGATTATGTGGTAAAGGGTTAATGGTAAAATTGAGGAAACACCAGTTTTTTCAGGTGTGTGGTCCCAGTGATCTAACAGAAATACTTTTTGAAGTGATACAAAAATTTAAACATCTTAAATATTATAAGTGACATCTGAATCCAATAGGAAAGTCGAATTTTGCGGAATCGAGGTTGTTTAGGCCAGTTCATCCCAAGAAAAAATGTATGTGTAATTGGAATATTTATTTTGAGTGATCAAGCCATGTGAAATCATTACTTTTTTTTTTTCTTACAAGAACAAGAGATTTAGGTCACTTTGTTCATCTGACTCTTTTCAAACTTTCCACAAATTTGAAATTGTTTGCAATATGAAAGGTTTGCATCCATATGTGTTAATTTCCACCCCGCATTTCTAACAGAGGCAAGTCAATAAAACTCTACTGCATGAGTAAAATCACTGTGTTACATTTCCATAGGCAAACAATAATTGAATTTTGAGATTAAATAGTTAATGAGCCAGAATTTCTCTTGTCCTTTTATAAAGTCTTACACATCTATTGATAGTAATGTACCATTCTTGCCACATTTTTTCCTTGCACATATTCAACTGCCCTGTATGTGCTAATTAATAAAGTGTAAATTGTGTGCAGATGACAAATTGTTAAATATAGCTCACGTGACGAAATTTGTGTTTGAAAGAGTAGAAAACTTTGATGGAACATTGCCCAATATGATGGAAGGCTGCCAAATATGACCCATTGTCTCAATGCACAGAATTTGAACTCTGATCTTGGGTCGTTACTGTCCTGTGTTTGTTGAGATTTGGCCAAGAAGAAGACCTTTAACTCTGTGTTAACCCTTTACCAAACAATCCTGACTTTTAACGATCCCGAGAAAGAAGCCTTTTGAAAACATTGTGAGAAGGGGAGAAAATGCTGGAATACAGCATTTCTCCTTTTCCCACATTGTTTTTTTACTCAGTTGAAGACTTAATTCATTTAACATCTCTCTATCTCTCTCTCTCTCTCTCCCTCTCCCACTCTCTTTAGAAAAAATGAAAAACCTGACGAAAGCATATACATTTGAGCTGCGCTCTAGCAAAAGGGGGCTTAATTTATCTCTCTGATGAACTATAGCAAGCAAATTGTCACATCATGGATCTATAAAAAAAAATATTTTGTATAACAACCAATTAAATCATGAGGTACACTGGTCCTTTGACATGCAGAGAATTGACCAGTAGCTAAAAGTTTCGAGCCAGGTCAGCCTGCGCAGGCTGACCTTGGTTGATACTTTTTGCAGCATATTTAGCCGCCTTTTACAGGGCATGGTTCAATTATGTTATCATGTAATAGGGAAGAAATTTACAATAAGTTTATAATTTATGTACATTTTACAGCAATAGATAAATGCATAGGTGCATTAAACTACATTTTAGGGAAAAATACGATTTATGCAACATAAGATTTAGCAAAGCGGACAGTGTTGATCAAAGATCAGACTGCACGTTTTGTGGGTCTGATCTTGATTTACAAAGATGTCTGCAAAACATGAAAAAGTGCGAGCTCAATTGAAAACATTGAAGAAAACAGAAAGGAAAAAGAAAAACGCTTTTTCTTCCTTTGTGAAATTGTTACAGAAGTTTGTCTGCTTGCCAGACGTAAAAAGTCGCCTGTAATTTTACAGAAAACTACCTTAAATATATAGATTAACATCAAACATGCAAGTTTCAGTGCAGGAATAGGCTACAAGTAATAAATAAATTCAAAAAGACACAGTGAAAGTTACAAGCATTTTTTTTTTTTCTTTTTTTCCATAATACTTGTATTTCAAAACATTGGTAGCCGTAGACTCCAAAAAAAAAATGTATGAGCTCTCAAGTTTAACACGTACCCAGACGACAAAATTTGAGATCTTATATCGGAATTGAAAGCATTTACAGACGACAAAATAAATGTGACTGAACTGATAGAACTCGTCTATAAAAGGTAAAAAAGAAAAAATGTGGGAAAAGGAGAAAATGCTGGTCACCAGTTTTTAAATATCCTTTTTTTCTTTGGGTCATTGTTAAAACCCGGAATTGTTTGGTACAAGATTCGTCCTTTCCCACACAATCCCCAGTTTTAACCACCATGAGGAAAAAACCTGATGAAAATATTGTGGGAAAAGGAGAAAATGCTGGTTACCAGCATTCTCTCCTTTTCCCACAATATTTCTACCCTTCCAATTACAAAATTCAATTTTTGAGCCTCATTTGTTTTGTCTTCTGCAAATGCTTTCAATTTGGACAAGTCTTACACTTTGTCGTTTGGTTAAGACAATAAAATAAATCTTACCAGCACAGCACTTCAATCCGTCATCTTCGTCGTCACCACCACAGCAACACATTTTCCTGCGAAAACTGGCGCGAAATTTACTTCAAACGAAAGAAAAAAAGGGTAAGTTTTCATGTAACCAGGTAGATTACTAACAGTTCGTAACTGTAAATATATAGATCTATATACGTTACTTCAGTGATTTCGATATCTATCCGTCTAGCAGATAGTGATTATTTTTGTCCCATAGATTGTATTGAAAAGCACTTTGAACTCGTTTTGAAATGAACCCGAACCATGAAAAATTATGCGTTACTTCCTGAAATTAATCTTTCAGCAGAAGAATTTGAAAACGTTCTTGTAAGAAATATGGGAACTAAACAGGGAGCACTGTTTAATATACCCTTTACCAAACGACAAAATTTTTGACTTATCCAACTTGAAAGCATTTGCAGACGAAAATTAAATATGGCTCAAACAATGAAAGTTGTCCCTGGAAGAATTATAAAATAAAAAAAAAAAATGCGGGAAAAGAAGAAAATGCTGGTTACCAGACTTTTTTTTTTTTTCTTTTTCCACTATGTGTTCAAAAAGCTTCTTCCTCAGGGCCGTTGAAACCTGTGATTGTTTGGTAAAGGGTTAAAGGCCCAATAGCAACCAAAAATCAATACAGGTGTTAAAGTACATTTTAATTTAAATCGTATCGTTTAAAAGTTTGGAAAATATTGTGAAGATGACAATCTTTTATTGTGTGGTCGATCCAAAAGTTAGTCGCTGGCAAAAAAAAAAAAATTAAGATCAAGCAAAAAGGAACAAATGACAGAGTAACCTGGTAACTATCAACCTAGTTTTTTAATTAAATTCTCAGCCAGCAACTAATACTTTGACCGGCCATGCAATAACAGATTGTAATCTTCACAATAATTTACATACTTTCAAATTGTATGATCTGAAATTAAAGATATATCTATAATTGTGTTTAAACCATTCCGCCTTAATTTTATCGAACTAAAATCATGGTTATATCTTTATGCCAAATGTTGCCCCTGACTGTTGCAAGGAAGCATAGATTACGGTCGATAGAAAATGCATTTCATTTTCTTGGGGACATCAAAGGAAATCACTTTTGTGATGCTCCCGGCAAATTGATGTTTCGCTACAACTTTGATAATTAGGTCAATCTACATGTATTTATATGACATGAGCCGTGCTCTGGCAAAAGGGTGTTTAATGCATTCCGTGATGCATGATACCGAGCAAGTCATCACATAATTCTGGATCAATAAAATCCGTTATGTCTAACCCCCGACTGATTCATGATGTACTAGTACGCTGGTCCTTTGACATACAAAAAAAAAAATAAATAAATAAACGATGGCAAAAAGTTTCGGTCCAGGTCAGCCTGTGCGGACAGCGCGGACTGACCTGGGTGAATACTTTTAGCATTTGCATTAAGCCCCCTTTTGACAGAGCATGGCTGATTTATTGATCCAGTTCGATTACTCTGACAAATGTACATGTCGTTTACAAAAGGTTACCCACTTAACACTTAAGCTGCTAAATAAATGAAACAAGAATTTCCACTCAATAGTAAAAAAACAAACCAAATATTGCGATTTCAAACTTGATTTCAATGGAGAAAAAATACCCTATCGGACAATGTAGATCCAAGATCAGACTGCACGTTCTGTGCAGTCTGATCTTGATCTACATTGACCGCAAAAGCACCAGGATCGCGCTTAGCAGCCTAAGGGTTAAATTTATATGGCTGCAAAGAAAAAGGCCAAAAGCAGGGGAAGTACGAAAAAAAAAACCTGCAAAGCGGTTTTTATCTTAAAGTTGCGAAGTTTTTCCTTTTGTGGAATAAATATTTAAAGGGATATTGTACCAGGTTTCGGTTTGCATTTTTTGTTTTGTTTGTCTTGTCTTTAATAACAAAGACGAATAATTTTCTTTCATTCGCATGCGAAAATGACTTTATAATTACAACCTTGGCAGAAAGTACATGTGTGCCAAATTTTCAGTCCAATACTCATGAAAGCTGGTCAGAATGTTTGTCTTGATAATATCGTTGACAAGTTTGAAAATGGTAAAAATGTAGGTCACTTGGGCAAATTCGTATGCACGCTGTAGAAGCCATAGTTTCAGTCAAATACTCATGAGACTTAGGACGTTTGTCTTGAGATCTCTTCCAGGTTCGAAAATGGGTCATATCAGGTCTATAAGTAGGTCGCTTGGGAAAATCTTTGAAAAACTTTGTTTTCACTAAAATACTCATGAAAGTTGATCAAAATGGTTCTCTTGATAAAATCTTGAATGAGAATGAAAACAGATCGTGTCATTTAAAAAAAAAGTCGTTTGGGCATTTTTTTTAAAATCAAAGCACTGAAAACACTGCTGGGGATGCCTTTAATCCAACTCAAGTTAAAATCCACTTTTTTGCCAAATAACACGAAATAACCTACATATAGTGCTGCAAATTGATTTTCTGATGAAATGGTGTGAACAAATTATTATTGACAATTATCCGAATACATACAAAAAAAAAAAAAGATCGAACTGGAACTCAGGCTAGGATATGTGTTGAGAATGTAGAAAGTATTGTGTTAAAAAGTGAAAATGTTTTTAAAAGCCTTGTTAAAACAGGACATTTGTTAGGTAAAAGATCAAAACTCTTTACCACCAATCCCAAAATTTTAACGACCCTGCGGGAAAAAAGGCTATTGAAAACATTGTGGAAAAAAAGGCGAAAATGCAGGTAACCAACATTTACTTCTTTTTTAATAATGTTTGTACCCTTCAAAAAAATTTTCAATTTTTCATTCACATTCGATTTGTTGTCTGTAAATGCTTTCGATCTGGACTAGTTTATAATCGTGTCGTTTCGAACAGAGTTAAATAACTTGATCCATGCTCTGGCAAAAGGGGGTTTAATGTATCTCCGTGAAACATGATACCAAACAAGTCATCACAGAATTATGGATCCATAAAATGCATCTCCGTGATGCATGATACTAAGCAAGTCATCATGGTATTATGGATCCATAAAAATCCATTTTGTCTAACAATCTAACAACCGACTGAATCACGAGGTACACTTGTCCCTTGACATCCAGAAAATTTACCAAAAGCAAAAAGTTTCGTTCCAGGTCAGCCTATGCAGACTGCACAGGCTGATCTTACTCAATACTTTTTGCAAATGCATTTAAAACCCTTTTCAAAGAGCATGGCTCAAATGCATTTCAACAAAATAATGTCAAAAGAAATTCTTAAAGGATATTATTAGTTTAATTCATCACAGCTAATCGTTTGCAATATGTTTTTTTTTTTATCCTTGCAACTTACATATAGGTTAATGTATGTAGATACTTCAAAGCACTGAGAGCACTGCTGAGGTGGGGTGTGTTTAATCCAACTCAAATTTGAATCCAACTATTTTCCAAATAAAAAGCCAGTAGTGCTGCATGATATGCCAGAAACAATTAAATATAAGGAAATAAGAAGATCAGAGGATCTACATTTTTAAAAAAAATATTTACTTGCCCGTTTGTGTGTGTCCCTTTGTCTTTTATAAAATCCATGACATCTGATTCATCTAAATTTCAGTTCAGGGCATTCCATTTTTAATTCAGTTCTAACATCTTTATACACACGTAATGGTATACGAGAAACTTTAGAAGTTTTTCAGGTAAACCAGTATTTCTCACATAAATCCCAGAGCAAATTGGCTATTTTTAAACTGTTATTGCTTTTAGTTATGCCAAAAAGAAAAGTTGGAGAGATACCCCTACTTTACCTTTATTGTCGCTGTTTGGTCAGGTTTACCATACATGTATTTTGATTCATCAAACGTTTTGTTTTAAAAAAAAAACTTGAAAATCTCGTCGTTTCTGACTACCTTTAAACCCTTTCCTGTATAAATTTGCTCGTTCGGACGATGGTTTGATTGTGCATTCTAGAACATTCTTGTGGGCACAGCAGGGCCTTTTTTTTAGAGGAGGGGGGTTTCAAAAGTATTTCATAAAGAAATGGCGTGAAAAAAAAAATAACTGCAAACATTTGGACCAACAAGCCGATGACATTTAAAGAAATTAGCATACGATTTTTCATATCCTTCCTTGGCTTGTCTTGGGGGTCTAGTCTTTCAATGGCATTTATTCTTGTCCTTACTTGGCGGGGCCGATACAGAACCGTGTATTTCTATGCCTGCTTCTTCTCTCCCATCGTTCAAGCCTGCTAACGCTCGGTTATATATTTGTATGGTGATAGTGTATTCTTTTACATATCTACCGTGCAAGGCATATAAATTTCCAAATTTTTAACCCAAATATTTTAATACCAAAATGAATCACGCCAAACCGAATGAAGTTTTTTCAATGGCACTACTTTGCCAGGTATTGATGTTAGGTACCCCAGAATGAATTTTTTTGAAGATCTATTTTTCCACATGGTAAATCAGAGTTAGGATGCTTCGCACCTGACCTCAAAAGATAAATGCTGATAGCCCGTCAACTTTCTGCGGTATGAATTGATTGGTAACTTCATGCAATGAAAGATAACACTACTTATGAATTTCCAAAAATAAAAAAAAAAGTATTTGGAGAAAATGACAAAATGCTGTTAATATGCAGTTTCTCCTTTTCCCCAAATGCTTTCTATTCTCCCATCCCGTCATATGAGCCATTTTTATTTGTCGTCCGCAAATGCTTTCAGTTTGAAAAGGTCAGATACATCATTGTATGGTGAGTACATACATTTTTTTTATACTTTTTTTTTTTTGGAAATTCATAAGTAGTGGTATCTTTCACTGCATGAAGTTACCAATCGATTCATACACAAAAGGAGAAACTGCATGTTACCTGCATTTTATCATTTTCCCACAATGTTTTTCAAAAGCTGCCCTTATCAGGGTTGTTAAAATTCGGGATTGTTTGGATAAAGCGTTAAAATAATTTAAGCTAAAGCAGAGCTTTACGGAAAGTATGCCTACGCTTGTACTACGAATAAACCCAGAAGATATTTTCATTCTAGAAACAAAATCCAGATGACTGCATCTTCGAGGTTGCTTTTGTTCAGAAAGCTATGCAAAGTGGACATCGGGACGACCGATCAAACTGTACATTCTGTAACCATTAGGTCCTCCTTTTTCCACAATGTGTCTATCCTTTCTATGACAAATAAAATCATTTAGAAGCACTTTTAATATGTCGTATGCAAATGCTTTTAATTTCGACAAGACTAATATTTTTTTTTTGTCTGGTAAAGATTTAAAATGCATACATTTATAAATGACGCGGAAAAGAGTAATCTGTCAAAATATTCCCAATTACGTCACAACCTCTGTCTCTGTACTATCTAATTAACAGCTGCCGCAGGCGGTTCAGGTTCGACAAAATATGGCTTTGTTTTTTTTGGAAAATGATCTATGTAAAAACATGTATGCATCAGTAAATGAACCACGCTCTCACAAAAGGGGGCTTAATGCATCTCCGTGAAGTATTGTACCAATCAAGCTAACAAAAAAATATGGATCCATAATAGCTACTTTTTTTTAAACAACCGACTGAATCATGAGGTTGACTAGTCCTTGGACATGTGGAAAATTGACCAATAGCAAAAAGTTTCTGCCCAGGTCAGCCTGCGCGGACTGCGATGGCTGACCTGGGTTGATATTTTTCGCATATGCATTAAGCCTCCTTTTTACAGAGAATGGTTCAAATGCATTTTATCCTTTAACTTTTTACCAAACAATCACGACGTTCAACGACCCCAAAGGCCAAAAAAGGATTTTTAAACAACATTGTGGGAAGATGAGAAAATGCTGGTAGCCAACTTGTACCACATTGTCATTTTTACCCTTTTTTTTTTTCAAGAAAAATACCATCACACGAGACACAACCAATTTGTTCTCTGTAAATGCTTTCAAACTAGACAATTCTTAAGTTTAGTCGTAACAGTAAAGAGTTCACTGTTAAACAGACAAAGGAAAATAATACTCTCCGTACTTTGATACTAAAGGCATTTATAGGCTTGATGGTTGATTGTATGGTGTTTAACGCCATTTTCAACATTATTTCAGTAATATCGCGGCGGCCAGTGCACCAGTCCATGCTTTCCTGGAGTTTCTTTTACCAGTATGACGCACAATATTCTTTCCAAGCCACTGGCTGCTTTGCCACATGACCATCGTCGAAGCAATGGTCAGCGGTGAGAGGGAAATGAATCTCCGTGTTGACAGAAATTTGTGGATTTTCAGTTCGGGGCTTTAAAGTTGTGGCAAAATTAAATTGTTTTCCATAGATGGCTAATGAATAAATAAAGAATGATAGAAATTTTCCAGATATACCTTTGTTTACTATTTTTCTGCTGAGGGTGCTAGCTCGAGAATTCCCGGACGTGTTGAGGGAATACGAATTCCACTGATTCTTTTAGGAGCTAGTTCCCATGATTACCACCCGTGAATACATGCACAACGACGGTATATTGCTTGGGTACCTAATGCAGACAATCAGACTGTAGCATCCAAATATTTTACAGAAATATATGTACTTTAAATACCTACATAAATATCCAAATACTTTGCCAAGACCATGTCATTTACATTCAATGAAGAGAGGTAACTTTGATGGCTGTAATGTAATTTTAATACCTTAATTCATCTCGATTATTCATATTTGGCAGAGCAGTCTGATCTTGACCTAAACTGGCATTTTTTTTTTTTTTTTTGTTTGTTTCAAATAAGATATTCTGACTAAGATCACAATGGATTTGTCTCTTCTTAGCGAGTAAAAGTATCTATTCAACCTATTCCGTGCTCAGGAACTTTATTTCAGATTTATCATATGCATCGATCACTATATACATCAGCACGATTATTCGAACCTACGCACTCTGGTTAGGCACGTGTCTATCTAACTCGTGACAGATTTGTTGTTCCAACATTACCATATTAAATATTTGGGCCCTGCTATGTGCAGAGGTGATTTAATGCATCTGAAAGAAGTTATCGACCCATGTCAGCACACGCAGTCCTCCGCGCTGGCTGATATGCGTAGAAACAGTTTTCCTTGCATGTCAAAGACCTTGTACCTGACGATTCTCAACTTGACATAAAGGTTTCTTAACTCATTTTTTTTTGTGAAACTTTTAAACGTAAGGACCCCGAACAAACCGCGCGGTCATGTTCAGTCTAGAAATAAGACTGTTGAAAGTAATAAAATTCCAAAGTTGCCTTTGTCGGACAGAGCAGATTACAAATAAAGTTGTCGGGGAGAAAACTACTTTTATGAAAGGCACCATAAGGATTCATAACGATAGGTCTGAAGTTAAAAACAAAACAAGACAAAAAACTAAGATTGTGTAATATTTTCAAACACAATGAGTCTAACATTATTTTAAAAGTTTGTGATACTTCCAAAAGCGGTATGTCGGAACATTACAGTAAAATTACGGTAAAATTGTAATATTTTAGAGGGGTTCCTTAAAAATTACGAAAGAGGTTGGTAATGATTTCAGTGACAATAGGTATGAAATCAAGGTAAAATGTTATGGATTAATATTTCGTACAAAACAATAAATCCAGGAAACGATTGAAACATAAATGACAATTTATGGTTAACCACTAGATCAAAACCAAACACGGTATTAAGGTTAATTTTTGCTTGTAACTGCGATAGCAACTGATCAGTCAATGTCTGTGAATATCAGGGTATATGTGTATATGTATATGTGTTTGTACGCATATATACGTATATGTGTTTGTACGCATATATACGTGTGTAAATTATATGAGCCGCTCTCTGGCAAAAGGGAGCTTAATTCATCTCCGTAATGCATTACACCAAGTCATTCATTGCATAATTGGTGATCCATAAAATCCATTTTGTCTAACAACCGGCTGAATTCCGAGATAGAATGGTCCTTTGATATGCAGAGAATTTACTGCAATCAAAAAGTTTCGGCCCAGGTCAGCCTGCGCGGACTGCGCAGGCTGACCTGGGTCGATGCTTTTTGCAAATGCATTAAGCTTCCTTTTTAGAGATGTATGTATGTACATACGTATGTAGATATGTGTGTGCGTCTATGCATGCACCTTAATAACCAAGTATATCTCTATGTCTCTATCTGGTCGTATCTTACGGTCCTTTTAACCCCGTTTTCCTTTGTTTCGTCCAAGTGTTCAGCTTTGGAATTTTTAGATACAATTCAGGTACACAATTAGAAGCTATGTTACATGGATATTTTTGGCGCCATTTTGTTGGCCTTTTTCTTTGCATGTTTTTTTTTTTTTTTTTTTAATATATTATTTGTAATCTTCAATTATGGAGGAAATTAAGAATTTCATTATATGTTCTCATGTTTATCCTTCATTCAACTCCTGACCAGTAGATAAGATTTTAGACTAGTTCACATTGAAAGCATTTACAACGGCATCTTAAAAAAAAACATAGAAAAAATAACATACATAACAAGATACACATACACAATAATTTTGAAATTAATTAGACCTCTTCCACGTTGTTGTTATCGATTTCTGTATATGTACATTTGACACAAAATCCATGTATATGTAAGTCTACATGTATATGAGTGTAAAATTTTGATGTGTACATGTGGAAAATAAAGCTTAAAAAAAAAAAAACTGTTATATATGTAAAACGAGGACCAGATATGTAGGATCTGACATGAGTTGGCATTTGAAACAGAAATTTTATAGAATGCCTCCAGAAAATTGGAAAGCGTAATAACATTTTTTTTTTTTTTTTTGTCGACGAGTTTAAAAAAATTTAACATCAAAAGCCAACGAATATCAGATTCTATGATACAATAATCTAATAATTTAAATAATTATACCTCAAGAACTATAGTTCATGTGTAAAAACATAGGCCTACATATATTGCAATTCATATGAAACCGTTTCGCTTTTTTAACAAGTGTGTACATCAGGGACAAAAAATAGTTCAAAAGAAACTTGCATATACTGATTGTGTTTTGATCTAAAGATGATAAAATTTGCAGCTTTTGCAAGATCATCAATTTTGACAGCTAATTTTAGAAATGAGGGGTATGATTACAGAACTTTAACCAGATACGGCACTATTTTCTTCTTTCAAATGTGTGTAGGATAAGAATATTTACAATAGCTGAATTACACTGAAAATAAAGGTGGTTGTGTGAAACAACGTACGCAGATAGACTAGTTCCTGAGATATGATAGTAATAATGCGGAAGCGGGATAAAACACCACTCAAAATGATGAATTTCGCACGAGAACCAATTACTCAAGGTCTCCCGCATATGAATTCTTGAGATTTCGCTGTACAAAATAATATTGATGGGTTATGACATGGGAACAGGATGCAACCAAAAGTTAATTTCGAAACATTGAATGAAATCCATTGCTACATGATTCACTTCTCTCGGTAGCTCAGTCAGTACCATACAAGGCTAAAAATCAGGATCCGTTTTCACCAACCATTCTAAAGAACATTCTTGGTCTAATTCTAGATTCAGAAAGTAACAAAACTTCTGAAGTTGTGTTACTTTCAAATTAAGAAGATTCTTGAGAATAAGACTAAGAATGTTTTTACTATTTTTTAAAGAATGGTTGGTGAATGGTTGGTGAACACAGACCCAACTGATCGCTAATTTCCAAGCTCGACAAATTTCTTTCCGATGATTGTTGATAGTCATTGCGACAGGTTTCACTCCTCTCTCACCGCTGTTTTAACGTTGTTTAGGTGAGAAAACAGCCATTGGCTTGAAAAGAATATACATAGTACAACAGCATAACGCACGGGTAAGGTATACTCCATTAAAGCATGAATAGGCGCGCTGAACTGAAATAGTGTTGAAAACGGCGTGAAATATCATACATACAAAAAAAAGGAAAATATTACTCTTTCACCGCTACCTATTCGTTTGATAATGTTTACTTTGGAGAGCCGTCAGTGGTTTGCAATGGGTGTCATGCATACTTGACGAACTAATAAAGACTTTCCTGTGCTGCCTTTCACTAAACTGCATAGATTTACGCAAATCATTTGGGATTGTATATACACACATACGCTCCCTGCTTTATCCAAAGGTATGAGCTGGTGCAAATGTTTACTGAGATGGTAAAGTTATGCAGTTTAGTGGAACTTGTTTTCAGACTTGATACTTGCTTACCTAAACTGCATACGCAAATTTCGTACTTACGCAGTTAAGTGAAAGGCAGCCCAGGTGCGCACTCCGATAGGCGCGCTTGCCGCCGCGATATAGCTCATATACTGTTGAATGCGTTGTATACCAAGCAATCAGGCATGTATGAGTATTGATAAATAAAAAATGACTCGATGACAGGTGAAAGTACTATATGGGCAGTTACACAATACTTTTTGACACGAAACGTGATAAATTTATGGTCCATACGTCCATCAAAGTGTCCATACTTGTCTACATGTTTACCCTTGATACTCTTATCACGACTTGAAAACAGTTTTGCGGACAGTGTAGATCAAGATCAGACTGCACGTTCTGTCCAATCTGATCTTGGATCTACGCTGTCCGATACCTACATGGATCCTCAAACTAAAACTGTTCAGAATTCAGGGGGTTCTTTGCCTTCTCTTTACCAAAATTGATCATTTCATTTATCTTGTACCTCACGTGTTAACCCTTAGGCTGCTGAGCGGGACTCAAGGACCTTTTGCGGGCAGTGTAGATCAAGATCAGACTGCACAGAACATGCAGTCTGATCTTGGATCTACACTGTCCGATAAGGAGATATCTTTCCCAAAAATTCCCTTTGAAATAGCATAATTTAGGGTTTTACAGCCGGCTTGACATGTTTCATGTCACTTATCTAGCAGGATAAGGGTAAAGGTTAGGCCAGGCCTGCCCCACACCAATGCGGACACTCGTTCACTTGTTTTACAGAAAGTGGGGCATAACCAGGTGGGCTTCGAGGGACTTGATGCTGGGGCTGTAGCGTTAAAAAAAAAAGACTATAAGGTTAGTCTATAACACGTTTTTTTTTTTTCTTCGATTGATGTTTTTATTTTAGCTGAGATAAAACATAATTATGTGACATTATATTAGTAAATGCTTCTTTTGTTCTTAATTTCGTTAATTTGCTAGTATGTTTTGCAGTTCCAGGGAAGGGACTTGATTATTGTTATCATTTTCATTATTGTTGTTTTTGTTGTTGCTGTTGTTATCATTATTAACCTACTATTCTGTCTGCTGTGTGGTATGAAAGGAACTTTTATTCCCTAAGTGACAGGCGAGACGCGGTGTCACCGCTGATCATTGTTTCGACGATGGTTATGTGGGAAAGCAGCCAATGACTTGAAATGAATGAGAGGAATGAATCCTGTTGCCATGGCTATCATCAGTCCTCGGACAGAAACTGGCCGAGCGGCGGATCGAACCAGCGACTCCCTGTTCTCAAGTCCTGTGTGCTACCTACTGTGCTACTGAGGATCGGCTTACGTATCGAGAAATTCAGTACATTCAGTCCAATCGCTGAGTCAAGCGCAACAATATGTACATGTTTTCCTGTACAAAATATTTATTGTCAAGTTATTACTTAAAACCGATTTCAATATGAGGCAGTCTCTGGGAAAAGGGGGTCTAATGCATCTGCAAAAAGTATCGACCAGGGTCAGCCTGCGCAGTCCACGCAGGCTGACCTGGGTCGAAACTTTTTGCTATTGGTCAATTTTCTGCATGTCCGAGGGTCATTCTACCTCATGATTCAGTCGACTGTTAGACAAAATGAATTTTATCGATCATTATATTATGTGATGACTTGCTTGGTAAAATGCGTAACGGAGATTCTTTAAGCCCCCTTTTGCCAAAGCGTCACTCGTTACCTAATTAATCATTTCAATAACATTTTATTGGTCTGTGTCAAAACATGACGATGTCACTTTCGTCTCCTTTCATATCATCATGCATACATGTACCAAAAAATTTTACCTATTACCCCATGAAAAATGTTTGAAACAACTGACTTCGGAAACATGTATGTGAGCCATGCTCTGGCAAAAGGGGGCTTCATGCATCCCCGTGATGCATGATGCCACGCAGGTCATCCCATGATCAGAGATCCATAAAAAAAACCAAAACATTTGGTCTAACAACAGACTAAATTATGAGGTAGAATAGTCCTTTGACACAGAAAAACTGACCAATAACGAAAAGTTTCGGCCCAGGTCAGCCTGCGCGGACTGCGCAGGCTGACCTGGGTCGATACTTTTCGCAGATGCATTAAGCCCCCCTTTTAACAGAGCATGGCTCATATGAAATAGGGATGATTATCATCAGTGAAAGGTTTATTAATAAATGATAATAATAATAAAAAATGCGACCATAGGAGAAATTAGCTATGACGAGTATTTTCTCATATATTTGTCTATAACTGTTAGAAAAGTGGTTCGTTACACGACGGCAGAAGAATATCGCTATCGGTTAAGGAATGATAAATAAATTAGCCATGCTCTGTGAAAAGGGGGCTTAATGTATCTGCAACAAGTATCGACCCAGGTCGATGATACCAAGCAAATCATCATATAATTATGGATAAATAAAACTCATTTTGTCTAACAAACGACTGAATCATGAGTTATTCTGGTCCTTTTACATGCGGAAAATTAATCAAAAGCAACAATTTCAGCCCAGGTCAGCCTGCGCAGACTATGCAGACTGAATCTATACTTTTGACAAGTGCATTTGGGCCACTT
This sequence comes from Tridacna gigas, assembly GCA_945859785.2. Lineage (NCBI taxonomy): Eukaryota > Metazoa > Mollusca > Bivalvia > Cardiida > Cardiidae > Tridacna > Tridacna gigas. The sequence goes on along the minus strand of OX244037.2, from coordinate 43,982,116 downwards.
TTCACAGAGCATAGCTCTATTTAGTTGCGTTCATGTGTGTTTTACAAAAAATGATTTACGACATTAAAAATAAATAGCTCCGCTTTAAAAGGGGAAAATCATGAATGATAAGACCTGAGACTGTATTCGCCAACCATTCTAAATTGAATTATCAGTATCATTCTACATTTATAAAGTAACACATGTTCCGATTTGCTAAACCACTTTGTTAAGCCAATCATAGATTGTTTTACTTTGGAATTTAAACTGAGAATGGCAATCACAGAATGGTTTGTGAAAATGAACTCTAGATCAGGGTCCGTATTCACAAACCATTCTTAAAAAACATTCATAGTCTCATTCTCGAGAATTTTCTAAATTTGAAAGTAACACAGCTTCTGATCGGTGAAACCAAATGGTTTAGCCACTCAGAAGCTTTTTCACTTTCTAAATCTATAATTAGACTAAGAAAATTCTTAAGAATGGTTGGTGAATACGGACCCAGGAATACAGGAGGATCGGAGGAGCTGCTTTCTGGTGACGTAATTCAGGTGATTTGAAAAAGAAACGTAAACGTCAAAGACTGCAATCGCATAAATCGAAAAGGAAATAATAATGACAAAAAAAAAAAGATGAGCAATCTAAAAATGTATACGGGAAAATTGACGGAAAAAAAGGATGTCATCAGATACAAGGTTTCAATGTTACCAAGGACAAAACTTAGAATTTATTTCCTATCTTTTATTTAAAATTAATAAGTTGGACAAGGAATGTAACGCACTTCAATCATATTGCAATCGGTCAGCCATTTATGGCAGTGACGAGAGTAAAGACAAAGGATTTCCGAATCGAAAATCACGTGTCAGAGATCACATTTTTTCGGCGCATATCTAAGTAGTAAAATCTATTCTTAGATTCATCATCTCCTTATAAAACATTTTTCTCATATAATTTGCGGCCCTTTTGAGCGTTTTATCATTTTGTGTTTTATTTTCGGTATTTATATATTATGTTTCGGATGTAGTAATTTGTGTTGATAAAGTGGTATTGAAACTGTTGTTGGAGGCATTCATATTGAGTGAAAAGAAAATAGATGAAAAAATTATATGAGTTGTGAAAAGGGTGCTTAAAGCATCTGCAAAAAGTATCGACCTAGGTCAGCCTGCGCAGTCCGCGCAGGCTGACCTGGGCCGAAACTTTTTGATATTGGCCAATTTTCTGCATATCCAAGGATCAGTTTACCGTATGATTCATCCGGTTGTTAGACAAATAGATTTTATAGATCCCTAATTATGTGATGACTTGCTTGGTATAATGCATCACGGAGATGCACTAAACCCTCTTTTGCCAGAGCATGGCTAATGTTTAGAATCATTCTACTTTTTCACACTAATTCTTAAAACGTCAATTATTGTTTTTCTTTGAAAGTGCAGATCAGTATGTGGGGAGCACGTTTTGTACAGTCTGCAGATCTTTGAAACATACAGTCCAATATTTCATGGGATAATCTTGCTAAAAAATTCTTCAAATTAAAAAAAAAAAGGTTTTTTTTTTGCCGAAATAGTCATTTTGTTTTTCTGCACCATAAGGGCTTTAAAACTTTTTCAAGGAATTTTGTTTCTTCTTGATAAAATTATTAGTATCCCCTTTGCCAAGCTGCCAGCCGTTACATCTGACCATTAAATGCCAGGTTGTTCAAGCATTTGCATAATGCTGAAGTGAGTGTAAAACACATAGAAATATTTTGTTTGAAATGGTTAAAAACATTGTTGGAAAATGAGAAAATACTGGTTGACAGCACTTTCTCCTTTTCCAACAAAAAAACATTTTTGAATCTAACAATATTTGGAAAGTCGATAGCAGCATTTTCTCCTTTTCTAATGTTTGGAAAATGAGAAAATACTGATAGCCAGCATTTGCTCCTTTTCAAACAATGTTTTCAAAACATTTTTTTTCCTTCTAGTCGTTAAAACATGGTATTGTTTAGTACAGGACAAAGAAAATATCCAGAGAACCGCCATTATTGACTATGAGGAAAATAGTTTACGTCTACTTAATTTGGCTTTAATGAAGAATTTATAACAACAGGAATTGATACAGTGGTAGGCGGAAAGTGCAGACAAAGATTAGGCTGCACGTATGTACAACCTGATCTTGGTCTAAACTTCCCGCACAATAAATTCGGGGTCGCAGATGATAAAATGACAGCTAATCTTGGACAATATTAACATCTTTATTTTAATTCTATATTCTTACTATCTCTTGCAGAGACATTACTGAAGGTCAGAGATGAGATCGTTTTTACAGATATGTATGTTGTTTGTAGCAGTGCATCGAACTTCTAGTCAAGGTTTGTTACCTCTCCGTCTGTTTAATGGATGGATCGATATGTTTTGCAAATACAATAAGCCCCCTTTTCACAGAGTATGGTTCATATCCAAAGTAGGTATTAGACATTTCGGCACCCAGAAAGCATGCTGCCATGTGTTGAATTACAAAGGTATTTGGACCCGGGCTTCCCTGCAAAATGTAGGAACAAACAGGAGGTTGAATCTTTAAACGCGATAGGCAAATAAAAAGGGCCTATAAGGACGGCATGGATCCAAGATTAACCTGCACAGAATATGCAGTCTGATCTTGGATCTATACCGTCAGCTTGTTTAGACAAGCCAATAAGATAAAGACGTTTCTGAGTTTCGGTGGATTGTATATATTCAGGTCCCGTACTCGCCAACCATTCTTAAGAACGTTCGTAGTCTTATTCTTCAGAATTGTCTAAATTTGAAAGTAACACAACTTCTGATTGGCTAAACCATTTGGTTTAGCCAATCAGAAGTTGTGTTGCTTTCAAATATAGAAAATCTTGAATAATAAGATTAAAGAAGTTCTTAAGAATGATTGGTGAATACAGACCCAGTAGACAAAAGTGTTGACCGGTAAGCGACACAATAAACAGAACCACTGGAAAAAAAAATGAAACTGTTTCTTGTAAATGCTATTGAAAATATTGCAATCCTATTATTGTTTGCTACAAAAACCTTCGTTTGAAATTAATGATTATTGAACCATGCTCTGGCGAAAGGGGGCTTAGTGAATCTCTGTGATGCATGATGCATAGGAAGTCATCACATAATTATGGATCCCGTAAAGTCCATTTTGTCTTATTATCGACTAAATCATTCGGCAAACTGCTCCTTGGACATGCAGAAAATCGACCAATAGCACAAAGATTCGGCAAAATAAGTGAGCCATGCTCTGGCAAAAGGGGGCTTAATGCATCTCCGTGATACGTTGTACCAAGCAAGCCAGTACATGATCATGGATCCATAAAGTCCATTTTGTCTAACAGCCGACTGAATTATGAGGTAAACTGCTCGCTAGACTTGCAGATAATTGACCAACAGCGAAATGTTTCGGCTCAGGTCAGCCTGCGAGGAGTGCGCAGGCTGACCCGGACCGATACTTTTTTGCAGATGCATTAAGCGCCCTTTTCACAGAGCATGGCTCACTTTTCTTTCTTATCCCGCAGGTGTATACACAGGACGACTCAGAGACCCGAGGTTCGGAGTACGAGGTGGCACTAGGTTAGGATCTGCAATCAGGGGCCCTGGCATATTTCCTTCGGGTGGAACCCCGTTTTCTTTTGGTCAGACAAGATCTTTTCAAACAGGAGGGCAACCAGGGTTTCAGTCACGTGGCTCGTTTGGTCCGTCATCGTTTACGTCATCGTTTGACAGATCTGGTACGTTTGCTTTATAGCCTTTTAGTATATGCGTCATGCTCTGTGGAAAGGGGGTGATTCATCTGCAAAAAAAGTGTCGATTCAGGTCAGCCTGCCCAGTACGCACAAGCTGATCTGAGCCGAAACTTTTTGCCATAGGTCAAATTTCTGCATGTCAAAGGACCATTCTACCTCACGATTCACTCGGCTGTTACATAAAGTGGATTTTATGGATCCAAAATTATGTAATGTCTTGCTTGGTACAAAGCATTTACGCAGATGCATTAAACGCCCTTCTGCCAGTGCATGGCTCATATGTAACTTTTTCCTGCTGCATCAAACTTTTTTACCATTCATATCTGAAAAACCACTAATTAACCCTTAGAGCGCCGAATAAACCTATCATACTGTTTCAAACTAGAAATGCTTTTGTCTACATTGTTTCAACAAAGCGGACAGTGTAGATCAAAGATCAGGCTGCACATTTTGTGCAGCCTGATCTTGATCTACACTGGCCGCAAAAGCAACTACAGTCGTGAAAGACGCTTTAAGGGTTAATCTAATAAAACTCTGGGCAAAGCATAGACACTAGCTGCTTTGGCTGCTGTAGACCACATAATATTGCTGAGAACGTCCAGTCTGATCTTGGATCCACACTGTCTGATGGTGTCCGACGCAGAGAGTTTTATTTTTCTTCGACAAAAAAGTTCTAAATAATCGCAATGATTTGATCTTTTTCCATTAGCTGGAAAACTTCTTTTGATCTTTTAGCAAACAATTCCGTGTTTTAATGACCCTGAAGAAAATAGCCTTTGAAAATATTGTGGGAGAAGGAAATGTGCTTGACACCAGCAATTTCTTCATTTTTCACAATGCTTTCTATCCATAAAAATGAAATGAGGGATTTGTCTTCCGCAAATACTTTCATTTTAGACGGGTTAACATTTTGTCGTTTGCCAAAGGATTTATCATTTAGTAGTTTAAGAGTTCATGGAATCTTAATGAGTGTTGACCAAGATTAGCCTACAGGTTGATCTTCGTCTACACTCACCAGATATAGACATGATAGGCAGTAATTTGGTTAAAATACAACAAAATAGATGAAAGATAATACTTTATAGTAGGGATATGAACGAGTTTACAAAGAGGTATTCGAATATGCGTTTTCAATATTCTGATATATTTGAATATTCGTTTTTCATCTTTCAGTGTCAAAAATGTATATGTTCGAGAATTCAGCTTTACTCTTGTACCTCTGACTCGTTTCCCACAGGTAGCAGGCACGGTACACGAACACATACGTCTCGTGGCTCATCAGGAAGCCTGACAGGCTCTAGACGGGAAGATCCGGAAGAGATCAGACGGATTTTGGGATCGTCTGTTCTTCACAGAGAATTAAGATTTGGAGAAAGAGGTTAGTATAACTTGTTTGTGCTCCTTTGAAGTCATTATAGACCAGGGTTTTCGCCTTTTCCTACGAAATTTTCTATCCTATCAAAGACAACACCTGTCATTTGAGGTGCTTTCAGTTTCTCGTCTGCAAATGCTTTGAATCTTGAATGTCTAGAATTTTGTCTTCTGTTAAAGATACATCCTTACAGCTAGACAGAAATCGCTTTTAAAATTTGATAGACTGTTAGAAAGGTTCAGAATTTAGTCAGCTGTTTAAAGATAGATAAATTACTGATATATATATGATGTAAGGGATATATACATTTTTTGGAAATCTTCGATTTGAAACCGGAAACCACACGACAGTGGTTTCTTTGATGGCATCCAAAAAATGAAAAGCATTTTCTATCGGTCGTAATCTATGCAACCTTGTAACCGTCAGTGGCAACATTTGGTTTGAAGATACAAGAATGGTTATAGTTTGATAAAATAAAGATGACTTTTAGTGCAAGAAATATCACAGGTCTTAAAGTGCTTTCATTTCTGATCGGTTCTTTTTCTTCAGGTCTCCCAAGACATGGAGGTGCTGGTGCAGGGGAAGAATTTTCCAACGGTTTACTAAGAGGATGGGACGGAAATCCCCACACCTTGGGCAACCGATTCCAGAACGAATGGTCCGACCCTTTCCGAGGTCAACCAATTCCCAGGCTCCCACCCCGGTTTAATGGAGACTTCGGAAGAGTCCCTGGATTCAGAGCCTTTGGTTGAAATAAAATTTAACGTAAGAGAATGTTACTCGTAGATATTTGTCGTAAATTACCGTTTTAATGGGGACTTTCGAAGAGTCCCTTGTCTTAGGGCCTTCGGTAAAACTGTAAAGTAGAGAATTTGTTGTAAATAACCGTTTAATGGGGAACTTCAGAAGTTTCCTTGGATTTATCGCCTTCGGTTTAGATAAACCATAAGGTTGAGAATTTGTTGTTAATAACCGTTTTAATGGGGACTCTCGGTTGAGATAAACTATAACGTCGAGAATTTGTTGTAAATAACGGTTTTAATGAGGACTTCAGCAGTGTCCCTTGACTTATTGCCGTTTTAATGGGGACTTCAGAGGTGTCCTTCGACTTTGCGCCTTCGGTTTGGATAACCTATAAGGTAGAAAAGAATTGTTGTAAATAACCGTTTTAATGGGGACTTCAGAGGTGTCCCTCGACTTGGTGCCTTCGGTTTAGATAAACCATAAGGTAGAAAATTTGTTGTAAATAACCGTTTTGATGGGGACTTCAGAAGTGTTCCCAAATTCATCTAACCACCGCCAGTTTAGATGAAATATAGCTTATGCAAACTGTAGAGATTTGTTGTCAATTACCGGTTATATTAGGTACTAGAGCAGAAGTGTCCCTTGATTCGTCACCTTTGGTTTAGATCAAATATAACCGTAGAATTTTGTTGCAGATCACTGGTTTATGGACATTTATGAAGTGTCCCTGGTTTCAGTACCTTCGGTTAAGACAAAATATAACAGGAGCAAAAAGTAGAAAGTTTGGGTAAACTACGGGTGTTACGGGTGATTTCTGAAGTGTCCCTGAATTCAGGGCCTATAGTTAAAATAAAATGAGACGTGCTCTGGCAAAAGGAGTTCAGAATATTCAAAGATCACCTTAAAATTTTAGATAAATTCTTTTTCACAATGCATAGCCATTAGCTGAGCAATCTCGTGTTTCAACGATCTTGAGGAAAAAGAGGCTTTTAAAAATATGTGGAAAAAAGAGAAAATGCTGGTAACTAGGATTTTCTCCTTTTCCCACAGTGTTTTTCTTTTAATCCTTTAGGGCCTTTTGGGCCACATTTGATTTGTCGTCTGAGAATTCTTTCAATTTGACAACTCTATAATTGTGTCGGCTGGTTAAGAATGAAAGGAGAAGCAAAATGAGGGATACTCTGGGAAAAGGGGATTTAACGCATTTCCGTGATGCATTATACCAAGCATGTCATCACATAACATTGAATCCATAATACTAGTAATCTATTTTGTTTAACGACCGACTGAATCACGAGGTACACAGATCCTTTGACATACAGAAAATTGACCAGTAGCACAAAGTTTCGACTGGGATCAGCCTTTGCGGACTGCGTAGTCCGACCTGGGTCGATATGTTTTGCAGATGCATTCAATCACTTTTCACAGAGGAGGGCTCATAGACATTGTAACATTGTATTCAGCGCTATAACTCTAACTCGATAAACCTTTCATTTACAGTTTACATTATTGTTTGTTTTTGAGAATACATGTTTAAACCACGAACCGTGATGAGATAATATAACGTTATCGAGTTGGGTTTATAAATTATCTCGTCACGGTAGGTAATTTTAAACCTGTTATCCCAAACATAAACGATAATATAAACTGATAACGAAAGGTTTATCGAGTGAGAGCTATATCGCAGTCTAGAAACAAAAGGGAGATAACTAGATCTTCTCTACATTTCAGTTTTGACACAACATCTGTACATTCAGAGAGTTCATCATCGGGCTGCAAGCATGGTGTATTTGTTGTTAAATAATGATAATATATATAAATAGTATATTTTGAAATAAATTATGGTATGAGAAATAAAACAGACTTTTATTTCAATTTTCCACGCTTTTACGGTTGGTTCATTCGATACTGCTTTCCCACATAACCATCGTCGACTGGTGACCTGATGGTTGCAGGTTCGAGGCAAACTTTTCTTTTTGGTGATTTTTCACATTTCAACGTTGATGCATGTGAGAAAGGTAGTCAGTAGCCTGGAAAGAAAGTTGTTTCAGTACTGGTCTGAGAAAGCCAGAAAACACATTCGTAGGTGCACTGACCGCTGTGATATGACCTATGCTGTTAATACGTCGTTAAACTCCAGTAGAAACAAACAAACAAACAATGATCGGCGGTGAGAGAGGTTGGAATCCTGTCGCAATGACCACCATCAACCCGCGGAAAGAAACTGGCCAAGCTGGAAATTCGAATCGGCGACCCCTCGGTACTGACGGCGCTTGTACTCTCACCTGCGAATGTATAAGAACGTTCTTTGTCTTGTTCTCCAGAATTTTCTACATTTGAAAGTAACACAACTCCTGATTGGCTAAACCAAATGGTTTAGCCAATCAGGAGTTGTGTTACTTTCAAATGTAGAAAATCTTGGAGAATAAGACTAAGACTATTCTTAAGAATGGTTGGTGAATATGGACCCAGGTAATTAGGGATCCGTATTATACATTTTGTTTGGCCAGCGACTAAATCATGACGTAGACTGGTCCTTTGGCATATAGAAAATTCACCGATAGCAAAAAGTTTCGGCCCAGGTCAGCCTGCGCAGACTGCGCAGGCTGAACTTGATCGATACTTTTTGCGGATCCATCTAGCCCCCTTTACACAGAGAGTGGCTCAAATTTAGTGTTTTTCATGGTGTGAAAAAAACACTATGTCTTTTGTAAATAGTTGTTATCCATCCAGTATCGATCTGTTTCATCATAGATTATTATCGATCTTATGAGGCCCGTCTCAATCCCCCTTTTACGTTGTTTTGTATTGTGTATGTTGGAAAGAAAGCATGGAAAGAATGTTCTGGGATGTTCGTGTATAGAAACTTCAGAACGTAAGGATACGGGCGCCAGTCGCCATCAAGTAATTAAAAAAATGTCGAAAAGAAGAAGCTATTGTTTTGTCCTCCATGTGCACTAAATGTCCTTGGCAGTCGATTCTCCGTGAAACAACCTTGGAGAAAGCTTTAAACACGACTCGCCCACACATACACTAAACGAACAATTGTTCACGTTGTCATATCCCAACAATGTTTTAAAAGAGTACTTTCATTTCAATAATTGTGGTAGATTAATAAATACTTCATTCGATAGTCGAAGGAACTGTCCTATTGAACACAATATTTAATAAATAAATGAATAAATAAATAAATATCTTTAATTAAAGAAGATAGTCGACGTAAGCGATACTGGAATATGACTGACGTAACTCTTTTGTCGTTTAGTATGAAGACAAATGATGAAAAGAAGCTAAATCAGCAATAACATCCCTTTCTTCATGCTGAAGTGCCAAATTTTCAGTTATGTACATCTTTTCAAGATTACATGTTAATCCAAATCACCGCTTGAAGAGAAAACGTTGCTTCTAAAATTGGTGTGTCTGAAAATGCACGTATACATACAGTCATGGGTTATAGGGTAACGCTGGAAAATATTAGGGGTAGAAACGCTTGTATATTGTAGTCAAAACTTTCCTGCAAATAGGCCTGAAGGAGCCAGCAGAATAAAAAGGTTCACATATTTGACTAATCGCAGATTCTTATTTATTCATTCCAGTATATGAGTAACATATGATGTCATAGCTTAATGAAATGTAAGCTCAGCATTTAAACTTACACAATTATTATTCGAATCAATTTAATTCATACATATCCAGCAAGTAATCTTTATCTGAACTCACGGTATCGTTATAAATGAGAAATATTCTTTGAAACTGGGGTCTAAACAAAAGTATCGACCATGTCAGCCTGCACAGTCCGTCGAGGCTGACCTGGGTCGAAACTTTTGCTATTCGTCAATTTTCTGCATGTACAAGGCCCAAACTAGGTCATGATTCATGCGGTTGTTAGACAAAACGGATTTTATGGATCCATAGTTATGTAATGAAGAGCTTGGTATAATGCATCATGTGTATGTATTAACTCTTTACCAAACGACAAAATTTTAGACTGTTCCAAATTCAAAGCGTTTGCAGACGACATAATAAATGTGACTGAAAATTCGAAATTCGTACAGGGAAAGGTAGAAAACATGGTGGGAAAAGGAGAAAATGCTGGTTACCAGCATTTACTCCTTTTCCCACATTTTTTTTTTTTTTTTTTTTCAAAAAGGCTTCTTTCTCAAGGGTCGTTAAAAGTCGGGATTGTGTGGTAAAGGGTTAAACCATATTTGGCACAGAATAGAATATAGTAAACTGGCCACCTTGTCGTACTTCAGCTATCAAGCAGCCCGACTTGATTGCTCAGTGGTTAGTGCATCTGACTCGTGACCTGGTGGTTGCGAGTTCGATACCCGGTTGAGACAAACTTCCTTTCCGACGATTTTTGACCTCTCACCTCTGATGCAAATGAGAAAAGTACCCAGTAGCTTGAAAAGCAAGATGTGTTAATAAAGGTGTGAGAAAGCCATGAAACACATGCGTACAAGTGCACTGATCCCAGTGATATGACCTTGGCTGTTAAAACTGCGTTAAACTGCAATACAAACAAATCAGCTATCAAAACTTTTACCTACTCGGGCCTCCATGTGATCTACGTTTTAAGTCTTTCCCTACATGGTAAAAGTTTTACTCTTCAAAATTCTAAGCATCTTCTGACCACAAATTTAAAATCGGTACAAATAAACAGAACTCTGAAAGTATACAAAACATTGTGGGAAAGGGAGAAAATGCTGGCTACCAGTATTTTCTCCTGTTCCCACAATGTCTTCAAAAGGCTGTCTTCTCAGGGTCGTTAAAACACAGAATTGTTTGGTAAAGTGTTAAGACTTGGCAAAAAATGTAGAGGTAACAATAGACAATAGTGAAACTATTTCAAAAGACTTTAAGACAATGACAAGTTTTTATTTAACAAAATGTAATAATAGTCACAGGCACGTTGAAGCCATATCAAGGGAAGGCGTGGAAATATCATTTAAGGTAAGAAGCCCTAAATTTATAAAAAAAAAAAAAAAAAAAAGCCAGAATTTATACATTTAACAAAATTTATAAACTGCTACTTTATAAAACATAATTTCTCGACACTAAAAATAATTCAATGCAGGTTTTAATTAAAATGCGTTTAGATTTAAATCATACGGTTTAAAAGTATGGAAAATAATGTTAAGATGACAATCTGTTATAGTATGGTCGATCCCAGTGTTAGTTGCTGGCAAAAAAAATGAATTTTTAAAAAGGCAAAAAGTAAACAAAAGATATAGTGACCTGGCAACTTTTAACCTTGTTTTGAAATTAACTTTTCTGCCAGCGACTAACACATGGATCGACTGTACAATGACAAACTGTCATCTTCACAATGATTTACATATTTAGTACGATTCAAATTTAAATACTGCCCCTTTGTTTACTTTTGACAGCCACTGATACTTTAAATAGCATTGGACCAAAGATAAACAGTCATGTCTTTGTTATTTTCTTTACAAAAAATCAAGTCTCTCGACCCCCACAAAAAAGGTCAAAATTTGGTGCACCTTAATATTCCAAAACTAACTCTTATTGGCTTATGCAGAACAAGTCAGCCAATCAAATGGCTAGTTCTGAAAATGTAAGAAAAGAAATAATATTTGGAATTGTTGGCAAAAACAGATGTACCAAAACAGTTATTTCGATTTATCTATGCCTATCGACACAAACACTCTAAACCTTAACATTTTACTAAACAAAACCATGTGTTAACGAGAGAAACATTGTGGGAAAAGGAGAAAATGCTGGTAGGTCAGCATTTTCTCCGTAGTCCGACAATATTTTCCAGCCCCTCATCTACAAATCCCATAATATGAATCACATCTAAACCGTTGTCTGCAAATGCTTTCAATTTGGATAGGTCTAGAATTTGAGTGTCTGCTATTTAAAGAGTTAATATTGAAAGCCATTGGAAAGTTATTTTAGCAAAAGTTGTCGCCATATCGGGCAGTCTTTACCTAAAATAAGATTGCAAGTTATTTGTAGTCTGATTTTCATCTACACGGTCCACAAAAGCGCTTTGAATCGCGCATAGCACCATAAGGGCTAAAGGGAGATAATTTGGTTTTTGTCTAAAATTTGAATGACAATAATCCATATTGTTTTTATTCCTCCTACATGTATGTATTAAGTGTAGAGGTACTGCATGGTTCAGTGTTAAAGTGTAGGACTCATAGCCCAGAGGCCTACTGGAAACACTTGGCAAGACACTTCAAAGTCCTAGCCAAGTACTAGGGAGGCCCAGGACATACACGAATATGTGAGCTGTGGCCGTGGTATGATTGAAATAATATTGAAAAGACATTAAACACACAAATCAATTGACCATTCTATCAATGGATTAAGTGGACTTCCGTTAACATCTCCGGGCTGACTCTGGTAGCTCAGTAACGTACACGGTTTGCAACCAAGAGGTCACTGGTAGACTCAGAGCTCGGCCAAATTCTTACTAAGGGCTGCCGATAGTCATTGATGCAGGAATTCTTCCTTTTTAACCACTGAACTTCGATTCGACAATGTTTATATGATGAAAGCAGACATTGACATCAAAAAGAATTATCATTCTAGCATTTGTATAAAAAGCATGACAAGTGAAAACATCGAGGAAACGGATCATCCACTTTTTTGTCACATCTTTTAAGTTGTTTGCAAAAAAAGAACAAGTTGAGTGGTCTGCATGTGGTAATTAGATCTTGCAGGTACCACGGGAAAATGTGGATAGTTTTACTGTATGCTGTCGCAGTCTTTGCTCAGGATTCTCCAAGCCCGCGTTTTCCAGGCGATGCCATTGCAGACCGGATCATTATAAATAGTGACGAAGGTACTTGTATCGTTGTGTCTGTCTTCACATCACCATTGGCAATATAAGTAGATTTTTTTTTTATCTTTACATCGGAATTGGCCATGTAAGAAGCTAATCTTTCCACAGGCATTGGCAATATGTGACGCTTTCTATCTTTACACTGCCATTGGCAATGTCACTCTCTTGCACTCCGGTTCATTCACATTCACCTCTGTAGTGGGCTCAGAAAGTAGTCCGTCCTCTCGCGAGATTTTCCGTCACATGACCATAACCCCAAATGGCGACACAAACGCCGGTGAAAGAAAGATGTATCGATTGTTTTGTTTGCTGTTCAAACAGCATACGGCCAATCAAACTTAGTGGGAGAAAATGTGGAAAAGAGGGGTTTTCTGAAAAGCTAAAATGTGTTTTAAAGGACGACAATCTCTTCTTTGATGTTACAAACTTAGATCCATCGGTTTGTCGAAACTGTCACAGGACTGTATAATTTTGTTTAACTTGTCTTCATTCGTGGGCGCAGCCATTCGGTTTACAATTGGCGTAGGAATCTGATCAGTGAAGAAACTCGAAAAAATAGTTCCATTGTATACAGGTAAATTCATCAATTTAAATGCACCTATAATGCATCTGGAATCATATTTGCTTTGTCTACTTTATCATGTTACACATGAAACAGTTAAACAGTAACAAAACATGTTTTCCTCGGTTTGACAAGATTCTTGTCATTTAGCCCATCGCAGAGATGTATGTGAGGTAACGAACGACAACTCTGCTCGGAGATTGTGGCAATGTATGAACTTTTAATCTTAGCACCGTAAATGGCAATGTATGAAGTTTTTAATCTTTACACCGCCATTGGCAATATCCGAAGCCTTTTTATCTTTACACCGGATATTGGCAATGGTCAAAGCTTTTTACATCGCCATTGGCAATGCACTAAGCTTTTTGTCTTTAAGCCGCCATTAGCAATGTTCATAGCTTGTTATCTTAACGACGGCATTTGCTATTTACGAACCTTTTTATCTTTACACAGCCATAGGCAATTTAAGAAGCTTATTATATTTACACCGCATTTAGCAATGTTCAAGGATTTTTATCTTTACACCATCATTAGTAATGTATAAAGCAATGTATAAAGCGTTTTATTTTTACACGACCATTTGCAATGTTCGACGCTTTTACTCTTTACACCGCCTTTGGCAATGTTATGACTCTTGTTATCTTTACATCGGGATTGGCAATGTATGAAACTTTTTTGCCTTTAAAACTGCCATTGACAAAGCTTTTCCTTCTTACCTTCACAACGCCATTGGCAAAGTTCATTGATTTTATCTTTACACCACTACTGGCAATGTAAAGCTTTTTTCTTTATACCACATTTGGCAATATAAGAATTTTTTTTTGTATCTGTCACATCGCTATTGGTGATTTGATTCGCTTTATATCTTTACACCGTCATTGGCAAGATACAAAGCTTTTTATCTTTACCCTGTCATTGGCAATGCAATAAACTATTTATCCTTACACCGCTATGAGTGATTTAATTGGCTTTTAAAAATTTACACTACCATTGACGATATTGTTAGGTTTTCTTTACATAGCTGTTGCGTTCTTAGTAAATCTATTACAAGACTTTTTAGATTTATTCAAAATTGATACAGATGTCCTTGTTGTATGATTTTGATCTACACTGCTTCACAGTTATCCAAATCTTTTACTATCGAGCTTTACATCTTGTCATTAAGACACTCAATGTTACTCTACTCACTGAAAAAATATGGTTTTATACAACAGTATTCAGATTTAAAAGGGAATGTTCACAATACTCGCCTGAGCTCAATAGTACTCTACCTACAGACACTCCCAAATGATAAGCGCAGCTAGACAGAATTAAAATCAAACGTTTTTAGCAATGCGGACATGCCATTGTTTGTTTCTATAAAATGTTTTCAGATGACATGTAGGGTCACATATCAAAATATATCTTTCAGAAAAGTATAACTTGGATTTTAGAGATGATAATAGCTACGTATACATATTCAATTTGTACATTTTACTTTACATTACAGACATCATTTCTTTACCATCAGACATTCGAGCTCTGATTGGCAGTACACGATATGGCAGACCGATGCCTTTTGGGAAGCATGGTAATGTCTGCCTCTCTCTCTCTCTCTCTGCCTCTATCCCTCCATCTCTCTGTCTCTCTGTCTCTCTCTTCACTATCCGTATCCACCATCAATGTGCTTTCAAGCCGTGATATCTCTGTTAATATAACAGTTAGTTATTCCATGTTAAAAAACAAGCAATTGTGTAAAATAGAAGGGCCTTTTTATAAGTATAGTTGTAATATTACCGACTTTTAAAATTTTGAATGACTTCGACTGCATTAAGGTAAGAGCCTTTGATCCTCGGTAACGGGAGTCCGCGTCCGGTCGTAACAAATACTTTAAACCCTTTACCAAACGACAAAATTTAGGACCTGACCAAATTGAAGCATTTGCAGACGACAAATTAAATGTAGTCCAAATGATGATTTCTGTCTTTGATAGGGTAGAAAACATCGTGGGAAAAGGATAAAATGCTGGATACCAGCATTTTCTCCTTTTCCCACCATGTTTTCAACAGCCGTCTTCCTCGAGGCTGTTAAAAGTTAGGACTGTTTTAATACTAATGCATATCTCTTTTTACATAATCAAAATAATGAAGTACTTTTATACAAGTGAGAAGGAAAAACCTTCTGTTCTCTTGCGGTGTTGCATTCGGTAAGGGTCAAAAGCAAGTAACTAAATTGTCGATATCTGGCTCAATAATTAAGTTCATTGTAGATTTTCCTAAATTTGGAGGTGCCGGAGCAGGAGAAGACTTTGCCGATGGCGATCCGTTTGGTATAGATTTTAATCCCCTGGAAGACAGCTCTGATGAAGACGATGATAATGGTGGACCTAGTGCTGCTTCAGACTCCAGACTCGACTTATCAATGTTTGGTATCGGTTCAGGTTCAGTGTCAGAAGGTTCACCGTCCCCTGCAATGTACACGAGCCCCACTGCATCTAGTGATGAAGCTAAACTTGATACACCGGTAGATCTCTCTATGTTCGGTATATTTTCTGAGGACAATAACGGCGGTAGTTTGACCTCGGATGGTGATGGACCCAGTTACCTTCCATTGACTGGTCTCCTTCAGTTTGGTATTGGAGACGATAGGTCTAATAATTCTGATGGGACAGCAGCATCCACTACAATAAACACTGACGTGTCGTCTTTCGATTTCTCGAGTTTCGGTCTGGATCTTGATGACAGTAACCACGCTGATGACCGTGTACCATTCAGCGCATCTACCTCTGATGATACGGATGTCGATCTTTCTCAATTTGGTATCAGTGATTATCTGTCAGGTGCCCCTGATGATACAGATGATTCCCTTATCGACCTATCATCATTTGGTATTTACTTCGATGCGGGGTTCTCTGATAATGATAATGATGAGTCAAGTGGAATGTCATCAGATACTACAAGAAGTACATCAGACATAATTGGAGATGTTGGAGATGACATGCCTAGATCAATAGATAGCGCTCCTCAACACTCATTTGACTTATCACAATTTGGCATACGTTCAGAAGACTATGATTCTAGCCACTCTACCTTAGGTTCATTATTAAATCAAAGAGGTCTGGATGATGATGGTCCTTCCATAGATTTATCTCAGTATTTTAATTCAGATTATGATTCTGGTGACAACAGTATGGGCGATGCTGGGACAAGCTATCCAGATATAGGTCGATATGATATTTTTGAAGGTCTTCCATTTATGTCAGAAACGAAAACCGATCCTACGAAGCAAATATCTGTCAGTGAAACACTATCCGGTCAAAAATCTGAAAACTTACCCCTTGAACAAACAGATGCATCAGTTATACCCATATCTACTGGTGCTGACCCAACACCAAGTTTAAGTTCACTTGGTATTGCTGTACCAGAATCTGCAATAAATGTAAACGATATAATTTCAACGCCTTCATCAAACACTGCGGAACCATCGCCAGATCAAACAGACACCCCTAGTCTAGATTTGAAACCTCTTGGCATAGATTTGTCACAATTTGGGGTTGACTTGATACCCATGACTCAAGATGTCCCTATAACGCCACAATCTATACCATCAGAACAACAAAATACCGACAGTGCGTCACCTGAAGTTGAATATAACATACTTCTTGATACCACAGGAGAACAGCTACCATTAGTTCCGGGGTTTGACGTCATCAAAACTGAACCGTTTGATTGGACTTCACTTACATCGGATCATGGAAGTGGCATTTGAGAGCCTTTTCAAATGTGGATGGGGCGTAAGACATTAGTTTAACCTTTTTTCATATCATTATAATTTGTTTGTCACCATCAGAATTTTAATCATGACTGAGTTTTCGAAGGTCATTTGTTTCTAATTAAAGGATAAGTTTCGGATTTCGAAGAGTCACAGCTATTTCACAAGCTATGTCTGAATCTCATTGAATAACCATTCTGGATACAGTTCAAATTCTAAATTCCTAGGCTAGCAACTTAAACGGTTGAGACAAAACGTTGAAGCTAATCAGATGGATAATCTTGAAATTATGAATGAGAATATTTCTAGAATTGCAGGTGAATAAGAACGAAGATTATTATTTTATTTGAAACGATTTTGGCCCTGTTTAGCTTATTGACGATGACCTTGTTACTGACCTTGAAACCCAGAATTTTCTTTAACCCTTTCAGCGCCATAAGCGAAAAAAAAAGAGGCATTTGCGGACGCCATAGATCAAGATGATACTGCACAGAACATGTATTCTGATCTTGGATCTATGCTGTCTGCTGGTTTAGTAAAGCCTGTAAGATAACCTGGTAAAATCTGAGTTTAAGTGGATTGTATTTTCAGCCGTCGAAAGAGGTCGAGGTTATATCTTTTGTGCCGAAAATAGTTAAAATCTTGGCTTATATTCACAAACCGTTCCTAATACCATCCTGAGTCTAATGGGGGGGGGGGATTCCTGTAAGCCAAATTATCTCCCTTGTCAGATAAAGACTAAAGGTTACCAAATAATGGATTGGCCCTTTCACCTATGTTCCTTTGTTGTTATCCTTGATTCCCATAGTGATGTTGCGATAAATATACATGTAATTTGATTTATGACACATATGTAAAGACTCCATGTAATTTTAAAGAAAATTCTGTTTCCAATCATCAGAGAAAAGCGTGTAATCGATCTGTAAAACAATCTGACCAGATTTATATGAGATATTATCTCACAAACATAGCTGTGTAATGTAAGAAAGTCAAACATAAAAACCAAGTAAATCCCTTATCACGACCAATGTAGTGCTGGAGAGGAATCTAGGGAAACAGCTGAAGAACGCCCCGATTCTAAAAAATTGTCTTCGTTTCGAAGTAACACAAGTTCTGATTGGCTCGATCAAATGGTTTAGCCAATCAGAACTTGCATTACTTTCTTAATCTAGAATAAGATCACGAATGCATTTTAGAAAGGTTGGTGCCAAATCAGTCTGTATGTCTGTTAGTCGTTATGGAGACGTCAGTTTTATTTTACAGCCAATGCAAGTAATTTATGTTTCAAATAGATTTGGCTATCCGGATCATAGGTCGCATTTTAAGGCGTCTGATCATGGTCTTTATTGTTTTGGTCACCTGTTTACGTAAAATAAAGTTTTTGCGTACAGTATTGCTCGGTTTTGCTCTCATTATTTTATACGCTACCTAGGGTGGGATGTAAACAGTCCTAAATGTATGGTGAAGGGTTCACAGTTTATGTATATGCATCCAAAATTATGTGGGCGGTATACATCTGTATTCAACTGTCTCTTCACCCTGAGGCTGCTAAGCCCAACTCATTGACCCACTGTATACAGTGTAGATCAAGATCAGACTGCACAGAACGTGCAGTCTGATCTTGGATCTACACTGTCCGATAAGGAGATATCTTTTCCCCCCCAAAAAATACCTTTGAAATAGCAAAGTTTGGATTTTTCCCATCTGCTTGAAAGTTTCATTTCACTAGTTCAGCAAGATAAGGGTTAAAAGTTTTCCTGACATTTTACAAGGCCAAAACACCCATCAATTAAACATAAGTAAAAAACATTCTCCTTTCTCCAGCCTTTTTTCAAACAAACAGGAAAGTGAGCCATGCTCTGGCAAAAGGGGGATTAATGTATCTCTGTGATGCATTACGCTAAGCAAGTCATCACATGATTACAGACCCTTAAAATAAATTTTGTCTAACGATTGGCTGAATCTAGGGTAAAGATGGTCCTTTGACACACAGAAAGATTACACATAGCAAAAATTTTCGACTCATGTAAGCCTGTGCGGACTGCGCAGGTGGACAAGGGTCGAAAATTTTTGCAGATGCATTAGGCCCCCTTTTCACAGAGCATGGCTCAAATGTTCTCACACTTCCCCCCCTTTTTTTTTTCAGAAAATAATTGATAAGAATTTGCGGAAAGTAACGGAACAAAAATGGTTGCTTAAGCAGATGACGTCGATCAAGATCAGTTTGACGGTTTAGATCAGACGAACGTGCAGTCTTATCTCTATCTATGCCGTCCGCAAGAGCCTTGTTTTCGCCCCTGGCGCTGAAAGGATTTATCAATATAAACATAATTTTGCTAAAGATACATCTTTATAGCCAGAGAGAAAAAAACGCTGTTAAAACTTGAAAGTGTGTAGAATGGCTAAGAATCTGATTGGCTGTGTAAGCAGAGATAAATTACCGATATATAAGGTGTAAGGGATGAATAACTCAAGGATTTGTGGTTGATTTAAAACTGGAAACGTCATCAGTGATTTCTTTGAAGGTTGCCAAAAATGAAATGCATTTTCTATCCGTCGTAATCTGTGCAACTTTGCCGCCGTCAGGGGCAAAATTTGGCATGAAGATACAAGAATGGTTATAGTTTCATCCAATAAAGATAAAATGGGTTAAAAACTGGCTGAAAACAAGTATAGATGACGTATCGTGAACATAAATTTAACAAATTAACACAATTATTTCAAAAATTGATCTTTTCCATCAAATTCGCCAGCTAGAACGAATACGTGAGGCTATAATCACGTGACTGTTCAAAATTGATCCTAATTCTTAGACTTCTGATTGTCTTAACCCTTAAGCACAAGGCCAGATTGTAGGCCTGTCCAAACCCAATGCCTATGAGCAATGCTCCGTGAAAAGGGGACTTAATGCATCTGCAAAAAAAAAAAAAAAAATTATAATAATAATAACGATAAAATAAATAAAATATCGACTATGTCAGGCTACGCAGTCCGCGTAGGCTGACGTGGGTCGAAAGGTTTTGCTTTTTGATCAATTTTGTGCGTGTCAGAGGACCATTCTACCTCATAATTCAGTAGGATGTTATACAAAATGGATTTTATGGATCCATAATTATGTGACGACTTGCCTTGGTATAGCTCGGTCGGTATCATTCATGGCTTGAAACCAGGGCAGTCGCTGGTTTGAACTCCAACCTAATTCTGAGGATATATGATAATTATTGTGACAGGATTCATTCCTCTCCCACCGCGATCATTGTTTCGACGATGGTAATGTGGGAAAGCAGCCAGTAGCTTGAGAAGATTATCAGAATTTTTTCCTCCTTTCCCGACAACGTTTCCAAAAACCTAATTTTTCGAGGTCGTTAAACTCGACATTGTTTTTTAAACTGCTAAATATGACAAAACCAAACCTAAACACTGTAATTTCAAAGTTCATTTCGCCCAGGGAAAAATCACCATATCGAACAGTGTAGATCCTAGATCGGACTGCATACCCTATGGAGTCTCATCTTGATCTAGACTGTCCGCATAGGTGCGCTTAGTCGGGCGAAATAGCTCTTGGGTTAAACACTAACTCTTGCCCAAATAATAAATTTTAGACTCTTCCTAACTCAAAGTATCTGCAGGTAACAAATCTGAAGCGGTACAAATGAACTCAGGTTCTTTGACAGGGTAGAAAACATTGTTGGGAAAGGAGAAAATGCTGGAAAAGGGAAAAGGGTTAAACTGTTATTGTCAATCAATATACACCGATCTTTCGTTGTAATACATATTTCCTTATTTTTTTTTTCTGTCTTTTTTAGAATGAATGTACAAGAACTCGATACATCTATTGAAATGGATTTAATTGGTGATCAACTTTTGGATAGAGTTTGCTTGATCTGATGAAATGTAACAGAAACAAGAAAAGAAATTAATGTTGTTGCTGTCTCTTTTCTTTTTCTTCTTCTCCGTCGACGTTGTCTTCCTCCTCCCTTTTCTTCTACTTCTTTCTCTTCTTTCTTTTTTTCTTTTTTCTTTTGTACACAGAATTGTGTATTTTTATCATTTGATTGCAAAAAAACAGGAAAAAAAAAAACGGTTTGTAATTATTGAAAGAGTACATTTTTTAACAAATCTCCATTTTCCATTTAATTTATTTCACATCGATGCCAGAAAAATGAATTCTCAAACTAAAATTGAAGTTCCCAATTTACACTGCCTTCAAAATGGAAATTCGCTTCTTTCCCCCCCCCCCCCCTTCGAAAGAAAAAAGCCCTTAATCCTTTACCAGACGAAAATTTTTAGCCTTGCCCAAATTGAAAGCATTTGCAAACGACAAATTCAATGTGGCTCAAAAGTGCAATTTCCTTTGATAGGACAGAAAACATTGTGGGAAAAGGAGAAAATGCTGGTTACCAGCATTTTCTCCTTCTCCCACAATGTTTTCAAAAAGGCGTCTTTCCCAGGGTCGTTAAAATGTGGCATTGTGCGGAAAAGGGTTAAATTGACCACATTTATACGACATACAGCATACATCTACAACTACAATTGACCAATGACCTTCGATATGATAAGGAAACAAATGCGACTAGTCCGAATGAAAGTGGTTTCTATCCTTCTCCAGGCAATACCCAAATGTAACGACCCAATAGAAAAAAAAAAACTTTTGAAAACATGAGGAGAAAAGGAGAAAATGCAGGTGACCAACAATGTTTTCCACCCTTACTCAGACAAATCTTATTATTTTGAGCCAAGCTGAATTTGTCGTTGGCAAATGCTTTCAAAATGGACAAGTCTAAAATTTTACCGACGAGGAAAGAGTAAACACCTTTTCGTCGTCCATCATCTTGTCATTTTGATTGTGACATCGCAAATCTCCAGAAATGCAAAATAAAAAAATATATATTTGCAATGCTCAGTGAAAAGGGGGATTAAATGCATCTACAAGTATAGAAAAAGGTATAGATTCAGGTCAGCCTGCGCAGTCCTCACAGGCTGACCTGGGTCGAAACTTTTTGTTATTGTTTAATTTTCTGCATATCAAAGGACTACCCCATGATTCAGTCCGACTGGTATACAAGTTGGATTTTATCGATCTATGATTATGTGATAACTTCCTTTGTATAATGCATCAAGTAGCCGTTAGGCTCCGAAGCGCGACTGAAAGACCTTTTGCGGACAGTGTAGCTCAAGATCAGACTGCACAGAACGTGCAGTCTGATCTCAGATCTACACTGTCCGATAAGGAAATACTTTTCTCCACAAAAATAAGTTTGAAATAGCAAGATTTGTGTTCTAACTATCGGCTTGAAAGTTTCATTTCATTTTTTTCGGGAAGTTAGGGGTTAAAACCCCTTTTCCCGGAACACCACTCATGTTGTAAATGCACTGGATTGCTATAACACGTGTTCCGCTCCGTCTCTTTGTTTATTTTTTGTTACCGGGACTAGCCCCGGTTGTTCAGTCGGAAGCGTGCAGGACTTGAGAACAGTGGGTCACTGGTTCGATCCATGGCTCGGTCATTTCCGAGGGCTGATGATAGTCATTGCGACAGGATTTTCTTTTTTTTTTTTTCTCACCGCTTGACCATTGTTTTGACGATGGTTATGTGGGAAAAGCAGCCAATGGCCTGGAAATAATATTGTGCGCAATACTGGTAAAAAAAAAAAATCCAGGATAGCATGGATATGGATAGGTGCACTGGTCGCCGCGATATAACTGAAAAAATGTTGTAAACGGCGTTAAACACCATATCAGTTTTTTAACCGGACGACATTACTTCAGACTTGTCCAAATTGTAAGTATTTACAGACGACAGCTTAACTCTTTACGAAACGACAGAATTTTAGGACTGGTCCAAATTCAAGGCATTTGCAGACCACAAATAAAATAAGTCAAACGATGGGATTTGTTTCAGAAAGGGCATAAAACATTGTGAGAAAAGGAGAAAATGCTGGTTACCATTGCGACAGGATTCAATCCTCTCCCACCGCTGACCATTGTTTCGACAATGGCGATGTGGGAAAGCAGCCAGTGACTTGGAAAGAATATTGTGCGAAGTACTGGTGAAAGAAATTCCAGGGAAGCATGGATAGGTGCACTGGCCGCCGCGATGTAACTGAAATAATGTTGAAAACGGCGTTAAACACCATACAATCAATCAATAATCAATCTTCTTTTTTTGCACAATGTTTTTCCAAAAGCCTTGTACCTCTGGTTCATCAAAACATGGGATTGTTTCCTGTTTACTTTTGTTTAGATTGTTTAGTTATAATTAAAAAAAAAGTATATTTAAAAAAAAAAAATTAAAAACCCTGCTCCAACTAAACCATTTTTATGACAACCCTTAAAAAACTCTGAAATTTTGTGAGAAGAAGGCGTGCTCATAATAAGCATTTTCTCCATTTCCCACAATGACTTCAATCCTTTAAACACACACACACACACACACACTAACACACAAATAAACAGAGGTACATCAATAAATCAAATCTTTGAACGCACTGGTGTGGCATTTGTCAAGGGAGCCATTGTATGGAATTAATAATTTGAACGGTGATCAAACAATAATGTGGGACGAACAAGCCCGGACGAACAAGCCGAACAACGAACAAGCCCAGGGACGAACTGGTTTTGGGACGAACACGGTCAGGAGACAAAGATTGTGTGTATCATTGCACCAACAGAAGGTCATAGCGGGGGTATAGATATTTTCAATAAAAAAAAAAAGAAGTATCCCAGTGATCGATGCCCTAATCCAGTTTATTTTAATATTCCGTTGTCATTTGTATATCTGAGTGCTATCGAAACACCTATTTGTCTTAGAAAAACTGAGTTTAATTGGGTTTACTTCCTTCGGTTTTGCACAAAATACGATACATGATTTTCAAAATACCATATTGAACTCATAGTGGCATAGTCTTCGACAAATGCCACAAAAATAAATACCTGCAATGCCAGGAACAGACTCAAGTGTCTCTGGGGACATTTCAGATTGAGATCAGACTGCAAAGAGAGTAATTCTACTTTAACCCACTTATAAACTGCAATTTTGTTCTTATTCTTGCCCACTAATAAGCTGTACATTTTTTGTTCGTATTCTTGCCCACTTATAAACTTAACATTTTTTTGTGTGTATTCTTGCCCACTAATAAACTGTACATATTTGTTCGTATTCTTGCCCACTTGTAAACTTAACATTTTTTTTCGCATTCTTGTCCACTTATAAACTGTACATTTTTTGTTTGTATATCTGCCCACTTATGACCTGTACATTTTTTGTTCGTATTCTTGACCACTTATAAACTGTACATTTTTTTTTTTTTTGTATTCTTGCCTACTTATAAACTGTATACATTTTTGTTCGACTTTTCGTGCTGACTGAAGCCGCCTGTCTCTTTTATATTGCGTTGCTAGAGACCTATAGAAATTTGAAATTTCTGAGACTTAACCCATTACTTGTTAAAAAAGTGAAGTGAAAATTTCAGTCCCACAGTAAAAACCCCAATTTTGCTATTTCAAAGGTACATTTGAGGGTAAAAATCTTTTTTGCAGGGTTATCTTTTTAGATCCAAGATAAGACTGCACGTTCTCTGCAGTCTGATCTTAATCTACACGGTAAGCAAAAATCCATTAAGTAATTTAATCTCCAACACAGACAAACAAACAAAAATCTTTCTGCATTTCAGTGTATTGTAATTTTAGCCGTCGAGTATACATGAGGCATGCTCTAGTAAAAGGGGGCTTAATGCATCTCTGTGATGCATGATCCCAAGCAAGCCATCACATAATTATGAATTTATAATAGCCACAAAAAAAAGAAAAAAAAAAAACTAAACCATGAGAAAGACTGGTTCGTTGATACGTAGAAAATTGACATACAGCGAAAAATTTCGGCCCAGGTCAGCCTGCGCGGACTGCGCAGGCTGACCTGGGTCGATGCTTTTCGCAGATGCATTAAGCCTCCTTTTCACAGGGCATGGCTCAATTATGAGCTGCAAGAGTGAACTCTTTACCAAACGACAAAATTCTAAACATGCCTAATTTAAAAGCATTTGCAGACGAGAAATTAAATGTGGTGCCAATGAAGATTTCTGTCTTCAAAAGGATAGAAAGCATCATGGGAAAAGGAGAAAATGCTGGCAACCAGCATTTTCTCCTTTTCCCCAGATGTTTTCCGAAGCTTTCTTCCCCAAGGTCTTTAACTCTTTACCACACGATGAAAATGTAGTCTTGTCCAAACTGAAAGGGTTGCAGACGACAATTTGAATATGGCTCAAATTATGAAATTTGTCTTTGATATGGTAGAAAACGTTGATGGGAAAGGAGAACATGCAGGTTACCAACCTTTTCCTACAATGTTTTCAAAAGGTCTCTTCCTCAGGGTCGTTAAAATCGGAATTGTGTAGAAAAGGGTTAAAACTTGGGATTAAAAATAAAATGGACTGTGTAATGCCGAAAGTCATATTTGTTCACTGAAGAGTTACAACTTCTGAAAAAAAAAAAATCATGAATAAAGCAATACGACTGAAGGTTTTACCTCGAGATAGCGAAGAAAGCATGAAAATTGGACACTTTAGCTGTGTATGTCAAAGATAAGACCGCACGAAAAGTAATGTCTGATCTGAATCTACACTGTTCGTTAAAGCAGCCTGAATCTCCTGCTTCAACCCCTATCCTGCTAAATAAGTTAAATAGAACTTTCAAGCCGGGAAAAAAACCCGAATGATGTTATTTCAAATTTATTTATTTATTTATTTATTTATTTATTTTTTTTTTTTTGAGAAAAATATCTCCTTATCGGACAGTGTAGATCGAAGGTCAGACTGCACGTTCAGTGCTGTCCGATCTTGATCTACACTGTCCGCAAAAGGTCAGTGAGTCGCGCTAAGCAGCCTAGGGGTAAACCTTTAACAACTCAACTCCAAAATTACTTAAACGACACCATGGAAAAACACTTTTGAAAACGTATTGAGAAAAGAAGAAAATGCTGGTGACCATCATTTTCTCCTTTTTCCACCACGTTGTCACCATCATTTTCTCCTTTTTCTACGGCTCCATCACTTCAGCCACATTTAATTTGTCGTCTGCAAAAGCTTTCAATTTGGAAAAGTCTAAAAATTTCATTTTCTGGCGCAGAGTTAAATGATTGATATTTGCTTAAATTTTCAAATTCATGGTATTTCCCACAGTCTTTGATTGATGAAATATTATTCTGTGATTGGACATTAAGATGATACTTTCTGAGTTTTGATTGGTTGTTCAACAAAAGACAAATCGTACAGTTTGGTTGCGTATGTGAATTATGCAAATTACGTTGGGAAAACCCAATTGGAGGTACTCTCCAATATGAAGTTAATGACGCTCCGCCGTACGTAATAATACCGCCTTTTGATTGATGGGGCGTTTACACGACGGTATTCGGTCATACAGTTTGCACAGCGATAGTATCTGCGAAAATGATATAGTTACTTGTCTGGTTTCGACCAAAGGCCTTGACTTGAAGATGATAGAGCGATTTCAGTGCGTAAATTTTGCTGTTTAAGGATAAAGTTTCCAAATTTCCTTGAAATTATATTTATTTCCTTAATAAAAACGGATGAAATCTAATTTTTTGCTAGACGACAGAATTTTAAACTTGCCGATATTGAAGAAGAAAAAAAATGTAGCTCAAATAATAGGGTTTATCTGTAAAAAAGCCATTTTTTTTAAACACGTGATCATGAAGTGAAGGGTTAAAATCAATAAACATAACCAATTCAAGTAAAGAACCCATTCATTTGTCACAACCCTCCAATTATTCCCTAGAGTCATTCTTTTTCGCCTTTATAGATCAATATCAGTCGTTACAGAACTAGCTCAAGATCGGCCGTCACAGAAGCTTGTTCTATCAAGTTACCTTATTTGGGGGATAGAATAGGGGTTTAAATGGTATTTAAAGGTCATCTACAACGCAAAACTTTAGTACATCAGATTATTTACATCATATCTGGTTTTTGAAGACCTCTAAAACTCGTATGGCTGAGCTTAATTGACCACATTTATACTATTTTTCTCTTTTTTATGAAAGACGTTCAAATGATATATGAGCAATGCCCTTTGAAAAGAGTATTTAATGTATCTGCAAAAATTATCGACTCAGGTCAGCCTGCTCTGTCCGCGTAGGCTTACTTGAAACGAAACTTTTGCTGTTGGTCAATTTTCTGCATGTCCGAGGACCATTCTACCTCAGGGTTTAGGTTGTCATACAAGATGGATTCTATGGAAATGGATTCATAATTATCTGATATCCAGCTTGGTATTATGCATCACAGAGCATAGTTTCATAGAGCACTGCAAATGTATATACATGTATTTTTGGATCGTTTTTATTTACGTCTTGTTATACCAAAAAAAAAATGTTGATTAGCTGTGTATAATTCTTGTCTTGCAACAGTGATCGGTAGCGTCCAAGTAAAAGAAATATAAAGATTCAGTTCAGTTTCCGTTATTCTGTTCTGTTCTGTGAGAGGTAGCTTTACATACAGTGAACTACAGTTTAACCGATCGTCAGACTTATCGACTAAGTACCGTCAACTAAACTCACCATTGTTCACACAGTTTTTGCACTGTGGAAAAGCCAATAGATAAGGAAATAACGTCACGCTGTTTGAACCGGCGTAACCACGAATAGTTGTAATGAACATGTACGAAAATAATTACTTGACGTAAGTGATGTCACTGGCGGTCATTAATCTATTGCTTGCGGGTGATTTTTATTACTATATGACGCTAGACTGATTCTGAAAATCTTGTATATATAAAGACCTGCGCTTCTGCAAAGAAGGCAGAAAACGGGGGATAAAGACTTGGGGAAACAACGGGATCAGAAACTTGCAGTGAAAAACAAAGTTTTGATGCGATAACTTTTGAAACAGATTGGGAAAAAAAGAACTGCATAAAAAAGTCAACACCGCAGAATTTGAAAAAAATAAGGTAAGTTAATACTATTCTACTTCTTTGATGATTTAATGAATTGTTAATACTTTACCAGTAGACTTGTTCAAATTTAATCTTTAGACTGCTAAGTTCGACCCACTGACCTTTTGCGGACAGTGTAGATTAAGATCAGACTGCACAGAACGTGGATCTACACTGTCCGGTAACGAGATACCTTTCTCAAAAAATGCATTTGAAATAGCAAAAGTTGGGTTTTTACTATCGGCTTGAAAGTTTCATTTTAGTTATTTAGCAGGTTAAGGGTTAGGCATTTGCAGAAAACTAATTAACCCTTATCCTGCTAAATAAGTGAAATGAAACTTTCAAGCCGATAGTAAAAACTAAACTGTTGCTACTCATAGGTATTTTTGGTGGAGAGATGTTTCCTTATCGGACAGTGTAGATTCAAGAACAGACTGCACTTTCTGTGCAGTCTGATCTTGATCTACACTGTCCGCAAAAGGTCCTTGACTCGCGCTTAGCAGCCTATGGCTCCAAATGGGATTTTGTCTGTGAAAAGATAGAAAACATTGTGGGGAAATGAGGAAATGCTAGTTACAAGCATTTTAATATAAATTTGAACTGCTTTTTGCATTATGTGACAATTCAAAGCCAAAATTAAAGACCCAAATATTGCGATTTTTAAGATCTTTTCGATGAAAAAAATCTGCCTGCATCGGACAGAGCGGATCCAAGATGAGATTGGAAATTCTGTGCAGTCTTATCTTGATCTACTTTCTCCGAAAAACCGCATGGAGCCACGTTTAGAAACCGAAGGGTCTCAAAAAAAAAAAAGAAAAATTCGTCAAATTTATTTCGCACATAGGTCGAATTTCCCTGGTGACTGTTTCATTTCATTCTCAGCAGCAATATTAGTTAGTACTATATAAAGATATTCTCACCGTGAAGTGGGTTCCTCGGTAAGTACATCATGGCTGGTGGTTGCTGGTTCATGCTTGTGCTTGGGGAATACTTGTATCCTAATTATCTATTTTCACGTGCCGCTAACTTCCCCAGTGTTTAAACCATTACCACACAGTCCCATTAACAACCCTAAAGAAGAAGACTTTTCTAGTTTTCCCACAGTGTTTTCTATCCCTTCTAGGACAGTTTCCACCAATGCAGTCACATTTAATTTGTCGTCTGAAAAATGCTTTGTTACTGGAAGTTTTGTCGTTTAGTAAAGAATTTATACATGTTTTTGTTTGTTTTTCTATAGCCATTTGTTGTGTGAATAATTGAAAACAAGGAGGAAACTCATATCAGTTCCTTTTGTCTTGTTCTTATGTTACCAATATTTATTTCTGTGGAAGGGTACAACGCATCGTGCGAAAGGGAGAAAATTCTGGTTTCCGGCATTTTCTAATTTTTCCGGAATGTTTTGATTGTCTTCTCATTCAGCGTCAGAAATGTTCCGCTCGTTCCAAGCATCTACTTTTGTATAGTAACAGCAATATTTCGCCTGCGACTATAAAGCGAGTCTACGCACTGAAATTTCATTTGGTAATATTATGAGTAATTTTAAATTATAATTATTATTATTTCGTTGCAGAAACCGATAGAAGAAAGCTTAGAAAACTTCATCATGAAGACTTTCCTCATACTTGTAATAAGTTTCGTTTTC
Organism: Tridacna gigas; assembly: GCA_945859785.2. Lineage (NCBI taxonomy): Eukaryota > Metazoa > Mollusca > Bivalvia > Cardiida > Cardiidae > Tridacna > Tridacna gigas. The sequence continues at coordinate 43,952,546 of OX244037.2, read as the reverse complement.
GTGGTCCAGACAAATGGACAAGGTAAGACCACTTTCGGAACTTTGATGTTTTCACGCTTTGTAAAAATTTAAGTATTCTCAATGAGAAGATAGCTAAATACATTTGCAAAAAGTATCGACCAATGTCAGCCTGAGCAGTCCGCGCAGGCTGACATGAGTCGAAACTTGTTGATATTAGTAAATTTTCTGCTTATCAAAGGACCATTCTACTTCAATATTCAGTCGGGTTCTAGACAAAATAGGCCTATAATATATGACGTCTAGCTTAGTATAATGCTTTACGAAGAAGCATCGAATCCCCTTTTGCCAGAGGGCTGATCTTTTATATCCTACAGCAGATTTCTTTGACTCTTTCGGAGGAAAGTGATTTTTTTTTTTTTTTTTTTAAATAAAGAAAATTCACTGTTAACTGGAAAGATTTTTTACCTTTTTGGTTTCACTAAAAAAATAAAAATAAAAAAACGGACGGTGCAGATCCAAGTTCAGACTGCACATTGCAATCTGTGCAGTCTGATCTTCATCTATGCAGTCTGAAATAGCTCTTTCTTTCGTCTATGCTGCTGGAAAGGTTAAAATTATCAATGAAGGATATAGGATATAAAAAGTAATCATATTTAAACAAATGAATAAATTCACTTTTTTGTTACTTTTTTTTTTTTCAAAAGTAGGCTGTCGCAGAACAAAAATGTCTGTAAAATTGGAATAATACAAAAATAAAACTGCACCAAAGTACGATAAAATAATTCATTTTTTCTTGGATAGATATAAATGTCAGTATTGAGTAACAAGGCATTTTTATTTATTCAATGAAAGGTTTATGAATAAAAATAAAACAGTTACTGGCATTTGAAATAAACACTACAGTAAACCAGGCATCATTATAATTATTGCGCGTGCTGATTGTTACTGACGTCATTGTTGCTAAGACGTATACGCGCCGAAAGTTGTATGGTTTTCAATAACAACAAGAAATGCAGAGCAAGTTATTCAAAATACCGTAAACAAAATTGTGGAAATCTTTCGGTTTATTCCCTCTATAAACTCTTTTGTTCTGCTTTCCATTGAACTGTCACAGAGCTATCTTCTTGCGTATGCACGCATTTCAGACTGAACTACATCCGTAAATATGCACCGTGAAGGGTAAAGGCGATGATGCAGGATAATTTTTGTCTGTCATTCTTTTTATGTGATGAATAGAATCTCTCACATTCGTGTTTTTGCATCACAATTTTTATCAAACTCATTGATTAAAATACGATTGACGGTGGCAAAGGCTCGCGTCATAATTTTAATCGACTCGTTTGATAAAAATGATAGCACATAAACACTCATGTAAAATCTTCTATATATCTTTCGGTCGTTTTTCTCCGGTGATTAATTACTTTGCATCAATCTCAATCTATTAAACTTTATTATTTTTCTGTATACACTTTTAAATGCTCCCAATTATAAATAAGTCGTGCTCTGTAAAAAGGGGACTTAATGCATCTGTAAAAAGTTAATGCATCTGTAAAAAGTATCGACCCAGGTCAGCCTGGGCAGTCCGCCCAGACACTTTTTGCTGTCTGTCAATTTTGTTCACATCAAAGGACCAGTGTACCTCTTGACTCAGTCAGTAATTATACAAAATGGATTTTAAGGATCCATAATCATGTGATGACTTGCATGATGGAGATGCATTAAGCCCCCTTTTGCTAGAACATATACGCATAAACCTAAAATTTCCACTTCACTTATTTGGCGCTCAAATGATTTACAGGTTCTGTTTGATCTGACGTTAAGTGTCGTAAAATGAATAAGGTTAATTCATCTTGATTTGTCTTGTTGTTTTTATAACTTAGCAAACAGACTGAGACTCGTTATCTGGCGACGAAATTGAAAACTAGGCCAAATTGAAAGCCGTGGCAGACAACAAATTAAATGTGACTCAAATTATTTTATTTGTCCATGAGAGAGCAGAAAAAAAAATGTGGGAAAGAGCGTGTTTGCTGGTTACGAGCATTCTCTCCTTTTCCCACAATGTTTTCAAATGCCCTCAAACTCCGAGTCGTCAAAACTTGTGTTCTTTGGATTAACCTTTGACCTGCTAAATAAATCAAATGAAAATTTTGCAGCCGAATTGTTGCAATTTCCAAATTATTTGTTAGGGAAAAAATATCACTTTATGAGACAGTGTAGATCCAAGATCAGACTGCACGTTCTGTGCAGTCTGATCTTGATCTACAATGTCCGCGAAAGATCATTGAGTCGCGCTTAGCAGCCTGAGGGTTAAAAGAGGTAGCCAAGATTTTATGCGATACTTTGATACACCTATCTCTTTGTATTACCGGTATATTTTTGATCACATTAAAAACTCTGGAAAAAAGTCATTTATTTGTGATCCTTATCATCGTGTCGTCTATGTTTATCGTCTACTGTTTCACTAATCTTTCCCTTCACCTCCAGTTCTTCTTCAGTAACTGCTCAAATTCCTTTTCCCAATAATAGTTCTTTCTTGCAGTGATCAGTGCAGTCTGGTTTCCCTTTTATCGTATTGGTTACTGTTGGTTATCTATTTTAGTCGTCACTTTTGTCAACCGCTTCTGAGCCTGTAAAACTCTAATTGAATAGAAAGAATGGACTGCATACAAGCGTTTGCCGTCTTTTCTATCTTATAAAGTTTTTAAATAGACAAGTACCATCCGTGGCTCATTTTTGTATTTTATATAACACTCTAGTTGCATGTATGCATGTACCGGGAACTCTACTTCTACATGTACAGACACCTCCTATACTATCTTGATACATGGCACTGGCAGTCTGACATCTACTCTTTTTTTGTAGATATATGTGATAGCAATCCCTCTTTCATATAGGTACATGTACTTGCACACTCTCTTCTATATCGGTAGATGTATTGGCACCTCCTCTTCTATATCGATACGTGTACTGGCACCCCTCTTCTATATCGATCTATGTGTTGGCATCCTCTCCTCTATATAAATAGATGTATTGGCACCCCCTCTTCTGTATCGATATATGTATTGGTAACCCCTCTCCTTTATCGATAGATGTATTGGCACCTCCTCTTCTATATCGATAGATGTATTGGCACCCTCTCTTCTATATCGATATATGTATTGGCACCCCGTCTTCTGTATCGATAGATGTATTGGCACCTCCTCGTCTATATCGATAGATGTATTGGCACCCCATCTGCCATATCCATACATGTACTGGCGCCTCTTGATCTCTATCGATACATGTACTGGAACCTCCTCTTCTTTATCGATACGTGCACTAGCACCTCTTCCTCTATCTCGATACGTGTTCTTGCACCTTCTCCTCTGTATCGTGTTTATTGGTCCATATCACCACCTATATCACATTTTTCACTGCATCTGTTTTGATTTATATCAAATTAGTCCATAGCCTAATACAATTTCCTGTTCCATATACAGGATTTATCGGTAAAAAGCCAGTGGTCAAACCAATCAAACCAATGGCGAATTTGTTGAAGCCATTTCACCTGGGGGGTCTCGTTGCCTTACAGGGAGGAGGGCTACGTGCCCCACCCAAGTGGATTAAAAAACTTATTGGAAGTACCAAAGGTGGAAAAGTCATCATTGGGGGTAAAGATGGTTTTCCGAGACATGGAGGTGCTGGGCCGGGTGAGAAGTATGCCAACGGTTTGAGAAATGGTTGGGGAGCTAATCCTGACTTACCGGTCCATCAGTCAGTGAGTGCTTGGACTGATCCCCTTGATGGTTTAGATTTCCCAAGAGATTATACTGGAGGTGAACTTATTTTAGACGATAGTGCAGGGCACTATATTGCCAAATCTGCAGCTGTTGGCTCTGGTAGGAGATTTGTCAAATCTAACTAAAATTGAAATATTGCTTATCTTTTGTCTGATATTGGTTATCATTGAATAATTATTTGCTTTACAGGTAAAATAAAAATAAACCATGCTCTGGCAAAAGGGGCCTAATGCATCTCCGTGATGAATCAGACCGAGCAAGTCGTCATATAATCATGGATCCATAACAGCCACTTGTTTTAATAATTGACTGAACCATGAGTTAAACTGGTCCTCAGACATACAGAAAATTGTCCGATAGCGAAAAGTTTCGGCCAAGGTCGGCCTGCACGGACTGCGCAGACTGACCTGGATCGATACTTTTCGCGATGCATTAAGCCCCCTTTTCACAGAGCATGGCTGTAATAGATCTAACTTTTTACAAGACAACAAAATTTAAGGCTTTTCCATATTGAAAGCATTTGCTGACTGCACGTTAATGGTGCATGCTCAAACAATAGAATTTCTTATTGATACGGTAGGAAACATAGAGGGAAAAGGAGAAAATGCTGTAATTAAAGGTCTGTTTCTTCAAGGTCGTTGAATAGGAAAGAAGAGCGATAAACTAGATAGCTTATATTAACCAAAATGTGTCGTCAACAAAGTTATGACAGTGCCCTAATCAAAGTGGACCATAATTTAGTCTTGGTCTACCTCACTTTCAATTCAGCGCCCCTTGTTTTAAAACCTTTCATTGTGACGTTATTTGGTATTTAGGACATCTCTCATTATACAATGTGTTTCGTTGTTTACAGTTTTAGTAGCGTTTGAATAATAATGATTATTATCATAAATTCGTGCATTTGTATATCGGATGTAAACTCTTCCGATACTTATCTAGTGCATCTCCGTGATGCATTATACCAATCAAGCCATCACATAACCACGGATCTGTTAAAGTTACTTCTTCTTTAACAACTAATTTATTCATGGGGTGAATTGGTCCTTGCATATACAGAGAGTTGACAAATAACGAAAAGTTTCGGCCCTTTGTCAGCCTCCATGGACTGCGCAGGCTTGACATCGGTCGATACTTTTCGCAGATGCATTATGTCCTCTTTTCATAGAGCATGGCTCAAATTGTTATATTTCGAATTTTTAATTTTAAGTTGTATTAAATAGTTATTCACTCCCATTAACAAAATGCTAAAATTGTGTTGCAGGATATATTGGACGACGACGAAAGCCAGTTAAGGCTTTACCCGGTCACGATCCACTTGCTGTAGAAGGAGGACACAGAATAGTTAAACAAGTACTGAATGATGCAGCGGCAACGATCGATCTTGGATCACATGGTGAATTATCAAGAGGCAATCCATTCGCACAACAAGCCGCTGAAGGACTTGCCAGAGAGATGGTACATGTTGCCGGCAAGAAGCTCGGAGGCGCTAAAGGACCCATACACCTTGGACCAGCTATTCATCCAAAACCGGTACATCCAAAGCCATTCCATAATAAACCAGTAATACCGATACACGACGAGATCTATCCTAAGCCAGTGCACCCCAAACCACTTCATCCTAAACCAGTCCTTCCAGTTCATAAGCCAGTGCACCCAAAACCGCTCCATAAACCTATACACAGACCGCTTCACACGCCGATTCACAGACCAATTCATAAGCCGATCCACACGCCAATACACCAACCTATTCATAAACCAATCCACCCAAAACCAATTCACCCAAAACCAATCCACAAGCCAGTTATTCCAGTCCACCAGCCAGTCTTACCCAAACCTGCACTTCATAAACCAGTCCATCCAAAACCAGTCGTTCCAATACACAAACCAGTCCACAAAGCGCCAGTTCACCCTAAACATCCGACAGGAAAGGTTCCTCCTGTCCTTGGTGGTATTGGTGGTGGAATACTTGCATTACAAGGTGGTGGGCTCCACCATGGAGTAGACCCACTATTTATCAGAAACCTTATCGGCAGTACATTAAATGGAAGAATAATAGTAGGTGGCCAAGATGGATTTCCCCGCCATGGTGGTGCAGGACGAGGGGAAGCTTTTAGCAACGGTCTCCGAAATGGATGGGGAGGAGATCCAGCCCAACCCGTACATGAAGCTGTCAGCTCCTGGTCCGATCCATTAGACGGAAGGTTATTTCCAAGTGACTATATGGGCGGAGATTTGATTCTTGATGATGCTACCGGACATTACATTCTTAAATCCCAAGGAGGTGGAAAAGCTGCACATCATGCTGCAAAAGCATCAGGCATTGCACCAGTGGGACCGGTCCACCCAATTCCAGGCCATCATATAGCTAAATCTGCAGGTGTAGCACCCGTCGGACCTGTTCGTCAGATTGTTCGACAGGTCGTAGGGGGTATTGCATCAGCTTTGGGCCCTGTTCTAGACCCAGTGTCTCATGAGGTTGTAAAGTCTGGTTCTCATATTGGTGTCCCGCATATCGGCGGTATCGGTAAACCGATAGGCGGTGGAGATCCTGTACATAGGGTTCACAAAGTGGCGAAATCAGGCATTGTCGCAGCCCAGCATGATCCACTTGCCGTAGAAATCGGTCACAAGACAGCAAAACATATTGCTGGCAAAGCAAGCCGTACTATTGATATCGCTACCGGCGGAGGTGTATCTGTTGGAGATCCTCATGCAAATAACGCTGCTCTTGGACTTGCAAGAGAGGCAGCCCACGTCGCCAACAAAGAACTCACTTTGGCATCTAGAGCTGGACATGTCCCGATCGGTGGTATTCACGCTGGAATCGATATTTACGGAGGACGCCCAGCAGGTCACATTGCACCCATAAAGAAACCTGTCCATGCTTTACCAACCGGATATGGGGGCAGAACCAGAAAAAGGAAAGTCGTTGCAGCAAGAGGTGAGTCAAAATCTCTTTATTAATATATGAGTTTTCTTTTTGGTCTAAATGCAGATCGTTGATATGGTAAAGAAATTTAAAACATGTGTTTTATAACAGGGTCATGCTCTTTTAAAAGGAGATTTAATACATCTGCAAAAGTATCGACTCAGTTCAGCAGGCTGGACCTTGGTTGAAACTTTGTGTTATTGGTAAATTTTCTACATCTCCAAAGACCATTCTACTTCATGATTACTGGATCAACCTTGGCACCGCTGTGTCGGGACACAAATAGCATTTATGGAGCGGCAACATCAATAGAATTTGCCGATGGAAAGATGTAGACTTTATTAACTATGCCATGTTAAAACTGCGATACGAGGCCAATTTCTGTGACATTTAACTCTTAAAGTTCATTGTGTGTGTAAAAAGCCTGCACAGTTTTTCACTCCGCACGCTATTTTCACATATCAAATGACACAAAAGCGACTGGTTATTGATCTATGAGGACCTATTTTTCTTGAAACACAGGAGTAATTCGTCCTCACAGGATTTCAGTCTGACTGTTGACATAAGAAGGGTGAGACCTGAAAGAACACCGTCTTCTAAAATGAAAACCATAATGTTTGCTGTATGCTACGATTGAACTTGATGGTACGCATGCACCTCATATTTTGGTTAAGTAACAATGCGAGGATTTTTTCAGGAATATTATACCACAACAAAACAATATCTCGTGTTTTTTCTAATGCCTAAGTCGTGTTACAGTGTCTATAGATTTAACATGTCAATTTTACACTTCACCTCTTGTTACATGACTGGTATTTGTGGAGAACATAAATCAAGATCAGGCAGCAAGGCATAGGTCAAATATCAGGGTCCCGTAATCACCAAGCATTCTTAAGAACATTCTTAGTCTTATTTTAAAGAATTTTTTTCTACATTTGAAAGTACCACAACCTCTGACTGGCTAAACCAAATGGTTAAGCCAATAAGAGGTTGTGTAACTTTCTAAATTTAGAATAAGACTAAGAATGACAGTAAGAATGGTTGCTGAATACAAACCCAGATATTTGAGCTGTGTCGGATTAATCTACCGAAGCTATAATCAAATGCCCCTTGTCAGTATCTTCAGCTAATACAGATTTTTCCCTCTATTTTCAGCATGGTAAATGGTAAACAACATGGTATATGGGACATTTCATACGGACATATTAAGTGCAATAAGTTTACAGCTACACGCCATAGAAAGAAGGGGACCAGTAACGCCTCTTTGACAGTTTTTATCCTAAAAGAAAAAATTCTGTATGTGCTTTGTTCAGCAAATTTTTGTATTCTTCTACCGAATTGTGATTGTTCATTTGTACACAAATATTTAATCTAAAAAAAAAAGAATAAAAATAGTAAAAGTTTAGACTTGTCTTTTAAGGGTTCTTATTTTTACTCCGCGCTATCAACTTTTCCTTCCTTCCTTCCTTCCTTCCTTCCTTCCTTCCCTCCCTCCTTTCCTTTCTTTCTTTCTTTCTTTCTTGTATGCAGCAAACATACACCCAATATTAACCCCACAACTCGACATAAGCAACTTGTAAATATGCAAACAAGATAAGAAGCACCATTATTTTATCAGATAGATAGGTGTCTTCCTGTTTACCGTTTACCAAACGACAAATTTTAGCTCCTTCCAAATTCAAAGCATCTGCAGACGACAAATATGAAAGTGGTACAAGTGAATTTAAAGGTTTGTGACAGGGTAGAAAACATTGTGGGAAAAGAGAAAATGATGGTTACCAGCATTTTCTCCTTTTCCCGCAATGTTTTCAAAAGGCCTCTTTCTCAGGGACGTGAAAACACGAGATTGTTTGATAAAGGGTTAACACTTAAGCTGCTGAATAAATGAAACGCAAATTTCTACTCAATATTGAAAGGCCAAACATTGCGGTTTCGAAGTTGATTGCACAGAAAGAAAATACCGTATCGGACAGTGTAGATCAAAGATCAGACTGCACGTTCTGTGCAGTCTGATCTTGATCTACACTGTCCGCAAAAGGTCAGTGGGTCGCGAAGTTGATTTCACCGGAAAAAAATACCGTATCGGACAGTGTAGATCAAAGATCAGACTGCACGTTCTGTGCAGTCTGATCTTGATCTACACTGTCCGCAAAAGGTTAGCAGCTCAAGGGTTAATAAAGAGGCGCGATTCAAGTCCAGAGGAGCAATCTAACATCATGAAAAATAAGCCATACGCTGGCAAAAGGGGGCTTAATGCATCTCTGTTGTGCATTTTACCAAGAAAGCCATCACATAAGTATGGATCCATAAAATCCATTTTGTCTAACAGTCTACTGAATTATGAAGGAGACATGGAGATGCAGAAAATTGACCGATAGCAAAAAAGTTTCGACCCAGGTCAGCCTGCGTGGACTGCGCATGCTGACTTGAGTCGATACTATTTGCAGATGTATTAAGTCCCCTTTTCACAGAACATGGCTCAACTGTTTATTTTCCCTTGAAAAATAAAGCGGACACAAATCGGGGCACAGGACCAAGGACCCTTATGTTGTGAATTCGAAAATATATGGAATAAAAGGCTGGGTTGTTGGATGTGAACTTTACGCTTCTTTTCATGATACATGTACATGTATTTCATCATATCCACGATTATAGGTTACCTGTTCTGGTCTTTTCTACATTTCGAGTACAAACTTTTCACTTGGCTCGGGAATCAAATTCAGATCTACTTATTTCGAAATACATTCCTGACCCAAGGTTTATCGCTTTGAATAAACTATTAAAAGGCTAAAAATGAAATCCAACAAAATTCGAATTCAGGAATTCAACACTTTTACTAAAGCATTACATCTTTGACATCTTACTCCCATGAAAATAACCGCCGATTTCCCTTTAACAATAGAAAATGCTGAGACAATAGGGAAACTACGATAAAAGTAACTTGGCAAACAGACATTTTTCCCAGAAAGTCAAGGGTAAAGACAGAACCGATAGGACATGAAAAAGTTCTGCAAATAAGGATAAGTGGTTAATAACAGTATTTTTCCTTTTTTTATGCCGGAAATTTACAGAACTTGTAAATGAGCAATGCTCTGGCAAGAGAGGCTCAATCCATCTGCACAATTCATCACACCAAGCAAGACATCACATGATCATGGATCCACAAAATTCATTATGTCTAACAACCGACTGTATCAGAAGGTAGACTGGTCCTTTGACATACAGAAAATTGGCGAATAGCAAAATAATTCGGCACGGGTCAGCCTGCGCGGACTGTGCAGGCTGACCTAGGTCGATACTTTTCGCAAATGCATTAAGCCCCCTTTTCACAGAGCATGACTCAAATTTAAGAAAAGCAATGAAGCGTTGAGTAAAAACTGTGGAACCGTTATCAACAACCATTTGAATACCATTGAAATTGTAAGTTCCAAAGCAAGCAATCTGATTGGTTTGGACGCTATATCTCAGCCAATCAGAGTGATAGCCTTTGCATTTCGCATAAAAATTAAATTTAGAATAGTCAGTGTAGATGAGCCGCTGGCGTCGTAATCTTGCATTCCATAAGATCGATTAAAGATACATCTATACTCGTTTTCAGTCAGTTTTCAGCCAGTTTTTAACTCTTTCGGCGCCAAATAAGCAAACTTTGCTTCTTTTGATGGCTGTAAATACAATCCACTGAGTCTCCTGAAGATTTATATCCTATAGGCTTAAGCAAACAAGCGGAGGGCATAGATCAAAGATCAGACTGCACGTTCTGTGCAGTCTGATCTTGATCTATGCCGTCCGCAAAAGTCCCTGTTTTCGCCTATGGCGCTGAAAAAGTTAAACCATTTCATCCCTATTTTATGAAACTATAATCATTTCTTGTATCTTCATACCAAATGTTGCCCCTGACGGCTGCAAGGTTGCACAGATTACGACAGACCTATATAAATAATACACTTCATATTCTTGAGGCCTTCAAAGCAATCGCTGAACATTGTCGTTTTCGGTTTTAAATGAGGAAAAATCACTTGTGTTTTTCTATCCCTTACACCATACTTATTGGCAAGTCATCTATGTTTACACAGCTGAACAATTAAACACACTTTCAAGTTTTATTAAACGGGTTTTTTTTCTCTCTAGCTTAAGGATGTATCTTTAAAAGTACGCATTGCATGTAACCAGAAAATCTAGGCTATTTACCATACAACCAAAGCCAATCCCCGTAGCTCAGTCGGTAGCGTACAGGACTTGAGAACAGGAGGTCGCTGGTTCGATCCCCGGCTTGGCCAATTTCTTTCCGAGGATTGATGATAGTCATTGCGACAGGATTCATTCCTCTCTCACCGCTGACCATTGTTTCGACGATGGTTATGTGGGAAAGCAGCCAGTGGCTTGGAAAGAATATTGTGCGGAGTACTGGTAAAAAGAATTCCAGGAAAGCATGGATAGGTGCACTGGCCGCCGCGATATAACTGAAATAATGTTGAAAATGGCGTTAAACACCATACACTAAATCAACCATACAACCAAGAGAACGTCGAGTCCAAACAACGGGGTTTTTATCACATTATCTCCCCTTTTTTCAGCGTAATATACCTCCTACGATATAGAGGATATTTGTTTTTTTCGGTGAAAGATCGAAATATAATTCATCGAGTGAACATTATCGGTAATATTTTCACTCGTGGCGCAGCCACGAGTGAAAATATTACCGATGATGTTCACGAGATGAAATAAATTTCGATCTTTCACCGAAAAAAACAAATATTCTATTTATTTCATGCTTCTAACGCCTTTTTTTGTCGAGACTTCCATAAAAATCAGTACAAACTCCCCGTGGTCGGTATTCTCACTGGTCGTACCCGTGTAATATCGAAAAATATTTTCACCGCTATTTCTCGATATCCTACCGGAAAGCATGAAATAATGTTCTTATCTTCCACACCGGTGAGATAAGCATTTATCACATAACGACCCTTGTTTCCAATGTAATATAGCCATTACGAATTTTCTTGTCTCACACACGTGTGAGATAAGATTTCATGACGTCATAGGTCGAAGCACTTTACATATGTATTCCTACGCTAAAATTCCAAAACATGGCTGACCTACATTTTGCGGTCGGATCAACTGTCAAAATCGATAATCGGGGCAAGGCAACAATTCAGAGAATAAAAAGTTCGACTACGGGTGAAATTTAACAGTTTTAATTGATGGGATTGACTTTGAGGTTGATTTACCCAGAGAGAGACTATCTTTAGTCTCCGATTGTGACTACGAGCAGACGACAAGACGATTCCGTCAAGTTTCTGACGAAGATGTTTCCACATTAATATCAAAGCAGAAAAACAAAAATACCCTGTCTAAAACTTACTACAACTTAAAGCTACTAAGAGATTTCATGTCAGGAGAAAATGAAACACGAGAAATTCAAGAAATTCCCCCAGATCGGTTGTGTAGCATTCTTTGCAAATTTTTCGTCAGTGTAAGAAAACCGGATGGGTCAAATTTTGAGGCGGTCACTTTGCGGGGGTTTTTGGGCAGCTTTGAGAGGCATTTACGCGACAATAACTACGGCTATTCACTTATCCATGGCATTGAATTTGTTAGTCACAGAAGTGCTGCTGGCAAAATCAAAAGAATTGAAATCACAGGGTTTAGGTAACCAACCGTTTAAGGCTGAAGCAATATCCGATTCAGAAATAGACCAACTTTGGAGCAGTACTCAGCTAGGCAGCAGCTCGCCTGAGAGTATCATTAACACGCTTTGGTTTTTTAATACGATCAGTTTTGGTTTAAGGGGGGCTGACGAACATAGAGAGATGTGTTGGGGGACGTTCAATTATTGTCAGACGAATCAGGTCATGAATTTCTAGAATTTCAAGAGAGAAAGACAAAAACGAGACAAGGTTCGAATCCACGGGATGTAAGACCAGTTAAACCAAAAATGTGGGCAAATGTCGACCAGCCTGCGCGATGCCCTGTAAATATTTACAAGATATACGCAAGCCGAAGGCCTACTGACTATTCAGGTGCATCAGACCCTTTCTACATTGCCATCCATACCAAACAAAACGAGATAAAACCAGGCGATCAGTGGTTTAAGAGACAACCAATTGGACAAAATAAACTTACCTCTATCATGAAAGGGATGGCACTAGCTGCTGGATTATCCGAGACAAAAAGATTGACAAACCACAGCGCCCGAAAGCACTTGGTACAAAAGTTGTCAGAGAATAATATTCCGGCAAATCAAATTATGCAAATCACCGGTCATAAGAATATCCAATCAGTCAATAATTATAGTCACATCAGTGAATTTCAACACAAAAACATTTCTGAAATCCTTACATCGTCAAACAAGAGGGCCATGATGGCCCTGTATCGCTCCACTGGCTTATAAATATAAAACATAAATACTGAACATTTCAATTCTAACATTTCAATTCTGAGCCAAATGGTTTCAAAATGAAGACTTACAAAGTTTTCTCTGTAAAAGCCCATGTGAAAGTTGAGACCCTCAGGGCAAAGCCATTTTTGATCCCAGAGCTATAACTACTTGAACCCTGGTAGAGGTCCACAAGATAAAGCCACATGCCAAAATAATACAAGTCTATGCTGTATGGTTATAAATAAGGTGATTTTCAAGTTTCGTCCATATGAAGCCTCTGTAAAACATAAGACCCCTGATGCAAGGCTAATTTAAAAAAAAAATCAAAAGGGATCCAGATTTGGTAGCCCTTGGGTTTGCAGTTAGGAGCAAAAGGACTTTTTGAATTTTCACCCTATAAGCACATGTTTATGACCAAATTTGGGAGTTCTTGGCCTTATGGCTAGTAACAAGACGGTTTCTGAAGTTTTCACTCCATAAACCCGTGTAAAACTTGTGACCCCTGGTGCAGGGCCAAACTTGATCCTAGGGTTGTAACTTGGGCCCTCTTTGTAGTTGTCCACTAGATAGTGCTATATTTATGCAAAATCTGGTAGCCCTAGGCCTTATGGCTAGGTACACCAAGATTTAAAAGTTTTCCCTATATAAGCCCATGTAAATCTTGTGAACCTCCCCCCACCCACCAGCATGAGGCCAAATTGACCCCAGGACTGTAATTTGGGCACTTTTGGTAGACCCCCACTAGATCAAGCTAAATGCAAAATTTGGTAGCTCTAGGCCTTATGGCTAGGTACTGGAAGATTTCTTAAGTTGTCACTATGTAAGCCCATGTAAAACTTGTGACCCCTGCAGCGGGGCCAATTTTGACCCCAGGGCTAAAATTTTGGCCCGCTTGGTATAGGCCCACTAGATATAGCTACATGCAAAATTTGGTAGCTCTAGGCCTTATGGCTAGGTACAGGAAGATTTTAAGGTTTTCTCTATATAAGCCTATGTAAAACTTGTGACCCCTGGGGCAGAGCCAATTTTGACCCCAGGGTTATAATTTGAAGAAACATGATAGAGGTCTGCTACATAAAGCTACATGCCAAATTTGGTAGCCCTGCGCCTTATGGTTTCAGACAAGAAGATTTTTAAAGATTTCCAATATTTTTCAGTTTTGTTGCCATGGCAACCAGAGTTTTTGAAGGAATTAAATTTTTTCAAGAAATTCTGAAGAGGACCATGGCAGGATCATTTCTATTAAGTTTCATGAAAATTGGATGGGTAGTTTCAGAGAAGATGTTTGAAATAAAAGTTAACGCACGGACGGTCGGACGCACGCACGCACGCACACACGGACGGACGGACGGACGACGGACACCGGGCCATGACATAAGCCCGCTGGCCTTCGGCCAGTGGAGCTAAAAACCAGCAAAATCCTTGCACAATCCAGCAAATGCAGTGTAACAGTAACCGCGGCACAAATTCCTCAGAATACACATTTCACGGCGGTCTGAATAGTATGTTTGCTGGAAATATTTTCAGTGGCACGTTCAACATAAACATCATGTCATCTTCAAACGATAATAATCCACAAAATGATCCCGAATCTGTTAAGAAACGAAGGCGTATCATAGTTGACAGTGACTCCGAGTAGTCTTACTCGTACCAAACACAACTTGCAGACTCTACACACACGTGTTTGTTGCATACATGTGTATTGCTCTGTTTACATTGTAGTTATGCATAATGCATAGGGCCTATGTCTTGAACATTTATTCCTTTGTAACAGATTGATTTATGTTCTTCCGATGATAAAATAATCTCTAAGAGTTATATGTTTAAATTGTTAGATTTGAATAAACAATTGTTGTTGTCTTGTAGAGTCTAGTAAGTTTAATGTACGCCACGTTGGAACTATTTTTTATCACGGACTCACATTCCCTTCAGAGAAGTGAAATGGCCTCATTCATGGAAATGTCAAGCCAGATGAGTGTGTTTATGTTTTGGACCCTTATTTTTTTTATTTAATTTGCTTGGATTCGGTTATGTGATAAAAAGAATCTGACATTCGTTGACTGTTGTGATAAAATTTTATTAAACTCGTCCAGAAAAATGTTATTAAGCTCGCCAAAGGCTCGCTTAATAACATTTTTCAAGAATCGTTTAATAAAATTTTATCTCAACAGTCAACTCATGACAGATCCTATATGTGTGACGTACCTTGTGACGTAATTTTATACATCTTATAGAGAAGTGAATCGGGTTTTATTCAAAGAAATTACCACGAATGCATGTACGGTTTTCCGAAATCTGACCTATAATTCGCGAAATTTCGTCATGTGATAAAACGAATCTAACATTGGCCTTTGACATGAAAATTTTACAGAGACTCGCTCTATAACATTTTCCTAGAACCGTTTGATAAAAATTTATCCCAAATGCCAAATAATATCAGATCCTATGTATCCCTTCGGTTGTGTGGATCATATTTTTTAACTTTTTACCAAACGACACAATTTAGACTTTTATTTGAAAGCTTTTTAAGATTATGTTACTCAGTTGGTGAGATTGTCCAAGAAACAGAAGAAAACACTATGGGAAAGGAAGAAATACTGCTTACCAGAATTTCTTTCCTTTTCCAACAATGTTTACAAACACTATCCCCCTTATAGTCGTTAAGAGACGAGATTGTTTGCTAAAGGCTTAAACCCAACCCAACTTACAAATTAATTGTGTTATCAAAAGTAAGATGTTACTAGGTTCAGTTTAGTGTCTGATATATATGGTCTGGCAAAGGATGGCATTTGAGACAAGATTTTATTAAACCTGTTTATACAAATGTTATTAAGCGAGGCTCTGACGCGCTTAATAGCATTGTTATGGAAGAGTTTAATGAAATTTTATCTCAAAAGCAAACGAACGCCATATTCACTTGTCATACATGTATATATGTCAGTACATGCAAAACCATACATATACAAGTGGTAATTTCCATGTATAAAACCCGATTTACTTCTCTGAATAAAGTTTAAATCAGTTTGCTTATCTAAAACATGTGTAAGATAAAAACAAGACAAATTTTTGATGCATAGCATCAAAGAAGCCGGCAATTTTTTTGTTACCATCAATGAGGAGGGTGCTTTAGGAATAAATCGCGTATCAGAAGTTGTGTTACTTTTAAATTAAAAATTCTGGAAAATAAGACTAAGAATGTTCTTAAGAATGGTTGGTGAATACAGACCCAGTAGAAAATTTTACCGACTGCAACAATTTGGGGGCCAATTAAGATTTTTTTTTTTGCTGTGAATCCTATTTTTTGTTTAACTCTTTACCAAACGACAAACTTTTAGACTAGTCCAAATTAAAAGCATTTGCAGACGACAAAATAGATGTGACTCAAAAATTGAAATTTGTTATGGAAAGGATAGAAAACATTGTGGGAAAAGGAGAAAATGCTGGTTACCAGTTTCCCACAATGTTTTCATAATGCCTCTTTCTCAGGGTCGTTAAAACACGGGATTGTGTGGTAAAGAGTTAAACACTAATATAAACTTCACTTTTTTTCCTGCATGCATTCGGAAAGAGGACAGTTACATTCAGTAAACAGGATAAAAGCATGGTGATTTTGGATTAGGTATTTTCTCTATTTTGACAAGATCAAAATACTGTTATCATTCTTACATGAATATGATCCTACATATCGTAGTCAGACCTCCAGGTAAGAGGGAGTGATAGTATTCTAAATCCATTATTTCCCTTCCAAACCCTATGTTGTGGGTACTCATTAGAATCGTCTCCATGAGACGATTCTAATGAGTACCCATAACATGGGGTTTAGAGGAGATTGATTAATATTTTCAGTTTTGAAATCAAAATCACTCCCTCTATCTGGAGCTCTGCCGTAGCTGATGCACATTATTGCATGATCACTTGACATTCCAACAAGCCTTCACAAAATTTTAGCCAAAAGCTAAAAAACCTTTACCAAACAATTACATGTTCTAATTAATGACCCTGAAGAAAAAGGCTTCTGAAACCATTGCGAGAAAAGTATAAAATGCTTGTCAGAAGCATTTTCTCCTTGTCCACAATGCTTTCTATCATTTCAGAGCCAAATCTCATCATTATAACCAAATCTAATTTGTCGTCTGCAACTGCTTTGAATTTGGACAATACTGTCCAAAATTTTAGCCCTGTCCAAGTTGAAAGCATTTGCAGACGACAATTTCAATGTGGCTAAAATGATTGCAATTGTTCTGAAAGGTTAGAAAACATTAAGGGAAAATGAGAAAATGCTGGTTACCAGCATTTTCTCCGTTTCCAACAATGTTTTCAAAAAGCTTCTTTCTCAGGGTCGCTAAAAGTCGGGATTATGTGGTAAAGATTTAATCCTTCACTAAATAATTATATGTTCTAGTGACCCTGAAGAAAAAAGCTTCTGCAACCATTGCAATAAAAGTATAAAATGCTTATCACAAGCATTTCTTCCTTTTCCTACAATGCTTTCTACCATTTTAGAGACAAATCTCATCATTATAACCAAACTGGATTTGTCGTCTGCAACTGCTTTGAATTTGGACAAGTTCTAAATTCTGTTGTAGGGTACAGAGTTAAGAGGCTAACTAGTCCATTGAAGAAGTACCATCAATTTGTTTTTCCTTTGCTTCTTGCTTTATTTCTTGACTCTTAGTCAGCTATTGCCTTTCTAAATTGAGCAATAAAATATTTTCAAGTTTGGTTTGACTATGAAAATCTGAATAGCCCCCTTACAATGTAATAGTTGAACATGTAAATGAGCCATGCTCTGGCAAAAAGGGGTTTAACGCATCTCCGTGATCCATGATACCAAGCAAGCCATCACATAATTAAGGATCAACAATACATGTAGCCTCTTTTTTAATACAATCAACTCAATCACCAGGTAGACTGGTCCTTAAATATACAGAAAATTTACCAATAGCGAAAAGTTTCAGCCCAGGTCAGCCTGCACAGTCCAAGCGGGCTGACTTGGGTTGATACTTTTCTCAGATTCATTAAGACCCTCTTTCACAGAGCATGGCTCAAGTGCAATGATGTACAACATCATTCAAAAGCTGTCGAGGATCATTTATAACTAGGTGCAAAACCCAAATTTGGCTGGAGCCCTAAAGCCACAAAAATAAGTGCAATACCCTTAAACGCTACATCAAAAGTTCCATTACATTACCTTTCCAGCCGAACTTTAAACCTTTGAAAGGGCAGAAAACATTGTATGAAAAGGAGAAAATGATGGTAACCAGCATTTTGTCCTCCTGCAACTACGTTTCAATAGTCTTCTTCCTCAGGGTTATTAAAACATATGAGACATGCTCTGGCAAAAGGGGACTTAATGTATCTCTGTCATCCATAATTCAAGCAAGTCATCACATATTTATGGATCCATAAAATCCATTTTGTCTAGCAACCAACTGAAACGTGAGGTACACTGGTTTTTGACATGCAGAAAAATTACCAAAGCAAAATGTGTCGATCCAAGTTAGCCTGCGCGGACTGCGCAGGCTAACCTTGGCCAATACTTTCTGCAAATGCATCAAGCCCCCTTTTCACAGAGCATGAAAAGAGTTGCGCGAGATATCCCGATTAAAATCTTATTGAGCGTTTTTAGAAATAAGAGTTCAAATACAAAATCTGTAGTTTTCATGCTCGCAATTTATGTGAACAGCACAAGGAAAAAAAAAATGCCTAATATTGCGCTAATCTACTTACACGTATAGTAGTATCAGGGGAGGTAACCAGTCTATACTAGTTTAAGAAGAGTTACGCTGCCTGTGGGGTCAATCATTAATTAGTTATTAAATAAATATCTATAAATACGAAATCTTTACTTTTCATGCTCGAAATTCATCTCAACAGTACATACAAAACGAATGCATAATTTTGAGCTTAATAGCAACATACTATTAAAAGTATTTGAGTGAATATGTCGGAAAAGTTGTGCAATGATGTATCCCAAATTTCCCCATGTGCATAAAAAAAAAGCATTCCTACTGGAAGCCGGCTTCAAGAGCCGACTTCCAAAAAATGTATTGGTATAGTTAGTACACTGAAAACAAGTTTTGCACCGAAAAGTGTTCGTAAAGTCTATTTAAGCTTAAAGCAAGGTCCATCAACGGCCAAAATAAACAATGTGGGTATAAAAATGCGTTTAGGATTAAATTATACAATTTAAAAGTATCGAAATCACTGTGAAGATGGCAAGCTGTTGTTGTAGGTTGGTCACAGAGTTAGTCGCTTGCAGAAAAAAAATGAACTTTAAAACTAAATAAGTGAAAAGTGATCAAGTAGCTCTGTCTTTTGTTTAGATAATAGATTTGGAAAAGATTTAGGTAGATTTAGGAAGATTTAGGAATATGGTGCCCTCCCCGCTCAATCCCCTTTTGACAAAGCATGGCTCTTATACTTTACGCCCCCTTCACAATAGACTAGCCAGTTGTTTGAAATGCATTCGCGTTTCAATACTTGTGATACCTTTATATGCCCTTTATATGCCCTTGCTACTTGTACACCATGTTCCTTCATTTGGTCAAATAGCAATAACGCACTTATTTTCCATAGAAATACATTTTAAACTTTTGCTTGCACTTGATATAACAGCGCATCAAAGTTGCTTGATTTCAAATTTTCAAATGGGACTACTTTTGCATCCAAGACCCGGAAGAATTTGACTGTGGTGCGACCGAGGCATACCACATAGCGATGTTTTTAAAGCCACGTGCAATGTAAGGAAAAAACTCTTAGTATCGATACATTGACTTAACTTTCTAACCGAAGAGTAATTTTGAAAGACACAAATACAACCTTAATCACAACACTGTACGGTAAGCTCTTGAACACTATTCTATTGAAAACCCCATTTGGGGTTGGTCCTAGAATCCAGAAGAGCGACGCCAACTTCAGGAAAACATTTGAAACAGGCCAAAAGTTGGATAAATATCTCGACAGTTTTGTTACGATGCGCTGCGCATTTTTTCAGTTGATCGGTCGGTTAGCATCAAGTAGATCGCTGGATTGTTTTCATCGAGATATACGATTACTGGGATAGGAGAAAAAGTATCCATTGATTCTTTTTTTTTTTTTTTTTTCTGATCTATTTTTGAAGACAAAACGGAATCTATCTCCTTTCAACTGACTTATCGTAGTACAGGAACGACTTGAGATGTTGCAAGGGAAGTCACTTCACTGAACTTAGTGTAACGTGTTATAGTTACTTCCCTTAAATTTAGATATCTACATTGTGGTATGACAACTCGTTCGTCCTCTATCTTGATAGTACTAATCATTTTGCAAGGCCATGGAAGACTGTCCGAGCTCGACAAATCAAATTGTTTAAAAATATGATAATTTCAAACGTGAAAGATAATTTTAAAAGATACCATTATTTAGGACAAATCTTTGTATATAGTTTCTAAATATAGAAATAGGGAAAATTGGGATTTGGTCAGGGCTTTCACAGACATTAACGACAAACAAAATGTTCCGACCTTGCTGGGCTCTTACCGGGGCTATTTCCCAGATCTATATAGGGGCTGTGTTTATAAATCAGTTGTGCATAGACTATATGCTACCTAACTTGGATGAATCATTACAATTACCGTTGTTTTGAATAAACGTTTGTTTTATTTTGAAATTAGCTGCATCATTTGCCACCTTGAAAAGTAGTCCGGTTCTGTGCCCAGATTCCCCAAATCAGATAGGTACGAACCATGCTCTGGCAAAAGGGGACTTAATGCATCTCCGTGATGCATTGTACCAAGCAAATCATCACATAATCATGGATACATAAAGCCCATTTTGTCTAACAAATGACTGAATCATGAGGTACACTGGTCCTTAAACTTGCAGAAAATTGACCTATAGCAAAAAGTTTTGGCTCAGGTCAGCCTGCGCGGACTGCGCAGGCTGACCTGAGTCAATACTTTTCGCAAATGCATTAAGCCCCCCTTTCACAGAGCATGGCTCGTCTGTATTTGAAAAATTCCACCGCATGGAAGATAATGGCCGAGGATTCCAATTCAAATCAGTATAATGACGTCATATCTGATGTAATAGAAGTAAGCAGAGTTACCGATTGCAAAAAGACCATCCCTTTATCAAACGCCCAAAATAGCACCTTTTAACTAAATGTAATGTAAGTTTACATGATTGCAAAGAAAAAAATATATCTAGCCAGGCCGCACCCTGGCAAAAATAGGGGCTTAACCCTTTACCAGACAATCACGGCTTTAAACGACCTTGAGATAAAAGCCTTTTGAAAAGGGGTGACCAGCATTTTCTCCTTTTCCTACAATGTTTTGTACCCTTCCCAAAACAAACTTCAGTTCTTCAGTCACTTTTATTTTGTCGTCTACAAATGCTTCCAATATGGACCATCCTAAAATTTTGATGTACAGAATAAAAAATCTTTTAAACATATTTTACTTTATATTATACAAAAATCTATTTTTACGGTGGAAAATGCTAGTCACCGGCATTTTCTCCCCACTGTCATAATGTTTTAAAAGACCGCTTTTCTCTGGATCATTGAAAAAAAAGGAATATTTCTTTTTTAAAAAGGTTGGCCGCACTTTCTCTCATTCATCAAATGCAAATGACCTCTGTCATTATACCTCTAACCTTTAACGCTATGTCAAGTGCGTGGGCACCTACGGTAGCAAATGCGCCCAATTAAATATTTACGTCCCAGTACATAATGGTTTTGACAAGCGCTAGTCTTATATGAGTAATGCCCTGTGATAATGGGGTTTCATGCATCTGCAAAACGTATCGACCCAGGTCAGCCTGCGCAGTCCGCGCAGGCTGACCTGGGCCGATACTTTTTGCAATTGGTCAGTTTTCAGCATGCCAAAGGACCCGTCTACCTCACGATCCAGTCAGTTTGTTAAAAAAAAAAAAAACGGCTATTATGGAGCCATAACTATGTGATGGCTTGATTTGCACAATGCATCACGGAGATGCATTAACCCTTTACCAGACGACAAAATTCAGCCTTGTCCAAATTGAAAGCATTTGCAGCCGATAATTTCAATATGGCTCAAATGGTGCAATTTTTCTTTGATAGGGTAGAAAACATTGTGGGAAAAGGAGAAAATGCTGGTTACCAGCATCCAGGGTCGTTAAAGGGCGTCATTGTACGGTAAAGGGTTAAGCCCCCTTTGGCCAGAGCATTGACTCATATATATTTATATATGTATATGTCATAGGCCGTCTGGCCCGGCCGGGTAGCTCAGTGTATCTGACCTGTGACCTAGTGGTTGCAGGTTTGATACCCGGTTAACTGGTTCAGACAAACTTTCTTTCCGGCGAATTTCCGCCTCTCATTTCTGATATATGTTAGAAAAGTAGTCAGTGGCTTACAATGAAAGTTGTGTCAGTACTGTGTTGAGAAAGCCAGGAAACACATGCCTAGGTGCACTGACCGCCGTGATAAGATCTAAGCTGTTGAAACAGCCTTAAACTTCCATACAAACAAACATGGGGCGTCTACATTTGAGAATATTAGCATAATTTTACGAATCATGGTCACCAAGCACTAGATTTATTTGAAAGGGATTTTGTTTTTCAAAGGCCCAAATAGCAGCCAAATTTAAACAATTCTTTGTATAAAATACAGATAAATTTTATCTATACTTATTAAAAGTGTTTTTTGGAAATCTGACAAGAAGAGGGGTTTAAATTCTTGTCGTCTGATAGGGAGTTAGCAGTCGAAAAACCATTGAAGGCCGAGAAAACAGGACTTAAACCCTACAAGCAGTCTGATCTTAGATCTACATAATCTGAGATTGCAGATCCTGCAATCTCAGATTATGTAGATCTAAGATCAGACTGCTTGTTCTGTGCAGGTGCAGTCTTCTCTTGAGCTACACCCTCCCCAGTGGCTCTTGTCGCCCATGGCTGTAAAAGACTGTGTTTGGTACACTGTACCATACAACAATAAGTTAGAACAAACAAAAATCAAAGCATAAAACATATTTAATGTTGCTCAAAAGAAGATTTTTATTTCTTTGAAATGGTAGAAAACATTGTGGAAACAGGAGAAAATGCTGGTTACCTGCATTTTCTCCTTATCTAACAATGTGTACAAATCGTTCTACTTGAGGGTCGTAACAACGCAGGGTTCTTTGGTCTAGGGTTCGTTTCCTTTCATTTCCTTTAATGATCAATTATAACTTCATTCGTAATTACGTCAGGTTGAACATAGATTGATTGATTTTCCATTTTCTAATTGTCCAATGGCAGTTCTTCCGCTTTCTTACGTAAATACATGCTCATCTATAAATTTTAACTCTTTACCACTGCGACAAACTTTTAGACCAGCCGAAATTAAAAGCATTTGCAGACAGCAAATTAAATGTGAATCAAATATTGAACTTTGTTCTTAAAGGACAGAAAAAATATTTAAAGAATTCAAAGTTTTATTTTTATGAGTTCGTCCATTAAACCCAATATTATTTTTGACATCTGAAAATGGTGAACTTAGTGCAACAAATATAGATAGCAACGTATATACTATTCCAGGATTTGAAAACATTTACATCATTTCTCAAGATCTAAAAGTATATTTTCGTTGCTTTTGCAGCTGATTTTGTTCAACAGTTAGTATCAGGTAGCAGACAGTGTAGATCCAAGATCAGACTGCACGTTTATCTCCCTTGCCAGATAAAGACTAAAGGTAACCAAATAACAGAACAGAACAGAAGTTTATTACAAGACAAGTACACAGTTGTACATAGTCACAAAAAGTATCATTTATAAACATAAAATAAAACGAGATCTAGTGAGCATGACAGACGGTAAAAGGACCTGCATTATGCAATATATGTGTATAACACTTTCAGCAAAGTCAAAAGATATGTTTAATATAATTTAAGTTTTACTTGACAGCGCTACACACATATTTGTCTACTGAACAGTACGTATAAAAAAAAAAATGAAACAAAGCAAACAGACATAAAAAGAAAGAACTTTGGACATTTAGGCTTAGGGTGTTTTTTCGAATATCAATGGAATCTTTGATGAATCACAGCAACAATAATAATGACATGTTATAACTTTGGAGCAAGTATGTCGGGGAGAATGACTTATGCGTGTAGTGCTTTCAACAAAGCTATACAATATATCTCATATAATTCAACTTTTAGATGAGAGCACTACACGTATGAGTTTTCAACAGAACGAAGCGAAAAAACAACATAAGAATTAGACATGTAGGTTTAGGGTGTTTTTACGAATATCTAGGGCATTTTTTATAAATCTCGACAAGTTAAAAAGTTGTTTGCCATCATCGCTATTAATTAGTTGATTAAGTTTAAAAACTGAAGGCCTTACATAGTATTTTTTACTTAAATATTTTTTTCTTAATCTATCATAAGAGGGACAGATACAAATGAAATGAAACACGTCTTCAATATCATTTGTGTTACAGCACTGACAAATGCGTTCATTTCTTGGGATCTTATTTCTACCATAGCGGCCTGTTTGAATTCTTAAGGAATGTGAAGATAGTCTCATTCTCGTTAAGAAAAATCTGGAATTATTTGGTAAAATGTCTAAATATGGTTCATATCCGAAATGGCTTTTGAAATGCTTATACTCTTCTAATGCTGCACTAGATTCTATTGATCTATACCAATCCTGTATAAAACAGTCAATAATCCTTTGTTTAAATATACGCGGAAACTTTTCTAAATATATGGGGTTCGGATTATAAAAAACATGACTGAAACCATAATTGTCTAATAAATTTTTGACCCTATACACCCAATTCTTAAAGCCTAGATTGCAATCTTCTAAACTTAATTTATAAACGGTACTTAAAATAATATTATTAGTAGAAACCACTTTACACCAATAATTAATTATCCTGTAGTAGCGCATCACATAGAGAGGGTACCGTGCTAATTCACCATATACGCCTGAGGAACAAGTACTGGTTCGAACTTTGAGGATCCTTTTACAAAACTGCAAATGAACAAGCTCAATACCCTTTGCTTTAGAAAACCCCCACAGCTCGCACGCGTAACTTAAGATTGACCCAACAAAGGAATCAAATAATTGACCAAATAACGCATTGGTCCTTTTACCTGTATTCGTTTGTATTTACATGGCGGCCAAGCATATTGAAAACCTTGGTTCATAAAAACTTATCGTAATACAGACATAATTGTTTGAATACTGCTACTTCCCAAAAATATCCCCGGAAAATCAGAAATTGACCTTAGCAGGTATACTGTCTTTTTCCCACAGCGTTTTATTTCAGGAATAACATTATCAATTTTTCAAAAGAATAATTTTAATCACATCTTTTCGGTCAGGAATATTGATAAATTTGGTATCGGTTACAGGGTAAATGAACTTATGAAATTCTCAAATAATTCTATTTCTATGGCTGTAAAGGTGAGCTTTGTGAATAAATACAAACGAATAAAGGTAAAAGGACCATTGTGTTATTTGGTTACCTTTAGTCTTTATCTGGCAAGGGAGATAATTTACTTCGAGGAATGGCTTCCATTTTTATTCATTGTTTTGTTCTTTCGTTTAACTCTTTAAATGCTAATATCGCCTTAGACAGCTTTTGCAGATGGTGTAGATCAAGATCAGACTGCACAAAACGTGCAGTATGATCTTGGATCTACACTATCCGCTACCTGATACTAATTGTTGAACAAAATCAGCTGCAAAAGCAACGAAAATATACTTTTAGATCTTGAGAAATGTCGCGTCCATATATTTGGCAGTGAAAGAGTAAATGTCCATGAAACTTTGTTCATTTACAGACTTTGTTGTTTTCTTCACGTCGCTGTTGCAGTTTGTGCTTCTTGTAACTCGTCCGTAGGATAGCATATTGACGATTACAATTTCTCTCTGTGATGACTTTATGTTGTTATTTTTCTAAAGTTTCCTCTTTTTTTTCGGCGTAGCTGAATGTGCTTGCTTTTGACCTACTTTTTGGTGTTGATATAGTCGAATGAATGAATTGAAATTTGCGATTGGTCAAAAATATGGACATGTTTACTCTGCGGGCCCCTGCAGGCCTATTTCGGCCAAATTTACGCCGTCTATCTTTTTAAAAATATTTCTTGTCTTCTATAATAATCATTACCATCTAAACAAGTTTACATACTTTTGTGTCATTGACCTAAACTGTTCAGAAACATTAATATTTTCTAATGTATATTACAATTACGTTTATGAATTATTCTGATGTGTTTTGTTTTCAGGATATATGGAGAGATGTAAAAATATAATTGCAGATTAACTCTTTACCTATCGACAAAATTTTGATTGAGCCTTGCTCTGTGAAAAGGAGGCTTAATGCAACTGCGAAAAGTATCGACGCAGGTCAGCCTGCACAATCCGCGCAGGCTGACCTAGCCGACACTTTTCGCTATTTGTCAATTTTCTGTATGTCAAAGGATCGGTCTACCTCACGATTTGGTCGGTTGTTAGACAAAAAAGATTTTATGGATCCATCACCAAAACTACTAGAATCTGATGACTCGCCTGGTATAATGCATCACGGAGATGTATTAAGCCCCTTTTTGCCAGAGCATGGCTCAAATACGTTATAATTAAAATAATGTCCAGAAAACAAATTAAACATGTTTCGAATGCTAATATTTGTCTTTGCAAGGTTTGTGGAAAAAGAGATAAAAGGCTGGTTACCAACATATTCTCCTTTTCCCATGATCTTTTCAAAAGTTTTATAGCTCAAAGTCGTAAATACAGGGGATTGTTTGGTAAAAGGTTAGATAAAAATTAATCATAGAAACAAACGTCATATTGTTAATTGCACCTCCACATTTGCATATTTAGCATTTATTTGTCTATGAAGACTGCATCTTTATTTCAATACCTTGAAATGCTTTTTTTTTTTTTTTTTTTTAAACCCCTTAAACTGCCTAATAAAAGAAACGGAAATTCTCTCAATAGAAAAATCCAAAAATTGTGGTTTCAAAATTGAGTTCACCGGAAAGGAAAAAAAAACTGTATCGGACACTGTAGATTAAAAATCAAACTGCACGTTTTGTGCAGTCTGATCGTGATCTACATTGTCCTCAAAAGCGCCACGAGTCGCGCTTAGCAGCCTAAGAGTTTGGCACAAAGAAATAATTGAAATTCGTGATGGCTCTTTTATTATCATATTTTTTGGTTTTATTGTTTGGTATTTAAAACCGACTTCTATTGTCTTTCAGTAAGATCACGGCCAGTTCACCTATCAATGCATTACCTTGGTTCTCTTACTATGATTATGCGTATCAGTCACTCCAAGCCAATGGCTGCTTTCCCGTATGAACAAAGGTAAGTAGTGCTTGCCGGTGAGGGACGGGGAAATTCAGTAGCAGTGACGTCCAAAAATCCGCGGAAAACTAATTCGGGATTCAAACTCAACAAATCTATCATTTTGGATTACAACGCCTGCTTGGTAACATCGAGGTACCGTAATGACTTTAGTTTCGTGCCCAGAGCGCATGTGTTATATTAGAGGTTGAACGGGACAATGAATATCGGTCCTGGATTCAAAATGACAATTCTTGAAGTACAAAACATGTTAGACTTTGAGCCACCAATAGACCCGCCCGCAAGAGGGAATTTTCGGCACTATCATTTTCTGAAACCCCAGTGTCTCATGGAAACTTTGTCAAAGTCTGCCACCAGGCGAGCGGGCCGTCTGCGAGTTAAAGAGGTCAAAGGTCATTAAGTGCACATTTGCATACAAGATATTACTGAATCGACATTCAGGTTACATTTACATTTCATGTTCTACTTTTTGATACATAAAACATTTTCATATGGGTTAATATACTCATATCTATTGTCGTAAAAACTGTTTTACAGAAAAAAAAAAGAATTTTGTTTGAATCAAAGTACTGAAAGAGCTGTACTTGTTCATTTTTGTTCGCCTGGTACTCAAAAACGTATCCATAGTATAAAACATCATCTTTTACGATCTTAGTAATACAGAATAGATGTTATGACAAGCATAGTGCCCTTTCATTATGGTTTATGCTATCTAATCTGCTTTAGCCGAGCAAATCAGAGTATTAAATGTAGAAGATGTTGATTTTTTTTGCATAAGAATTCATTTGGTCAGGGTTGTGTTTATCACTTCTATGGCCACAAGTGAGTAAATTACCGCATGGGTATTGTATTAAACTCAGTTAAAAAAGGTAATACCTTTTTCTGTGACCCTTTAGAGAATTCCAGACAAGCATGAAGTTGCTTTTTATTGAAATGACAACTTCGATACTTTCAACAGATCATTCCACACAAAAAGAAATTCTATTTATCATCACTTCCATCCCAGTAAACCAAATTAATTAAGTCAACATTGTTATTGTCCTCCTCATTGTTTAGTTTGAAAATATTGCACTGTGTTAATTAAATCATTGCTATGAATTAAACTCTATATTCTGTAAATTTACATTATATTCGCCCATTGTTAAATGAGTACATAAAGAAAGAATTCTTTGTATATCATATACATGTATCGTATGTCTATGGCATGAGGAATTACCCAGTAAATATTGTAAAAAACCATGGAAGTTTCTGTACTGTTCCTAATACGACAATTTTATAACAAGTAAAAGTATGAAAATGTAAACAAACTGGGCTCACATGAAACCATTTTTGAAGCACTCTCGGATTGTTATTTTCACAATGATTCCAAAGAAGCATTTTTCTAAACTGCATTTAACTTTAGTCAAATTACAGAGACTTCCCTTCTTAGCAGAGAGTTTGCGGATGAAAAAGCAGGTTAGAAAAGAAGGAACTATATTCCATGAGATCACTGATCATTTCTTCATACGGAGGGCAGTTATACTCATATGAAATAGTACAGTACACTGTAACCTATTATTTATAATATGAGAAACAATATCCTGGATACAATGGAAATAACAATAGGCCCATAATCTTGATACCAAACGGGGGAAAATGTTCACCTGTAGGTATAATGCAGCAAGTATTTCCATTTTGAAATATTAGAGGTATCTTTATATGCATATATGATAGAGAGAGAGAAACAAAATCCATCCACAGGCCTTTTGCCCACAGAGGAAATAAAAAGAGTCACAAGATATCTATCATACACAGTAATTACTAACTAGCCAGTTGAAATACCAATAAGGTTTCTGTATCTGTTGAATGTGTAGTACATCAAACACAAAAACGCAAAAAAGCAAGTTTTGAAAATAAATGTACATTGATGATGAATCATTAACATACGATGTAAATGAATAAGTGAATACATAGCCTTGAAGCAGTGCAAGCAGAAAAGAAGAAGTTGTACATGTGTAGGAATAAGATAATCTGAGCAATAATTTGCATCACCTTTTAAATAAAAAATATATAATATTGACAAAGAAATGGACAGTACATGGTAAAACACAAAATGATTACGATTTTCATTTCAAAGTTAACAAAATGGATAAAAATGGATAAGAGAAGGGGAGATTGATTGATTGTATCGTGTTTAACGCCGTTTTCAACATTATTTCAGTTATATCGCGGCGGCCAGTGCACCTATCCATGCTTTCCTAGAGTTTTTTTACCAGTACTACGCACAATATTCATTCCAAGCCACTGGCTGCTTTCCCACAAAGCCATGGTCAACGGTGAGAGAGGAATGAATCCTGTCGCAATGACTATCATCAATCCTCGGAAAGAAATTGGCTGAGCCGGGGATCGAACCAGCGACCTCCTGTTCTCAAGTCCTGTACGCTACCGACTGACCTATCGGGGCTCGGCGAGAAGGGGAGAAAACTAGGGCTCTTCATATATCAAACCCTAAGCATCTCATTTACAACATTGATACTTAGCCTTGTTTCGTAATTGTGAAATGTTTTATCCGAAAAATATCCTTGTTGTTTCTTAAATCATGATTTTTTACAAGCTCAAATTGTAAAATTCAGTACTTTCAGTGCTTTGATTTGCACTAAACGCTCTTGTAATTTGTAAGAAATGTATATAAATATTTAAATATAAGCTAATTATGTTACCTGAAATCATTTGGGACTTACAAAAGGACTACAATTACCAAAGAACTATTTATTACTGATCAACTGACAAGATGCAGTCAGAGGTGCACTTGATGACCTTTGACCTCTACAACTTACAAAAGCCCGACTCGCCAAGTGGCAGACTTTTGAAATTTGCCCAGGAGACATTGAAGTTTCAGAAATGATAGTACTATGTAACTGTCAATTGAACAGAAGAATTTGAGTCACGCTCTTTGAAAAGGTGGTTTAACAATTGGCGTGCAACACGCGAAAAGGGGCCTTATGCGTAAAAGTGTGTCGTCCCAGATATGCCTGTGCAGTCTGTGACTAATCCGAGACGACACTTTCCGTTTCTGTGCGATTTTCTGTTTCACGAAAGTCTACTGTATGAAAAAATCTTATGTAGTTGTAAAGTGTCGTCTCGGATTAACCTGCGCGGACTGCGCAGGCTAATCCGGGACGACACTTTAAGCAAATGTCCTAATGTCTCATTTCGCATGTTACGGGCCATATATCTGATGCAAAAAGTATCGACACAGATCAGCCTGCGCAGACTGCACAGGCTGGCCTGGCTCTATACTTTTTTGCTAATGGTCAATTTTTCTGCAGGTCCAAGGACCAGGCTACCTCATAATTCAGTTGGTTGTTAGACAAAATCGATGTTATGGTTGCATAATTATGTGAGGACTTGTTTAGTATAATGCATCACAGAAATGCATTAGACCCCCTTTGCCAGAGCGTAGCTCATTTATTCTGGCCGTTTCTATGATTTCGTTTAGATCTATTTCCGCTCGGTTTCTGTGAGTCATACATCCGGTAATTACCTTTCTGCGTTTTTTAATTTATCTTCAGCCGACAATTTTCTTGTCAAGATGCGACGTGCATATCATAGCGCCCTGTAAAGAAACTGTTAATTCTAATTTGGCATTGATGCTATATATATATAGGTGTCATTCATTTTTCGAAATATGCGACATTTAGATTTACGACATTTGCTTGGCGGTAAAGAGCCACTGACGCCATTAAAGATGCTAATTATGACAATTAAAATGCGTATATTCATTTAAACACTTTTCTTATACACGTATTACTGTAGAAAGTGAACATGCTATGTTTAACATTGTATAACAGCAATTTTTGCTTTTTATTTTAAACTTTATAATTATATTAAACTGCGTTGCCATGCTCTGTGAAACTGGTGCTTAATACTTAATGCTTAGTGCTTAATAAAGTATCGACCAGGGTTAGCCTGCACAGTCCGCGCAGGCTGACCTGGGCCAAAATTTTTAGCTATTGGTCAATTTTCTGCTCTGCATGTCAAAGTCTACCTCATGATTCGGACAGTTGTTAGACAAAATGAATTCTGTGGATCCGTATTAATGTGATGACCTAATTGGTACGATGCATTACGGAGATGCATTAAGCCCTCTTTTGCCTGAGCATGGCACATTCGCATCTAAGCATTGTCTTTTACTTTTTCATTTCCAGTGGCTACTAATGTAGCTTTTTCGAACAGTGTAGATCAAGGTCAGAATACACATAAGAAACAGTGTGATCTTGGATCTACGTCGCCCGATTTCTGGTGTTATATCACGATCCGACGACGTGAATTATCTTTAAGTTAAAAGGATGTCTACTTTTAGACCTCGAAAAAAGTCGATCTAATTTTGGTAACGAAGGAGTTCAAGCAAAACAAAAACCATTGCATACGCCTTCGTTCCATTCATTGCTCAAGCCGCCATGACCTATATGGAGTTTGTTCTGAAGGCGTGGATCAAGATCAGACTGTATATAAAAAGTACAGTGTAATCATTTGACCAACACCGTCATGTACCTGTATTTTAACTACGAAATAAATGAATAAAAACTTCTGCTTAGAGTCTCCTTTGGCAATGTATGGAGCGTTTGCGCACGGCGATGATCAAAGTCTGCCCAAAACGTACATGTATTTTCGAGGTAAAAAGGAGCGTCTACTTTCTTCTTTATTTTGTATTTGATGCAATTATAAAATTGATTCGATAGTTGCGGTTAGTTACCTCCCTTTAAGCATAGTTTGTCATATGCAGATAGGTCCGGCTGGTACAAATTTGTAAAGCATTTTGGTGTATTCATATGGTAATCCTAAAATATGTTGTGAAAGATGAGCGTTGTTGAAGGTGTAAACTTGGCATTCCGAGACGACAACGATTGTGATTTTATTTTGGAAACGTTTTTGTTTCCAAGCCCTACAAGGAGTGAATTGGCAAGTATATCGCGTGCTTAAAGAACGGGAAAGAACCCACGGGATTTACTCGAAGAAGAGCTTGGCCCGCATTCATGAACCATTCTAAATGCTAGTTCTAAATTTAGAAAGTCACAATATTTCTGATTGGCCAAATCATGTGGTTTAATCGATGAAAAAAAAAGTGTTACTCTTGAAATTTAGAAAATTCTTGAGAATTCGGAAAAGTTGAAAATTTAGAATGGTTAGTGAATACCCCCCCCCCCCATCCGGGGGTATTGTACCCGTATTTCACTGTATCCAGTTTTTTCCTCACAAAAAAGCACATATAGGATATAGGCCTATGGCACCCATGAACATTACTACTTATGTTTATATTTTCTCTCATACTGATGTGTTAAGTACGTGCTCTGAAGTTTTCCGGAGTTAAGATTTTGCATTGAGGCCCAGCCCATTAGATCAGTCGGTAACTCAAATGAGTTGAAACCAGGCATCGCTGTCTCGAATCACAAACTCTACCAGTTTCTTTTACAGGATTGATAATTGTCATTGCGACAGGATTTATTCCTCTCTCACCGCTGATCGTTGTTGTCATGATGGTTATGCGGGAAAGCAGCAAATGGTTTCGGAAGACAACTGTGCGGAGCAGTAAAGAGAGGGGTGCAGTGGACACCGCGACATAGCTAAATGACGTTGAAAACGGCTCTAAACACTGCAGTATCAATAAATTTTTGTAGTCAGGATTCTTTGCTTTAAAATTAAAACAACATTTTATTGAGACCCCGAACTGTATCGTGGAGAAGAACCAACTGAACTTCAATGTTTTCGTTTCTAATCGTTTTCACTTTGACATTGTGATTTTATAATTGCATACAATCCAAATACAATGAGACATAGTCTGTGAAAAGGGGTGCTTAATGCCTCTGAAAAAAGTATCGACTCATGTCAGCCTGTGCAGTCCGCGGCTGGGTCCATATTTTTTGCCCATTGATCTATTTTCTGCATGTCAAAGGACCATTCTATCCTCAGATTCAGTTGATTGTCAGGAAAAAACCGGATTTATATATTTTGACGTTGTGATTTTATTATTGCACACAATCCATTATGTGATGAGCCACGGTCTGTGAAAAAGGGTGCCTATGCATCTGCTAAAAGTATCCGCAAAATGCATCCGCACAAAGTATCGACTCATGTCAGCCTGCGCAGTCCGCGCAGGCTGACATGGGTCGAAACTTTTTGCCATTAGTCAATTTTCTGCATGTTAAAGGACCACTCTACCCTCAGATCCAGTTGATGGTTAGGAAAAACGGACTTTATATATCCAATATGCGATGACTTGCTTTTGGTATAATACATCCCGGAGATGCATTTAGCCCCCTTTTGCCAGAACATGGCACAATTAGAAATTAATATGTTTGAATTGAAATCCTCATCAGCAAGTTTTTCTATGAAAATGTCGTATTTCTAGCCAGGCTGTGTTATTTTTTAACAGAATGGGGGGCCTGGAGCTCCGGTCATTAGTGGTGGGCGTCGATCTAAAGACCTCCTTTTAGGCAAATTACGAAAAGGGCTAACGCAAACAAGCTTCTATCCAGGTATTTTCGCAGTCTGATCTTGTTTTACACTGTCAGTAAAAAATGCATTGAGGGCCGTTTATCCGGTTTATATCTAACAACAGTTTGACCAGAATAGTAACAGATGGTAGTGTTTTCATATATTATCTCGTATTTCCCTTTACCAGCAGAATTTTCTAAATTTCAAAGAAGCACAACTTCTGATTGTCTAAACTATTTGGTTTACCTAATCAGAAGTTGTATTATTGTATTACTTTCAAATTTTGAACATCTTGGAAAATAGGACGAAAAATGTTCTTAAGAATGGTTTGTGAATACGAACCCTGCAGGTCCTTTGTGGCTAGTGGTTAAGGTGGAAGATTTGTATATCAGAGGTTTTGTGTTCGCTTCTCATCCGCTGTACTGCTTTTCCTGTGAGATTGTCCTTGGCCAAGACACTGCATAGACCAAAATTAGTTCTGTTGAAACCAAGGGGATGCATGAATAAGTGAGCCGTGCCGGTGGTATAGGGGGTCCTGCGTGGCTCCGTGGAAAAGTGTAAGACTCCTAGCCTGGATGCTCCGGGTTCGAGCTTTACTGGAATCACAGGGTTTGCGCGTCCTATGGCAAGGCACTTCAAGGCTCTAACTTAGTACTGGTGAAACCCTGGACATACAACAATATGAGAGTTGTCGCTGTGAATTGATTGAAATAATGTTGAAAGCTGCGTAAAACACCATTAGTTCATTTGTTCTTTCTTTCGTTGGTTGAATCGACCGACCGACCAATCAATCAATCGATCGATCAATCAATCAATCAATCAATCAATCAATCAATCACCCTCCCACCCATCCATCCATCCATCCATCCATCCTTCCTTCCTTCCATCCATCCATCCCTCCATCCGTCCGTCCGTCCGTCCGTCCGTCCATCCATGCTTTAAGATTTAAAGCGGCATAAAACATCAATAAATTAGTCGTCATTTACAAGTGTACACATGACAAAGGCAAAATGAGCAAGAAGGTGCGACTCACTGACTTTTACGGACAGCGTAGATCAAGATCAGACTGCACAGAACGTGCAGTCTAATCTTGGATCTACACTGTCCGATAGAGAGATATCTTTCCTCAAAAGATACCTTTGAAATAGGAAAATTTTGGTTTATACTATTGGCTTGAAAGTTTCTTTTCTTTTATGTAGCAGGATAAGGGATAAAAAACAAAAAGACATAAAATTTCTTTCTTTTTGAATTGATACTTTTAACAATTTCAGCACATTATAGTGACATACCTCTTTGCAGAAAATCAGCTTTATCTTTTTATTTCATACACTTTCGCATAATATTGAGTCATGGTCTGTGAAACAGGGGTCTAATGCATCAGCAAAAAGTATCGACTTATGTTGGCCTCCGCTTTCATGATTTTTTTTTTTTGCAATTAGTATAAATTTTCTGATTGCCACCAGACTATTCTACCCCATACTTCAGCCTGTTTTTGAACAAAAAAGACTATGTTACGCAACTACGTGCTTAGTAACCTGCATTGCAGAGATGTATTAAGCTCTTTTTCCCATGACGACGCTCAATAATAAAAATATTGAACAAAAAAAAAAAATGTAACTAAAGAGTGGTAAACTGAGCCATGCTCTGGCAAACGAGGGTTTAATGTATTTGCGAAAAGTATCGACTGCGCAGGTTGACCTGGGTCGAAAATTTTCGCTATTGGTCAATGCTCTGCATGTCAAAGGACCAGTCTAACCCTAGATTCAGCCAGTTGTTAGACAAAATGGATTTTATCGACCCATAATTATGTGATTACTTGCTTGGTATAATGTATTACGGAGATGCATTAAACCCCCCTTTTGCCAGAGCATGTCTCATTAATAACAGTTACGTTCGGCTTTGAAACAACAAACGGAATGTCGGGAGAGCTTCAGAACCCTTGACCGTTACATTTCAGACTCGACAGATGCCACAATTTGAATAAAAGCGCTAAGCAAAGTGTTAACTAAGCAGATTGTGAGTTGAAAAAGACCGCTTTGCTATTGAAATTCGACCTTCAAATCGCTTCGCTGTTGAAATTCGACCTTAAAACCACAGATATTTTCCGTTTTGTATAAAGTTCGCTCTTAATTGTTACTACCAGCATAGCAGAAAGAAAGAATAAAATTAAATAACCCTGACATATGCGAAAAATCATTTTACTGGGACCCTAAGTGCAGAAACTCAGGCCGAGGCATTTGACATTTTTACAGAAGTGCGCCATCCTCAGCTGATATATCTACACAAGCATTCCAACACTTTACATAGCCTATCCCATTTGCATTCATTAAAGGGAGGTAATTATGTTGGTCGTAACGATGACCTTATAAAAAAGAGGTTATGGAAGTTCGGTTACATAGCACGGAGTTTCTAAAAAATGAGACCTCTTATTTCATGCTTTTCGGTAGTTTATCGAGAAATAATGGTGGATTATGGTTTGTACTTCATGGTTGCGACCAGTGAAAATACCGATTTCATAATTTCTAACTCTTCAATTGAAAGCGGAAACAGTAGCTCCCGCGCAAAAGTTACCTAGGTAAACAGAGAATGCCATTCAAATAGAGAGAAATATGACGTAATTTACGCTCTATTTGTCGCGCTTTACGTAATATTGTAAATGCGTTGTTAAGGGAGGGGTACGCCACGGGAAATTACCGAAAACATCTGTACTGAACTTTAATGAAAGTCTCCCCCAAAAAAGGGGTTAGAAGCATGAAATAAATAGAATTATTTTTTCAGTGAAAGATCGAAATTTATCTCATCGAGTGAACATCATCGGTAATATTTTCACGAGTGGCGCAGCCACGAATGAAAATATTACCGATGATGTTCACTCGATGAGATAAATTTCAATCTTTCACCGAAAAAAAACAAATATCCTCTATTTATTTCAGGCTTTTCGGTAGTTTATCGAGAAATAATGGTGGATTACGGTTTGATGTTGCATGGTTACGACCAGTGAAAATACCAATTTTATAATTTCTAACTCTTCAATTGAAAGCGGAAAGAGTAGCTCCCGCGCAAAAGTTACTTTGGTAAACAGAGAATGTCATTCAAATAGAGAGAAATATGACGTAATTTACGCTATATTTCTCGCGCTTTACTTAATATCGTAACGCATTGCTATGCGAGGGAGGTACGCCACGGGAAATTACCGAAAACAACTGTACTGGTTTTTGATGAAAGTCCCAACAAAAAAGAAGTTAGGAGCATGAAATAAATAGAATAATTTCTTTTTTTTTTTTCGGTGAAAGATCGAAATTTATTTCATCGATTGAACATCATCGGTAATATTTTCACGAGTGGAGCCACTCGTGAAAATATTACCGATGATGTTCACTCGATGAAATAAATTTCGATCTTTCAGCAAAAAAACCCCAAAATATCCTCTCTTTATATATTAGGTTACAGATGGAGGAGTTTGTGAAAAAATGAAGACCTCTGATATACTAGGTCGTAAAGCAGGGAGTTTATATAAAATAATATAGAGCGCGGAGTTTCTAGAAAATAAGACCGCTTATATTTCACATTATAGAGTGCGGAGTGTTCAAAATAAGAACTCTGATATATTGTGTTTAAAATGGTTGAATTTGTGAAAAAATAAAGACCTCTGATATATTAGGTCATAAAGCAGGGAGTTTATATGAAATAAGACCTCTTATTTATATAAGGTTATAGAGCGCTGAGTTTGTAGAAAATAAGACCGCTTATATTTTAAGTTATAGAGTGCGGAGTTTGTACAAAATAAGACCTCTGACATATTAGGTTATAGAGCGCGGAGTTTGTACGAAGTAAGACCTCTTATGTAATAGGTTATAGAGCGCGGAGTTTATGAACAAGAGGGCCATGATGGCCCTGTATCGCTCCACTGGCTTATAAATATAAACCATAAATACTAAACATTTCAATTCTGAGCCAAATGGTTTCAAAATGAAGACTTACAAAGTTTTCTCTGTAAAAGCCCATGTGAAAGTTGGGACCCGCAGGGCAAAGCCATTTTTGATCCCAGAGCTATAATTACTTGAACCCTGGTAGAGGTCCACAAGATAAAGCCACATGCCAAAATAATACAAGTCTATGCTGTATGGTTATAAATAAGGTGATTTTCAAGTTTTGTCCATATGAAGCCTCTGTAAAACGTAAGACCCCTGATGCAAGGCTAATTTAAAAAAAAAAATCAAAACAGGAAGATTTCTTAAGTTGTCACTATGTAAGCCCATGTAAAACTTGTGACCCCTGCAGCGGGGCCAATTTTGACCCCCAGGGCTAAAATTTTGGCCCACTTGGTAGAGGCCCACTAGATATAGCTACATGCAAAATTCGGTAGCTCTAGGCCTTATGGCTAGGTACAGGAAGATTTCTAAAATTTTCTCTATATAAGCCTATGTAAAACTTGTGACCCCTGGGGCAGAGCCAATTTTGACCCCAGGGCTATAATTTGAAGAAACTTGATAGAGGTCTACTACATAAAGCTACATGCCAAATTTGGTAGCCCTATGCCTTATGGTTTCAGACAAGAAGATTTTTAAAGATTTCCAATATTTTTCAGTTTTGTTGCCATGGCAACCAGAGTTTTTGAAGGAATCAAATTCTTTCGAGAAATTCTGAAGAGCACCATGGCAGGATCATTTCTGTGAAGTTTCATGAAAATTGGATGGGTAGTTTCAGAGAAGAAGATGTTTGAAATAAAAGTTAACGCACGGACGGACGGGCGGACGCACGGACGGACGGACGCACGGACGGACGCACGGACGCACGACGGACACCGGGCCATGACATAAGCCCGCTGGCCTTCGGCCAGTGGAGCTAAAAATATAAGTCCTCCCATTTGTAAGTTTATAGAGCGCGGAGTTTGTGAAAAAATAAAAAGACCTCTTATATATTAGGTTATAAAGGGCGACTGTGCTTTTAATCTCTAAAGCGCTAATTTATGCAGCCTGATCTTAATATTTTTTGTCCGTACAAGTAGGTCTTATCTAGATCTTTATATTGTCTGAAAAAATGTGTTTACCGCTCTCTGAGTTTATACCCGAAGTGTTCTGACAGTATTTGCTTGGTAAAAACACTGATTTAACTAAACACCCCTCGCAGAGGAAATGAAATGGAACAAGACAAATTGTTTACGCATAGAAAGTCCCGGTATTGACTTCACAAAGCATTCTACATTAAAGTCTATATCTATATGTAGCCACATGATTGGCTGAGACAGTATGCCGCTAACTAAGACCGTCATTAATCCTTAGACCGTTAAGCGCGGCTTAAGGACAATTTGCAGATAGTGTAGATCAAATCAGACTCCACAGAACTTGCACTCTGATCTTAGATCTACACTGTCCGATAAGGAGATACACCCCCCCCCCCCAAAAAAAAAAAAGGGAAAAAAACCTTTGAAAAAGCAAATTTGGACTGAGAGTTTCAATTTACTTATTTTGCAGGTTAAGGGGTAATAATGGTTAATGAAATGGCCCTTCATCCTCTCCCTCGATTTGATGTTGCTCATCTCGAATTCGAAAATGCCATCCTCCTCCACAGCCGTTTAGTTTATTGAATTGCAGAGTTTTCTGGAATCGATTTTATGCGACCGCGAAAAAAAACTGGATTTAATCATCGCAAGGTCATCTTTGGCAAAACATCAGATAATGTAGACCAATGAACTAACTGCATCGTCTTTCCTGCTCTAATCTTGATTCAAATTGCCCATATTGCCCAAAGAGGAAACTAAAGTTGAATTTAAGAAGATTTTCCTTATATCTATGACGAAACAAGTTCTACAGCTTATTATAATCTTTATTCATGATTTCCTCCGCGAAACCTTAACCAGTACTTGCGCCATCACGTGGGTAGTTCAAATGGTTGGCCCTGTTCATCACTAGATTCGGGCCCGAAAGCTGTGTTCTGACAGGCAGACGTTTAAGGCCTACTCCACTATTTCCCATATAGTCAACTATTAAAGCTGAAAATGGCATTCTAATGGTTGCACAGTGTAACCAGACTTGATGGAGACAAGTGAATGAAGTCCATGCATTCAGCTATGCAAGGCAGATATAAATTTTGGATAATATTGTTATAAAACTTATTCATTAATAATTTAAACTAATCCCTGGGTCAAACTTGTTTACGTATCATCAAGATTTAACAATAGATTTGGTTTTATAGTGCGTCAACTGTAGATCTTGTTTTATTGAGGTTTAATGGTAGATTTTGTTGTATCGAGGTTAACTTATACAACCTTTTTAATCGAGATTTAACTGTAGATTTTGTTTTATTGATGTTCTGTTGAAAAAGTTGTTATATCGGGGATTAACTATAGATCTTGTTTTATTGAGGTTTAATGGTAGATCTTGACGTATTGAGATTTACCCGCACAACCTTCTTTAACCTTTACGCTGCTATGCGCAACTTACTGACCTTTTGCGGACAATGTAGATCAAGATCAGACTGCTTCGCAGAACGTGCTGTCTAATAGTGGAACTACACTGTCCGATAAGGGGAAATTTTTCTGAAACAAAAAAAAAATGAAATAACAGTTTTCGGGGTCTCACCATCGGCTTGAATGTTTCATTGAACTTATTTGGCAGTTTATGGGTTAATCGAGGTTTAACTGTAGATATGTTTTTTCGAGGTTAAAATGTAGAACTTGTTTTAATGAGGTTTTACTTTAGATCTTGACGAATCGAGGTTTAACTGTACATATTCTTTAATCGAGACTGAATGCTATATCTATTTTGTAGGAATGGCACGAAACAACGAGAAAAGCTAACTATCGAAGAGAAGCAACATGTAAGCAGTAACGTGTTTGCTTCAAACGATTAAAACATGGCAACTTTATACAAACTGTCGACATACTGCGTGTTTAAATTTGCACGGCTTGAAAAGCTACGTAAATCTTTTGACGTGAAAAAAATAACATCACTCTTGCTTCATCTTCCACTCTAACAAATGTGTCGTTGAAAATTATCCAAAAATTCAAACACAATATACGCTGTTGTAGTCAACAAAAGAGTAAACCATGAAACTTCTTGGTGAAAGCACATGAATGATTCTGTATTTTCGCCCTATAATTGATTTGATAACACCGGCTATTTAATCACAGATCCTTGTACTCGAGTCGGCTTTTGTTCTCGATCTTCCTGAATTATATTCAAAAACTCTCTTCTGTTTTACTTTACAAAAAAGCCACAAGCATAGAAAAGACTTCTAACACAAACTTTGTTCGATCTGTGTTCGGATTGAAACTTACTGGCGAACACAGAGCTGTATGTGTTAAAAAACAAGTATTTCCGCTCGAATCGCTTTCCTATTTTGAGGCGTTGAACCAATGGGACTCAAGATGACAACAACCAATACCAGACACCGTTCAAGGTGTATCTGTTTACCTGTTGCTGCTTCCAGAAGAGTCTTTGCTTTGGTCCTTATTTTGCGCCATTACAATTGTACCATGCAGAGTTGTATGGTCTGCGAGAATGTCGTCAACAGACAGTACGAGCATGGCATCAAGAGCATGTCGGACAGCTTGCTGATTCCAGTTTTTATACGAGTTATCATTATGATGGTGATTCAACGGTTGTCCTTGGGCGGTGTTTGTGGATTTTTGATAATTTGTTGCCATAAAGTCACTGTATAAAGGGCCCTCTAAAAGCACCGGTTCTTGTCTATTTGAGACTTTTTTCACGTCCTTTACTAAACTTGAATCAAAATTACTGTTCCTTTTATTAAATCTAACACTATTTTGAAGCTGGATTTTTCTTATGTCATTCAACACATCTGCTAATGAAATAAAAGGTTGAGTTTGTGCTTTAACGACTTTATTGTCATTGTTGTTTCTAACATTTATATTATCATTAGTGTGTACATCATAGTTTGCCCTACCATCTTGTGAAGAAGTTCCCTTTTCAGTATTCGTTTTAGAGACAGTAGTTTCTTGATAATTTGTTTGAGGCAATACAGTTGTTGACTTTATCGTTGAAGATCGTGTTAAAAATTTCGTTGAGGGTTGTGTCGTAATTGTAATCTCAGTAGTCGTCGTTCCAGCAGAAGTGAATGTAGAAGAGGGTTCTGTGACATTAGATATCTTTGTAGAACTAAAGTTATCGTTATTGATACTCATTTGACTCTCGAGAGACTCTTTGCTGATTCCAAGGGCTTCGAGAGTAACGTTTGGGGCAGGTTTTGTTTGCAAAGTCGGTTTGATATCTGTCGTATTTTCTGTTTTCATTTTCTGCATGATAACGGAATCAATCGTTTCATATAGATCATTTTCTTTTCCATCTCCAAATATAGCTGGGAACGATTTCAAAGCTTCACTCACATACATGGTGGTTGAAGGTAAGGTAGACGTTTCACTGTAAGCAGTCGTTGAATCAGACACAAGAATGCTTTTTAATGATCCTGTTGTGGGAGTTTGAAACGTATCTGTTGTTCGAGCATACTCAAAACTCTCCATTTTTCCAGTATTTGCCCGACCTTCTGGTCCATCTGAACTAAATGAAGGTGTTGTTGGGCCTTGGGTTGCAAGATCAATTGCTAAGTCTGCCGACGCATTTTCATTGCTCAACGTCTGATCTAAATTTAATGCACTTGATAGATTTGCACCTTGCAGTTTAAGTTCGAAATTAAAGGTAGCATCTACTGCAGGATCGACAGTATAATTAACAGACGAAATATCAACATTGGTGTCGTTTGCTGATGCTGATGCATTCTTTAATGATCCTAATATCCTCCTTACTTCAACAAACGGATCTGTTGCTTCAGCAACGAAAGAGACAAGTTTAAGAGAACTATCGTC
The DNA here is from genome assembly GCA_945859785.2 of Tridacna gigas. Lineage (NCBI taxonomy): Eukaryota > Metazoa > Mollusca > Bivalvia > Cardiida > Cardiidae > Tridacna > Tridacna gigas. The sequence continues at coordinate 43,909,878 of OX244037.2, read as the reverse complement.
CTCCTCACGGTGTGGTTTCTTCTTTTCAAGGTAAGGAAGGATACTTGATAAATTTGTCTGTTTCCATGGAGACATGAACCTTTCGATATGCGTTTTAATTCCTCCTGAACTAACATGAGTTGTCGAATCAGAATGTCCACTGTGGTCCATTGTTCCGTGGTGAGAACTGTGTGCGTGGTGAGACATGGCCGTGTTTACCTCATGGTGGGATATTGCTGCATGTCCCATGAGGCCATGTGATGTAGATTCCATTGCCATTTCACCGTGATGCTGCATGGCATGCATGTGAGCGGTTGATTGTTCTTCAATTTGCTTTGTCCCCGCGGAATGTGATGTCATCTCATGATGACCGTGATGAGACTCTGCCGTGGGTTCTGTGGATCCATGTGAGTGCCCTATGCTTTGCTTCAGTTCCATCGCTGGGGTTGGTTTGTGTTTAACATTATGTACAATTTCGTTATGAGGTGACGCATTGCTTGGAGACGAAAGTATTGTTTTACTACTCGGAAGTGGGACCTGACCTGTACCACGATAGTTCAAAGACTGTGACTTATCTTGTCCGAATGGATACACGACTAAATATAGGTGTCCGTTTTTCATAACTGCAGTTCCAACGAGTGTTTCAAATGAAGTTGTTTTGTTGGTGTTTATGGGAAATGGTGTAGACGTATTCGATGTACCTTCTTCGGTCGCGTTTGGCACGGAAGCGGTTATGTGCAGTGTTGGAAGCACGCTACTTAAGTTTTGTTTTAAGCTTGAGAACATTATATGGATTCCTCGAAGCTGAATTATGTCTGATTTTGATACATTGTGTTTATGTTGTAAGTTGACCTCAATGCTCGGATTAACGCCATGACTTTGCTCTTTCTTTTGTTCGTCGAAATTTGATCTCGCGGACACTGTAGGTTTGGCTACCTTAGCAGCCATGTGATTTAAATGGTTGTGCTTAGATTTTGCTGTCATGCCTTTTTGTTTTCTACTTTTTGTAATCTTCGAAGACTTAAACTGATTGTGTTCAGACGAAAATTCACTTGCGACCATTTGTTCCTTGAACCCTGTATGACCTCGTGGTTTCTCCTTTCTCCAGTTTCTACCTAGCTCAGTACTGGTTGGTTTCACTTTAATTGTGTTGTTACTATTCCATATATTTAATTTCAGAATGTTTTCAATGTACCGCCTTGGAAGATGTGGCGTCATCTGATGTTTGGATGGAAATAATTCTGCTTCAGCGACACCTCTTTTAGTGATACCGAATCCATGATCAGAGGAATCCGTAAGTAGAGACTTATTAAGTATACCAGGCAAGGTCACCACTTTTTGTTTAACACTTTCTCTGAAAAGTTTTTCACGTGCCGATTCTCTGAATCGGAATTTACTTTGAGCAGGTTTTTCATGATAATGTTTTGTATCGACTCTCTTGCGTCTCCTATTTTCAGTTGACGATTTTCTATGAAAACGCTTTCCTATGTGTTTCTGTTTGCTGATATTTCGAGTAACTGAGCCGTCCTTCAGAATTTTAATATTGATTACAGATTTATCACTTATACGACGAACGCCAGGCACCTCATAAGTTGTGCCCCTGTCCAACACTTTGCTAGTCACGTGACTTTGTCTGTCCACTGGAGAGTGTTTGTGAATGTTGTGCTCTTGTGAGGTTCCATGATCATCGTGTTGATGAATAATTTGTCCAAACCGACCACTATGTATTGGCAGTCCTGTAAATAGAATGTTACAAATATTATTGCTTGAATTCGACACTTTAATTTCAAAGGGACTTTTTTCCTGAAAAGATAAAAAGAAAAACTCCTATGCCCCTCATGAATGAGGGAGGAGTTTTGTGAGAATATTTTAGCTGCAGAAAAAAATAGATATTTTATGTTTGTCTCTTTGCATGTCCAGATATTAAAATCTTACACGAAAACGCTGGCATATACCTGCATGAAATCAAACAATAAGTAATCCGACTTTCCAGTTTCATCGGCAAATTTCTTACCAAAAAAAAATTGTAAAAGTAGCCCCATTTAAACTTTTGTTTGTTTGTTTGTTTGTTTGTTTGTTTGTTTGTTTGTTTGTTTGTTTGTTTGTTTTCAGATACCTGAAGAATTCTGTTGTTTAATTCAAAATACCAGAATTTTAATTAAGCCTTCAAGCACTATTTCATTAAAGGCCCACTAACGGTCAAAAGTAAACAATAGAGGAGTCAAAATGCAGGCAGATTCAACACTTACCTTTTAATCCTTAAGTTGAGCGCTACTCACTAACCTTTAACAGACACTGTGGATCAAGATCAGACTGCACAGGACGTGCAGTCTAATCTTGGATCTACACTGTCCGAAAAGGAAATATTTTTCTTCAAGAAATTAGTTTGAAATAACAACATTCGGGTTTTTACTATCGACCTGAAAGTTTCATTTAACTTATTTAACAGGACAGAGGTTGAAGGTATAGATATTAGTATGAGCCTGACACTGTGTCACAGTAAAGTCTGTCGACGCTCCAAGTCGCTGGCTTCTAATCCCTTTTTTGTTGGGATTTGCGAAGTACAGGGAAGCTCTCTGTATTTCCGTACCAGTGAGTTTATCAATCGTTAATTTCACTGGTCGAATCGGTGACATTATCAAACCATACTCCACCATTATTTCCCGATAAACTACCGAAAAGCATGAAATAATTGAGTTTTTACTATGGGTTTAAAAAAGTTTCATTTAACTTATTCAGCAGGTTAAGAGTAAATGCAAAATACTAGAAATTGCTTCATCGTGTCAAACTACGCGAACTGTTGTGAACTAACTCATTATACGCTGTTGATCACAATGTAAACACGTTAGAACATAAAAGAGTGATACATCGTAACAGAATGACATATTGTTACATAAAGCTTGAATGTTTGACATTCTTCCGTACACACAATCCAGGTCAGAACGTGCTTAGAGGTCAAATTTTACCATACATGTAAGCCATGCTCTGTGAAAAGGGGGTTTAATGCATCTGCAAACGGTATCGACTCATGTCAGCCTGCGCACTCCGCGCAGGCTGACATGGGTCGAAACATTTTGCCATATTTAAATTCTCTGCGTGTCCTAAGACCATTCTGTCTCATGATTCAGTCAGTTTGTTAGACAAAATGGTTGCCATGGATCAATAGTTATGACGATGACTTGCTCTGTATAATACATCTCCGAGATGCATTAAGCCCCCCTGTCACTGATCATGGAGCATATATGGGGCGCAACATGCGAAAAGGGGCCTTCGGACAAATGCGTTAAATTGTGTCGTCCCGGATCAGCCTGTGCAGTCTGTGACTTATCCGAGACGACACTTCCCGTTTTTGTGCGATTTTCTGTTTCACGAAAGTCTACTGTGTGAAAAAAATCTTATGTAGTCGTAAAGTGCTGTCCCGGATTAGCCTGCGCGGACAGCGCAGGCTAATCCGGGACAACTCTTTACGCAATTGTCGGTAGGCCCCTTTTCGTGTGTTGCACGCCATTTTTGAACCATGCTCTGGAAAAGGGGGCTTAATGCATCTCTGTAATGCATGATACTAAGCAAGTCACCCCATAATTATGGATCCACAAAAAAACATTTTGTCTAACAACCGACTGTATCATGAGGTAGAATGATCCTTTGACATACAGAAAATTGACCGATAGCGAAAAGTTTCATCCCAGGTCAGCCTGCGTACACTGACCTGGGTTGATACTTTTCGCATATGCATTAAGTCCCCTTTTCATAGATCATGGCTCACATATTTATATCATTTTAAACAATAAACGGTAACTCGACAGATGGACGGATGGACGGACAGACAGATGGACAGTTTTTTTTTCCCTTTTTCCAACATTTTTATACAAAATAGAAACAAACAAAAAAATTCCCTTTTACGTGTAACGCTTACCTCATATAGAACGTCAAGAGTCAGTCAATCAGATGGCAAGTCTTCGGAATTTAGAATCGGAAAAATTTCACATAGTTATTGTTTAATAGGAAAACCCAGAAAATATGGTACCAACATTATTGCAGTCTGATCTTGACCTACACTGTCCGCAAAAAGGTCCTAGAGTCGCGCTTAACAGCCTAAGGGTTAAGCTACATTTAACTTGCCATCTGCAATTGCCTATCAAATTGGTCGAGTCTAAAATTCTGTTGGCTGCTAAAGATTTCATAGTTATATGTTTCAGGAAAACTTTAGACCGTTCACATTGCTGAGTGGGGAAAATTTGTGTTCTGATCTCTTTAGGAGACCTTTAAACTCCACTTTTGCCTTTTTTTTCATTTACAAAAACCTACAAGGTTACGTAAAATGTGTTTGGTTTTTTTTTCTTAATGAGGACGGAAACAAAAAATAGTCACGTTTGACCATATCGTGTCCATTTTTATAAGTTACATTTATAACAGTATAAAAAAAAAAAACGTATTAACACAAAAATGTATTTTTCGTCTTGCAACAAACTTCTTTAGAAAACATTGTGGATAGCAAACAAATAACGTGTATGGCGAGCATTTCTTCTCCTTATGCCATTACGACTTTGTTTGCACTGTTGTATTAACCTTCAACCTGCTAAAAAAGTTAAATGATTTTTAAGCCGATAGTTAAAAACCCAAATGTTTTTTTTAAGGATATTTTTAGAGAAAAGTAGCTCCTTATCGGACAGTGTACATCCAAGGTCATCCTGATCTTGACCTACACTGTCCGCAAAAGGTCATTGAGTCGCGCTTTGCAGCCTACAGCGTAAACAAATTTATCTGGATTTTTAGCACAGGGTGTCCTGAATAAAAGGTAACACATTTGTACATTTATGATATGGTTTTAAATTTTGGATGAAGAGATAAATATTTATATGAGCCATGCTCTGTCAAAAAGGGGCTTAATGCATCTTCGAAAAGTATCGACCCAGGTCAGCCTGCGCGGACTGCGCAGGCTGACCTGGGCCGAAACTTTTCGCTATTGGTCAATTTTCTGTATGTCAAAGGACCAGTCTACCTTATGATACAGTCGGTTAGTAGAGAAAATGGATTTCATGGACCCATCATTATGTGATGTTTTGTTTGGTATAATAGATCACGGAGATGCTTTAAGCCCCCTTTTGCCAGGGCATGGCTCATATACATGTACAGAAAATATGTAACTTTTTGTGAGATACTTTCATTCAATTTAAATGTAATGAAAATTAAATGAAATTATCACACAAAACTTCCTTATTTTATATTCATGTATTTATTTCATGCTTTTCGCTAGTTTATCGAGAAATACCGGTGGATTATGGTTTGATAGTTCATGGTTTCAGCCAGTGAGAAATACCGAGTTCGTATTTTCTAACTCTTCAATTGAAGGCGCAAACAGTAGCTCCCGCGCATTAGTTACCTAGGTAAAAAGCGCGTGCCATTCAAATAATGGGAAATATGACGTAATTTACGCACATTTGCCCTGTATTTCTCGCGCTTTACGTAATATTGTAAAGCGTTGTAATGTGAGGGGGTTCCCCACGGGGAATTACCGAAAACAACTGTACCGGATTTTGATGAAAGTCGCAACGAGAAAGGGGTTAGAAGCATGAAATAGATTTTTTTTTCAGTGAAAGATCAAAATCTATTTCATTTCGTGAACAACATCATCGGTAATATTTTCACTCGTGGCTGCGCCATTCGTGAAAATATTACCGATGATGTTCACACGATGAAATAAATTTCGATCTTTCACCGAAAACAACAAATCTCCTCTATATATGAGCCATGCTCTGTGAAAAGGGGGCTTAATGCATCTGCAAAAAGCAGCGACTCAGGTCAGCCTGCGCAGTCCGCGCAGGCTGACCTGGGCCGAAACTTTTTGCTATTGGTCCGTTTTCTGCAGCTCAAAGGACCAGTATACCTTATAATGCAGTCGGTTGTTATAAATACAAAATGGATTTTATGGATCTGTAATACTGTGATGACTTGCTTGGTATCATGTTTCCCGGAGATGCATTAAGCCCCCTTTTGCCAGAGTGTGGCTCATATATTTTTTTTATCTCTTCATCTGAAATTAAAAGCTGTATTATAAATGTACAAAAGTGTTACCTTACTTTCCGAACACCCTGTATTTTACATGCGTTTTAAACCCTTTACCAAACAATCCCTTGTTTAAACGACCTCGGGTAAGAAAGATCTGGAACTTATGAACAAGAAATATCTTTAAAAAGATAGACGGCGTAAATTTGCCAGCAAAGAGGCAGGGGCCCTTGGAATAAACATATCTACAGTTTTTACCAATCACAAATTTCTATTTAATCATTTGTTATCAGAACCAAAAAGAAGGTCAAAAGCCAGCACATTCAGCTACGCCAAAAAAAAAAACTCTGTCTTGGAAGTGATCAGGTGGTAAAAGTCGTGACATGGTTTTCAAACTGACGTATAAGGTCGTATAAACCTTCTTAGGTACAAAAATAAGTACATCTGAAGGGCCCGTATACAACAACCATTCACAAAAACATTCTCAGTCTTATTCTCATTTATTTTTTTTTTTAAATTCGAAAGTAACAAAATATCTGATTAGCCAAACCAAGTGTGTTTTAGCCAATCAGAATTTATACTTCCTCTTTAAACATAAAGATCCGTAAACAACAACTTCCCTTGCTATTTACCGGTATTTTGTTCTGTTGCAACGATGTTTTCGAAAAGAATTCTTCCTATGAGTGGTAAACCCTTCCCCACACAATAACGATTTTTAACGCCTTCACGATGAAGGGCTTTGAAAACATTGTGAGAAAAGGGGAAAATGCTGGCACCCAAAATTTTCTCCTTTTCCCACAATGTTTTTTACTCTTTCAAAGACAAATTCCACCTTTTAAGTCACATTGACTTTGTCGTCTGCAAATGCTTCCAATTTCTACAAGTCCAAAATTTTGTCGTTTGGTAAAGAGTTTAAAACATTTGGATTGTTTGGTAAAAGGTTAAACCCAGCTATATATCAATCACTTATATTTCAACCAGAATGTTTTAAAGTCTGTCTGCTGCAAAACTTGTTCAGGCGGTCAGGCCTTAAATAATCGCAACTTCTTGGTGTAACTGGGATTGGCGAAGACAGTGTCATTCATTATTTACATTTTTGTGACCAAGTTGTCAAGTATTGTGTAACGGTCCCAAGGTTAAACCCCCTTTACAACGTCAAATATAAAATGGATTCCAAAGTTAAACCCTGTTTACAGCGTCAAATATAAGTTTAATTCCAAAATTAAACCCCACTGAGCGTAAATTAAAGTTTATTTACTGTTGCAGAAAATGTAGATCAAGTTCAGACTGCAAAAAAAAAACGTGCAGTCTGATCTTAGATCTACACTGTCCATTGTATTGCGAGAAAATCTCGTAAACCCAGCCTTTAACTTGAAATAATTATATGGGTCATGCTTTTCCACTGAAAAATGTCCGTTTCACTACAGAGTGGTCAAAAGTGGGAAAATGAAAACTGAGTTCTACTGTTTATTTATGAGCCATGCTCTTTGAAAATGGGACGTAATGCGTCTGCAAAAAGTATCGATCCATGTCAGGCTACGCAGTCCGCGCAGGCTGACATGGATCGAAACTTTTTGCTATTGGTGAATTTTTGCCTGTCAAAGAATCAGTGTCTATCTCCTGATTCAGTCGGTTGTTACACAAGTGGATTTTATGGATCCATAATTATGTGATGTCCTGCTTGGTACAATACATTACGGAGATGCATTAAACTCCCGTTTTGCCAGAGCATGGATCATTTATATGTGCATCATTACTCGTTGACGTGAAGCATACAAGGTTTTCAAATTTAGGTTTATAATGCCCACATAATATATTTTGTCGCTTTTTTGTTCAAAACTCTTCACCAAACGACAAAATTTTCGGACTCGTCCAGAATGAGAGGCATTTGTAAACGGCGAATCAAATGTGACTTCAATGATTGGATTTGTCTATGATGGGTTAGAGAACATTGGTGAAAAAGGATAAAAGGCGAGAGACAGAGAGAGAGAGACGGGCGGATGGATGGACGGACAGACACATACATACATACATACATACATACATACATAAACACAGACAGACACAGACACACAGTAACACAGACACATATAAACACACAGACAGACGCACACACAAATAGACAGACATAGACAGACACACAGACAAACCATCTACGGATACTGCAACCGTTTTCGGACAGAAAACGTCGATAAAATATCTCTGGAAGGTAAGAGTTCAGCGAAACGTGGATTGAAATGTGAATCATCAATCAAATCGTGAGTTATGAAATGCCGTAAAATTATGTTTTAGACTTTTTCCAACAGTTTCCGCGAGACATCCGTCAAAACGTTCTTTTTCTTTTTCGCACTTTCAGTGTTCTTGGGGAAACTCAGGGACTGTTGCAGACGGTACAGATCAAGACCAGGGTCCGTATTCACCAACCATTCTTAAGAATATTCTTGGTCTTATTCTCCAAGATTGTCCCAATTTGAAAGTAACACAACTTCTGATTGGCTAAACCAAATGGTTTAGCCAATCAGAAGTTGTGTTACTTTCAAATCCAGAAAATGTTGGAGAATAAGACTAAGAATGTTCTTAAGAATGGTTGGTGAATACGGACCCAGACTGTACAAATTGCGGCAAGAAATGTTTGAGAATTGTCCATTTTGAAACCGTTTGAAAGATGGGGAATTAAATGTAACTAGTGATGGTAATAGTCTTTTTATGATAAGAAAATATTGTTGGAAAAGTAGAATATACTGGTTAACATCAGTCTCTCCTTGGTACATGCTATAACCCTCTACTACACAATGTCGACTTTTAACGACCTGAAGAAAGAGAACTTTTGAAAGCATTGTGGGGAAAGGGAGAATAATGCTTGTAACCAGCATTTTCTCCTTTTTCCCACGATGTTTTCTCCCAGTCAAAGACAACTTCCACATTTTCAGCCGCATTTATTTTGGCGTTTTGAATATGCTTTGGGTTTGGACAGGTATAAAATTTTGTCGTGTGGTAAAGGGTTAAAGGGTCGAAAGGACTCGGAATGATTTGTTAATTTTAACCCTTTACCACATAATCCCGATATTTAACGACCCTGATGAAAACATTGTGGCAAAATGAGAAAATGCTGGTAACCATCATTTTCTCCCTTTTTACACAATGTTTTCTGTCCTTTCAGTAATAAATTCCATCATTTGGGCAACATTTGGATTGTTGTCTGCAAACGCTTTCAGTTTGGACAAGTGTGCATTTTTGACCTTTGATAAATGGGTCGAAAGGACTCGGAATAGTTTGTCAAGTTTTTGAACGTCAAATATAAACAGGGCCTCTTTCACCAACTGAAAATACTGTACAACCGCTGAATCTCAAACTCCGACTTTTATTATGCAGATCCTGACCACACAAGCGGATAAAATAGATCCAAGATCAGACTACATGTTCTGTGTAGTCTGATTTTGATCTATGCAGTCTGCAAAAAGCCCCTGGTAACGCCCATGATGATGTAAGGAATTAAGTTTAATTGATTGGTTGACATGTATCATCATTTGTTACCGTATATAAGAAAGTCACTAATCCGAATTACAAATTTTTGAAAATTAGTAATATGTCTTGAACTTTTTATTTTTCCTCTTTTTGTTTTTTTCCTGTGCTTCTTTGGGGAGACTTTTATAGGACCCTTCGTAGTTTCACCACATCATTCCGTGGCCCAGTAATTACGTCTGTCAGCGCCTAATATACAATTAACCCTTAACCCGCTAAATAAGTGAAATGAAACGTTCAGGCCAATAGTAAAAAGAAACAAATTTTGCTACATCAAAGTTATTTTTTGGGGGAAAATATCACCTTATCGGCCAGTTCAGATGAAAGATCAGACGTTCTGTGCAGTCTGATCTTGATCTACACTGTCTGCAAAAGGTTCTTGAGCAGCGCTATGGAAAAAAAGGAAAAATGCATCTTTGTATTTGATTATTCAAAACAAGTCTTCACAAAACATGATTGCATTTTCTCTGAAAATTTGTGGTCCATGAACATTCTTAGTCTTATTCTCCAGAGTTTTCTGAATTTGAAAGTAACACAACTTCTTATTGGTTAAACCAAACGGTTTAGCCAATCAGAATTTGTGTTTCTGCGTCGGTCGTGAGAAAACTTTGACATTTTATAATATCTCTCTTATTACTGACGATATTTGCTTTAAACTTGGACAAGTTGTCTTTTTACAAGAGGGGAATCCATAAAAAAAAAAAGAGGGGGCAGATAACTATCACAATATTTTTGACACAGTTATGCCCCTTTTTCAACTAAGAATTTTCACTGAAAATCAAGCCACCGCAGCAGAGCGTTGGCACCCGCATGTGATGCTCTTGTTATCTTACATGCTAAACTAAACAAACGAACGGTATATATCTAAGATACGTGAAAATAACATGCAGACTGAAAAAAAAAGTGTAAGCCGATTACACAAACAAATAACCTCAGAGTGAAATATAAATAAATAAGGTCTAGATATGAAATTGGTCTCATGTCGCAGCTTTAACATGACCTACATCGTACTTTAATGAGTAAGAGAAACATCCCCCAAACCACTCGAAAAAAAAAACGCCCGAAACAACTGTCATTCCACCCCTAGCCACTTTCCTAACACCTTACACCGCTTGCAAAACGCTTTGATACCCGATTTTATGGGGGAAAAAAAGTCATGAAATAATGCTGTCAGTCCTAGAGAAAACTAGTGTCAACTGTCAGATAAATGAGCTTTTAATGAAATGGTCCACTGTGAAAACCTATTTGATAGCCTTCTATCAGTACTTTCAGTACTTTGATTTTGGAAGCTAAAAGACGTGAGGGTATACATTTACAAAGACCTGTGAAATGTGCGATGTACAACAGTGGTGCGCTGGTCGTTAATAAATGAGACATAGTAAATGACCCAACCGTACGGTCAAGGCAATCCTTCACCCGGAAGTGGACACTATTGTAATGATTTAGCTGTGCTCTCTGAAAAGGGGGCTTAATGCATCTGCGACCAGCATCGACCCAGGTCAGCCTGCGCAGTCAGCGCAGGCTGACCCGGGTCGAAACTTTTTGCTACTGGTCAATTTTTGCGTGTCTAAGTACCTGTCTACCTCTCGAATCAGTCGATTGTTAGAAAAAAATAGATCTTGTAGATCCATAATTATGTGATGTCTTGCTTGGTAAAATACATCATGGAGATGCATTAAGCTCTCTTTTGCCAAAGCATGGGTCATATTCATATTTCAACTGCTGGTAGAATCAAATGGAAAAGCCGGCAAAAAGTAGAACACAAATAATTTTGATTTTAAGGTTATTCCCACCTCCAAAAAGTTAAATGATGAGATGAGAGTACACACTTTGTAGTGTTGCTATAGGAGGTACTGGTTATTGGTGCTTTTGGCGGTCGTGGTCGTAGTGACTGTCGAGGTCGAGGTCGTAGTGACTGTCGTAGTCGAGGTCGTAGTGACTGTCGTAGTCGAGGTTGTAGTGAATGTCGTGGTGGTAATCGTCGTGACTGTCGCAGCGGTGCTGGTCGTAGTGACTGTCGTGGTGGAGGTTGTAATGACTGTCAAGTTTGTAGTAACTGTCGTGGCGGTGGTCGTGGTGACTGTCGTGGTCGCAGTCGTAGTTATTATCATGGTGGCGGTCGCGGTGACTGTCGTCGTCGCAGTCGTAGTGACTGTCGTGGTCTCGGTGACTGTCGTGGTGGCGGTCGTGGTCGAGATCGCAGTGGTCATGTTGGTCACAACCGTAGTGGCTGCCGTGGTCGTTGTCGTAGTGACTGTCGTTATCGTAGTGACTGTCATGGTGATGATCGTAGTAACAGTCGTTGTCCTATTCGTGGTGACTGTCGTTGTCGTGGTCGTAGTGGTTGTGGTGGTGCTGGTCGTAGTGATTGTCATGGTGCTGGTCGTAGTGACTGTCTTGGTGATGGTCGTAAGTGACTGTCGTGGTGGTCGTCGTAGTGACTATGATAGTGACGATCGTTGTGACTTTCTTGTCGGTGGTCGTGCGTGTGGTGATCCTGGTCGGAGCGGTCATGGTGATCGTGGCGGTGTTTGTTATGATGATAATGATAATGATTGTGAAAGGCTATCTTCAACGGCATTTTAGTTATATCGCAGGCTTATGACAATGTCAACAGACCAGACTAACATTTTCCAATAAGTCTGTCCCCAAAAGCGTCTGAAAAAAAAAAGCTCCAGGAAAAATACAGTCCAGGCCATTTACATCGAGCAGGGAAAATAGGTCAATAGCTGTAGAGTACGGTACCACTCCAAATGTGCACCGCTATCAGCATATTAAACCCTTTGTCTGCTAAGCGCAGCCCAACGACCTTTTGCGGACGTGCAGTCTGATCTTGGATCCACACAGTCAGATAAGGAGATTTTTATCACCCACAAATAATTTTGAAATAGCCACATTTGGGCTTTTACAATTAACTAACATAGCAGGTTAAGGGTTAACATGACCTCGCCATAATGAGGTCACGCTTGTATAAACCTTTACCGCACAATTCTGTTTTATAACGACCCCGAGCTTAGGGGTTTTTAAGACATTGTAGGAAAGGGAGCAAATACTGGTATCCATTTCCTTTTCTCCTACCGTTTCAAAACTAATACAATAATATGTATGACCCACATTCACTTTGTAGGCTTTGTAGTCTGAAAATGCTTTCAGCTTAAAGACGCAGTCCGCGCAAGCTGACCTACGTCGAAACCTTTTTGCTATTGGGTAAATTTTCTGCGTATCAAAGTACTACGAGTATTCTCCCTCCTGGTTTAAGCCGGTTTTGGGACAAAATAGACCCATGATACAAGGCGACGACTTGCTTGATGTAATGTATGACGAAAATGAATTGAACCCCTTCTCCCAGAGCGCTGGCCAACTATACTGGTTAAGCATCTATTGAATTCGTCTTTAGTCAAACTAAATGAGCCATGTTCTGTGACGTGGGGGGGGGGGCCTAAATGCATCTGCAAAAAGTATCGACCCAGGTCAGCCTGCGCAGTCCGCGCAGGCTGACCTGAGTCGAAACTTTTTGCTATAGGTCAAGGTTGTGCATATTCAATGATCGGTTTACCTCCAGATTCAGTTGAATGTGAGACTAAATGAATTTTATGAATCCATAATTATGTTGAAACTTGCTTGGTGGAGTGCATCACGGAGATGCATTAAGCCCCCTTATCACAGAGCATCGCTCAAATATGATGTTTTTCAGAAACATAGAATTTCATGAAGAAATAGAAACCTGTGGTTCAAATAAATCTTATGTGCTTGCGATCTTGTATTAGAATGAAAAAAGAAACAATCATGTATCAATTTTTTTTTTAAAAGAAAAACATTTCTTCATCAGTTATACATAAGAAATAAATTAATTTGATAATAACTTAAGCAGTAACATTTCATTAATTATTTCTTTTTTTAGGCAAGAAGATAATTCATAAAAGGTTGTTTAATGCTGCATGCTGATCCAAAGTATCCAGTGTTCGGTGAGATGAGCAAATTTAATTAGAATGATATTCCTCGATATCAAGAAATAAGCCAAGCGATTCATATTATCTTTCATTCTTGTCCTTGTTTGCATGCTGTCCATTTTCTGTTTTGAAATGGCTGAAGTTTTCGCACTTCTCTTGGATTGCCATAATAAACAAAGTGAACTATTTGCTACAAAAAAAAAATCCACAGCCTGTTTGGCCTGGTCATTTCACAAAATACCAGACTGTGTAGATTCAAGATCAGACAAAAAGTTTTGACCAGTTTGACCTTGGTCTACACCGTCTGCAAAAGAAATCCAAATGCATCTCAGTGATGCACTCTACCAAGCAAGTCATCACATGATTATGGATCTATAAAAAATATTTTGTCCAACAACTGACTGTATCATAGGTTAGATTGGTCCTTGGACATACAGAAAATTGACCAATAGCGAAAAGTTCCGGCCCAGGTCAGCCTGCGCGGACTGCGCAGGCTGACCTGATTCGATACTTTTCGCAGATGCTTTAAGCGCCCTTTATCACAGAGCATTGCTCAAATTCAAGTTGTCCTTGATATTTAAAGGGTTCACGACAAGCGTCTAATGATTGTAGTCCAAAGTTGACAGTGACAAATGAAATAGACAAGTATAATTACCTGTCGTGTACATAGATATCACTTATAACCCCTTCCGACCTCGACAAACCAAAACAATGTTTTCAATTCCTCCACAACCCTTTACCATACAACAATCATTTAGATTTGTCCAAATTGCAGTCTAAATATTAAAGGGGCCTTTCTTTAATTTTCATTCCATAAATCAATTTTTTTTGTAAAATACTACGAAATTTATTTTGATCTATTTTTCTTTGCATGCGTATAAATTGTACGGTTATATTCATTAAAAGCATGCAATTTTGGGCGTTTAAATCACAGGCGTTCGTTTTGTGACTAACTTTGCCATCTATATAATGTAATATATTATATATAGATGGCGAAGTTAGCCACAAAACGAACACTTGCGGTTTTTTTATAAATAAAGGCATGGTCGTTTAACTATCGGTGATTCCGACTATTTCTATAAATTCAGTTATGACGTCATCATACTGGTTTGAATACGACTCCTCGTAATTGACGCATGTTATTGGTTGTATCGATATGGTACGAAACCAATATGGTTTCGCTCTCTTCCACTCGTCACAACTCGGCCGATTCCGTACATCTAATCTCGTCTGGATCAAGGGGGTTTTCATTTTGAATACCGCCAGTCAACTGATCTTTAACATGGTGTCACCTGCCTATGTAAATCTATTTGCAACGACCTCTCTTTCTTTCCCTCTCTCCTAGTATAGCATACTGTCGCATTATCAAAGATTTGATGTTATAGGATCAGTTTTAATATTTTTAAACCATAGAATCATTATAAACCCCCCCCCCCTCCTTTTATAACCAGCATTTTCTTCTTTACTGACAAAGTTTTTCCCCAATATCAGAAACAAAATCTTATTATTATGTGTCGTCATGAAATAATTCAATTTGGACAAATCTAGAATGTCTTCGTTTGGTAAACAAGTAATGTTTTTCAAATCTGATTTCATACTCTTCACTCATTACCAAATGACAAAGAAAAACGTTTAGACTCGTCTAATTTGAAAGGATTTGCAGATGACAAATTCAGTGTCAACCAAATGTTTTTTTTTTTTTTTTCTTCTTCTTTGCAAGGGTAGAAAACATTGTTGAAAAATGAGCAAATGCTGGCTACCATCATTTTCTCTTTTTCACACAATGTCTTTCTGAGAGTCGTTTAAACTAGGGATCGTGTGGTTAAGGCTGAATCTGTAATAGTCTAAATTAGCTGATTGATATACCGTATTTGCAGTGTATTCACCATTCTGAAAAATATTCTTAATTGAATTCAAATTTAGAAGGTAACCCAATCTGTGTTTAGGTGATCACCAGTCATGCTTTCATTTTACTCTAATTTCTAAATGAAGAAAGTAACGCAATTTCTGACTGGACAAAACACTTGGTATATCCAATCAGAAATTCTGTCACTTTGGAATTTCAGAAAAATTAACGAGAAACAGAATAAGAAAGCGATTTGGGATGGTTGCTAAATACGGTCTGGAGCTCTAGACACCAAGAGGACCACCCCACAATAGCGACACGCAAAATATAACTCTCATGCGATAAACATTTCATTATCAGTATACATTATTGCTTGTTTTGGGGAAGACAGGTTTAAAATCGCGTACCGCAACGACATAATATAAGCATTATCGATTGGAGGTTTATAATTATCTCGTCACAGTACATGATTTTAAACCTATATTTCCAAACACACACACACACAAAAAAAAAACAGTATAAACTGATAATAGAAGCTTTATCTTGTGAGAGCTATACTCGTGCACACAAGTTGTAAACATACAAAGATACAGAATATCAACATTGTTCGGAAAGGTCACCTATAAGATAAATGAAAACATTCCGACGAAGAGCAATTAAACATAATACTCTGCATTTTAAGTGTCAGCTAGATCTATAATGATAATGTTTTGTACTTTTGTGCGATATCTTCATCTTTGTCACACTCCACTGTCACGTGTATCTTTATCTCTAAGGTTTTCGTAAAATTGGCTATGTCCCTGCAAATTTGGATTTTCGCCCGCTACTTTTTCATGTCATGTTTTATAATGATAGTCAGTACTTTAATCCTTCAGCTGTATTAAATGAAAATTGTCAGCGTAATAAAACACCCAAAAATACTGCAATGGCAAAGTTCTTTTCGTCCGAATTAACTGACCTTATCGGACAGTGTACACCCAAGATCAGACTCTACGTACTGTATAGTCTGATCTTGAATCTATACTTTTCCTAGAAACGTCAAAAGTCGCGCTTTTCAGCCGAAAGATTAATTTCCAAAACCATCTATTGAATCAGTTTTTAAATACCCATCGTTTCTTGTGTCACTCTACACAAAAAGTAGTCCCTTATTTCAGACAGTTTTAAAATCGTTGTCTGTAGAATCAATGCACTCCCTCTGTAAGCCAGCAGCACTTTCCTTTATGAATGCCGTTACTTTATCAACCACCAAAACCCAACCACCAAATACAACCGACACAAGGAAAAAAAGGGGTAGACGGTTTGTTTGTGTGGTGTTTAACGCCATTTTCAAAAGTATTTCAGTTTTACCGAGGTTTCCAGTGCACATATCAAGGCTCCCTTTGAGTTATCTTTTGAGTTTTCACACAATATTCTTCACAAGCCAATGGCTGCTTTCCCACATAACCATCGTCGAAACAATAATCAGCGTCGAGAGAGGAACGAATCCTGTCGCAATGACTACCATCAATCCTCGGAAAGAAATTGGCCGAATTGGAGTAGCGAACCAGTTAGCCCTTGGTCTCAAGTGCGCAGTCCGCAGGCTGACCTGGGCCGAAACTTTTCGCTCTTGGTCAATTTTCTGCATGTCCAAGGACCATTCTACCTTATGACACAGTCGG
Source organism: Tridacna gigas (assembly GCA_945859785.2). Classification (NCBI taxonomy): domain Eukaryota; kingdom Metazoa; phylum Mollusca; class Bivalvia; order Cardiida; family Cardiidae; genus Tridacna; species Tridacna gigas. The sequence goes on along the minus strand of OX244037.2, from coordinate 43,892,917 downwards.
TTGTTAGACAAAATGGACTTTATGTGACTTAGTGTGATGGCTTGCTTGGTAGAATGTATTACGGAGATGCATTAAGCCCGCTTATGCCAGGGCATGACCCATACTGTTAATGTATTAAGATGACCAGTGAATCACAACCAGCTGTTGAACTAGCAAAAAAAAGTTGTAAAAGTAATCATATTTCTGGATACATTATCAGGTCTGCATAACAACTTGGTCACCCATACATGCACTAACCTTCTTAACCTTCTTAGACGACATTTAACTATATATCGACGAGTGGTGCATCACACCGTATCGCTGTGAGGACCATTTTTGACGTTTCTGCTTTAACCCTTTCCCAGACAAGCCCTGGTTTTCACTTGTCTGCAGTACAAGTATTTTGAAAACACTGTGGGAAAAGGAGAAATTGCTCGTAACGAGCAATTTCTCCTTTTCCTACAGTGTTTTCTACCTTTTTGGAGAACTTTCTGTCATCTTCATCAAATCTAAAATTTTAGATTTGATGAAGATGACAGATGAAAATTGCTCGTTACGAGCAATTTCTCCTTTTCCTACAGTGTTTTCTACCTTTTTGGAGAACTTTCTGTCATCTTCATCAAATCTAAAATTGTCGTCTGCAAACTCTTTCAGATTGGACCAGTCTAAAATTTATCGTTTGGGAAAGGGTTAAGTGTTTATATAATTGAGCCATGCTCCGGCAAAGGTGGGCTTAATGCATCTCCCCAATGTGTTGTACCAATTAAGTCATAACATAATAATGGATCTGTAAAACCCGTTTTGTTTAACATCCGACTGAATCATGAGGTACACTGGTCCTTTGATATGCAGAAAGTTTAAAGATGGCAAAAAGTTTCGCGTGGACTGCGCAGTCTGACCTGGTCGATACTTTTTGCAGATGCATTAAACGCTCTTTTCACAGAACATGACTCAAAATTTTAGTCTCCACAAGACAACAAAAGTTTATATTTGTCCTATTCGAGCAACCTTAAAACAGTACAAGAAAACAATCATCTCCGATCAAACTCATTTGCTATGGTGTGAGTAAAGGCCCCGGTGTATCGATTTGTGGTAGGAAAGCTTGTATGTTGGTTTCATAAATGCGCGAGCAAATAGCCTTGCAAGGGGCCGCCGAATAAACATGTGCATTTTTTTTACCAATAGCAAATTACTATTTATTCGTTAGATTTTATCAATACCAGGAAGTAGATCAAAAGCCGGCTTATTCAGTTACGTCGAAAAAAAAAAGAAAGACGAGAAATTATTGATGCACAGGGTCAAGGATCTTTAAGAATCAAAGGCCTATAGAACCTCACAGCCCTGATGTAAATTGCCTAAAACTGCTCATACCGTATTACCAACGAAGATGGTGAAATGCATCTAATTATAGATATACAAAAATCTTTGTTTTTCACTGATAAATAAAATCCTCTGATCACCCACTTTTCTACATATTCCTTTGTTTTTCATCGACGAATTAAGTCACCTGATCACTTGATTTCCCGAGTGAAGTTAAAAATGGAAAGCATGTGACTTGCTACATATATGATTATGTACCATCGGACCAACTTGTTTACTCGAATCGGATTGTATCAATATGTAAGGAAAAGCAAAAAGCGGACCGTCCATGAATTTTAGACGCTTTGACTAGATCTAACTAATTCTCAATGCGATAAAAACACTTACAGGTAAAGCAACACGGGCGGTTAGTAATCTGTTTACTATTACGCAAAATAAGGAAATCCTTATAAAAACTATGATCGGTTTATTTGACGTTTTTATAGCATCTATTATGTATTGTTATTGAGAAGTTTGGGGATTTTTAAACAATGAACTTGTGGAACGATTACATAGAAAATTTCTAAAACTTTTGATTAATGTAAAGTCTTCTACCAGCAATTCAGCGTTATACGGGGAATTTGGGAGGTATCCACTAGCTATTAATATAAAAGTACGAATCATGAAGTATTTCAGTAAACTATTTCTGTATAAACAAAATAATTGTATATTTCAAACAATAATGAACATGACAAACGCGCCTTACAAAAATACCAATACCAATTGGTTTAATAATGTTAAGTTTATGTTAGAAACAAATGGATTTTATGACGTCTGGTTATTCCCATCGTCAGTCAATTTGAAGGCATTTACACCTATATTCCGTAACAGATTAATCGATAACTACCTTAACAATTGGCAATCTGACCTAAGTAGCAGATCTTCATTAACACCCTTTAGACATATCAAAACAACCTTTCAAATATCAGTTTACCTTTTCAAAGTAACCATTCTGACTTATCGAAGCGCTATATCAAAACTACGTCTATTATCACATCAGTTGTTAATTGAAACAGGAAGACATAAAAATGTAGAACGAAAAAACGGGAAATGTACCCTATGTAATTTAAACGAAATTGAGGACGAGTTCCACTTTCTTTTGGTCTGTCCATTTTACAAAGAAATTTGAGAAACGTATTTAAAGAAATATTACTACAAGAAACCAAGCATGTACAAATTAATTGAACTTTTGAATTCGTCAAATGTTAAAATACTCAATGGTATTGGAATATTTTATAAAAGAGCTAATGATAAGAGAAAAAGAATATTATCTAATATAAATAATTAATCAACGAGCATTCAAAATACCGCCTTTCAACAGACGAGCACTACTTCCGCCTTTTTCCTTTTTTTTTTATATTTCCACATAAATTCATTTTACATTTTGTCGATACAAATATACATGTATTTGTGCACATATGTTTATCTTTTTTTTTTATCTGCTTATTATTTCATTTTTTACACACATGTCCATACTCATGTTTATGAATTTTGTATATCAACGATGAACCTTATGTGTTCAAGTTTAAATAAAGCATTCTGTTCTGTTCTGTTCTTTTTGCTGAAGTTGTGTGAAGTTTAGTTAAAATCTAGTCGCCAGTTACTTACCATAGAAAAGTAAATTTTGTAAATAAATGGGGTTATACTCGTATCCTCTTTGACGTCAGTTCTCTTCTTCATGGGACATTTTTCGCTATAATTATAATCGTGTGTTTATTTCAGCTGTCAGAAATCATTATTTATATTCATATGTTTGCCTTTGACATTGAATGCGAATAGCCTGCCAGTTTCATTTATTTGTGTTTCCGTTCTGCGTGTGTACGTCTCGGTGTTGTGACCTTGGCAACATTAATTCTACATGTACATCTAGTTTTAATATTTGTTGTTCTGCCAATGACTTGAACTTTGGCTCAACGTACCTTTACCAGTCCAGACTCAAACGATATGCAGACGCCAAATTAAAAGTGGCTAAAATTGTGGAAGTTGTCTTTGATAGGGTAGAAAATATTGTGGAAAAAGGAGAAAATGCTGGTAACCAGCATTTTCTCCTTTTCCTGCAATGTTTTCAAAAGTCTTTTTTTTTTTTTAATTCGTTAAAAGGTGATTATGTGCTAACGGTTTAAACAGGGCATCAAACTTACACTGTACTTACTTACTTCATAATTACTTTTACATGGTGTGAATGAAAGTTATCTTTATTTCATACACAAATTTGTTTTTTTCGGTCGCTTTTGGGCCTTTAATTTAGTAAGCAATGCGTATGTTTATATACATTTTAACTTAAATCATATTATGAGACAAGGTTCGACGTGTCCTCGGTGCATATTCGGTTATCTCCGTATGCTACGAGTATTATCGAGTTTAACCGATAACTGTTACGAAAGCAAATGGAGGGCAAGTTGAATTTTGTTTACTAACACCATTCAAAGTATGGAATTCATTGTGAAGATGGCAGTTTATTATTGTGCCGACGGTCCAAGTAATAGTTGCTGCCAGAAAAATTAAATTTCAAATCGGGTAAAAGGTAAACAAACGATAAAGCGACCTGGAGACATTTAACCTTGTTTTAGATTTCGTTTTTCTGCCAACGACTGACCGAACAATAACAGATTGTCATCGTCATAATAAATAACGCACTTTTTAAACGATATGATTTAAATTTTATAGCGTTTTGATATGCACATTGTTTACTTTTGGTAGCTGTTTGGCCTTCACCCCTTTTCCAAACAATGCCGAGTTTTAACGACCCTAAGAAAGAGACCTTTTGTGAAAAAAAAGAAATGTGGGAAAAGGAGAAAATGCTGGCAACAAACATTTTCTCCCCATCTCATAATATTTTCTACCCAATAAAAGACAACATAGTCATTTGAACCACCTTTGATTTTTCCTCTGTAAATGCTTTCAATTTGGACAAGATTATAACTGTGTCATGCGGTAAAGAACTGATTAATCGTCATTTTGAAACGTATATGAGCCATGATCTGTGATAACGGGGCTTAATGTATCTACAAAAGTATCGACGCAGGTCAATCTGCGCACTCCGCACAGGCTGACCTGGGCCGAACCCTTTTGCTATTGTCCAATTTTCTGCGTGTCAAAGGACCAGTCTACATCATGATTCGTTCGGTTGTTAGACAAAGTTGATTTTATGGATCCCTAAATATGTGATGTCTTGCCTGGTATAATTGATGATTGAGATGCACTAAGCCCCCTTTTCACAGAGGATGTCTCATATATTCTTTACCGGACGAACAATTTTAGACTCGTTCACATTGTAAGCACTTGCAGACGACAACGTAAACTAGTTGAAATTGAAAGAAATGGTCTTTGAAATTATAAAGAAAAAAACACTGTGGGGGAAAAGGATGCAATATTAGTCACTAGCATGTCCTCCTATTTCCACAATGTTTTCGGAAGCATTTTCCCCAAGTTTGTTCACGCTGGACAAATATAACCCTTTGTTCCTTGTGAAGACGTACATTTGACCCACGCTCTGTGAAAAGGAGGTTTAATGCATCTGCAAAAAAGGTATCGACCAGACCGGCCTGCGCAGTCTGACTTAGGTCGAAATATTTTTGCTTTTGGCAAATTTTCAAATTTTCTGTATGACAAAGGACCTTTAAAGAGGATTCAGTCGATTGTCAGACAAAATGGCTTTTATGGATCCATAATTATGTGACGACCTGCATGTATAATCCATCACGGAGATGAATTGAAACCCCTTTTTGCCAGAGAGTGGTTCATTTACATATGGCACCATAATTTAGGGTAACAATATTAACCCTTAGGCTGCTAAGCGCGACTAAGGGACCTTTTGCGGACAGTGTAGATCAAGATCAGACTGCACAGGAGGTGCAGTCTGATCTTGGATCTACACTGTCCGATAAGGAGATAATTTTCACCCAGAAATACCTTTGAAATAGCAAAAATGTTGCTTTATAGTATCGGCTTGAAAGTTTCATTTCATTTATTTAGCAAGGTAAAGGTTAAAATGTCAAGCCAGTATTACATCATAAAACTGCCGTTAACTGTCTCTTCTCTCTAGGTGCAAATAGAATAATTAAGTTTGAAATGCTCGGTGACAACAATATGAACAGAACAGAACAGGTCAAACATTTTATTCAGACCTGTACATAGTGCAATGAATGTTGTTTAGTGAAAAACATATTTCAATTATAATTTTGTCAGATATATATTTACGTGCTAATAATGAGGTTACATAACTGAAGGGAATATGTTTGCCTTAATTACTATCGAAAGAGGTAATTAAGAGAATTAGATCGATTGATTAGTTGTATGGTGTTTAACGACGTTTTCAGCATTATTTCAGTCATGTTGCGGCGGCCAATGGACCTACCCATGCTTTCATGGAGTTTCTTTTACCAGTACTACGCACAATATTCTCTTCAAGCCACTGACTACTTTCCCACATAGCCATCGTCGAAACAACGGTCAGTGCTCTCTCTCTCTCTCTCTCTGCATCACATTCCTTTAATTTAGCAGATTTCAGAGTGTGGAAATACAACTGGAAGCGTACCAAACATAGCGTCTAATTCAGAAAAGAACACAATTTCTGATTGGCTAAACCACCGGGTTACTTTCTAAATCTAGAATTAGACAAAGAACGCAGTTTAGAATGGTTGGTGAATACGGACCCTGCTTAACTCGTAACCTCTTGAAAAAGTTTTTAACAACAGACTTACTTCCGAAAACAGTTGGATAAGAGGGGAAATCGGCTATTAAATAGAATTCTTCCTTTCAGACAATGTTTTAACATGCATTCGTGTACAAACCTTATTTATGACCATATCAATTATCCTTATATTTCGCCACCTGCAAATATGTTTCAGTAATTTATGAATCAATAATATAAAAATGCATGTGAGCCATGCTATATGAAAACAGGGTTTAATGCATTTGCAAAAATAAAAAAATCGACCATGAGTCAAAACTTTTTTTACTTTTGGTACACTTTCTGGATTTCCAGGGACCATTCTACCTCATGAATCAGACGGTTGTTAGAAAAAAAAATGGATTTCATAGATTCATAATTATGTCATGACTGACTTGGTATGACGCATCACGGCGACGCATTAAACCCCCTTTTTCGGGAGCTTATATATGAGTCGTGCTCTGGCAAAATGGGGCTGAATGGTACACTATGCCATGCAAATTATCACATAATTTTCTATCCACTATATCCATTTTCTGCAACAAGTGACTGAATCCTGGGGTTGACTGGTCCTTGGACATACAGAAAATTTACTAAAAGCAAAAAGTTTCGCCCCAGGTCAGCCTGCGCCGAATGCGCAGGCTGACCTGGGTCGATACTTTTTGCAAATGCATTAAGCTCCATGTTGCCCTAGCACGGCTCCTTTCTGCATGCCCAAGGTCCATTCTACTGCATGAATCAGACAGTTGTTAGAAAAAAAAAGTGGATTTCACCGATTTATAATTATGTCATGACTAGCTATGTACAATGGATCACGGAGATGGGTTAAACCCTCCCCCCGACTTTTCCCGGAGAGCCGCTAATGTAAATATAATTATGTCATGACTTGCTATGTACAATGGATCACGGAGTTGCATTAAATCCCCCCCCCCCTTTTCCCGGAGCGCCGCTAATGTATATTAACAAAGTACCTACCTTGTACGTGAATGATGAAGAGAAACAAAAGAATCAGAGAAGCAACATTCATGTCGTATTGTCCAAGGAAAGCACAGGAGAAAGTCCAGATTTTTTTGTAAAGAACGGCCCAAGTATTAACTCATTATTAACTATCACAATGTGCTTCCACTCTTTTGGCACGTTCCCCAAATTATGACGTTATAGAAGATTGTTTCAACAATAACATACTCTTAAAGTTCATGTAAAAAAGTAATATTTTGAAGAATTCGATTTTTTTTGTAGGTTGCTAGCAGTAAAAGATGTGATAAATAAACGAAGAAATTTTGATTCTGTGATAAATTAACGAAGAAAATTTGGTATTGTCTGTTCACTGTCTTAAGCAAAATGTCTTTAAAGTTCTCGTTTGTCGTAAATCAGTTATCACTGGCAGTTAACATTTCACGAACTAATTTTACGGGATAGATCTATAAAATAGTAAGATGAATTATTGATCGTTGTATTTCAGACACTATATCGAGAATGCCTCCCAATGTATAAAGGTGAACAGTTGGCGACTTTTATCTATTTATTTTTTCTCTTAATTTTATGTTTCCGAATAAGTTAAATAATCCAAAGTTTTGTCGCCGAAGGCAGGCACCAGTCTCACTGATGTACGTGTGGACCGCTTGCCACTCAAGTTAGTAGTGAGTCTTCTTCCTTACCTGTGCATTCATTGAGAATGTGTCACCATTAACCCCGAAAATGATAAATAAATAGAATGTCACTTTCAAGCCGATAGTAAAAATCCTGATTTTGCTATTTCCAAGGTCTTTTTTATGGAAAAAATATCTCCTTATCGGACAGTGTAGATCCAAGATCAGACTGCACATACTGTGCGGTCTGATCTTGATCTACACTGTCTGTAAAAGGTCATTAAGCCGTGCTTAGAGGCTTAAGGGTTAAGGTGCTTGCCGAGTGAAATAAATAAGTTCAGCGAAAAGTAGTCCAAAACATTTCGAATTTAAAACTTTTGTCAGACAAGATTGTAACTAAGTATCGGACATTGTAGATTCAAGATCAGACTGCACGTTATGTGCAGTGTGATCTTAATCTACACTGTTCGCAAAATTATCTGGGTCTACGCCAAGCGCCTGAAGGGTTATCGTTATTCAGTCCATGTTTGTTCCGGTAAGGTGACCACAGTTAATGTTCGCCATGATTGTTTTACACTTGACTGACAGTTCCGCCATGTTCTCGACGGTAGAAATGATTTAAGGCGTAGAACCAACTGCAATCTGCACGTCAACTCTGCACCGACCAACAAAAACTTTAGGCTTGTCCATATTTCAATGCCCTGACGATCCATGAGAAATGAATTGTGGCTGAAATGATGAAATTTGTCATTGAAAGGACAGAAAAAAATTGTGGGACATGTTGGCGAGGGCGTGTTATCGAGATTTATCTATACTAGACGGTAAAATTTAAGACATACTGCAGGTTCCATATTCACTAACCAGTCGTAAGAACATTCTTAGCTTTATTCTAAAGAATTTTCTAAATTTAGAAAGTAACATCACTTCTGATTGGCTGAACCAAATGGTTCAGCCAATCAGAGGTCGTGTTACTTTACAAAATCTAGAATAAGTCCAAGAATGAAATTAAGAACGGCTGGTGAATTTATCAAGCATTTGAAGACAACAAATCAAATGTAGCTAAATGGATCGGATATTTCTGTGAGAGGATAGAAAACATTGTCAGGTCTCTAATAGAAGAGAAAATGCTGATTACCAGCGTGTTCTCCTTTTCCAACATTGTTCTCCAAAGCATTCTTTGTAAAGGTCGTAAAAAGGGGGTCGTTTATTGCAAAAGATTAACTCTTACAGCGCCTTCCACAGCTGTAGTTGCCCTTGTGGCCGGTGTAGATCAAGATAAGACTGCACAAAACGTGCACAAAACGTGCTGCCAGACCTTTGATCTACACTGTCGGCTTTGCTGAAACACGACGGACAAAAAGGCATCCACTTTGATTAAGCGCGACTCAAGGACCTTTTGCGGATAGTTTAGATCAAGATCAAACTGCACATAATGTTATATGCATTTAGGCCCCCTTTCACAGAGTATGGCTTATATAAATGACATGTTATTATGTAAGATGAAATATGACGTTATGTGTCAACAAACATCCTTAGTGTCGCATTCTTGTAACGTCTTTGAACCCATGAACAGTATCATTGAAGCTTTGTGAGGTTCATTTGAATATTTGGACAATGGTGAGAGGTTCCTTTGGCAGTATAAAGATACATCCATACAGCCAGAGACAAAAAACGCAAAAAGTGTACAGAATGGCTCAGAATTTAGACAGCTGTGCAAACATAGATAATTTACCAATATACTGTATATGGTGTGAGGAACAGAGAAACTTGAGCGATTTGTCCGCATTTAAAACCAGAAACGACAACAGTAATTTCTTTAAAGACCTTCAAAAATGAAATGTAGTTTCGATCCGTCGTTATCTGTGCAGCCTTCAAAGAAATCACCATTGTCGTTTCCAGTTTTACATTAGGACATATCCCTTGAGTTTCTCTGTCCTTTACACCACATATATTGGTAATTTATCTATGTTTACACAGCTAGCAAAATTCTGAGCCATTCTACACGCTTTCAAGTTTTAACAGCGTTTTTTTCTCTCATAAAACTATTTCCAGTCCTTTGCACGCTAAGTAACTTAGATTTTTTTCTTCCTTGTTTCAAAATGTATATCTTGGCAAAAAGTCATACATACGTGTATATGAAATTTGGAGAAACAGAAAACAAAGTCTCATATTCTGACTCTTATTTTACGCCATTTACAAGAGTTTCTGAAATCGCTACTGTTATGTAACGAGTTAATATTGTGCTCGATGGTTGTGAGTGGAATATGCCGTATTTACTGCCATCAAAACATGAAAGAGCAACGTGAATCAAGACGTTTTTCAAAGACTATCAGCTTAGCATGAAATTTCATAGTTACGTAAATGTGATTTAATGCATCTAACAGAATTACTTCGTCCCTTTAGAGTTTACCCCCTGTTCCTTGTTTTGCCTTGAAGTTTTGATTTTAATATTCACTGAATCTGAATTATTGAGGAAACTGAAAGTTTGAGCACGAAGCCAGTTTTTACAAGCACGCCCGTCCAAAACAACAACATACTCTAGATTTGCATTGCCATTAGGCGGAATTACCAAAACAGCAACATACTCTAGATTTAGTTGCCTGTGCATTGCCATAGATCTATGCGGAATTACCAAAACAGCAACATACTCTAGATTTAGTCGCCTGTGTATTGCCATTATGCGAAATTACCAAAATAGCAGCATACTCTAGATTTAGTCGCCTCTGTATTGCCATTATGCGGAATTACTAAAACAGCAACATACTCTAGATTAAGTCGCCTGTGCATTGCCATAGATCTATGCGGAATTACCAAAATAGCAGCATACTCTAGATTAAGTCGCCTCTGCATAGCCATAGATCTATGCGGAATTACCAAAATAGCAGCATACTCTAGATTTAGTCGCTTCTGTATTGCCATAGATCTATGCGGAATTACTAAAATAGCAGCATACTCTAGATTTAGTCGCTTCTGTATTGCCATTATGCAGAATTACCAAAATAGCAGCATACTCTAGATTTAGTCGCCTCTGTATTGCCATTATGCGGAATTACTAAAACAGCAACATACTCTAGATTAAGTCGCCTCTGCATTGCCATAGATCTATGCGGAATTACCAAAACAGCAACATACTCTAGATTTAGTTGCCTGTGCATTGCCATTATGCGAAATTACCAAAACAGCAACATACTCTAGATTTAGTTGCCTGTGCATTGCCATAGATCTATGCGGAATTACCAAAACAGCAACATACTCTAGATTTAGTCGCTTCTGTATTGCCATTATGCAGAATTACCAAAATAGCAGCATACTCTAGATTTAGTCGCCTCTGTATTGCCATAGATCTATGCGAAATTACCAAAACAGCAACATACTCTAGATTTAGTCGCCTCTGTATTGCCATTATGCGGAATTACTAAAACAGCAACATACTCTAGATTTAGTCGCCTCTGTATTTCCATTATGCGGAATTACTAAAACAGCAACATACTCTAGATTTAGTCGCCTCTGTATTTCCATTATGCGGAATTACCAAAACAGCAACATACTCTAGATTTAGCCGCCTCTGTATTTCCATTATGCGGAATTACCAAAACAGCAACATACTCTAGATTTAGTCGCCTCTGTATTTCCATTATGCGGAATTACCAAAACAGCAACATACTCTAGATTTAGTCGCCTCTGTATTTCCATTATGCGAAATTACCAAAATAGCAGCATACTCTAGATTTAGTTGCCTCTGCATTGCCATTATGCGGAATTACCAAAATAGCAGCATACTCTAGATTTAGTTGCCTCTGCATTGCCATAGATCTATGCGGAATTACCAAAACAGCAACATACTCTAGATTTAGTCGCCTGTGTATTGCCATTATGCGAAATTACCAAAACAGCAACATACTCTAGATTTAGTCGCCTCTGTATTGCCATTATGCGGAATTACCAAAACAGCAGCATACTCTAGTTTTAGTTGCATCTGCATTGCAATTTTGCGGATTTACCAAAACAACAACATATTTTAGATTTAGTCGCCTCTGCTCTGTCATTATGCGCGATTACAAAAACAGCAACATACTCTAGATTTAGTTACCTCAGTATTGCATTTATGCGGAATTACCAACACAGCAACATAATCTAGATTTAGTTACCTCAGTATTGCATTTATGCTGAATCACCAACACAGCAACATATTCTAGATTTAGGTACCTCAGTATTGCATTTATGCGGAATTACCAACCTCGATGTACTTACTTCAAACTTTATCAACCCTTAAGCTCTAAGCCCGACTTAAGGACATTTTGCGGACAGTGTTGATCAAGATTAGAATGCACAGAACATGCATTCTGATCTTGGATCTACATTGTCCAATAGGGCGATATTTTTCCCAAGAAAAATACCTTTGAAATAGCAAAATTAGAGTTTTTTTTTTTTTTTTTTTGTTTGAAAGTTTCATTTCACTTATTTGGCAGGATAAGGGTGAGCTAAAATGAGATGATACTCGTACAAAGTAGTGCCTACCCTTTCCTTGACTAGTTATATGAAACTTTCAAACCGATTGTAAGAAATATTGCTATTTTAGAGTTAATTTTTGGTGGATAAATATCTCCTTATATCACGTTCTGCACAGTCTGATCGTGATCTACACTGCTCGCTAAAGGTCCTTCAGTCGCGCTCAGCAGCCTAAAGTTAACTGCCTACCAATCAATCCCGAATTTTAACAAAGCCTTTGGGAATGAAAACAAAACCTTTGAGAAAAACTGTGAAAAGGAGAAAATTCTGGTAAACTGCATCTTTCCCGTTTCCTATAATTGGCCAGCAACATGAGAAATGAGACCTTCTGACATTTGTGTAAAGCGTCGCCTCGGATCAGCCTGCGCAGTCCGCGCAGGCTAATCTGAGACGGCACTTCACAACTACACAAGATTTTGTCATACAGTAGACTTTCGTGAAACAGAAAATCACATAAGAACGGAAAGTGTCGTTTCGGATTAGTCAGTACGGACTGCACAGGCTGATCTGGGACGACACACTTACGCTTATGTCCGAAGTCCTCTTTTCATGTTTTGCATGCCAATTATAATGTTTTCTGTCCTTTCAAAGGCAAATCCAATCAACCGAGCCACAATGCCCTTAATGCTTTGAATTTGGAATAGTCTTAAGTTTTGTCGTCTTTTAAAGCCCCACTAGTGTCCAAAAGTAAACAGTGCGGTTGTTAAAATGCATTTGAATTTGAGTCATACCATTTAAAAGTATGGAAATTATTGTGAAGATGACAATCTCTTATTGTACGTTCGGTCCATGTGTTAGTCGCTGTCAGACAAAAAATACTTTTAAAAGTATGTCAAAAGTTTTTAAAATTCATTTCTCTGCTAACTACTAACACCTGGACCGAATTTTCACACTCGCATTTACTTTGGTAGGTATTGGGGCTTTGAAAATTTAATGAGGAAAGTGCAAAATTTAATTGATGTGTTGATAAAGCGTTATTAATACATAACCATCTGATAATATTTTTCGTCTCGCATGAGTATAAGGCCTTATTTATAGCCAGCTGTGTTGTTGAACACTAATGTCATTCGGAAAACCTCAGATGATCCCCTCGGCTGAAGCACGTAGCTTGATATGCACTTACACAGTACATTTCTTCGCCGGAAATACACCGCTTTACCGTTCCTAAATTGTTATAACTCCATTTAGAAAAAGAAAACACTAGTTACAGTTTTCTGTTGGAACCTTTCTAAATACAATGCCGTTGACAAACAGTTTGTACATTTATTTTCTAACTTGGGATATTAATTCCGTAGGCATTTTTCAGCGACAGGTTGCTTATCACCGTGGCTGTTGTTGCCATACCTAATTTACATGGGCGCTGCAATGTGATCATGTGACTGGCAGTATTTCAAAATGGAACACCCTTGATACAGACAAGGTTAGATGTAGGTACAGAATCGGCCTAGTTGTGACGAGTGCACTAAGGTAATGTATGTAGGTCACTTTAGTAGCGGGGATTTCCATTCTGCCAAAGTGCGTGATCCTAGTACATCTAAATATGACCTGGGTCCGTATTCATCAACCATTCTCAAGAACATTCTTTGTCTAATTCTGGATTTAAAAAGAAACACAGCTTTTTATTTGCGCAAACATTTGGTTTAGCCAATCAGAAGTGGTGTTACTTTCAGATTTAGAAAGTTCTTAAGATTAAGACTTGATAATTTTTTCAAGAATGGTTTGCAAATGGTTGGGCCTTGGTTTTATTATTTCCTTGTTTGACACATTGCAATATTTAATGTCTCTAAAGATACTGCTGCGCACAAGCAGCGACATAGCGGTATGGTCGGGTCAATGCATGTAACTTAACCATTAATGAGCCATGCTTTGTTAAAAGGGGGCTTAATGCACCTGCAGAAAGTATCGACTCATGTCAGCCTGTGCGGACTGCGCAGACTGACATAGGCCGAAACTTTTTGCTATCGTTAAATCTTCTGCATGTCCAAGAACCATCCTAGCTCCAGAGTTAGTTAATTGATAAACTAAGTGGATTTTATGAGCTATTGGTTTGGTTTGTATTGGAGTTTAACGCCATTTTAACAGCTCAGGTCATATCATGGCGGTCAGTGACGGACCCATGTGTTTCCTGGCTTTCTCATTCCAGCACTGAAACAACTTTCTTTTCAAAGCCACTGGCTACTTTTCTCACATGTGATAACTTGCTTGGTATCGTGCATCACGGAGTTGCGCTAAGCCTCCTTTTCACAAAGCATGGCTTATTTGGTTTATCTACTCGGAAATTGCGTAACTCAGAAGTATAGAAAATAGTAAATCTGAGTAGGAATGCTCTTTGGTACGACTCGTGAGAATTAGAACTCAAGTCACAACAGTCGTAAAAGGGAGGTTCGTGTCACCCACTTAAGACTGGTCACCATTTGCATAAATTTGTTCACTGGACGTTATGATTACATATTCATTACAGAGCCGACATAACTGCTTTCGTTATCTCAGTCATTTTAAGTATCTTGTAGGATGTTATCGTGTCAAACGATGACATAAACATTCATGTGGCAAGTTATTTTTTTGTTTATTGTTAAAGATGCATCTATACTCGTTTTCAGCCAGTTTTTAAACCATTTCATCTTTATTTCACGAACAACATGAACCAGATCTTCAGATAGAGGCAGTGATTTTCATTTTAAAATTGAAAATATTAATTATTCTCCACTAAACCCTATGTTATGGGTACTCATTAGAATCGTCTCATCGAGACGATTCTATTGAGTAACCACAACATAGGGTTTGGAAAAGAAATAATGGATTGAAAATACCATCACTCCCTCTTATCTGGAGCTCTGATGAACCTATGAGGTTTTCTCCAGGAGAACGTGCAAAAATTAAGCCCCAGACAACAGATGAACTTAAGGCATCAATAATTTCAGAGACGAACCTGAATCTAACCTAGGACGATGAAAGCGAACTTCACGAAGACACCGATTGCCCTGCGACGTCAAAATCGACGTCATTTTGAACATTTAATGCAAATCGATGTATGTTTAAAAGGCGCTAGCCGCCGAAATTGTCCAATGTTACCTTACATTCTATGCATGTCATAAAGCTATAGTATAAAACATCTAAATTGGTACAAATTTTGTTGCATT
Organism: Tridacna gigas; assembly: GCA_945859785.2. NCBI lineage: Eukaryota > Metazoa > Mollusca > Bivalvia > Cardiida > Cardiidae > Tridacna > Tridacna gigas. Next base: position 43,877,669 of record OX244037.2, on the reverse strand, counting down.
ACCTTTATAAACAATATATCCTTGACACATTCGAAAAGTGTACCATATATTATGAAACACCCTGTACAATCTAGTAAAAATGTCTGGCAAAAGTTCAATATGATAGGCGCTTAGCCAAAAGCTATACACGTAGGAAAAAACCTTTGTATTTCATTTTGAGGCAGTTCTTTATTTTACTTAAAACATTTGACAGATGTGGAATCAAAGTCAATATCGGGTGTGACCTCCATGTGCAGCAACGTACGACACCTGGCGGGCATAGGGGAGATGATACAGCGTATCGTTTTTCTTAGAATCCGCTGAATATTGACACGCAAAGTCACCCTGTTATTTCATATCAGAAGAAAAAAGTAACAGGGTTCCCTTATTTTTAGGGCTACGTAAATTGTTGCAACACAAATAGATCTGAAAAAATCAACTAGCCTTCTACACGAAAGGAGACTTGTACTGTGTGTCATGGAAAAGGGTAAGTAAGACCAGCCCCATTGGTTCAGATGGTGGGGTGGAGGTTCGATCGCTACGGCTGGCCACTTAAAATTACTGAAGCGTCTTTCAGATTCTAAGACGTTAAATCGAGCTCCCGTGGAATGGTACTATTACACCGAGCATTTTAAAGAATCAAACGTAACATAAGATGGGTTTCGTCCTGTATCTTGCATAACCAACAGTCTTCCGGGGGGGTCACCCATATGGGCAACCGGTGGCAACGATAACTATACGAAAATTAGAGGATAAAGTATATATGTACCGTTAAGCCTTTACCACACAGTTTCGAGTTCTAACGACCCTGACGAAGAAGCCCTTTGTAAACATTGTTGGAAAAGACGAAGGTGCTTGTAACAAGCATTTTCTCCTTTTCCCCACAATATTTTTTACTCTTTCATCAGTTCAGTATTTGAGTCATATTTCATTTCTTGTCGGCGAATGCTGTCAGTTTAGACACGTCTAGAATTGGGTCGTTTGGTAAAGATTTGATATAAATGAGTCACGCTCTGGCAAAAGAGGGCTTAATAATTCTCCATAACACATTATACCAAGCAAGGCATTACACAATTATGAAGCCATAAAATATATTTTGTCTAACAACTGGTTGAATACTGGGATAGACTGAGCCTTTGACATGTAGAAAATTGACCAATAGCGAAAAGTTTCGACCCAGGTCAGCCTGCGCGGACTCAGAAGTAATCCTGCAGGCTGACCTAGGTCGAAACTTTTCGCAAATGCATTAAACCCCCTTTTGCCAGAGCATGACTCAAATTTAGATCCCACGCATTTGTAATTACTGACTAATGAGAGGTACTGATGTGATGATTAAGTAGGGTTTTGTGGGGAACGGCGGTAAACCACATACACACACACAAATGAAAATCCACGTACAGCGACGGGGTTTCTAACTACAGTGGTTTCTAGCCTGATCCGTCAAAAAAAAAAATATAATAGATGAAAGCTAGGTTCTAATTTGCTAATTTCTGAACATTTTTCTTATCAATCTATTGTTGTAATTTAGCAGGTATTTCATTTCTACATGAGGTTTTGTTAAGTTTATATGTTTGGTATTTGGCATACATTTTCTACCAATGACATTTTTTTTCAAGTACTCGTCACTCCAATACCAACAAACGTTATTTATCGATTTCTATCGACCTTTTTTTTTTCCATTAAACTACACATTTATTGTAAGCCCGCCCACTTAAATGTACAACAACAAATCAGTGGATACTCAGCTTGGTAACTTAACAGCACAGTAGCTGCCAATAGTAAACAAAAAAGGCATTAAAATGCATTTAGATTTAAATTACACCATTTAAAAGTATAAAAATTATTGTGAGGATGACACTCTTTTGTTGTACGGTTAGTCCAAGAGTTAGTAGCTGGCAGAAATGAGTACCAGGTAAGAAGTAAACCAAAGATGGAGCAACTGTTTACCTAGTTTTAGAATTCTTTATTTTGTCAGCGACTTACATTTGGACCAGCCGTACAATAACAAATTGTCATCCTCAGAATAATTTCCACACTTTTTAATGTAAGATTTAAATTCGAATGCATTTTAACCTTGGCATTTTTTTTTATTTTTGGCCTCTTCTGTGCCTTTAATCATCAAATGAGCTAGACAATTAAAAGGAATTATTTCATGTTTTTCGGTAGTTTATCGAGAAATAATGGTGGATATTTCATGGTTGCGACCAGTGAAAATACCAATTCTATATCTTCTAACTCTTCAATTGAAGGCGGAAACAGTAGTTCCCGCGCATTAGTTACCTAGGTAGTCAGCGTGTGCCATTCAAATGGAGAGAAATATGACGTAATTTACGCTATATTTCTCGCGCTTTACATAATGTTGTAATGCGTTATGTGAGGGGGGTACGTCACGGGGAATTACCGAAAACAACGGCACTGGGTTTTGATAAAGTTCCAACAAAAAAGGGATTATCATGAAATAAATAGAATATTTGTTTTCTTCGGTGAAAGATCGAAATTTATTTCATCGAGTGAACATCATCGGTAAAATTTTCACGAGTGGCGCAGCCACGAGTGAATATATTACCGATGATGTTCACTCGATGAAATAAATTTCGATCTTTCACCAGAAAAAATATATAATATATAAATCCTCTATATCTTCATATCTTTATTCGATTGATGAAGTGACAATATCGTTATCTTGAAATTCCAATAAAATTCTGATATACATCTATGAGGAATAGAATTTTTTTTTTTTTTTTTTTTAAACACAGTTTTATCAAATTTTTGGAACAGCTTCTATGAAGAAAAAAGCCCACACTATTTATAACTATGACAAGGGACCTAAGTCTATAATTGAAATGAATGACGCTTTCCTTTCTTAATAAAGGCCATTGGACAAAATATTGTAAAAAAACAAGATTTTTAATTTATATATTTCTTTATATTTTAATTTCCTACGAAATTATTTCTCAATGAGCAATTCCAAATCTCCTAGGTCCTTGAATTCTTAAGAATTCCACAAGCCAAGCTGAAGCTAACCTCTTATTGGGGTCCGAAAGAGGGAAAACCACCCGAAATGAACATAGATTCAGTGTCGAGGTCGTGGTGCAACCAAAGAATAGAAGCTGCTGTCGAAAACATATTTGCTGATTTCTTGGCAGATCGGGACAAAGAAGAGAAAAACATTCAAAATGTTGAGTAAAAAAAAAAAACTGTTTCGTGAAGCCAAATTGAATTTGTGTGAAATGGAAAGCGAGCTTGCAGAGATTGAAAACAAAGTCCATGAGAGAAGCAGAAACTCGATTAAAAATGAGAAAAATAAAAATGAAATGATAGAATTCTCTTTGTAATGACAAAAGTCGTGAAAAAAAAAAAAGACGAGTCGGTCACTAAAACATTCGTACTAGACCTCTATGACATTAACAATGTGGTATGCAAATGTCGAGAATCAATTAGGTTTTTGATGTTGGTCGGCGGTTTCCTCAATGTCATTTGAAGGTCAAACTGGATGAATGGTATTGCAAAGTACTTAATATCACTGACCAATAAAACCGCCAAGCGACATGTAGGAGGTAGATGCTCATACATATTCATGATAGTAAATAGTAGTATAGTTCGAGTGCATCTGTCTTAAGGTGTGCAAGGGAAAATTAGTCCTTTAACTCTTTTAGCGTCTTCTGCGAAAACAGGGGCTTTTGCGGACGGCAAAGATCAAGATCAGACTGCACAGAACGTGCAGTCTTATCTTTGGTCTATTTCGTCAGCTTGTTTGGTCAAGACTATAAGATAAAAATCTGTCTCAGTTAAATTTGATTGTATTTTCAGCCGACGAAGAAGGTCGATTTTATATATTTGGCGATGGAAGAGTTGACCCCTGTCTCCGTCACTATGCCGAAGTCGACGGTCCTACGTCTGAATTTAGCGTTAGTACCTGCAGGGGCGTAGCTACCTGTACGCAAAAACGCAGTTGCGTACACGTTGCAAAAAAAAAAAAGGGAAGACAATTTTGCCAAAAACGTCAACAGAGGACGGACACCAAATAGCTTCTAGAATTCAAACATTTTCCGAGGGAGACCCTCCAGACTCTCCCAGGAAATCCTGCTCTCCCTCCCTCCCTCGGAACTTGCGCCTCGGATATTACCTTCGGTATTACTTTTGCGTATACATGTACGTGTATTTTATTTTGGGCAAGCGACGCCCCTGACCTGTATACACCAACCATTTTAAATTCAGTTCTAATTCTTAATTTAATGATTTAACAACAGTTTGGCTGACACCTTGTGTCACAGAGAAGCTTATGGATAGTCGAAGGCTTGGTGTATTGAAATGAGCCATGCTCTGTGAAAAGAGGGCTCGATGCATCTGCAAAAAGTATCGGCCCAGAAATTTTTGAGAATAAGACTGAGAATATTCTTAAGAATGGTTAGTCAATACGGACCCTAGGTCAGTATTCATTAACCATTCCTAAGAACATTCTCATTTGGTCAAGCTAATCTGAAGTTATCGTACTTTCTAAATCAGGAATTAGACAAATGGGTGGTAAATACAGACCCAGGGCTCGTATTCACCAACCCTTCTTGAGAACCTTCTTGGTCTTATTCTCCAGAATTTTTACATTTGACAGTAACACAACTTCTGATTGGCTAAACCAACTCAGAAATTGTGTTACTTTCCAATGTAGAAAATCTTGAAGAATAAGACTAAGGATATTTTTAAGAACGGTCGGTGAATACGGACCCTGATCTCGCTACACGTGCCACTACCTTGTGACATATTTTGGGCGAAACAACCGAGTAAGAAAAGCAAAAGAGTTGTCTTTCTCCCTGAAATTGTATTTTTTACTTACTTGACGCTCTCGGGGTATATAAGTCTATCAGTTTCATTGCTGATTCTGCAAAGAAACAAGAAATATCTTTTTAAACAAGAAATATTCTTAAAAAAAGATAGACGGCGTAAGAGATTCTAGAATACGAGTATTGAAACTCTTTTGTGGCTCAAAGTAAAAATAACGAAAAGTAACCTTCTTGGTAATTGCCTCTTTTTCCTCACTGTTTTTCATTTTGTTGAAAAGTGGTTTTGGGTTAATGGGTAACGCTTATGAAAACATTAAATTTCCAATAAGAATCATTCTTTACTACATTATTTTGCTATGGTATGAATCGACTGGCAGTAGCAACGCTTGTAGATAGTGGTTTCATAAATGTGTGAGCAAATATGCCAACAGGGCCCCGCCGAACAAACATGTGCACATTTTTGACCAATCGCAAATTACCATCTATTCATTCTTTATCAGTACTAAGAAGCAAGTCAAAATCCAGCGCATTCAGCTACGCCGAAAAAAGATAAAGGGCGTATGAGTTCTTGGAGTATGAATATTAAAAATCTTTTGTCCTGGTTCAATATGAACAAAAAAAAAATGAAAAGTAACGTCGACAGCAGTTGCGTCTTTTTTCCTCATTGCTTTACATATTGGTATCAATAAAGTGCCCGCAAATGGGCACAGAGGGGTCCGCCAAATAAGCACGTGCACGCAAATTACCATCCATTCATTTGATTTTGTCAATCCAAAAAGTAGGTCAAGAACCAGCGCATTTAGCTACGACCAAAAATAAGCTATTTTTGTTTATCGAACATGTAAACCAAAGTTTTAGGATGCTTTATTATGTGCTGTTTTGGCAAAAATTTCTTCATTATAAAGAAGGTACTGCTCAGTTTTTTTAAGAATTCAGATCTCCAAGTGCATGCACGTATAAGCGAGTTTGTGTACTTTTTGCTCTTTTTTCTCTATATAGTTTGAAGGTTCAGATTTGCACGATCAGTTCTTTGAAGGACATTTCGTAAGAAAACAATTAAAGATATGAAAAAAAGAAAAAAGGTTATATTCTTAGCATTTTTTCCATCATAAGAAACAGGGAAGAATAGAATAGGCAAGACATCTGTTTTAACCAAGTAAAGAGTTGACTTGGATGACAAAGGCCCATACATGTACTTGATTGAAAACGAAGGAAATGTGACGATAACAAAAGTGCATCTTGAGCCCGCGATGCACGGCTATTTAAGTTCAATATATTTCAAATAACATCAGCGATCATTTAAATCAAAGACCGACAGATGCAAACACGAAACATGACTTTCTGAAACGCACAACAATCATTTATCGATGCAGGTAAAAATGCATCCCATTCATTATAATTAATTTTCTTGTCTGTAAACTGATGTATATCAGTGTAACAATACGTTACTGGACTTGTTTTGTTTGTGTAAATTACCGTAATAAACTATTGTTTTATTCCTGATAAGTTAATTGATGGGACAACGTGATCTGTTTCTCCGATCTATCGCCTGGGAGGGCCTGTAAAACTTTACCTTGTGAGGCAATACCACAGGCTTTCGTTTTTTGACGAACTTCGCCAACTCTGTTGCATAGGTGTCCAACTCTATTCCATAGCGAACACCAGCAGTCGTCATTTATCGGAAATTTTCACATTTTCTGCCACCGGAGTAAAACTGTCGATGCTTTAAGCGTGTTCTGCGATGATTTTTCTACCAACTGGTACATAGGATGATAGAAATATGTAAGTATCAGGAGAGTTACAGAGCTCTGAACTTTTGAGACGGACAGTTTTTCTCTCTTGCGACCGTGGGATAGAAAATTCCATCGGGCTAAATACAAGTCTCGTTCTTGATTTGGCCACTTAGGAAATGACAAAGTGTTCTATTTAGAATACATGAAATTCGGTTAACCATTTAATTTAGTTTTCCATCTACTTAAACTTAATCTAAAGTAAAATAATTCCAAATTTCGTTTGTATTTTAATTTTGGTCATTTGATTTTCGATAATTCTTCCAGGTCAGTTTTATTTTTAGAACAGAAAAAAAAAATCAAAGTTTTTGAGCTATATATAGAACTGAAAACACGTCTATTTTCGTCACAGGCGTTCGTTTGTGATACACTTCGCCATCCATATTAAGAAATATCTTATATATTACATTGTATGGATGGCAAAATTCGTCACAGAAACATGATACACACGGGTATATGCCGCTTACTAGAACATGTGGTGCATGTGAATTTTTTTTTTAAATGGGGAAGGAAAAGTTACTTTATTTAGGTATCGCTGAATGGGCTGGCTTTTGACCTACTTTTTTGGTATTATATTCGAATGAATGTATAGAAATTTGCGATTGGTCAAAAATAAGGATATGTTTACTCTGCGGACCTCTGCGGACCTAATGGCGGGCACATTTACGCCATCTATTTTTTTTAAAACGATATTTCTTGTCTCCTCTTCTCTCCGATTAAATAAATAACAGTGTGATACGAGAAAAAAAATACCAATTTCACTCATTTTTCGCTAGAGCTGTCTTTTTTTAATCACTTAAACGAAATATATTTGATAGAAGAATAATACATGAGCCATGCTGTGTGAAAAGGGGACCTTGGTGCATCTGCAAAAATTATCGACCCAGGTCAGCCTGCGCAGTCCGCGCAGGCTGACCTGGGCCGAAACTTTTTGCTGTTGGTAAATTTTCAGTATATCAAAGGATCATTCTACCTCTAGATTCAGTCGGGTGTTAGACAAAATGGATTTTATGGATTCATAATTATGTGATGACTTGCTTGGTAACATGGATTACGAGGATGCATTAAGCCCCCTTTTGCCAGAGTATGGCTCACATGTATGACATGGTTAAAAAGTCTGAAGCACTCTAGTCATTCGAGATAAGTCTCGTGTCTCATCTTTTAACTAAACCCTTTACCATGCAATCCCGAGTTTTAATGACCATGGGGAAAAAACCTTTTTGAAAACATTGTGGGCGTAAAGGAGAAAATGATGGTTACCAGCATTTTCCTCCTTTCCCCCCACAATGTTTTCTATCGAATCGAAGACAAATTTCAGTTGCGTCACATTTAACTTGTCGTATGAAAATGATTTGAATTTGAATCAGTCTTAATTTTGTCTTTTGGTAAAGAGTTAAAGTGCTCTATAAATAAAATAAAAAGATCGTAAATAAAATACCCATATAATGTTAATGCCATCGAAAATAAAGAAAACACTATCATTTCACGATATCGGACAGTGTAAATCCAAAATCAGACTGCACGTTCTGTGCAGTCTGATCTTGATCTACGAAAAGGCAAATTGGGTCTCGCTGTGCACTTAAGGGTGTTAACCCTTCGGCTGCTATGCGCGACTTTATGACCTTTTTCTGACAGTGTAGATCAAGATTAGATTGTACAGAGCGTGAGGTCTGAATTTGGATTTACTCTGTCCGATAAGGAGATATTTTTCTCCAAAATAACTTTGAAATAGCAATATTTGGATTTTTAACTAGTGACTTAAAAATTTCAAGTTCTTTTCTTAGCAGGTTAAGGGTTGAAATTCCCGATGATTTATTGAAAAGACATGGATTTCGAAGTGTCTTTGACTTAATGTATGGGAAATGTGAGCATTTGCCCTTTAGTGAATGATATAGCACGTTTTGTACGAAAGTGATCATGACTGATCGGTTTTTATCAAGTAATAAAGACGTTTAATCCTTTACCACACAATCCCGAGTTTTAACGACTCCCGGGAAGAAGACTTTTGGAAACATTGTAGGGAAAAGGAGAAAATGCTGGTAACCTTTCCTCACAATGTTTTCTGTCCTATCAAAGACAAATTTTGTCATTTGAGCTACAATTAATTTGTCGCGTGCAAATGCTTTCAATTTGGACCAGTCTAAAATGTTGTCGTTTGGTAAAGATGTTTAAATCAGCGCGTGATGTATGATGGTATTTGTTCGTGCACCACTGCTTTGACACGCCCCTCTAAAGAAAGTCTGTCTGTCTGTCTGTCTGTCTGTCTTCACTTTTTAAATAGTTTACATAGATGAGTAACTCTGAAAAAGTCTTCATGATAGAACTGTGTATTGGGTATGATTAAGGAAAAGATTCTTTGAAGTACGATCATCAAGGTGTGGTTTGTCCTTGGTCTCCCCTGTTTCTTTTAGTTTGGCCTCCCAAAATTTGTTTCCTCTCTACCAAAGTTTAAATGTTTCCCTTCTTTTATTCATAAAAAAGAGGATCGAATGGCCCCTACGAGAAAAGTCCAAGGAAATCCCTGCAAGGTCATCTGTCAAGTTTTGATTCCCACAGCTGGCCAGCTAAAATTATCAACAGGCTTTCGCATGAAACATTTAAATCTAGGTCCCGTGTGACGCTGCTACATGCACCAAGCACGTGACAAAACCAGACGTTACTCAGAATGGGTTGCGTCCTGCATCTTGCACATTCGCCCACTACAAGAAATGACTAACATATTTCTGGGGAGTCACCATCCTCGTTGACCCAGTTCCGATGTATTCTGTAAACTACATTTATCGCCCCTGGGTTATCTCGGGTATGTTTTCTCGTTCTCATGAATTAATCATGAGGCATTTTGATTGGTAATCTCAGTTTTTCGGTAAGAAATTTAATCTATTTTTATCAACCATATACCATCATTTCTATTTTTACCTCGTCTACAACCAATCAAATCGCTTATTTCAAATCAAGCTTCGCGATACTTTAAATATGGCTGGGGCCCCCGAACATCGTTGTCAAAAGTTTACAAAAAACAATCGGCGTCACCCCGCAATTTACGGAATACATCAGAACTGGGTTAATGAGGATGGCCCTGGATTGTCGAAAGGCAAATGCCACAGAAGGAAGGGCCACCGGCGGCCGCCATATTTTTTGATAATGATGTGGGTTTTACCCAGTTTATTAACGGAAGAAATGTGATATCCTACACTCCAAGAGAGTATCGTTATGTTATCGATAATTCTATTGGCTATTGGATGTAATTCGCGATCTGATGAATATTCTTAGAAACGACGATTTCACAACTGAATGTCCCAGAATGGTAATACTTCACACCTGGATTAACGAGGGTGGGGAGTCACCAATCTTTTCAAAATGGCAATCGGTGAAGCGAATTTCAAAATAAAGTATACGTTTATTTAAAAAAAAGACGCCACCCGGGACAATTCATCTAGCCATGGTAAGCTGGCTCATAACCTACGTACGCACCAGTCACTTATAAAAACGGCCCCTTATATGGGCTAAGAAAATAGCCCCGGTAGAAGCGCAGCATGCTGGAGACATTTTCTTTCGATAAAGTCTGGAGAAAAAAACCCTGCACAAATCCCGGTTTTCCTTAAATCTATATTTCGAAACTATATACAAACATTTGCAGCAGTAAACAATGGTGGTTTTTTAAATTATTTTTTTCGGTTTGAAATAATTGTATTTTTAAGAAATTTCGAGCAAAAACAAGCTTGATTTTTCAACAGAAATGTTATTTATAGCCATTTTCCCGTTTGCTACCGGGTACTTTTTAGCGGCAGGGTTTTTGGTTTACGCACCGCGTATTAATACTGTATTTATCCTGTACAAGAAAGCGATGCATCAAGCCAGACATGTCAGTCTTCCAAGAATATGACATGTGCAGACAACGTTCTAGTGTGTATATATATTTAGCAAGGCTTTAGCTGATTTTGTTATCATGTTCAACCGAAAGTGAGTGGCGGTCAGCACATGTGCTGCCGAGATAAAAAGTAAGTCTCGAGCGCGTGATGAAACAGTAAACAAAGGTAGGAATGGCATTATTTATCACTTCGTGACAAAACGCGAATATTCTCGGACATTTTAATTACATGTAGATCTATCAGGCAAAAGTAGGAGAGCCAAATGTATTTGAGCCATGCTCTGGCAAAAGCGGGCTTAATGCATCTCCTTGATGCATGATAGCAAGCAGGTCATTGCATAATTATACGTCTTAAAATCTGTTTGGTCTAACAACCGACTGGATCATGAAGTAGAATGGTCCTTTGGCTTGTAGAAAGTCTACAAACGGCAAAAAGTTTCGAAACATGTCAGCCTGCGCGGACTGCGCAGGCTGATATAGGTCTATAATTTTTACATATGCATTAAGTCCCTTTTCACAGAGCATGGCTCATTTATAGGTGGTTTCAATATGTAAGAAGTGTGTTTATATTGGAGTTTAACGCCTTTTAACAGCTTAGGTCATACCACGGCGGTCAGTGCACCTTCGCATGTGTTTCTTGACTTTCTCACGCCACAAAACCTTCTTTCCAAGCTATTGACCACTTTTCTCACATGGATTGGAGGTGAGAGACAAAAAAAATCGCCGGAAAGAAAGTGTGCCTCGCCCGGGTTAGAACCCGTAAACACCAGGTCACGAGTCAGATGTGTGTGAATGGTCAAATTGATCCGATATCTTGACCAAAGCAGACAGTGCATCTTGGCATCACTGCAAAATGATTGGAAACGAATAGCTCAAAAGCTCACTCTTCGTTGTATATTAAAGGCTCGATAACGGCCAAAAGTAAACAGTAGGGTGTAAAAATGCATTTCAATTTTAATCATCCTATTGAATAGGTTGAACATTATCGTGGAGATGCACGGTTGGTCCAAGTGTTTGTCGCTGGCAGAACAATGAATTTTTGAAATTGGTAAAAAGTTGCAAGGTCGCTCTACTTTAAATTGTTTTTGCAGTGAAATAAAGGCGAATTGAATGAAAATTAGGGGAGAAATGAATGAAAAGGGAGTTACAATACCTTATCGAAAACAAATAAATTGGTTTATTGATTGATTGATTGATTGTATGGTGTTTAACGCCGTTTTCAACATTATTTCAGTTATATCGCGGCGGTCAGTGCACTTATCCATGCTTTCCTGGAGTTTCTTTTACCAGTACTCCGCACAATATTCTTTCCAAGCCACTGGCTGCTTTCCCACATAATCATCGTCGAAACAATGGTCAGCGGTGAGAGAGGAATGAATCCTGTAGCAATGACTATCATCAATCCTCGGAAAGAAATTGGTCAAGCCGGGAATCGAGCCAGCGACCTCCTGTTCTCAAGTCCTGTGCGCTACCGACTGAGCTACCCGGGCTTGGCAAACAAATAAATTGTCACAGCTCTCAATCTTGAACCTAGAATATAGATGTAACTTGAACCCGCTATGAAGTACAGTTGCAATAATATCCAAATTAATATCACTGACGATCAAAACCTTTGTTAGATTAAAATTCCAGGTCTGTATTATTCCTTGTTCCAAGTTCCCAAAACAAAGGAAGCCTTTTATATCGACCTGGAATAAATACAGAAGAGAGAATATTCTGGAATACTTAGTACACACGAACTAGTTTTAAGATATGATGATTCAGGCATTTAAAGAATTTTCAATTGATGCTCTGTGAAATTCTAGATCCTGCTTTGAAACTCGTCTGCTCTCTGAACAATCTCTACAGGTACCGTTATTTTTCTCAATCCAACCTATGTACATGTATATCATATTCTAAAACACAAATGTGCTAACATCATAACTCGAAACTTATTTTTGTAGCAAGATATGGCGAAACTTATCATCAACGTTTATTGCGGGACTCAGAAGGAAGGGTGATGTTTATGATTTGTTAGATCGACTCTTTTAGAAGAAAAAGCAATTATCATAGCATTGTTATTGTAGTTGTCTGTTTCGTCAGCGTCATCTTGCAAACAGCTTGGCATTTTCTCATGTCTCTGCTATTACCGAACACATGTACTTCAAACTTGTGCTAGTTGTTAACTATCAAAAGGGAACCCATGCCACAAGCACAGGAAACCCTAAAGATATTTTTGACTCGTGTCGCATGTCTCTTTTTCGACTTTGACTTTTCACTGAAAAGCATCCGCAGCCGGACGTTGATAACCGCATGCTACTCAGTTGTTTCTTCTCTAGTCAAAGTGCTTTTATCTATCTTCAGCTCGGCTGTTCCGAAGAAAAAATCGAGTTATTGTCAAAGCCCTGTCGTCGTCACCGTCTGCGTCTGCGTCATGCAAAACGTTTGACATTTTATATCTCTGTTATTACTGAAGATATTCACTTCAGACCTGGATAATTTATTAACTATCAAAAGGGGAACTCATACAACAAGGACAGATAACCATCAAAGTATTCTGACACAGCAATGCCCCTTTTTAAACTTAAGAATTATTATAGAACTTTGGTCGTTTTATTCGGCTGAGGTTGCTTGATTAAGCAACCTCAGCCGAATAAAACGACCAAAGTTCTATCATTTTACCGTTACACAGGATACAGATGGTGCACATCGCTGTAGTAATTTTTGACAATCACAAAAGTGTCATCCCGAGACATTTAACATTTTTTTTCAACATCCAAGAATGTGCATTGTCGGCAATTCATTCTGGTAGTAATACACCATCTTCATATGGTATTCAAAAGGGCATGTCGGCAAGGTTAACTCTTCACCAAAAGACAAAATTTAAGACTTGTCCAAATTGAAAGCACTTGCAGACGACAAAATAAACGTGACTCAAAAATTGAAATTTGTATTTATATGATGGTGGAAAGCATTGTGGGAAATGGAGAAAATGCTGTTTACGGCATTTTCTCTTTTTACCACACTGTTTTCACAAGCCTTTCTCCTCAAGGTCGTCAAAACACCGTTTTGTTTGGTAATTTAAAAAAACCCAAAATACGCATTGTTTGGCAAGAACATCAAAAGTCGGTGAAACATTTCAGCAAAACATACATTTATGAATTTTAATTTGACACATAAAAATTGCAGTTGATGAGTCAGTATATTAGCCATGCTCTGTGAAAAGGGGGCTTAATGCATCTGCGAAAAAGTATCGAACCCGGTCAGCCTGCGCAGTACGCGCAGTCTGACCTGGGCCGAAACTTTTCGCTATTGGTCAATTGTCTGCATATCCAAGGACCAGTCTACCTCATTATTATTAACCCTTTCCCAAACAAGTCCTGCTTTTCACGTGTCTGCAGTACAAGTCTTTTGAAAACACTGTGGGAAAAGGAGAAATTGCTCGTAACGAGCAATTTCTCCTTTTCCCACAGTGTTTTCTACCGTTTTGGAGAACTTTTCTGTCATTTTCATTAAATTTACAATTGTCGTCTGCAAACTCTTTCAATTTGGACCAGTCTAAAATTTATCTTTTGGGAAAAGGTTAAGTCGGTTGTCAAAAAAAAGTGGCTATTATGGATCCATAATTATTATGTGATGACTTGCTTGGTATTATGCATCACGGAAATGCATTAAACCCCCGTTTTGCCAGAGCATGGCTCATATGTTGTTGACATTGAAGTTAAACTCTTAACAACACTTTAGACTTGTCCAAAACTAAGCATTTGCTGGCGACAAATTTAATCTCTTTCAAATGAAAAGGTTTGGCTTTAAAAGGATTGAAAACACTGTTGGAAAAGGAGATAGTGCTGTTTAACAGCATTTTCTCCTTTTCCTATAATGTTTACAAGAACCTTTTTCTTCCTGAAGGTCGTTAAAAGATGGGACTGCTTAGTAAAGACTTCAGGACGAATAATTTTGAAATTTCGTCTGTCTGAATAATCCTTTTAACCACGATGCATACAGACATATAAGCCATGCTCTGCGAAAAGGGGGCTTAATGCATCTACAAGAATTAAAACGAAAATCGACTAGGTCTGCCTGCGCAGTCGGCGCATGCTGACCTGGGCCGAAACCTTTCGCTATTGGTCGATTTTCTCTTTGTCCAAGGACCAATTTACATCATGATGAAGTCGGTGGTTAGACTAAATGGATTTTATGGATTCATAATTTTATGTTGATTTTCTTGGTATCATGGGATCGCAGAGTTGCATTAAACCCCCTTTAGCCAGAGCATGGCTCATGTGTTTATTTTGTAAACAGGGTAAATAGACAAAAAACAGCCTGCAGATTCTTGTGTACTATCTACACTCTTTTATATCAATACAATACAATACAATGTCTCTAATTAAGTATTTAGGCCTGTGGCCCATATACAATATTACATATCATACAGTTTATATCGAATCAATTCAAGAAACTCTAGCCCTTCACCAACTATCCCTGGTTTTCGCGACCCTGGGAAAGAGAGCTTTTGAAAACAATGTGGGAAAAGGAGAAAATGCTGGTTACCAGCATTTTCTCCTTTCCCCACAATGTTTTCCACCCTATCAGAGAGCATGAGCTCATTTGTACCAATTTCGAAATTGTCGTCTGCAGATGTTTTTGAAACTGAAAGAGTCTAAAAAAAGAAGTTTGGGAAAGGGTTTACCACCTAAATCCAACCAATTGCTGCAGTATTGATAATGAATCAACCAATCCCGTGCTTTTATGACTTTGAAGCATTCGGCAAACCTCGGGCGATCCGTTGGTCAAGTCCCTCGGCTGTATGACGTAGCTTGATATGCGCCTACACGGTACATTTCTTCGCCGGATATACACCATTTTACCGTTCTTAAAATTATAAGGCTCCTCTTAAAAAAGAAACACTAGTCACAATTTTTGTAAGGCTCCTCTTAAAAAAGAAACACGAGTCACAATTTTATATCGAAATCTTTCTAAATACATTTCCGTTGACAAGCAGTTTGTACATTCAATTTTTAACTTGGTTTATTGATTCTGTTGGAACTTTTCACCAATCGATCGATTGATGTGAATAATTTACCATGGTTGTTTATGTCGTTGCCAATCGATTTTCACGGGCGCGGCCATGTTTAAGATCATGTGACTGGCAGTTCAAAATGGAAATCTCCTTGATACGGACGAGGTTAGATGTAGTTACGGAATCGGCCAAGTTGTGACGAGTGGACTTTGGATATGAAGACTTTTGAAAAAAATCTTGGGGAAAGTAGGAAGATTTTCGTTACCAGTACTTCATCCACCCCACCCCCATTTTTTCTAATCCTTAATTACAAATGCCATCATTTTGGCATATTTAAATTTTATTTTGTCTGCGAATGCTTTCAATATGGACGCGTATAAAGTTTTGTCGTATGTTAATAGATTTGATTCAACAAGAGATATATTAATTCTTGATAGTAAGTTTAAGATGGTCTTACCTGGTCTGAACCCATTTCCGCACAATCCAGCGTTTTAACGACCATGAAGAAGATGGCCTTTGAAAACAATGTGGGAAAAGGAGAAAATGCTGGTAAGCAGCATTTTCTCCTTTCCCACAATGTTTTCTGTCCTTATCAAAACGAATTTCAGTTTTTGAGTCACATTCATTTTATCGTCGGCGAATGCTTTCAATTTGTCGTTTGCTAGAGGGTTAAGGTTTCCTCCGAAAAACAATTTTACTGATATTCCTAGCTCACTGGTGTAAGATTCATATCTAGAGCTTGGACTCGTCTTTTGCTTAAAAGCTGATTTCAGTATGAATATCTTATAATGTTTAATATTTGGTGGGTCTCCAAATTACATAGGTTAAAGGACCCATAGCGGCCAAAAAAATCAATGCAGGTGCTGAAATGTATTTAAATTTGAATTATAGTATTTAAAAGTATGGAAAATATTGTGAATATGACAGTCTGTTATTGTGTGGTCGGTCCAAGTGTTAGTCGCTGGCAGAAAAATGGATTTTAAAATCAGGCAAAAAGTAAACAAAAGAGAGAGTGGCCTGGCAACTTTTAACCTAGTTTTAAAATTGATTTCCCTGCCAGCGTCTTATACCGTACAATAACACGTTGTCATCTTCACAATAATTGCCATATTTCCCATAATTTTAAGTGGTATGATTTCTTTTACCAGTATTAAACAAATATTCTTTCGAAGCCGCTGGCTGCTTTCCCACATAACCATCAACGAAACAATGGTCAGTGTGAAACATTGAAATGCATTTTTACACCCACTTTGTTTACTTTTGGCAGCTATTGTTATTTTAATGATCAAGCTTTTCATTTTACTTTAGTCGACAAAAGAGTAAACGAAATTAAATGAAGTAGTGTAAATTAACTTCCTGTGCATCACATATTACGCATGGAACTTTTTTCAAAAGGGAATGAGTGACATATTATTGAATTTAATTAAGCCTTTACGACTGAACAATTTAATAGCGAAGCAGAAATGCCAATAAAAAATCATCCACAGGTGCTATATAGCTCTTAACATGATGTGACACTAGAACGTAGGGTCCAGATCGGTATATTTATGTCATTGCTGTAATTTATTTCATGCACTGATGTCTCATAGATCGCACTAAGTTTGTCATTGTAACCTGTGAAATAGCAGGCAATGGCATCTTCAGGGATTCAGTTATTTATGGGGACACAACTGTTGAATGTAATTTTGTGTATTTTGTTTTGTATAATAGGCCGGAGGCCTTCGTTTACTTATAAATTATATTCTTTTCGTTACATTCTATTCTATCCAAATTAAAGCTCGTTCAAGCTCAAGCACTTTTATCGGTTGATTAGAAAAGCATTGGAAACGGGACGGTGATGTAGGAACAAGTTTTCAATTAGTAAGTACGAAAGACACACACACAAAATCTTCTCACCAATGCTTGTTTTGCGTAAAATGCAAAAGTACTTGAAATTTCTACAGAAATATTCTCTATCCAATATCTCTTCTTAGACAATAGATAATAAATGAAATAATAGAAGGACATTTTAGTACAAAGTGGAACTCGTCCTCTAAGTCAAAAAAGGGAATATGAGACAAATTCTTTCAAACTCTCTTTACTAGGTCATTGGATGTAAAAACTTCCAGTGACCCCGATCAGTATACCTTGACGAAGGTAACTTATAACCATTCATTCATATTTAGTATCAATCAACTATCATTCAACCCTTTACCAAAAAATTCCGTGTTCTCACGAGCCTAAACAAAGGGGCATTTGAAAACATTGTGGGAAAAGAAGAAAATGCTGGTAATCAGCATTTTCTCCTTTTCCGACGATGTTCTCTATCCTTCCAACATCAACTTTCATAATTTGAGACATGTTAGTAAAAAATTCAATATCGAGTAGGCTAAAGTTTTGTCGTCCGGTAAAATGTTTGAAGTCATTACTGCACCGGAAGTCAGAGGAAAGCACAGTTTTCATTCTTAGTATCATTCAACACTTTCACTTCCGACTCAGGAAAACCGACTTTTTTTCAGGTCTAAAAGTAGATATCCAGTGCTGTTCAAGTTGGCTTTGGCGATAGTCTTCCACCAGGTAGCGGATGGTGTAGATCAAAGACCAGACTGCACGTTCTGTGCAGTCTGATCTTGATCTACGCCATCCGCAAAAGCTTCTTAAATCGTCATTGGCAGTGAAAGAGTTAACACATTATTGCACAAACAGTTACTGAAGGGGAAAGCTTGTGATAACAATGTAGGATAATGAGCTTTGCAAGCAACGATGCCACTTTGCTTTCCTCGAATACTTTTCCTATTTTGTGTAATTTTGTTTGGACAAAAATCAATCCATAACGAAAGGGATAACCATAACAAACTCAAACAACGTGCTCTACACGTGAGCACGATACTGTGTTACTATGTTCCTCGTCAAAATGAAATAAATCCTCGTCACCAGAACACATGAAAGTTCTATTAACCCTTTCCCAAACAAGCCCTGGTTTTCACGTGTCTGCAGTATAAGTCTTCTGAAAACACTGTTGGAAAAGGAGAAATTGCTCGTAACGAGCAATTTCTCCTTTTCCCACAGCGTTTTCTACCCTTTTTGAGACCTTTCTGCCATTTTCATCAAATTTAAAATTGTCGTCTGCAAAATCTTTCAATCACGAAAAAGGGGATATTTATGTTTGTCTGCTCGATGTGACACAAAAGGGGTTTAATGCTCGTGCAAGAAGTGTCCACCAATGTCATCCTGCGCAGTCTGGTCCGCACAGGGAACCATGGATCGAAACTCTTTGCTATCTGTAAATTTACAGTATGTCCAAGGACCATTCAACCTGAGGATTCAGTCGGCTGTTAAACAAAAAGGATTTTTATGGATCCATAATTATGTGATGACTTGTCTGGTATAACGCATCACAGAAATGCATTTTACCCCCTTTTGCCAGAGCACCACTCCATTATTTTGACAAGAAGCATTTTTGGAATTATGCATGTACATGAGAATTCATGACAATAAACCGTCAGTAGGAGACCATGACTTAAACAGTCAATAGATATATGCATGAGCCATACTCCGTATAAACGGGGTTTAGTACAAGATGTATCAAACCTTTTTGCTATTTGTAAATGTTCTGCATGTCTAAGGTCCATTGAACTTCATAAGTCAGGCGGCCGTTAGATTAAATGAATTTTATGAATCCATAATTAAGTGACGACTTGATTGGTGTAATGCATCACAGAAATGCATTCAAACCCCCTTTTTCCGAGAGTGCCGCTCATATAGTAGTACATATACCGCACATGAAATGACAATATACCAGAAGTGGGATATTTTGACAAAAGTCAGGCATGAGAGAGTTACAGGTAAATCAGATGATTCAAGGATAATTCAGCCACCATTCTGATCGTAGATCTATACTGTCCGAAAGCCATGCGAACATAGTCAAAAAGCCTATGAATTGGGAAACCAGCTACTGAATGTATTTTTTTTCTCCAATTTTGTAATTTTGGGCGCTAAAGATGCTGACCAATTGAGATCATCCGGTTACAACATTTGTCTGTCAGTCATGTACAATATTGTGTTTGTTTCATTTGCTCATTAATGTCGTCTTCAGTACAGACATAGATGAATCACTGATGGTGTCATGTAGACCCCAGAAATTGTGTCACGGAATGCAGCAGTCAAATCGGGCTCCTTTGTCGTTCAGCTGTAAAGTGTAAGACTCGTAACCTGGAGGACTCGAGTTCGAGCCTTACTAGAAGCACCTTCGTGGTAGTGCCCTCGGGCAAGACACTTCAGAGCTCCAGTCTAGTACCAGTGAAACCCAGGACACGCATGGATAAGGGAGCTGTCACCATGTTATGACTGAAAAAAATATTGAAAGCGGCGTAAAACACCAATCAACCTATCGATCAATGAAGCTGTAGTAAAATCAAAATCCTGATGATAAAGGCAATTTGTTAAAGAGTAAAGATACTACTTTCCCTATGGATTTCAAAACATAAAAATTTGTCTAACTGTATACTTGCCTGAATTTCTATTGATCATTTTCACTGTGGTTTTCACAAATCAGCAGTTAGCTTGAACATTTAAAAGTACGTTTGAACCCAGACCGCCCACTGACAAGCCAAACGATAATTACACCGATGAAACCACTCAAAAAATGCAATTTGACGTCTTCTAAACACAATAAAGAAAAGCTGATTCAGTTACCGAGAAATAACATTAAATTTTAGAGCCATGAAAAGAGGTTTAAACGTGTCCCCGTAATGCATTATACTAAGGAAGATACCACATAATTATACATCCATAAAATCAAGTTTGTCTAACAACCGACTGAATCGTGAGGTAGACTGGTCTTTTGACATGCACAAAATTGACCAATAGCGAAAAGTTTCGACTCATGTCAGCCTGCGCGGACTGCGCAGGCTGATATGAGTCGATACTGTTTCGCATATGAATTAAACCCCCTTTTCATAGAGCTTGGCTCAGATAGTTATTGTGCATGTTACCTTTTTTTCTATTTATAGTGTGGGGATAAAAAAAAGGGGGTTAGAGATTTCAAAACTATCTCTGGTTAGAACATTTGGCAAATTATTGATCAGACAAGATACACGATCATACTTCAAGTTTTTGCAACCTGATTTCATTTGATGTAGACAGTCCTCAGAAGCAAGCAATAATCTTCACAGGGCCTTAACATTAAGGGCAATGAATTCATCTACCTTTCCTATCAGGAAGGTCATGTTGTTTGGCTAGAACAGGTAACAAAGTAGCTGGTAGTGTAGATCCAAGATCAGACTGCACGTTCTGTGCTATCTGATCTTGATCTACACTGTCCGCAAAACGACATAAGCCGGGTCCAGCACTTTGAGGATTACGTGTAAACACGCCTTATTAGTTTGTGTAATAATGCAGGTGCGACTTTTCGTAGAAGCGCTCAGGAAAATATGAATCAAATCAGTCATAAAATTAAAACAAGAATTTAAATGAGCTTCGATTGCTTTTTCCCCTCTGTCTTATTGGATGCGGTCTTTATGCAATTAAACTGAAGAACTTTTGAAAACACCGAACACTGTGTCAAAGAAAAGGGATATTCTGATAATGAATAATTTCTAAACTATAAAAATACTTCTGTGTAAAGTCTATTTTTTTGCATCACTTATCTATTCATTTCATAGACCTAAATTGTTCGTTAGTCATAGGCATTCTTATGTAAAGAATGAAAAGCTTTAAGGGTTGTAACTGAAGATCAAAAAGAGACCTTCATTGTCAATTGTTCCATCGAAATTCATTTAATTATCTGTACCACAATGTTATATTTTAACCTGTCAATGTTACACTATACGACCGGAAGTGCATGACGAATCACCGTTGACAAAGTGTATTGACGCAATGAAAAATAAATCCATATAACTTATGGAACACATGAATTTTTTATTCTTCTCTTTTTTTTTTGTCGGATTTCCAAGAAATGAACCATGCTCAGACAAAAGGGGACTTAATGCGTCTCCGCAATGCATTATACCAAGCAAGTCATCGTATAATTATAGATCAAAAAATTGATTTTGTCGAATGATTTACTAAGTTTGGGGAAGAGTGGTCCTTGGACATGCAGAAAATTGACAAATAGCAAAAGGTTTCGACCCATGTCAGTCTGCGCGGTTTGACCCAAGTCCTTAGTCGATACTCTTTGCAGATGCGTTAAGCCCCCTTTTCACGGATCATGGCCCAAATTCATAGAATCATTTGTACGTACCACAATGTTATATTTTAACCTGTCAATGTTACAATATACGACCGGAAGTGCATGACGAATCACCCTTGGCAAAATTTATTGACACACTGAAGAAAATATATCCATTATAACTTATACGGAAAACATGCCTTTCTTGACTTTCTTTTTCAATCAGATTTCCAAGAAATGAGCTATGCGCTGGCAAAAAGGGGCTTAATGCATGTCCGTGATGCATTATACCAAGCAAGTCATCTTATAACCTTGGATCCATAAAATCCATTTTGTGTAACGGTTTACTGAATTTTGAGGAAGAGTGGTCCTTGGAACATGCATAAAATTGACAAATAGCAAAAAGGTTTGACCCATGTCAGTGTGTGCAGACTAACCTAAGTCGATACTTTTTGCAGATGCATTTAAGCCCCCTTTTCACGAGGTATGACTCAAATTCTTTGAATCATTTGTACGTACCACAATGCTATATTTTGCCTGCCAGTGACACAATATACGACCGGAAGTGCATGACGAATAACCGGTGACAAAAAGTATTGACGCACCGAAAAAATAAATCCATATAACTTATATGGAAAACATGCCTTTTCTGACTTTCTTTTTCAATCAAATTTCCAAGAAATCAGCCATGCGCTGGCAAAAGGGGGCTTGATACATCTCCGTGATGCATTCTACCAAGCAAGTCATCATATAATTATTGATCCCTAAAATCTTTTTTATTCTTACGATTGATTGAATTTTGAGGAAGAGCGGTCCTTGGGCATGCATAAAATTGACAAATAGCAAAAAGTTTCGACCCGTATCAGTCTGTGCGGACTGACCTAGGTCGATGTTTTTGCAGATGCATTTAAGCCCCCTTTGCACGGAGCATGGTTCAAATTCATTGACTCATTTGTACCACAATGCTATATTTTAGCCCTCAATATTAAAGTACACAACCGGAAGTGCAGGACGAACCACAGTTGACAGAATGTATTGGCGCATTGAAAAAATAAATCCATCATAACTTATGGGAAACATGCCCTTTTGACTTTCTTTTTCTGTCGGATTTCCAAGAAATATATACCTACTCTCCATAAGAGTGGACAGTAAGTAATGAAGACCCGTATCAGAAGTGACCTGCCACTGTGTTTGCACGTGGATTTTCGCACCATGCTGATGCAAGTATAATTACTCGTAGACTTCCATGATAATGATGGAAAATTCTCTTAGTCATGCTGAAATGGGTTTACATTCCATAAGTGGAAATGATTTCACTGGTTTGATTTTTTTTTTCATAATTACTGGATTATTTTTTGGTTTCGAGATGCACGAGGAGATGACGAATGTCACGTAGAGAAATCCTGACGCGTGGAATGATTTTCATTCCTACATGGCATGTTACCTTCTTTTATCGAGCATAAACGTGATTAGATGTAAAGTATCAACATAAAATGTCTTCATACCTTTTTCCTCATAATTTTCCGTTTCTACTGTGAGCGTAATTTGAAATTGTTCCAGCAACAACTCATGATAGCAAGAAATAAGACTTGTATTTTATCCTGCTAAATAAGTGAACTGAAACTTTAAGCCGATAGTAAAAACCCGTAATTTTGCTATTTCAAACTTACTCTTCTTTTTTTTTTTGGGGGGGGGGGATATTTCCCTATCGGACAGTGTAGATCCAAGATCAGACAGCACATTCTGTGCAGTCTGATCTTAATCTACACTGTCCGCAAAAGGTCTTTGAACCACGCTTAACTGCCTAAGGGTTAAATCACTGGTTCCAGCACTGGTGTTCAAATCTGCAGTCATCCTGAGATACAAATCGGCTCACTCAAGGTATATTGATTTGCACCAACATACACTGTCCAGAGCTGTTTAAACCTAAGAGTATTTACCGTGGCAAATATCAGAATCCGTGATCTTTCGAAGTTTGGGCCTATAGATCATGCCTTTTAGATGAAAAATTTAAAGGCCCAATAGCGGATGGGTTAATACCTTCGGTATTTTTTCTGCGTATACTTAATTTTGGACTGGCTACGCCCCTATGGAGCAAGGATTCTAAGAGCAGTTGTTGCTCTCTCGACACCGTGTGCAGAAACTGTCAACCACAGATCGTCGCAAAAGTTCCTGTTTTTAATGATAATGATTTAAGACGAAATCTGTCGGAAATTTCAACGCTCGAAAGCTGCGATAATTTATCTTGACGGGCAGAGAGCCGCCAGAAATGGTGTAAATACTTAAAACGTTAGTCATCGGTACTGTTAGGATTATTCCATGATGATTGCTGACAGATCAGTCACATGATAATGCACAGAAATAGTAACAAAACAGTAACAAGTTATGTGGGGTTCTCACGCATCTTTTTTTTTTCATCGTAGCTGAATGCGCTGGCTTTTGACCTACTTTTTAATACTGATAAGATATGAATAATTAGAAATTTGTGATTGGTCAAAATTGTACACATGTTTATTTTAAGGGCCCCTGCCTATTTGCGGGCAAATTTACGCCCTATATCTTTTTAAAAGATGTTTCTTGTTACTGATGAATTCGTTGCAGGTAGGAACTATTCCTTTCTCATTGCTTATTATATATAGCCTTGGTTCTGACATGATCACTTAAGCTCGGCTACTTTCAAGAAAAACGTCGAGCTATTGTCATAGCCCGGCCATCGAATGGGTTGCTGCTGACCATCGGCCTATAAAGAAAATGGATCAAATTGCTGCAGTAGCTGTGCTCCAGCTTGCGTTTATGAACAGTAGATTGATAGGGTTGGGTGTTGCTTTTATGACGATGCGCTGCACTTGTGCTACGTTACTCGCGCTGTGGCTACGATACAGCTGCGTTCATGATTTTCTTGCTGCGCTTTTACTACGCTTTTGCGGCACTTCGAGCCCATGGCGATCCCGCTGGGCAAATTCTGAGCAAGGTCAAAACAAGCGCCGTGAAGAGGCGACCATGAAGCTCTCGCTACGCTTCTACTACGATCAAGGTGTTTCTACTGCGCTGTTGCCGTTTCCTCTACGATTCACGGCGTTTTGACCAAAATTTCGAAGCGTAGCGGAATCACCGCCCAGTGGAATAGAGGTTTAAATTGGCGATCATGAAGCTTCCGATACGCTTCTTCTACGATCAAGGCGTTTCTACGGCACTGTTGCCATTTCTCCTGCGATTCACGGCGTTTCGACCAAAATTTGGAAGAGGTGCGAAATCGCCGCCCCGTGGAATTGGGGTGGGGGTGTTAATTAAGCCATGTTTGAATGATCGTCTTTAAATTCTTTCGTTTTGGACAGATGTGTAATGTTGTTGTCTGGTTAAAGGTTAAGACGTTCTAAATCAGCCTTCAGACGACTAATCTTGGAATACTGATTATCGCCAGTCAGATCTCTCTTTAAGCACTCTTGTGCACGTATGGTCAGAAAGTGAACAAATCTCGCGAGACAGCGCGATTTTATCGGAATCTGTACGGTGCCCGTAACGTACCCAAATCCTTATCTATCCCACAACGGGCACAGAAAATGATAAATGAAAGCCCTGATATACTTATTAGACACATCGAAATGCGATGTGCCTCCGTTAGTACAGATGGCTGCGATTGATTGTGCTTCATATATGGTGCAATTGATTTTTGTGAACACGTGGTCCCAGTGGTAAGTCTAAACGCGCCTTTAACTTGAAGAGTTCCACAATGGGAAATAAGAAGTATTGATAATTTGTAGCACATTGTTGGCAAAATAACCTTGAAGTTGCATAATAATGCAATTCATAGCTGAAGCACTCAATTTAACAACCTGGCAGCTTTAGGCTTAATTTTTCGTAACAATTTATGAGAACCGTTTCGTGCGTTAAATATCGACGCTCGCAGGCATTATGATAACGAAATCTTATCATAAGTGCCATGTTCTGTGAAAAGGGGGCTTAATGCACCTGCGAAAAGTATCAACCCAGGCCGATCTGGGCCGAAACTTTTCGCTATTGGTCAATTTTCTTTATGTACATGGACCAGTCTACCTCTCGGTCAAGTCGGTTGTTAAAAAAAGTGGTTATTATGGATCCATAATTTTTCGATGGCTTGATTGGTATGATGCATCACGGAGATGCATTAAGCCCCCTTTTGCCAGAGCATAGCTCAATTATAATTATATTATGTAGGTATCACAAGGCAAAAATTAATTTTATTTTACTACAGATGTCACACGATAATCAAAAGTCGCACGATCTTTCAAAAGGTGCGATTCTAATACATGTGCAGTATGATCGATCATATATACCCATGATAAATGGAGCCCATTGATAATCGTACGACTAGAATGAGCCAATGACCTTTGATAAACCGCACCCCAGATGATGATGATGATGATGATGCCGACAACGACGACTACGATGGTGATGATGGTTATATTATTATTATTATTCGTTGTGGTAGTATCAATTTGTGCAAAGTTTAAGTATAAACCTTTACCGATTGTAAACTAACCAACTTTTTGTTAAAAAATGTCCCCTTTCTTGGTGCAATCGACCTAGTTTCTAAACAAATGCACTAAATGTGTTTCTATATAGGGATATGCAGATTATATTTGTAGAGTTTATTAACATTTTTATAGCAGACGAAGCGCTGTTTCCGTCTTTACCCTTTATCTTCTAAATGAATTAAAGTTACATCCTTACAGCCAGAGAGAAAAAACGTTGTTAAAACTTGATAGACTGTAGAATGGTTCAGAATTTATTCAGCCTTGCAAACATAGATAAATTACAAATATATATGGTGAAAGGAATAAATATAAAGTGGATATTTGGTGGGGTTTTTTCGGTGAAAGATCGAAATTTATTTCATCGAGTGAACATCATCGGTAATATTTTCACGAGCCACGAGTGAAAACAGCCTATTGCCGATGATGTTCACGAGATGAAATAGATTTCGAACTTTCATCGAAGAAGAAAAGAGATTTTATATTTATTTCATGCTTCTAACCCCTTATTGATGGGACTTTCATCAAAATCAGTTGTTTTCGGTAATTCTGCGTGGCATACCCCCCCCCCCCCCCCACATAACAACGCATTACAGTATTACCTAAAGCGCGAGAAATATAGGGTAAATGCGCGTGAATTACGTCATATTTCGCTCTTGTTGAATGGCACGCGCTGTTTACCTTGGTAGTCTGGATTAACTGCTCCTACCACTTCGTTATCGGGTCAGGCAAAGCGCAATAATGGCGGCCTCCATGACGACCTCAAGCTTAGCCCTACATGCTTTCCTGTTTTTCTCAATATCATGTGATCCAGTTTGATCAGTGAATAAAATGAGGTCAATTTTGTACAAAATATACATTACCGAATCTAAAACGTGCTGTTGGGGTATGATTTAAAAATAAATTTGACTACAAATCGTTTTAAAAGTAGACCTATTTCCGGACGTTATATCGGTCTATTGACATTTCGGATACTTAAAGCATTTCTCATATGTAGTTTTTCTTTCTAAACAAGAACGAAACGACAGCTAAAAAAATCAAAATGCCATTGCTTTTTTGCAATCGATCTGTTTTCAATTCAGTCTATAGTAGGACTTGATCTAGTGAAATAACAATCCGTTACTTCTGCTTATTACCAAAGGAGGCCGCCATTATTGCGCTTTGCCTTACGTACTTTTGAAGTAAGGCGGGGTACCAAGACTATTTACCTTGGCAATCTCCGAGCAGAGTTGTCGTTCGTTACTCTCACCATACATCTCTGCAACGGGCTAAATGACAAGAATCTTGTCAAACCGAGGAAAACATGTTTTGTTACTGTTAAACTGTTTCATGTGTAACATGATAAAGTAGACAAAGGAAATATGATTCCGGATACATTATAGGTGCATTCAAACTGATGAATTTACCTGTATACAATGGAACTGTTTTTTCAAGCTTCTTTACTGATCAGAATCTTACGCCAATTGTAAAAATAATGGCTGCGCCCATGAATGATGACAATTTCAACAAAATTAAAAAAACAAGTTATCGTCCTTTAAAAGACATTTAAGTTTTTCAGAAAATCCCTCTTTTTCACATTTCCTACCACTAAGTCTGATTGGCCGTATGCTGTTTGAACAGCACACAAAACAATCGATTGGTCTTTCTTTAACCGGCGTTTGTGTCGCCATTTTGAGTTATGGTCATGTGACGAAAATATCACGTGATGACGAACTACTTTCTGAGCCAACTACAGAGGTGAATGGGAATGATCTGTAGTGCAAGAGAGTGTTACCTTGGTAGTTAGTGCGCGGTAACTACTCTTTCCGTCTTCAATTGAAGAGTTAGAATATATGAAATCTGTATTTTCACCGGTCGTTACAAAATAGCAAACCATAATCCACCGTTACTTTTCGATAAACTACCGAAAAGCATGAAATAAATACTTGTATATTGGATATCTTCGATTTAAAACCGGAAACGTCCCTACAGTGATTTCTTTGATGGCCTCCAGAAAACGAAATGCATTTACTATTGGTGGTAATCTATGCAACCTTGCAACTGTCTGGGCAACATCTGGCATGAAGATGCAAGAATTATTACAGTTTGATAAAATAAAGATGAAATGGGTTAAAAACTGGCTGAAAACGAGTATAGATGTATCTGTAAATGAAAATGTCTGGCCGATGAGAGGCTAATATCATTGACTTAGATGCTAATATCATTGACTTAGAATATCCAATTGCCGAGCCCGGTAGGGCGCCATGACTTGAAGCCAGGTGGGAGTGTCGTTGGTTCAAGTCCCCAGCGCGGCCAATTTCTTTCCGAGGATTGATGACAGTCATTGTGACATGATTCATTCTTCCCTCACTAGCGATCATTCTTTCGACGATTGTTATATGGGAAAGCAGCCATTGGCTTTGGAATATATAAGGTCGAGAATTTACAACCTTAATATTCTAAGGCATTAAAGACATTGTGGGAAAAGTGAAAATGTTACCACCATTCTACTCTTTGCGCCACATTTAACTTTTCGTCTGCAATTGCTTTCAAATTGGACGGGTCGAAAACTTTGGCGTCTGGTGAAGGGTTAAATCAAACCTGACGGGAAGAATCGAAATTGTTTGATGTTGGCGACCTTAGGTTTGATATATCGACGTTATCCATACAAGTCACACTTCAAACATTCAGAAAATGAAAAGGCAGATCTATACGTGTTTTTTCCCGCTCATATTTCATGTGAATGCCATTTTCTGCATTGTTCTTATCATATCGCGACTCTATGTCTATGACTTGGCCAAGAATACTTCAATCAAGAACGAAGCCGACATAAATTGAACCCTTCGTTTGTATTGGAGTTTAACTCCGTTTGAACAGCCTATGTCTTATCACGGAGGTCAGTGCACCTACGCATACATGTGTTTACCGGCTTTGTCACACCAGTACTGATACAACTTTCTTTCCAAGTCACCGACTACTTTTCTCACATGCATCAGAGCTGAGAGGCGAAACATCGTCTGAGAGAAAGTTTGCCTCAACCGGATATCGAACCTGCAACCACCAGGTCATATAGGTACTCACAGCCAAGTAGTAGGGGTGGCGAACTTAGATATCTAAAGTCAAGCTGTTCAGAAGCAGGGCTTGTACGTCTGAAGTGAATGTGTGAAGGCGTGGGGGTCTAGACATGCGTTACCAAGTGGTTCAGTTGAAAATCTTAGATATTCTAATCAAGTGGTTAAGTCTACGGGCTAAGATATGTTTGGTAAATGGTTTAGATGTCCGAAAAAAGTATTCGAAGCCATGTGGTTTAGACGAAGCCACATGGTCAAGATATAAATAGCCAAACGTTTCAGGCATTAGGCTTAGACATCCTTTGTCACGTGGATCAGGCGTTAAGTCTAGACATCCGTAGCTACGTGGTTGATGTGCATGCTCATCTAGGTATTCGGAATCAAGTAGTCTAGGCGTGGGGTTTTGATGTTCGTAGGCAAATAGTTAGGGTGTTAGGCTTGTATGTCAAATGCCAAGTGGTTGAGGCGTTAAGTTTATATATACGTAACCGAGTTGTTTCTTTAACCGTAGCGTGATTAGATATCCGTAGCTATGAGGTTGAGGGCGTCCGGCTTAGACATCAATAGCCATGTGGTTGTGACCTTCAGCTAAAGTATATGTAGCTAAGTGGTTCCGTTGAGTGGCTTTGATTCTCGTACAGTTTTTAATGCGTGAGACCTTCATTTCCGTAGTCACCTGATTCAAGTTTTGACCACAGACATACGACGTCCCGCCGTTAAGGCATGGGGGGCTTTCATATCCGTTGTCGGTGTCGGCCATTGTACATACCCAATTAAATCTTTATCAAACGACAAAATTCAGGAATCGTATTTACCAATCATTCTTAAGAACGGCTTAATCTTTATACCGAAGACTTTCTAAATTTGAAAGTAAGCCAACTTCTGATTGTCTAAATCAAATGGTGTAGCCGATCAGAGCTTGTGTTACTTTCAAATTTAGAAAATTCTGGAGAATAAGATTGAGAATGTTCATGGGAATGGGAGGTGAATACAGGTCCAGGACCAGGATTTTTCCAAATTCAAGCTGAGCAATTTATGCGCTCCTGGGTTGAAATCTAGGTGTCCAGAGCTCGATCACCGCTCAAGACGGTGTTGTTTGAGTTTGTGTGTGGCTATGCAGCGGTTCCCTTGCTCTGGAACTGGTATATAAAACGTTAAAACAACAAAAATAAGTGTAATACCACGCGATCTTTCTGAAAAGCTCTTTGACCTGTTACCAAAGAATCTTATGTTTCAACGACCTGTAGAAGAGGCCTTTTTTTCCTTTTCCCACCATGTTTTCCATCCTTCCAAAGACAGAAATAATCTTTTGAGCTACATTTATTTTGTCGTCTGCAAATGCTTTAAATTTGGTTGAGTTTAAAGTGATGCCGTTTGGGTTTAGGATTAACCCTTTACCAAACAACAAAATTTTGGACATGTCCAGATTGAAAGCATTTGCAGACGGCAATATAAATGTGACTCAAAAATTGAAATTTGTTTTGGGAAGGGTAGAAAACATTGTGGGAACAGGAGAAAATGCTGGGAACCAGCATTTTCTCCTGTTCCCACAATGTTTTCAAAAACCATCTTCCTCGGGGTCATTGAAAGTCGGGATTCTGTGGTAAAGCAATAAACATGAAAATAAACACAAAATAAACTAGTGTAATGTCACGCGATATTTCTG
Source organism: Tridacna gigas (assembly GCA_945859785.2). Classification (NCBI taxonomy): domain Eukaryota; kingdom Metazoa; phylum Mollusca; class Bivalvia; order Cardiida; family Cardiidae; genus Tridacna; species Tridacna gigas. The sequence goes on along the minus strand of OX244037.2, from coordinate 43,846,880 downwards.
AAATACTCTTTAAACGGCGTAAAAGACTTATGCGTCTTAGGCGATTCCCATCGCGTAATTTCTCTTTTTATATTAGCATAGAATGGCAATTACACATTTTTCCATCAGCCTTTCAAACGAATGAAAACAAATTTATGAAAATAAAATTGCGTGTCTTAAATAGTACACCAATAAAGCAGATAAATATGACAGGTGACCTTGAAATACAAGGATTGGTGGTTACTCTTGATGAAATGAGACTCTGTCACTGAGCTATGGGCGGCACAATTAGGCTTTGCTGTCGGTGTAGGTCAAGATCAGACAGACAATCTTACCTTGATCCTAACAAACAGCTTCTGTACTACTCAACTACACTGTTCGCAGCAGTGGATCTCCCCATTTGCAGTTTAACTGTGGAATTAGCCTCAGAAATATGAAGTTGTGCTGTGCTCTGGTAAATAATGGATTTAATCCAGCTCCTTTTTGCATATACCAAGTATGTCATCATATACTGTTCACGAAAAGTAGAGGAAATTTCATTTCAGTGCCAGAATTTTGAACATATTCTAATTATTACCTTAACTGGAATAAGTCAATAGGCACATAAGACCATACTCCATGTAGTATTATTATACTGCTGAGAAATTTCTCGCGATCTAATCCACGGAAAAGCAGTTTTCCCTCGGGAGCCCCGTATACTTCACTACACTTTCAACCTCGCCTTCAGCACGCGGCAACATGATTCGCCACAGCCGTGAACAAGTTTCCAAGTGCCCTGCCACCAAAACGTACAACTAATAATGTTTACGTTAAATCAACGCTCACGAATACGTCGTGTCAACGTCTATTTTAACATGAAGTCATTGCCTTGTTGGCAAACAAAACTTGTCATAGGCATGCAATAGAGCGACGTCTCATATTCCAAATGAGACTTCCGATGGTGTTCTATGGGGTCTGTTGCCATTCCTTTTGTAATACTGTGCTGTCAGTGCAGAACTGACCCGACGTCTGCTGACGGGGGATTATATTATGGTATGGGGTGGAATCACAATGGCGGGTAAAACGGATTTGCATGTGTGTCAGTGAAGTGTCATGGGCAGTGCTATCACCTTGGTTCCTATGGTGTTCTTCTTGCTCTAAGACAAGGACCCATGCTGATCTCCTAGGATGCAAGGGTTCAGAGTGCAATGGCCGAAAGAATGTATCTTTAGGATCGAAATACCGGCATTTACTATGGCCAGCGATGAGGCCAGTAGGGCCCGTATTCACAAACCATTCTTAATAACTTAATAACGTTCTTAGTCTTATTCTCCAGAGTTTTCTAAATTTGAAAGTAACATAACTTTTGATTGGCTTAACCATTTGGTTCAGCCAATCAGAAGTTGTCTTACTTTCACATTCAGAAAATCTTGGAAAATAAGACTGAGAGTGTTCTTAAGAATGGTTGGTGAATATGGACCCTGAGACCTATCACCCACCAAGCGTCTATGGGATTTCACTGGAAAACGTGTATCAAGGCGTGGTTCACCTCAACAGGCGTTGGGTGAGCTATGCACAGCATTACGAGAGGAATGGCAACGGATCGAATAGAATGCTTTTAGACGTCACATCTGGAGCATGAGACGTCACTGTATTGCATGCTGTGACAACCGATGTGGTCCTACCGGTTCTGGCTTTATGTGGAAATTGACGTTAATGTAACGTATTCGTAAATGGTGATTCAACGTAAAACAGCACTACATGGAAACGGACTTATGTGTCCATTGATGCATTTCAAGAAACCTTACAATTTTAAGAACGGTAAAGCGGTGTGTTTCCGGCGAAGAAATATACCATGTAGGTGCATATCACCCATCGAAATACAGCCGAGGGACTTGATCACCCGAGGTTTGTCGAATGAAGTATAAATATGCCGAAAGTACGCTACGAATGATGTCGGATTTGCCGTTTAATTAGCCATCAACGGCTAAGAACGTTTAAAGACAGTAAAGCGATGTGCTTCCGGCGAAGAAGTATACCATGTGGGTGTATATCATCTACATGTATATAGATACAACCGAGAGATTTGATCGACGGTTTGCCGAATGAAGTATAAATATGTTGAAAGTACACTGCGAAGAAAGCCGGATTTTGCCGGTTCAACCAGCCCGCCAACGACCTACTGTTTGATTTAAAATAATTTATTCAACTTTTCTTGGAAGAAATAATTTTTAGTATTTTGATGTGTTTGTTTTGTACCTGTCACGATAAAAATTGTAGCGTGTATAAAAGTACATTTAAGAAAATAAATACCCTTTACCAGATGACACCAGTGTTTTAAGGACCCTGAGGAAGAACACCTTTGAAAACATTCTGGGAAATAGACGCTGATGACCAGCATTTTATCTTTTGCCTTCGATATTTTCTGCCAATTCAGAGAAATGACTTTTCATTTTAGCCATATTTGATTTATAGTCTGCAAATGCTGTCATGTTGACAAATCCAAAATTTGTCGCCTTGTTTAGAATAAATTTCATGAAACAAAAATAAACAGCTTTAACATGTGTCTGTATTCATTTTCGGCTTACCTCTATATCCAAGACAACAAAACTTGATTAACTTGTCCAAATTGGAAGGATCGCAGACAACAAATTAGATGAGACTCAAATGAAGATATTTCTCTTCGAGGAATTATAAAACAGTGCGAGAAAAGGAGAAAATGCTCGTTACCAACATTTTCTCCTTTTTCCCACAATGTTTTCAAAAGTCTTCTTCCTCTTAGTTATTAAAGCACAGCATTGTTTTGCAACTGGGTTAACCCTTTACTACACAATCCCGAGCTTTAACGACGCTGGACAGGAAAGTTTTTTGAAAACATTCGGGGAGAAGGAGAAAAAGCTGTTAATCAGCATTTTCTCCTTTCCTAAATATTTCCTACCTTGTCAGAGAACTGCATCTAATTTGTATCAATGTCAAATTTGTCATCTGCAATTTCTTTCAATTATGAAGTTTCGTTAGTTCATTGTGTGGTAAAGTAAAGTGGTTATACAAAACAGTTTGGTTTTTTTTTTTATCCACTAGGCCACTTAAGGGCAATGGGTCTATCTCCACGGCTGGCCACTGTAAACTAAGGTCCCCTGTGAGACAGCACACTAAACTGAGCACGTTAAAGAACAAGGCGTAACTTAGGATGGGCTTTGTTCTGAATCTTGCACTATCTCCCGTGACATAACTAACAGTCTGCTGGGGGCGTCGCCCATATGGGCAACCACTGGCGACGATAAATAAACGAAAATCGGCAAGTCAGTCCGCAAGGCGTGTGAGGTCACATGTAGCCTCGGACCAGGCAGTAATAATCTTTTATGTCAAAACTGCTTATCGGTCCCGTAATGGTATTTTTTTAACAAAGTAACTTTCGAATATGTATAAGGGAAACATAAGGTCATACGGTACAAACTCCGCATTATCATTTAGCCAGCTTGTTCCCCACTAAGTCTGACGATTGCATTCTAAGTCCTATTCCATTTGGTTAACCCAATCAAATATTTACTTTGATATTTAGAAAATTCTTGAAGATAAGAATAAGAATGCTATCGAGAATGGTTGACAAAATACGGGACATGGCTGGCTGAAAAATCCATATAAGCTTGGCGACTGAACAACTTCTAGCGGTCCTAGGGAATTGTCAGTCACTTTATATATACACTTAGTTAATATTATGCAAATGAGTTCAGCTGCTTGGTTAATTAGAGAGTTTGAATGTTAAGAAATGCAGCAGTTATTAAGTTTTTGTCAATTATTTAAAACAAAAAGAAAACTTCTAAAAGTTTTTCGGACGAGACATTAGTTATAGGTCCGGAGTGACGGTACTATAAAACGAGTAGATTAAAGCAGCAAGCGTAATTTAAAACTGTTTTCGACCCTTAAAATACACTATCCCAACAATATGAAATGACAAACAGCCTTCAGTGTCGACGATACATAAACTGAAAAACAAACAAACAAATTTTAGTGTTTTTTGAAATGTCGGACGCCTCAGTCTTTGTCTACATTCAGTGCTCTGATTAAGCATTTGGCAGCAGTTGGTCGTAAGAATCTTTCAGCATGAATTGTATTTACTCTGTTTTTATGTCCATAACATATTCTCTTACTAGCGGCTAAGCAGTATGGAAATTAATGTCAGTTGGTATGGCTGAAATTTCAAAGAGGTAACACTTCTTTATTATATACGTAGATGTGATGTATAGTACTGTGGGTTTATACTTTGCATAAATTTTGTTACTGTCGTAGATAGTATCTTCACTGAAGTAATTATAACACTCTTGTCTGAGGTCAGGAACTACTTTTTTCTGCATTTTCTACTTCATAGCGATATTCTATTAAACCTTAGGCTGCTAAGCGAGACTCCGTAATCTTTTGCGGACAATTTAGATCAAGATCAGACTACACAAATTGCGCAGTCTGATCTTGGATCTACAATGTCCGATAAGGAAATATTTTTCCTACCAAATTTACCTTTGAAAAAGCAAAATTTGCATGTTTAACCCTTTCCCAAACAAGCCCTGGTTTTCACTTGTCTGCAGTACAAGTCTTTTGAAAACACTGTGGGAAAAGGAGAAATTGCTCGTAACGAGCAATTTCTCCTTTTCCCACTATGTTTTCTACCCTTTTTGAGAACTTCCTGCCATTTTCATCAAATTTAAAATTGTCGTCTGCAAACTCTTTCAATTTGGACCAGTCCAAAATTTGTCGTTTGGGAAAGGGTTAAAATAGGCTGTAAAGTTTCATTTCACTTATTTAGCTGGTAAGGGTTACAAACCACGGATCCCCGGTAGCGCGGTCGGTAGCGTAAAATGACTTGAGAACAGGGGGTCGCTGGTTCCAATCCCCAGTCCGGCTAATTTCTTTCTACGGATTGAAGATAGTCATTGCGACAAGATGCATTCCTCTTTCACTGCTGATCATTGTTTGGGAAAGCGGCCAATGCTTTGAGAAGAAAATTGTGCGAAGAAACTCTAGGAAAGCATGGATAGGCAAACTGGCCTCCTCGAAATAACCGAAATATTGTTGAAAACGGCGTTGAACACCATACAATCCATCAATCAATCTATTAAGTCTTTCGATGCCAGCTAAATGGATTCAACTTGTTTCAATGTCTTAAGTATATTTACGTTGCGTTTGGAGCTGACTTTGGCCAAATATCACCACCACGTCGCGGACTGTAGATCAAAGATCTATGCTGTCCACAAAAGCTATGGAAGGCGACATTAGCTGTCAAAGGGTAACAAGAAATATCTTTAAAAAAGATGGACGGCGTTAGAAATACTGGAATATGAATATTGAAACTCTTTTGAGGCTCAATATGAAGTAAAACAAGTTGGCTTCTTTAAAAAAAGAAGCCAGGAGAGGTCAGCATCAATGTTTTCAAATAGTTTATTGCTTTTAATGACAATATATTTTGGTACATGTAAACAAATAAGTAAGGCATTATATGATTGCCGCTGTGTTGAAAGGAGAAACCTCTTACGCATTACATGACAGACACATGACCTTCTTCCCACGTTTTAAAATCGTGTGATCTTTTTCCGCGGTGTTCTCTTTTTTTAACGAAATTCTTTTTTTTTTTGTGTGTGTGTAGCTTTATTTGTTTAATGAGAAATTACAACAACTGGAAAGGTCATTTGCAATCAAATCAATATAACAAATCCTTCTTGAAATCCGTCATAAAAAAACAAACCATGTCTACTTCCTATTTCAGTTTTTTGATTTCGGATTATTTATAAAACCATAACGAAATAGACTGTGTATCAGAACAATTTCGCGAAAAAGCATGGATTAGGCAACAATTTCTGAGGCAGTCTGCCTTTTAAACTCACCACTGTTGGAGAGGTCTGATGACCTCTCCAATAAAGAAAAGTCACCTCACGAGCGATTGCCTCTTTTTCCTCGCCGTTTTTCATTTTGTTGGAAAGTAGTATTGGGTCATTGTGAAAAGCTTATGAAAATATTAAATTTCCAAATAGCAGTGGTTTCATAAATGTGTGAGAAAATATGCCAGTAAACTGGCACCCCTTGTATCTCCCGTAACCGTCTGATAGATTAGTTGATACAAAGATCAATAACGGGCTGCCAGTTTAATATGCCAGCAGGGGCCCGCGGAATAAACATGTGCACATATTTGAATCAATCACAAATTACTATCTATTCATTCTTTATCGGTACCAATGAATTTCAGTGTCTCGGATTCTCCAAGAGAAGCACTCGTGATTCTCACAGACATATTGTCGCGGAAGGTCATATTTCTTTGGAATGGTATTAAACCTGTTGACCGAAATGTTTTTGCAGGTCACGTTTTTATATAGGTCATTCTGAATTATGAAATCAAAGGAATTTTAGTTTATGACAAGTTTATATCTTGATACATGTCAGGTGCATGACATGTATCCGCACCTTAATCCCCTGCTGTACATGCTCGTGTTAGAACAAGCAAGAACTGTCACAATCAATCAAAGAACAACCATTTTCTTTTCTTTTTTCGGTAGACTGGAAAAAGAAATAATAATGCTAATCGACAGGAAAAAAGCACCTGCTTTTTACAAGCAATCACTTCTTTCTCACGATATTTTTCAATATTGTTAACGTAAATTAAGGCTGCAATAGTCCGTTTTTGTATAGGGATGATTTTTAAGTTTTTTTCCCCTGCCTAATACATTATGTAAGTCCGACGTTTCCAAAGGATTCAAATCTAATTTACTGCCCTCTAAGCCATTTTCTAAGTCGTGGTTTTGATCCAGATGAGGGACAAAGTGTAGTAAAGATCAAAATGCACAGTTGAACTTGCAGTCTGATCTCTATCCACCCCTTCACAAGTTTCATTCTGCAAACCTCGGGTGATCCGGTGATCAAGTCCCTCGGCTGTATCACGTAGCTTGATATGCACCTACACGGTACATTTCATAGGTGGAAGTACACCACTTTACCGTTATTGAAATTATAAGGCTTTACATTTCTTAGAATTGTAAGGCTCCTCTTAAAAAAAAAAAGAAAACACGAGTCACAGTTTTCTACCGAAATCCTTCTAAATACTCTTTCGTTGAAAAACAGTTTGTTCATTCAAATGTTAACATGGCATTTCAATTCCGTCGGCTGTTTTCACCGATTTATTGATAGATGATAATAGACAATGCAGACTTTTAAGGACTTTGAGAATGAAGGCTTTTGAAAACATTTTGGGAAAAGGAGAAAATGCTGCTTACCAGCATTTTCTCTCTTTTTCCCACAATGTTTTTCACCCTATCAAACACACCTGTCGTTGCTAATCGATTTAAATTGGCGCCGCCATGTTTAAGATCATGTGACTGACAGCAAAGCGATAGCTCCTTGATACACTCGCCACAACTCGGCCGATTCTGTACCTACATCTAATTTGATCAACCGAGGTTTGCCGAGTGGGATATCTCCTTGATACAGACGAGATGTAGATGTAGTACGGAATCGGCCGAGTTGTGACGAATGTGGATATGTAATACACTGAAAACGAGAAAATTTCTTTTTTTTTTCCCTGCGCTTAAAGTATCTATTTTTGTATTTTTTTTTTTCGTGTCTTTACTTGAGTAATTACTAACTGTATAGTTTTATGAGGAAAGAGCCTTTACTCTTCCGCGCTGCCATGGGCAAATCAAGAACCTTTTGCGAACGGCGTAGATCAAGATCAGACTGCACAAAACGTGCAGTCTGATCTTAGATCTATACCGTCCGCTGCTTGCTTCGAAAGTATGTCCAAAAGGTATCTTCATCTTGCACTGGAGCTGTATTTAAGTCGACGAAAAAGTATATAGAAATAATTTATTTAGCAGCGAGCATTTTGCAGACGACAACTTGAATGCGGTTCGAATGAATGACTTTTTATTTGAAAAAGTCAACAGTATCTTGGTCAAAAAGAGAAAAGGCATGTCACCAGCATTTTCTCCCTTTCCCGTATTTTTTTTTAAATGAATCTATGAATTCATTAAGTCTAACAATCGACTGGATGTGGGATAAGAATGGTCCTTTGCCATGCAGAAAATTTACAAATTGCAAAGGTTTCGACCCATGTCAGCCTGTGCAGGCCAACATGGGTCGGCACTTTTTGCAGATGCATTAAGCCCCTTTTCACAAAGCATGGCTCAATATATTAAGATGTTTATCTTTCCACGAAATTTCATGCAACCACTTAGTTTAGTTTAAACATATTTTATTGTCATTATTTACAAATTCTTACATAAAATACATTTTTACATACAATACAAATAAGACAAAAGGGTTTGACCACTTGATAATTCAAATAACGTTTACAGGTTTCATTCTTTCTTGACCTATTTCCCTAAATTAGAGGCATCTTTATGTGCCGTCAATACCATAGAGAAGTTTCACAAAGGCGACCCTCTTATAGTGTTTGAGCAATCGCAGGATTTAGATTTAAGAAGCGAACGGACATACGAACAGAGAAACAAGTGGACGAACAGAAGAAAGTAAGAACCAGTAGACGGGCGGCAAACTTTTCACTTTTGCCCCTCCTACCCCACCTTCATCCCCATAAAACCGGTAGAGAAATTCTAACCAATATTTCACATTTTATGCAATTTGCTCAGGAAGGGTCATAAATCGTTCAAGAAGTAGTAATTTTCCGTCTTCCACGATGCACTCAGGTATGACGCAGAAAATGTCAACACGTTCTTATGGCGACATTCTGCATCTATTTTAGCTAACACTGTTGAGAAAATAGTTCACTTGTCAGCGGAGCGGGGTGTAATTAATCATGGTTTTAACCATTCAGAATTCTTGTCGTCTCTAAGTGAAAATAAATGACTTTTTTCAACGTCAAGTAAATAAAGATGTATATACCGTACTACTTTATTGCGTGACCTTCGGATACATAGGACTTTGGGAATTTTATTACTTTTTTTAATTAAAAGGAGATTAAACTGGACCAGCTGTTCACCACTGTTCAAGAAAGCATTCTTAAACTTATTCTAAATTCGAAAAGTAAAACAATTTCTGTTGGCTAAACCAAGTCAGAAATTCTGTTTGAAGAAAGTATTCGTAGTCTGATTCTAAATTCAGAAAGTAAAACAATTTCTGATTGGCTAAACTACTTGGTTCAACCAATGAGAAATTCAGAAACTGTGTGTACTTGAAATGAAGAAAATTCTTGAGAATACGACTTAGAATAGTTGGCGAAAACGGGCCCAGATACCCCCTCGCCCCTCTCTTTCTCTCTCTCTCTCTCTCTCTCTCAAAATCTGAACAAAACAACACAGGACCATAGACCAAATACCGACGAGATTGATCAATGATTTCAGGCCGTAAACCGATCGAGTGGTGAAGGGAATGTAACGAATAATCTCCTGATACAAATTTGCCAATGATGATTTTGAAAAAAAAGTAACTTGAATGATATGGAGTATTATACATAAATTATGGATTTATGCATAAGCCATGCTCTGTGAAAAAGGGGCCTTAATGCATCTACGAAAAGTATCGACCCAGGTCAGCCTGCGCAGTCCGCTCAGGCTGACCTGGGCCGAAACTTTTCGCTATTTTCTGTATATCCATGTACCACCCTACCTCTTGATTAAGTTGGTTGTTAAAAAAGAAAGTGGCAATTATGGGTCAATAAGTATGTGATGGCTTGGCTGGTATCATTCATCACGGAGATGTGTTAAGCCCCCTTTTTGCCAGAGTATGGTTCAATAATGAATTTGAAAACACTGCATCAACAGTGTAAAGTGCTCGTTACGAGAAACTTCGTCTTATGTCACATTGTCCCATTTTTTTTTTCTGGTGAACTATTGAAAAAAAAAACCTATCAGGTACGACAGTAATAATTAATGCAAATTGATACATCATTACCACACATGTATTTTACTTCGTCGTCTTACTTATGTAAATTTTGAGTCGCTGATATCTTTATTATAAATGAATCATGCTCTGGCAAAGGGGTGTTTAATCCATCTTCGTGATGCTTCCTTCCAAGCAACACATCACACAATTATGGATCCATAAAAATCCACTTTGTCTAACAACCGACTGCATCGTGAAGTAGACTGATCCTTTGACATGCAGGGAATTGATCGATAACAAAAAGTTTCGACCTAGGTCTGCCTGCGCAGTCCGCGTAGGCTGACCTGGATCGATACTTTTTGCAGATGCATTAAGCCCCCTTTTCACACAGCATGGCTCAAACCTCTCTTTTTATAGTCTTCTTCATTTTCCACATATCGCCTGACTTCAATGAGCCCATAATCACCTTCATATTTAAGATTTATTTTAATTATATGAAATGTGATAAGGTGCATTGCTCTAAAACACTAAATACCTAAAATATTTACGAGATCAGTCGGGTTGTCACCTTTTCAGTACCATAGACCAAAGCAGGGGACTTTTGCAGACGACAAAGATCAAGGTTAGCTTGCACGTTCTGATCTTGGACAATACCGTCCATTGCTTAACCCTTTACCACACAATCCCGACTTTTGACGACCCAGAGAAAAAAGCTTTTGAAAAAAACTGTTTCAAAAGAAGACAATGCTAGTAACCAGCATTTTCTCCTTTTCCCACGATGTTTTCTACCCTAGAAAAGCTAATATTTTGGGTAACATTTAATTTTTCGTCTGCAAATGCTTTCAATTTGGACATGTCAAAAATTTTGTCGTTTGGTAAAGTGTTAATCCAGCCTGGAAGGTAAAAACAATTTTGGTTTCGGTAGATTGTACTTCCAGCTTTGCAAAGAGATCGAGTTTATAATAAATGAGTCATGCTGTGGCAAAAGGGGGTTTAATAGCGTCACACCAAGCAAATCATCTAATAACCCTTTACCAGACGACAAAATTTTAGCTTTGTCCAAATTGAAAGCATTTGCAGACGACAATTTCAATGTGGCTCAAATGATGCAACTTTTCTTTGATAGGGTAGAAAACATTGTGGGAAAAGGAGAAAATGCTGGTTACCAGCATTTTCTCCTTTTCCCACAATGTTTTCAAAAGGCTTCTTTCCCAGGGGCGTCAACAGGCGGCATTGTGCGGTAAAGGGTTAATTATGGAATCCGTTTAGTCTGACGACTGACTGGATCTGGAGGTAAAATGATCCTTGGACAATGCAAAAAATTTACAAACAGCAAAAAGTTTTAACCAAGGTCAGCCTGCGCGGACTGTGCAGGCTGACCTGGGTTGATACTTTTTTGCGGACGTATTAAGCCGCCTTTTTACAGAGCATGGCTCATATGTTTGGTGCCGAAAGGGTTCATTTGGTAAAAAAATCCAAGTTTGTCTGATAATGTATGCTGAAGCTAATGTCGTCGCCATTGCTGATACTCATTAAAAACAGCCAACACAAAAGATCGCGCCCCCCCCCCCCCAAGAGTGGTGGGGTATAGTGTTGCCTTGTTTGTTTGTTTGTCTGTCTGTCTGTTTGTTCGTTTGTTTATTTGTATAGTAGTTTAACTCCGTTTTCATAGCTTAGGTCATATCGCGGGGATCAGTGAACCTACACAGTACTGACACAATTTTCATTCCAAGCTACTGACTACTTTTGTCACATGCATCAGAGTTGAGAGGCGAAAAATCGCCGAAAAGAAAGTTTGCCTCAACCGTGTATAGAGCCCGCAACGACTAGGTCACGAGTCAGATACGCTAATCACTGAGCTACCCGACACCGACCTAGTGACTTGGTACGCCTACCAGGTGATGGTTCTCAATTTTAAGCCACATCTTTCGGCTGAAGGATGACGTCGACCTTTTACCACAAAATAACTTGCTTGACCCTGACGTGGAAAGCTTGTCAAAGCATTGTAGTAAAAGGAGAAAATGCAGATAACTAGTGTTGCAGTCTATGGACACACAGACCCAGTACGCCTACCAGGTGATGATTTTCAAAGTAAGGCACATCTTCCGGAGGAAAAACGTTAACTCATTACCAAACAGCAAAATTTTAGATTAGTCCAATTATAAAACATTTACAAACGACAAATTAAATGTCGCTAAAATAATACTTTCTGTCTTTGATGGGGTAGAAAACATTGTGGGGAAAGGAGAAGATGCTGGTTACCAGCTGATTTTCTCCATTTCCCCACAATGTTTTCAAAAGGCCCCTTTATCAGGGTCTTTAAAGGTAGGGATTGTGTGGTAAAGGGTTAACTCTTTACCACACAATCCCGAATTTCCACGACCCTGAAGAGGAAAGCTTTCTACTTACATCTGATATACAGCTCTATTTCAATGTACCGAAAGTTTAGCTGTGTGACACCTTATAGTATCCATGTTTTCGTTACATCTTGTACTGATACCCCCCATGGATGTAAGAGTGCACAATAAATCAAATTTATAGTTTTCAGCTTTCTAAAATAATAAACATCCAAATATTTGTTTAACCTTCATTTGAAAATTTAATGAAATCATTTTAGTGCATTTCAATTACGAGTTAAAAGTAAAATTTATAAGAGCCATGCACTTAAACAAAGGGGGGCATCCAAAACATCTCTGTAATGCATTATACAAAGCAAGTCATCACAATTACAGATCCATAAAATCTGTTTTGTCTTACAACTGACTGAATAACGAGGAAAAATGGTCCTTTGACATGCAGAAAATTCACAAATAGCAAAAAGTTCTGACCCATCTAAGCCTTTACAAACTAATGGGTAGATACTCTTTGCAGGTGCATTAACTCTTTACCAAACGACAAATCTTAGACTGGACCAAATTGAAAGTATTTGCAGACGACAAAATAAATGTGACTGAATAATGGAAATTTGTTTTGGGCATGGTAGAAAACATTGTGGAAAAACGATTAAAATGCTGGTTATCAGCATTTTCTCCTTTTCCCACCATGTTTTCAGAAGGCCTCTTTTTCCGGGTCGTTAAAAGTCGGGATTGTGTTGTAAAGGGTTAAACCCCCTTTTCAGAGCATGACTCAATTATTCTTTAAATTGTATTTATATACCTTACAACAATCATACGTAAACAATAATAATAATTATTATGGTATCAATGGTTTCCTTAATAAACAACACTTCACTAAATCTTACACTGTTCAATGGAATTATCAATTTTAGGCAGTCCAAAAATGCCTATTTTGCCATTTCTTGCCTAGTTTTGCAAGGATAAATTCACAAAATACTGACAAACAGTATAGACAAAAGACCAGGCTCCTGGTTTAATGCTGCCTGATTTCAATCTAGACTATAAACCACTGTTTCCCCCCTACCCCTCCGAAACATACAAAGCTCTCAGTATTCTCATGGTTTAACGCAATTCCAAGATCCAGAGTTTTAATGACCCTGAGAATGAAGGCTTTTGGATACAATGTGGGAAAAGGGGAAAATGCTGGTGACCAGCATTTTCTCCTTTTCCCACATTGTTTTCTTCCCTTTCAAGGACATTTTTAATCATTTAGCCACATTTCAATTGTTGTCTGCAATTAATTTGGATTTAGACTGTCCCAAAATTGGGCCGGCCCAAAATGTTGTTGTTGGATAAAGAGTTGACAGCTTAGGGAAAATAATACTGTAGCATCACTGGTTATGCTGGTACAAGTATATAAAACCTAATTACAAGAACTTGCCTTGTCCAAACAGGCAAAATCATTGTCACACTAAAATTTTAGCTCTATATCGGACAAGATATATGCATTAGTCTTGGTTTGTTTGTTTGTTTGTATTGGAGTTTAACACCATTTCAACAGCTTAGGTCATATCATGGTGGTCAGTGCACCTACACATGTGTTTCCTGGCTCTCTCATACCAGTACTGACACAACTTTCTTTCTGAGTTACTGACTACTTTTCCCACATGAAGCAGAGGTGAGAGGCGAAAAATCGCCGATAAGAAAGTTTGCCTCAAGTGGGTATCAAACTCACAACCACCGGGTCACGAGTGAGATATGCTAACCACTGAGCTATCCAGCCAGGCGCCTTAGTCTTGGACTATCTGGTGCAAGACAAAATATGCTGTCTTTGGGAGTAAACATATTAACCCTACACTAAACAATCCCATGTTTTAATGACCTTGACAAAGAAGGCTTTTGAAAATATAAAAGAAATAGTAGAAAATGCTGATAGCAAACATACTCTCCTTTCTCCACAATGTTTTCTTCCCTATCAAACACAAATCCTATCAACATTTATATTGTTGTCTGCAAACGCTTATTAAATGGACAAGCCTAAAATTTGTGGTCTGGTAATAAAGTTCTTGAAATTCACCTTCAGACAAATCCATACATTTTGGGTGTGGTACAATATCACAGCGCCATCATAAATTCATGTCATATTTTCACACTCAATCCTTTACCACCCAATCCCATGTTTTCATGACCCTGACAAACAAGGGCTTTCTAAAAACATTGTGGTAAAAGGAGAAAATGCTGGTATCCAGCATTTTCTCTTTTTCCCACAATGTTTTCTACCATTTAAAAGACATATCCAATCATTTGAGCCACACTGAATTTGTTGTTTGCTAAAACTATCAATTTGGTCAAGTCTTAATATTTGTCGCCTGGTAAAGAGTTACATCCTAAAGTGCTGAATAAACAAATTAGCCATTTTCAGATAAACTACTGCTCAAAATATAGCAACTTCAAGGCAGTTTTTGATCAGAATATGCAAACAAAGCAAATGTTTTATCAAACTGTGTATCTTGTGCAGTCTGATCTGTAAATATATAATGTCAGCAAAACAACTTTATACTTCTAACCTGTATTATATAAAAGAAAAAATGTGCATTTTCAAAAGTGAAAGCAATTGCGGTCAACAACTTATATATGGCTGAGATACTGGGATTTGTTTTGGAAAAGGTGAAAAAAAAAATGTAAAAAAAAAAGGAAAAAAGCAGTTTAAAAAGCTGATTGCCAGCACTTCCTCCTTTTCCTACCATATTTTCAAAAAGCCATCTTCACCTTGGTGGTTACATCATGGGATTGGAATGATAAGGCTTAACCCTTTCCCAAACAAGCCCTGGTTTTCACGTGTCTGCAGTACAAGTCTTTTGAAAACACTGTGGGAAAAGGAGAAATTGCTCGTAATGAGCAATTTCTCCTTTTCCCACGGTGTTTTCTACCCTTTTTGATAATTTTCTGCCATTTTCATCAAGTTTAAAATTGTCGTCTGCAAACTCTTTCAATTTGGACCAGTCCAAAATTTGTCGTTTGGGAAAGGGTTAAGTCATAAAAGCACTCAATAGGCAAACCCTTTACCACACAATCCCGAACTTCGATGAGCCTAAAGGAGAAGGCTTTTGAAAACATTGTGGGAAAAGGAGGAAATGCTGGTAACCAGCATTTTCTCCCTTTTCAACCAATGTTTTCTATCCTTTAAAAGACAAATCCCAACATTTTTTAAAAAAAAATATCGTCTGCAAATATTTTCAATTTGGACAACACCATAATTTTGTCTTTTGGTAAAGAGTAAACTTCTTAGCATTCCATCTCAGGACAAAAATTCCTTAAAACCATTATAAAAATATATGCCATTATTTGGCTATAATTTGCATATGAATAAGAATGCCCTTCAAAAGCATTTCTGTAAATATAAAAATATAACAATGTCAAAAGCCTCTATTATTTTCATACCACAGGCAAAACAAAGATTTTTTGCAGACAGTGTAGATCAAGACCAGACATCATAGAGCATGCAGTTTGATCACTGATCCTCATTGTCACAATTCTGAGAAATACTCTGTGAAAGCCCTACAAATTATTTTTTGTGCACTGGCTGCAAACACCTTGTGGTCTACGAGTAAATGTGCACCATTCATACCCTTTATGACAAAACTTTAGACTTGTCCAAATCAGAAGATTTTGCGTGTAACATATTGAATTTAGCTCATGTTATGCAGTTTTTCTTTAAAAGAAAAGAAAACATTGTGGGAAAAGAAGAAAATGCCAGTAACCAGCATTTTCTTCTTTTCCCACAATGTTTTCAAAATCTTTCATCCAAAAGGTTGTTGAAACATGGGAATGTGATGCAAAAGGGTTAAGGCAATATGATGTGTAATGAAGGTTATTATGGTCAGAATACTACATCAAATACCAAACAGAATATCAGACAGTCCAGATCCTGAATCAGATTGCATGACATGCTCATTGCAGTCTGATCTTGATCTACACTGTTCACATAAAAATATCCTAGGTCAGATGGTGCCACATGCTCAATGGATTCTAATCTTGATCTACATTGTTCACATGAAAATATCCTAGGTCAGATGGCATGACATGCTCTATGCAATCAGATCTTAATCTACATTGTTCACATGAAAATATCCTAGGTAAGATGGCAAGATATGCTCTACGCAGTCTGATCTTGATCTAAACTGTTCAAATAAAAATATACTAGGTCAGATGGCAGCAAATGCTTTATGGATTCTGATCTTGATCTACACTGTTCACATGAAAATATCCTAGGTCAGATGGCATGACACGCTCTATGCAGTCTGATCTTTATCTACCCTCTCCACATAAATATATCCTAGGTCAGATGGTGTGACATGCTCTATGCAGTCTGATCTTGATCTACACTGTTCACAAAAAAGTATCTTAATCATATCTCAGAATCTGAAGCTTTTACCAAAAAATCCCATGTTTTAAAGGACCCTATGGAAAGCATTTTTTGAAAACATTGTGGGTTACCAGCAATTTTTCCTTTTCCAATAATGCTTTATCTCCTATCACAGAGAAATCCAATCATTTAAGCCTCAATTTATTTGTCGTCTTCAAATGTTTTCAATTTGGACAACTCTAAACTTCTGTTGTTGGGTAAAGGAAAGTAACTTAGCATTTGAAAGTCACATAGTTTCATATATATGTAGAATCAAAAGTAAGGGAACCCTTGTATGTCATTTTGAGACAATTCTTTATTTTATCTTAAATATGCAACAGATATGGAATACAAGTCAATATTAGGTGTGACCCCCATGTGCAGCAACACCTGCACAACACGTGACAGGTACACACTGGAGATGTTACAACGTATTGTTGCTCTTGGAATCTGCTGTCATTCAGTGTCAGAAGAAACAAGTAACAGGGTTCCCTTATTTTTGGGGGTGCACACACACACACACACACACACACACACATATATATACATATATGTGGGGGGGGGGGGGGTTATGCACTGGCAAAAGGGGGCCTAATGCATCTCTGTGATGTATCATACCATGTAAGTCATCACATAATTAGGTATTCATAATATTCTTTATGTCAACAACCAACTGTATCATAAGGAAAATTGGTCCTTTGACATACAGAAAATTGACCAATAGTGAAAAATTTTGCCCCAGGTCAGCCTGCGCAGACCGCGCAGGCTGACCTTGGTCGATACTTTGCGCAGATGCATTAAGCCTCCTTTTCACATAGCATGGCTCATATAGTTTAGTCTGCATGTTTATGAGAAGCAGGCTTAGTTCCATATATAAGCAGGACAGACACCTGAGAAAGGCTGGTAAATATCGCTATCACATTGGGTACCTGAAATTAAGTAAGAGACAATTTTTGTTAACATAGTACTGTCTGCAAAAAAAATTTCATCTTGCAGAAGACCACTTTCAAAAACATTGTGGTAATAAGAGAAATATCTTGTAACAAACTATTTGAGCCATGCTCTGTGAAATGTGGACTTGATGCATCTGCGAAAAGTATTGACCCAAATCAGCCTGCGCCATCCGCGCAGGCTGAGCTGGGCCAAAACTATTAGCTTTTAGTAAATTTTCTACATGTTAACCCTTTCCCAAATGAGCCCTGGTTTTCACGTGTCTGCAGTACAAGTCTTTTGAAAACACTGTGGGAAAAGGAGAAATTGCTCGTTACGAGCAATTTCTCCTTTTCCCACAGTGTTTTCTACCCTTTTTGAGAACTTTCTGCAATTTTCATCAAATTTAAAGTTGTCGTCTGCAAACTCTTTCAATTTGGACCAGTCCAAAATTTGTCATTTGGGAAAGGGTTAAAGGACCATTGTATCTCATAATTCAGTTGGTCTTAGAAAAAAATTGATTTTATGGATCCAAGATTATGTAATGACTTGCTTGGTTTAATGGATCACGGAAATGCATGAAGCCCCCTTTTGCCAGAGCATGGCTCATTAATTTTTTCATAGGCACATTTTCAGTTGTATTCACTTATTTACAAGTAACCTTAATTCATGTTGGTTATCCCACTTAATGAGACGGTTTGAAAGTCATTTGTTCTATCGATTGATTGAATGGTGTTTTACCTTCTTTTTTTAACATCATTTTAGCCATATTAAGGCAACAGCTCATGTATGTCCAGAGTTTCACCTCTTTGAAAGGGTACCAGCATGTCCTCTTTTTCCCATAATGTTTTCAAAAGCTTTTCCTCAGGGCCGTTTACACAAAGGATTGTTTGTTAAACTGTTTGAGGTTGTCAAGAAACAGTGGTATAAAAAAAGAAAGGTTCAACTGAAATAATTTTTTCTTTGCCACTTCCTCCTTTTCCCAAAAGGTCTTAACTAGTCTTCTTATATCGATATACATGAATATAACAGGTTTGATTGATTGATTGATTGACAGAACCATGTTTCATGCCGCTTTCAACATTATTTCAGTCATATCATGGCTACAGCTCACATACTTATCCATATTCTAGGTTTCACCTGTACTAGGCAAGGGCTCTGAAGTGTCTTACTGATTGACACTCCGGCGAAAAACCCAGTGTTTCCAGTGAGACTCAAACTCGGGACCTCCAGGTTAAAAGTCCTACACTTTGCCAATGAGCCATGCAGGACCACATAATAGGTTTGACAACACTTACATAAATGTACAAATCATTGAGCAGAAGTCCATAGGCTAACCAGGACAGTGAACACAAGGAAGTGGCAGTTAACAGGGCAGGTGATATACTGGAGGCACTTTTCTCTTTTATACACACTCTCTGTAATGAGAAACAAAAATTTGCATTGGATTTTAGTCTTTATTTAAACTTTTTGCCAGATAAAGCCTTTTAGACTTGTCCAAATTCAAAACATTTGCAGACAACAAATTAGAAGTGGCTCAAATGATTGGAAGTAGTCTTTTATACAGTGGAAAACATTTTGGGAAAAGGTGAAAACACTGGTTACCAGCATTTTCTTCTTTTCCCATAATATTTTCAAGAGCCTTCTCTTTCAGGGTCATTGAAAGTCGTGATTGTGTGGTAAAGCCTTAACTCTTAGCCATAAAAAAGTACAGAAATTTTAAGTGTAGGAAAAAGACCCAAATAGTTCCAATTTCAAGATTACTTTTATCCAGAAAGTTTTAGCAAAGTGGACACTGTGGATCAAAGATCAGACAGCACGTTTTGTGCAGTCTGATCTTGATCTGCTCTGGCCACATATGCAACTACAGTTGTGAAATTCTATTTAAGGGTTAACTCTTTACCAAACAACAAACTTTTAGACTTGTCCAAATTCAAAGCATGGGCAGATAAGAAATTAGATGTGGCTCAAGTGATTGAGATGTCTTTTAAAATGCTGGTGCCCAGCATTAATGGGCTTAGCTCTTTACCACTCGCCAAAATCTTAGACCAGTCAAATTGAAAGCATTTACAGAAAACAATTTCAATGCGGCTCAAATGATGAGAGTTTTCTTTGATAGAGTATAAAACATTATGGGAAAAGGAAAAAAGCTGGTTACCAGCATTTTCAAACATTGAGCTTTCTCTAGGATAGGGCGGCAAACACTGCACCTTAATTCTACTGCAACTTACAGTTCATTTCCTTACCTTTGCAGAGAAAAGTATATTTTGTGGTATATATCAGCATTAAACAAAAGGAATTAATCTGCACCAGAAAAAAAAAAAAGACTAAAAAGGCCCCTTTAACCCTTTACCAAATTCTTTTAGACTCTACCAATTTGAAGGCATGTGCAGACGACAAATTAAACGTGACTCAAACATTGAAATTTCTCTAGAAAACAGTGGAAAACATTGTGGGGAAAAGGAGAAAATGCTGGTTACCATCATTTTTCTCCTTTTTCCCTATAATGGCTGAAAAAGCCTTCTTCCTCAGGTTATTAAAACCTGGTACTGTGTGGTAAAGGGTTAAAACCTGGGAGAGCTCAAAACTTGATTGGTTTGGTAAAGGCCTACCCCTCAAAGTGTCAAGCAACTCACAAAGCCTTTCTGCAGACACTGTATGATGAAGAATAGATCAATAGCATCTGATATTGCATGAACTATTCTAATCCAAAATAGCTTTGAAACCGAATTCATAAATAGTTAACTTTTTACGAAACAATAAAATTTTAGCCCTCTCCAAAATTGAAAGCATTTGTGGACAAAAAAATCATTGTGGGTCAAATAATGGGATTTGTCTCTGAAGTGATAGTAAACATTATGAGAAAAGGAGAATATGCTGACTACCAGCATTTTCTCCTTTTCTCACAATGTTTTCAAAAGCTTTCCTTTTCATGGTGGTTAAATCTTCAGATTATGTGATAAAGGGTTAATAATATCCTTATCACAGTTGCCACCTCTCAGAGTAAATTATGCTTACCACTTGTAGTAATGGAGTCAACATCAGCAATGTAGAAAATACTAGTAGAACCATCCCAAAAGTGTCCATCATTCTGCTCTCATCAATTATATGTTTCACATATACATACAGACAGGCTAATATAGCACCACATATCCCCAGCTGCTTTACTGGTGTGTTCTGAAAAAGATACAGTTGTTGTTATACCATTGTTGTTACACGATTGTTGCTATACAGTTGTTGCTAAATTGTTGTTACCATACAGTTTTGTCACTATACAGTTGTTGCAATACAGTTGGTTTTTGTTGCTTTACAGTTGTTGCTATTGCTGTACAACTGTTGCTATACAGTTGTCACTATACAGTTGTTGCTATACAGTTGTTGTTTGTTGCTTTACAGTTATTGCTATCGCTGTGCACCTGTTGCTATACAGTTGTTGCTATACAGTTGTTGGCATACAGTTGTAGGTATACAGTTGTCACTATACAGTTGTTTCTATACAGTTGTCCCTATACAGTTGTTGGTATACAATTGTTGCTATAGAGTTGTTGGTATACAGTTGTTGGTATACAGTTGTTGCTATACAGTTGTCGCTATACAGTTGCTGGTATACAGTTGTTGCTATACAGTTGTCACTATACAGTTGTTGCTATACAGTTGTCACTATACAGTTGTTGCTATACAGTTGTCACTATACAGTTGTTGCTATACAATTGTTGCTATACAGTTGTTGGTATACAATTGTTGCTATACAGTTGTCGCTATACAGTTGTTGGTATACAATTGTTGCTATACAGTTGTCGCCATACAGTTGTCACTATACAGTTGTTGGTATACAATTGTTGCTATACAGTTGTCGCCATACAGTTGTTGCTATACAGTTGTTGGTATACAATTGTCGCTATACAGTTGTCGCCATACAGTTGTCGCTATACAGTTGTCGGTATACAATTGTTGCCATACAGTTGTCACTATACAGTTGTTGCTATACAGTTGTTGGTATACAATTGTTGCTATACAGTTGTTGGTATACAATTGTCGCTATACAGGTGTTGGTATACAGTTGTTGCTATACAGTTGTTGGTATAAAATTGTTGCCATACAGTTGTTGGTATACAGTTGTTGCTATACAGTTGTTGGTATACAGTTGTTGCTATACAGTTGTTGGTATACAATTGTTGCCATACAGTTGTCGCCATACAGTTGTCGCTATACAGTTGTTGGTATACAATTGTTGCTATACAGTTGTCGCTATACAGTTGTTGGTATACAATTGTTGCTATACAGTTGTTGGTATACAGTTGTTGCTATACAGTTGTTGGTATACAATTGTTGCCATACAATTGTCGCTACACAGTTGTCGCTATACAGTTGTTGGTATACAATTGTTGCTATACAGTTGTTGCTATACAGTTGTCACTATACAGTTGTCGCTATACAGTTGTTGCTATACAGTTGTTGCTATACAGTTGTTGGTATACAATTGTTACCATACAGTTGTTGCCATACAGTTGTCGCTATACGGTTGTCGCTATACAGTTGTTGGTATACAGTTGTCGCTATACAGTTGTCGCTATACAGTTGTTGGTATACAGTTGTTGCTATACAGTTGTCGCCATACAGTTGTTGCTATACAGTTGTCGCTATACAGTTGTCGCCATACAGTTGTCGCTATACAGTTGTTGGTATACAGTTGTTACTATACAGTTGTCGCTATACAGTTGTCACTATACAATTGTTGCAATACAGTTGTCACTATACAAATGTTGCTAACCTTTTACATGACACCAAAATTTTATACTTGTCCGAATTGAAAGCATTTACAGGCAACAAATTAATTATTGTATGAATGATGTTTTGTTTGATAAAGGGTTGAGGAAAAAAGGTAACAGTTTACAGAAGCAATGTATTATTATAATTTTACATACCTTTTGAGTGGAAACCATTATAAAAGCTAGGACATATCCAGTATTAAAGCTAGAGGCAATGACGTTGATCTGTACAAAAGTTGAATTGTCCACTAGGATGCCGTATGCAATACCAGATAATGAACTGAAACAGTAGATGTAAAAAAAATACATGTATATGGTAGTATTACAATGAACTGGAAAGAAAATTGCAACAGAATTCATTGTTATGACCAGCATAATTATCTCCCTTTAGCAAATGCAAATGTAATGTACTTGTGAATGTGCATGAAAATTTGTGTAAGGTATATCAACTGAACCTAACACATCAACCTTGTAATAGCCCATGCTGCATTGAGAATGTCTGTAACACATATCTATAGTTGAATTAGAGCTTACAACATACTTTTCTTCACTGTGTTATCCATGCTTTCTACAACTTGATAGTTGTGAAATTGAGACTTGCCTGCAGTGAGCTCATTTGTTCCTAAGATGGCTTAATGTTATTTCCCTGGGGAAATGGCCTTCTGAAAACCTTGTGGGAAAAGTAGAAAATGCTGATAACCAGCAAGGTTTTCTACATGTTCACAGGCAATTACAATCATTTGGCTACATTTCATTTCAACCAATTTGCCTTCTTTGGGAAGTCAACATATGCTTGCTTAATACAGGTTGTTAGCCTGATGGAGGTGGCCACTAAAAGTCGTTATACTGTACTTACTTGACAAGGCCAATGAGGAAGAAAGGATAAGGCATACCATGGGTAGATCCTGTTTTTATCATATGATAACATGGTGGTCTGAAAAATATGAACAACACAGCATTTCACTCTTCACCAGATAACAAAATCACCCTCATTTTTTCCTTTTCCAACAATGTTTTCAAAAGAGTTCCACTGTAGACATGTTAAAACATGAGAGTGTTGGTTAACTTTTAAACAAACTACAAAACTTACCAGCATTTTCTCCTTTCCCAACAATGTTTTCAGAAGGCTTCTATCTCAGGGTCATTAAAACTCAGAATTGTGTAGTAAAGGGTTAAAAGGTCATGTAGAATTGTGAGTTCCAACATGCAATAAAAATTAATGAGTCTTTATGACATCTATTGATAATCAAATCTTAAGCAGTTCTCTTACCCTATTGATGTAGAAAAAAGTTGCCAGTGGCTATGAAACCAGCCACTGCCATATAAACCGTACAATCAATAAAACAACGCTCGTGTATGCCAAGATTTTTTTATTAAATTCTATAGCACCATGTCCCAGAAATCCCTAGGCATGAACACTATGGGAGTTAAAGAATGTATGAACAAAAATATATTTCCATTTTAATGACCTTGAGGAAAACGCTATTTGACAACATTAAGGTAAAGGAAGAAAATGCTGGTAATCAGCATTTTCTCCTTTTCACACAATGTTTTTCTACCCCTCTAACAATAAATTTTAATTTTTGAATCACATTTAATTCATCACCTGCAAATACCTTCAATTTGGACAGGTCTATGACTCTGTTGTCCGGTAAAGAGTTAGTTGTAAAGGTAGGGCTCTGGCAAAATCTAAGCATAGCAAAAAATATCTTGTCTAGGAACACCACCCACATCTAAAGTGATTTACAGTGTGTGTCAGCTAAAAGTGCAAGATACTGCAATTTATTCCATTATTCTGCAAAATATAGACAGCAAACTTAAATTACAGAGAGCTACTGCAGTAAATAATAATAGTTGAACTGACCAATCAAAACCTTTCATTAACATTAAAAAATTTTACATACATTTTAGCAGTACTGTAGTATTATTTTTTGATACATGTCTAATTATTTTATGAAATACATAAGACTAATTAAGATCACACTGAAATCCTAAAATATAGCTGTAAGATGATACTGACTTAACCCTTTCCCAAACGATAAAATTTAGACTGGTCCAAATTGAAAGAGTTTGCAGACGACAATATTAAATTTGATGAAAATGACAGAAAGTTCTCCAAAAGGGTAGAAAACACTGTGGGAAAAGGAGAAATTGCTCATTACGAGCAATTTCTCCTTTTCCCACAGTGTTTTCAAAAGACTTGTACTGCAGACACATGAAAACCAGGGCTTGTATGGGAAAGGGTTAATGGTATAATTTGTTCAGTTTTATGTTACTTTAACTTTCATTAGTGCTGGGTATCAAAGCACCTATCATACTTTGATTAGATTTCATTAACTCTTTCCAAACAAGCCCTGGTTTTCACGTGTCTGCAGTACAAGTCTTTTGAAAACACTGTGGGAATAGGAGAAATTGCTCGTAACGAGCAATTTCTCCTTTTCCCACTGTGTATTCTACCCTTTTTGATATCTTTCTGCCATTTTCATGAAATTTAAAATTGTTGTCTGCAAACTCTTTCAATTTGGACCAGTCCAAAATTTGTCATTTGGGAAAGGGTTAATCTTTAGTTCTTTTCAATGCATTTAAATGCTATGTTCATTTTAAAAAAAATAGTATCTAAAGTATTTCAAATAGAACCTACCTCAACTCTTTACCAAACGACAAAATTTCAGATATGTCCTAATCCAAAGCATTTGCAGACGACAAATTAAATGTGGCTCAAATGTTGAAAACTGTCCATAAAAAGTTAGTAAACATTTAGGGATAAGGAAAAAATGCTGGTAACCAAATGTTTTCAAAAGCTTTCTTTTTTAGGGTCGTTAAAACTTGGGATTGTGTGGTAAAGGGTTAAAAAGGTAAGTATAGTTAACTCATAATCTTCAAAACCAATAGAAAATCTTACAAAACAAAAACAAATATCGGTATCTCCGAGACAAAAAAAAACATTTTTCATGACTACTAGCCTGAAATCGACTTATCAATTTTTTTCTGGCAGTAAATTTGTGTTGTCCTAAGTACAATCAACTTTCTGCCACTGCCATTCTTTTGGGTTTTTTTTTTTTTTCAGTAAATTAATGTTACATTTATATTTGATAGACAAGCCTTCAAAACAAACCTCTACCTAAATTTGGACTGGTGTACTGAGGTCAAAGCAACCTTCTACCTAAAGTTGTGTCAGTGATTTGAGACCAACCTTCAAAGCAACCTTTTTGTCCAAAATTATATCACTGATACTAGACCAACCTTGGAAACAATCTACTACCTAACATTGGACTGAAACGAATATTTTGAGTTTTGAGCTCTAAGCAACATTGAACTCTTTACCAAACAACAAAATTTTAGACTTGCACATTTCAAAAGCATTTGCAGACAACAAATTAATTCTGACTCAAACGATAGGATTTCTCTTTTACAGAGTTGAAAAAGGAAAAGGAAAAAATGCTGGTTATCAGCATTTACTCCTTTTCCAACAATGTTTTCAAAGGCCATCTTTCTCTGGGTTGTTAAAACTCAAGGTTGTCTTGTAAAGGGTTTACCAAATTTGGATTTGGTTCATTTAGACTGGTGATTGGGGACCAACCTTCAAGCAACTTTCTACCGAAATCTCGAGTGGTAAATTAAGATCAACTTTTGACATCAACCTTTAACCTTAATTAGATTGGTGATTTCAGATAAAGCTTTTAAAGCAAAACCAAAATTTTGAATGGTATATTGAGACCAATCTTTGAATTGACCTTTAATCTAAATTAGATTGGTGATTTGAGACCAACCTTCAAAGCAACTTCCTACCTAAATTTTGATTGGTAATTTGAGACCAACCTTCAAAACAACGTTCTACCTAACTTTTGATTAGTGATTTGAGACCAACCTTCAAAGCAACTTTCTACCTAAATTTTGTTTGGTATATTGAGTCCAACCTTCAGAAAACCTCAACCAAAATTTGCATTGGTAAACTGAAACTAACTTTTAACGCAACTTTCTACCTTAATTTGGATTTGAGATTTGAAACAAACCTTCAA